>CM067081.1:132572616-133269257 GCA_034008185.1 Gorsachius magnificus
GCTTTTTAATCTTTATTAGAATTACTGGCAGAAAGATTTAGGCTGGAAGGGACCTCTCTAGTCCAAGCCCTTGCTCATATCAGAGCTACCTCCAGATGCAATCAGGTTACTCAGGGCCTTCTCCAGGTGACTTCTGAACAGCTCCAAGGGCGGAAATTCCCCAGCTTCTCTGGCCTCTCTGCCAGGGATGAACAACCCTTGGGGTGAGAATTTTTTTCCTTATTTTCAGTGAGAGTTTCCCTGTTGCCATTTAAGACTGCTGTCCTTTTGCTGTGCACCTCTGAAAACACTTAGCCTTGTCTTTTCCAGGCTGAACAGAACCAGGTCCCTCAGCCTCTCCTGGTACATGGCATGTTCCAGTGCTGTACAGCGGCCTGTGTGGGGCTTTCACCACTTTGTTCACATTTCTTTTGGGGCATCTGAAACGGATGCAGTATTCCAGATGTGTCCTCATCAGTGCAGAGAAGATGGGAATAGACACTTCCCTTACTCTGCTGGCTACTCATGTCCTGATGCTGTGCAGTATGCAGGTGGCCTTCTCCAACACACAATCCCGTGATTAGCTCATGTTCAACTTCTCGTCCACCAACAGGATGGAGGGAGAAAGAGACAATTCAGAGACAACAAAAATTCTTTAATTTCTCTGTGGTTGCATATGCTAAATACTCTTAAGCTTGGGGTAGGGCAAAACTTTTACAGCAATAGTGAGTGCAACAGTGGCTCTTCAAAATGAGCATATAAAAAAGGAATAAGTTGGGTGGAAAAGCACTGAAACAAGATAAACCTCTGCTCAGAGACCACATAAAAGTTGGAGTTAGGTGGTGAGGATGCTTTTTTGTTTCCTTAGAGCATTCTCTGAAGAGTTTAGGTGTGCGAGTGTGAGAGGCAAGTGGTTAAAATCATTATGAAAGCAAGAATTGCTGAGCAACTTCAGTTTTGAGAGAAGTACATGAGATATCATCAGTGAAGTACTAGATCCCTCCTGCAATTTCACCTTCTAACAGAATCAATTTGCAATCTTATGCTTTTTCTGGGTTAGCAGCAGTGAAACTCCACTTAGAAGTTGCAATCATTGATGAGAAGAGACAAAGCAAGGCAAGAAACAGTGCATACCTGTTAGATCTCACATGCTTTACACAATTAATTGTTCTATGCAGTCAAATATTAATAAAGCTACTATATACAAATAGAAATGTGGTAACTTCTCAGGAGAGGCAGAGAAATTTGTTATGAGCTGATGCAACTACTATTTTCTCTGATACCTTCACAACACTCAGGGTACATTTTCTTTCCCTGATAGACAAATTTTCAGGAATTCTGAAAGTAGGGCTTGACCAGGTATTAAATTGTGGATAGCACCTGTGATGTGTCCCAGATGTATTTCTTACCCTAAACAGGTCAGAAATTCAGAAGACTGTTGGGTGGGTGGTGCTTGGATGTTTCTCCTGAGAAGCTATGAAGAAAGAGGGAGAGAGGGAAAGAGAGAGAGATTTCCATAACAGACTAGCCAATACATCTGCTGTAAGTGTGCACATCTATAATGTGAGATAGTCAGCTGAGACCCTGGTTTGCCTGAGTCAGGTTCACGAGTGTGACACACGAGTGTGAATCAAATGTTCAGCTTCTCCCATTGAGGTGTAGGCAATCATGAGTTTGACATCAGGTATGTGCTTCCCCGAGGAGGGTTTTCCTGGACAGTGTGGTATACAATCAATTCCTATCCAAGACTCCTCTCTTAAACTCCAGGAATATGCTCATGTTTAATATCACCAAGCTAAGGAGGTTGTTCCGAGCAACTGGCATATTCTACATTCGCCTCTTGCATGCTAACTTTTCCCTGTAACCAGCTGCCTTTTAGCTGTTCCTCCAGAATCTTTGTATTGAAAGGCTGTGGAATGTGTTTTACCTTTTTAGTTTTAACTGCAGATGGTGCTCCCTCTCTAAGGAAAAATTACTACAAAGAGCAATCCAGGGAGCTTTCACCCAGGCCAGCAGCATCCCACAAAATTGCTTTGGCTTCTGTGTAACCCTGCCGGTTCACTTAACTGAAGAAATCTGCAGGCTTAGAAAGCTTCTGTCATATATATTTTGGGCACCCCGCTGTCCAGTCCATTAACCAGGTCACCATGGCTGCACCTACATCCATTGAATTTCCAAATTCAGAACTACAGCTTAGTTACAAAACAAGAAAAAGAGATTAATTCTGGAAAAACTGAGGAAAACCTAGCATTTCCTAAGCAAAATTGATTGGAAAAATCTTGAAAGATGTGAAAAGTTATGTGTTTAGACGAAAATCTTGAATTAACAGAGGAGCCATTTCAAACTTCCCTGATGACAATATCTGTAAAAATGGTTTCTGTAAAAGAACTTTTGTAAAATAACCATTTAATAACAAAGCATGAATGTTGTCTGTGTTTCTCTCACTAACTTTGAGTACTATATAAAACTACAGGCATGTAGTCTTACGATACGTAAAGGATAAAGTACAAAAATTATCAGAATAATCAATTTTTTTAATATTAAGAAATTAGGACACTGAGGATTTGGCACACATGAATTGTAGATTACACAATGGTATTTCTTTAGCTAGCAGGTAGCAGCCACAAAATTCTTTATGGTTTTACCTGAATAGGGTTTCTGCTGCTGTATGGTTAGACTGCTGCTGAGAGTAAAGCAAGCTCATCTGAAGTTTGTTTTGATGTCACTGCAATGGTGCTGTGCAAAACCCTGAGTTGAGGGGAGTTTAAAAGATAATAAAAAACGAGAGGAAGATTTATTTTGAACCTCTACCTTTTATGTTTGTCACATCCTCCTAGGGACTATTTGTGGATTCAAGACATCATTAGTATAAGTTAATTTATTATTTCTGCATGTTTGCAGGAGGACATGCAGAGAAATTATTGCTCTGAAGTATCTGAGCTCTGCTAACATATGATGAAGGGTTTTATTATGGTTTACTGTGACCTTTATAATTCTTTTCATTTCACTTCTGAGTTTGTGTGGCTCAGGATGAATTGAGATGTACCTAGTTGTTTCATCCAGAAATTATCTGTAGTGTACAGATGAAGATCAATCAAGATGAAATCTCATAAAGAATTGGATGGAACTTCTTTATTGTCTTAATACATGAATAGTTTAGTTTGGGGGAAATTTGTATTACTAGGCAGCCGGTATAATAGGATAAACTTCAAAGACAATGAAAAAGGTAGTCTATGTGATACAGCAATCTGCTACACCATTTAGACAAACACAAGTCTATGAGGCCAGATGGGATCCACCCAAGGGTACTGAGGGAGCTGGTGAAAGTGCTCACCAAACCACTTTCAATCATTTATCAGCAGTCCTGGATAACTGGGGAGGTCCCCATTGACTGGAGGTTAGCAAATGTGATGCCCATCTACAAGAAGGAGGATACGGGGAACTATGGGCCTGTCAGTCTGACCTTGGTGCTGGGAAAGGTTGTGGAGCAGATCATCTTGATTGCCATCACACAGCACGTACAGGACAGCCAGGTGATCAGGCCCAGTCATCATGGGTTTATGAAAGGCAAGTCCTGCTTGAGTAACCTGACCTCTTTCTATGGCAAGATGACCTGCTTAGTGGATGAGGGAAAGGCTGAGGATGTTGTCTACCTAGACTTTAGTAGACCCTTTGACACTGTTTCCCACAGCATTTTCCTGGAGAAACTGGCTGCTCATGGCTTGGACAGGTGTACCCGTTGCTGGGTAATAAAATTGGCTGGCTGGCTGGGCCCAAAGGGTGCTGGTGAAAGGAGTTTAATGCAGTTGGAGACCAGTCACAAGTGGTGTTCCCCAGGGCTCAGGGTTGGGGACAGTTCTGTTTAACATCTTTATCAACGGCCTGGACGAGGGATTGAGTGCACCCTCACCAAGTTTACAGATGACACTAATTTCGGCGGGAGTGTTGATCTGCTTGAGGGTAGGAAGGCTCTACAGAGGGACCTGGACAGGCTGGATGAATGGGCTGTGGCCAGTTTTATGAGGTTCAACATAGCCAAGTGCTGGGTCCTGCACTCCAGTTTGTCTTCTGGAGCCTGAGGAACAGGCTCCAGAAGACAAACTATTCCAAAGAACTGCGTTTAGAAGAGGCTTTCTGAAAATATAATTTGTTCAGCAAATGAATCAAAACAAAGTGGTAGAAATATTTCACAAATGAGTTTTTCAGCTTAACAAGAAGAAAATAATTTAAATACCGTAATTAAATTTTAAGGTGTTAGGAAACAGTAAAAGGTGACCAGCCATTTCAGTGCTGTGTTCTGTCCATGCTTTAGTCTTTCAATGGTGATTGTGTGAAGACCACATTATGGGAACCTTGGCATTAAAACCAGCTCAGTGGCAAGGGAGCACTGCTTCTGATAAATCCTATCTTTTAGTAGCCACTTATTAACATCCTACACATGATTACAAAGTTACATATATTACAAAATAAGGTAAGCAGGAATGCCTACTTGCCATCTGTTTTCCTGGCAGACAAGATCTGTCCTCGAGCCTAATATTTACATTTGGTGAGCTAAACCAGCCTGATCTTGTTCCATGGTTGATTCTACCTGTGAAATATCAATCCTTTTTACCACCTTTTTGAGGACGGGTTATCTGCAAGGTGCTTTACAGGCCAGACGTATTCAAGAGTTCCCCTGCTAAGATACCAACAGAGACACTCTTACACCTCATGCAAGGGAGCCCTGCAGGCTAGTGAGCATACACAACTTGGGAATGTGGCCTCAGTGGTGCCGAGAGGTGCTTCTACAGGGCAGTGCAACATGGCGTAAAAAAACTACCCTGGAGCCTAAACTGATTTAATGTGCCAGCGTAAAGCCACCCCTGAGTTAATTAGCCCTGTTGTAAATCAGCCCCTCCTAGCTCGGCAACTGTACCGTACTAACAGGTACACGCAATGCTGGGACTCGGCCTTGCTCCTTCCCCTAGCACGGCGCTGTGCCCAGTAAGTACAGCAGCTCATGGTGGCCCCTTGTCAGGCGAACACAAGCATGTGTGCGGAGACTGGCCTTTGAGCAGGCAGGCGAACAGGGTGACTGGTGTGTGAACTGGTGGTTGGACTGAGGCAACAGATTGCACCTAAATCTGGCATTAGGCTGCTCTAACTCCATTTGTACATAGACCTAAGCAATGTGGGATCTTACCTGTACAGCGCTGTCACTTTTCAACAACTGGATTTTTCAAATGCTAGTCTTAGTAAATCTTATTTTTCATTAGCTTTAGTGTTAAAATCTTTGGAAGTTTTGCACATATGCTGCTTAAGAGAGGGAACCTTTAACCTAGAAGAAGAAGGTGTTGAGAGAAGATATCTGGAAAAAATCTCTTTCTGAATTTCATGGCTGCGATATCTTTCCTCTGGTGGCTTATTACTAATGATTCTGACAGTTTGAGGAACTCCCTGCATGTTCCTACTAACTGCAGATGAATGACCGGTTTGTAGTGGTGCTCTTCCACCAGGCTAGCATATTGCCACCTGGATATTCATGTTTGCTACTCCATAGACCAGCAGAACCTCACCTGCTGCTAAAGTAGTTCAGATATTTTAATTGATGATTCTTTAGCATAAAAAGGATAGGTCACCTGTGGGCCAGAACAACAGAGTGCTGACACTGTTTCTTGCAGATTCTTCCTCCATCTCCTGGAACACAGGATGATCACCCTTTTTGGCCTGCCCTTTTCCAGCTCCACGCATACCGTATTTTTGGTTGCTTATTCACTAGGATGCTTCTCCTCGTGCCCCTCAGATGGAGACTTGCAGTCCCCACATATTTATGACCGAAAGACATAGCCTGGAGGAGATGACGGAGTGCTTGTTAAACAAGTTCACCTATGACACCACTCAACAACAGGGCTGCCATCCAAAGGGATCTAGACAGGATGGGCTGACAAGATCTTTATGAAATTTGACATGAACAAATACAAAGTCCTGCACCTGGGAAGGAAGAACTCCTTGCAATGACACATGCTGGGAACTGACTGTCTGGGGAGCCGCTCTGCTGAAAAAGACCGGGTGGACTTTGTAGGCAGCAAGCTGAACATGAACCAAGCCTGCCCTGGCAGCAAAGATGACCAGGAGCCTATCCAGCCAATTGAGAGAAATTATTATCCCCCTCTGCTCAGTGCTTCTTAGACAGCATCTAGAACACTGCATCCAGTTTTGGGTCACCTAGTACAAAAAGATATTGATAAACTGGGGTGAGTCCAATAGAGGGCCATGGGGACTGCAGCACTTGCCCTGTGAGGAGAAGCTGGAGAGCTGGGCTTGTCCAGCCTGAAGAAAAGGATTTAGTGGGACCTAATAGCAGCTTTCCAATACCTACAAGGAGGTTATTGAGAAGATGGAGCCATCAGAGTGGTGCATGGTGGGAGAATGATGAGAAAATGACAGGCATAAACCGAAATGAGAGTTTCCAACTAATACAATGAGAAACTTTTTCATGATGAGGTCAGAAAAAGTTTAGATCATGTTACCCAGAGAAGTTGGGTAGTCTCCATACTCAGGGGGGTTTTAAGACCTGACTGGGTAAAGCTCTGAGCAACCATATCTGACCTCATAGTTGTCCCTGTTTTGAGCAGCAGATTGGACATGATGGAATCCAGAAGTCAATTCCAACCTGAATTATCCTATGATCCTGTGATCTTCCTGGCTAGCAGGATAATTCAAGCTCATTACTTAAGACCCAAGACAGGCAAACCTTAATATTTTCTGTGCCATATTATTCCTCAACAATCTTACTATAAATAAAGATGATCCTTGTCCATCCCTCCTATTCAGCCATGTCAGCCTGCTGCAGTCCTGATCTGGATTTATGTATACTGACATTGACTCAAGTGGGTCTAATGAGCTTCTTTGCTTTGTCCTAGCACTCAGCAATTAATTTGTCCCTGCAATTTGTCTCTCCTCAGTCTGTTGTTTTGGGCTTTCCATTGCTAATTTTTTTTTTCTTTTTTTGGTGAAAGCAATTTTTCAGGATGCTGTTTTATTGCTTTTGCCACAGTGAAAGCGGAAGAACATCCTACAACAACTGCAAGAAAAAGGGAACTCAGATAGTATCTGCTGATGGGTAGGATTTCAACATGCAAGATGTCCTTCCAGGAAAGCCCATAATGGTTTCTATAAGTGGTCGAACAGCAGTAATGAAACAAAGGGTGAAAACGTATCACAGAACAAAGACATAAAGTAAAGGCAAAGGACAATAAAATTGCACAAGCTGGCATTTCTCTGGAGAAACACCAGTGCCAGAGTTTCTTTTTGTTCATCTCACTTTTCAAGTTTAGTGTGTAACTCTAGTTAAGGGACTTAAGGTGGGCTGGTAACTCCTCCTGCTTGGCTGCTGGAGCCCAGCTGGGGTGTCTCTGTGGAAGGCTGGGGGACATGGCTGCTGCTCCCAGATTGAGCCAGTAGTGAGGCTGGGCACGTAACCCAGAGACACCAAACTGAGTAGGAGTGTCGATCTGCTCGAGGTAAGGAGGGCTCTGCAGAGGGACCTGGACAGGCTGGATCGATGGGCCGAGGTCAACTGTATGAGGTTCAACAAGGCCAAGTGCTGGGTCCTGCACTTTGGTCACAACAACGCCACACAACGCTCCAGGCTTGGGGAAGAATGGCTGGAAAGCTGCCTGGTGGAAAAAGACCTGGGGGTGCTGTCGACAGCCAGCTGAATATGAGCCAGCAGTGTGCCCAGGTGGCCAAGAAGGCCAACGGCATCCTGGCTTGTATAAGGAATAGTTTGGCCAGCAGGAGTAGGGAAGTGATCGTGCCCCTGTACTCGGTGTTGGTGAGGCCGCACCTTGAATACTGTGTTCAGTTTTGGGCCCCTCACTACAAGAAAGAGGTTGCGTTGCTGGAACATCTCCAGAGGAGAGCAACCAAGCTGGTGAGGGGTCTGGAGCACAAATCTTGTGAGGAGCGGCTGAGGGAACTGGGTTGTTCAGCCTGGAGAAAAGGAGGCTGAAGGGAGACCTTATCACCCTCTACAACTACCTGAAAGGAGGCTGTAGCGAGGTGGGAGTCAGCCTCTTCTCCCTGGTAACAGATGATAGGACGAGGGGAAATGGTCTGAAGTTGTGCCAGGGCAGGTTTAGTTTGGACATTAGGAAAAACGTTTTTCACCAAAGGGGTTGTCAGGCACTGGAATGGGCTGCCCAGGGAAGTTATCAAGTCCCCATCCCTGGAGGTATTTAAAAGATGGGTAGACGAGGTGCTTAGGGACATGGTTTAGTGGTAGGATGGCAGTGTTAGGTTAATGGTTGGACTTGATGATCTTAAAGGTCTTTTCCAACCTAAACGATTCTATGATTCTATGACACACGCAAAGGACGCTGACATGGCCAACTGTGCAGGCTGCCACAGACAAGGTGCTGCCTTCAACAACCCCACACATACAACACTGTCAGGACTCACTTAAAATGTAAGTGTAGACAGCCAAGTCCCCTTCCTCCTCTCCAGACGATCAAGTCCACTCCTAAAAACATACACATCCTCACTCCTTAGATCCACAGGCACATTCACAGGTCCTTCAGATATCACTAGGAGACCTCAGCGTGTTCAAGATCATGCCCAGATCTTGTCTCTCTGACCAAAAGACATGAGTCTCCTACTCATTGGCTAGCCCAGCTTGATGCTTGTTAGCCAACCGATGCACACATTTACACACTTGCCTCATAGGCATCCTCATACTTGTGGATGCCTTGAATATCAGCACGAGTCCTCTGCTTGTCTAATACCCGTGCCTGGATCCTGGGCGTCCTACTTGCCAGCTAGTCCTGCTTGAAGTTTGTTAGCAAATTACGCTATTATGACTCATTTTGAACTAAAAAGATCTTGGCCTGATAAACTTAATGAAGCAGATGCTCTCATATCCCACATACCCTTACCTGTATGACGTCCCATACTTTAAAATTCAGAAGTGCTACAAGCTTACAGACACAAAGAGCAAGATGGGCCTTAGCAGGACAGAAGAAGACACTTACAGAGCTGGTGGCTGAGGAAGAAGAGACAACAAGGCTCAACAGAATAACTCAATTAGATTTAGACCTGTACAGGATCCATGCCTCCTAAAGATGGTCTAGCAGACCCCATACCCCATAGCAGCTACAAGTCAACACAATCTATCACATGTGACTGCCTCTGCTACATCTGAGGTTTTAATGCAAGTCCAGCCATGGCTTCCCTGTCACAGCACCACACACTGCTCTGCCCCACACAGTATTCAAAGCTTGATGAAGGCAGTCTTAGACCCATTATGACTGGCTAGTGACATAGGTCTTATAGGTCTCTCTAACTTTTCCTTATCTTACATTTCTGACAGTGGTGTTTCCTCTGAGTGGACACCAGTAGTGTCTCACATTCTTTCAACAAAAAAGGCAAGCAGAAACAGGAAAAAAACCCCACCATCATTTCTTGTTGCTTTTGTGCTGAAAATTTATTCTATGCTAATGCAGATTTTCAAGAAAGCTTGATGTGATAACATAAAACATTTTGTAAAAACATAAACCAGAAAGATTTTTCAAACAGCTGATAAAGCAACAAAGGCTGGAAGATGACTCTGGGAATTGTTCTAGTGAAGATTTTTTAATATTGTCCAGAATGCCTGTTAGATAATTTCAAAACCAGCAGAGAGGAAGAACATCTTCCAGTTCCAAGATCTTGTAGAGCAGATGCCCAGTGATAAGCGATAGCAGGCAGTTTGATAGTATTTATGAGGAAAAACTGTGTTTGCATAACTAATTCTGCAATTCACTGTATGATCAATTCAATTCAATAATTCATTAGATGATCTTTCTGGTGCTTAGCAGAATGAGTGAAGCCAAAGCCCCTTGAAAGACAGTGATCAGTCAGAGGACGGGCTGAATCCTGAGCACCCATCCTAAAGAAGAAACTCCAGCAGTTTATGGGATGCTGTTTACTGCAAAAAAAAGAGCTCCTCTATGACTCAAACTGTGAGATCAAGCAATGACACTCATCACACCTTAGTAAACTGTTTCCCCTCGGTGTTCATTGTAGGTTGTTCACCATGTCCAGCAGTTTTCTGGAGAAGCACCGCTGGGGATAGCATTCACAGACGAGTAAGCTTGTTTCACAGTCATAGATCACAGTGATCACGTACAGCCAAGTTCTCCAGAGCAAACCTAAGGTACTGCCACATATATGACAACAGAAGAAATACTTTGCTTCAAGAGTTCTGTGTTGGTATCAGTTTTGATCCTATGATCATGAGATCTTTCAAAAAGATCCTTTAGCTTTTTGTTGAGAGCAAAGTCTGGCATTTGGGAGAACTGATAACATGATGCAGGACATCATTTGTACCCATGTGGAGAGGAAAATAAAGGAGGATGAGGAAATGAGGAGAAACAAGATCTGTGGTTCAGGAATTTAAAGACAGAAAAATATGCTGGGGAAGGATAATCTCTGCTTTCATGTTCCATGGGCAAAAATGGAAACAGTTGATACAGGAAAAATATTAAAAAGAAGTATATGAAGTATTTACTTCAGAATGAATGGTGAAAATGGTTGGAGTCATATTTAGCACAATAATACTGTTGCTTGTCAATTGTGTGAAACATATCTGCAACCAAATTCAATTACTTAATTTCAAAACAGGCAGTATAAGGCACCATTTACAATATTTGGTAGTTACTGCAAATTAAAATGTCTGCAGAGATGTATGTTTGGTTTCCCATGCTTCTGCTTTAAAATTTTTACTTTTAATCTGTTTTTGCACCACACTGATAAGGTCTCTACACCCTGTTTCTGGGTTCTACACTGTGACCTTCCTTTCCATTTTTAAGACAACAACATCGGTGCTTTTGATTATCATCTACAATAGTACCATCTGCAGCTATTACTATGCACATGATTACCTATGTCGATAGGCACAGACTTACTTATACACGTAGTATCTTCATTTTACTCTGGAAACATTTCACCATGAAAGAACTTTTAAGAAAACCCATCTACAGCTAGCACAAGGTATGTTCACCGTTATTGAAGACATGGAAGTTACTTATCTCAGGAATTTGCACAGCCCCAGCTGCACGCCAGCCAAATCATACACTGCCCGCTTTCCGTCGCCGGCCGAAACGAACGCCCGTGACTGCAGCAGGCAGCACAGGGTTGCGGTCGGTCAGCGCTCCCCAGCCCTGGGAATCCCGAGGGAAGTGGGACAGCAGCGTTCCTTGCAGAGCCCCAGCAGGAGCAGCACCCCCCGCCCCGGCCGGGGTCCCCAGGGCTGCGGGCACCCAGCCGCCCCCCCCAACCACCCCGGGCAGCCGCAGGGGCGGCTCCGGGCCGGGCAGGAGGGGCCGTGGGGCCGGGGCTGGGTCTCCTCCTCTCGCACACAGCTCGCTGTGGTTTTCTCTCGGTCTCAGCTGGGGACTCCTGCCCGGACAGTGCTGCGGCAGGGGACTGACGGCTCCGTCCTGCCGCGCCGGGGGAGCTCGGGAACCTTGATGAGCTCCAGCCTGGAAATG
The DNA here is from genome assembly GCA_034008185.1 of Gorsachius magnificus. NCBI lineage: Eukaryota > Metazoa > Chordata > Aves > Pelecaniformes > Ardeidae > Gorsachius > Gorsachius magnificus. The sequence continues at coordinate 132,584,106 of CM067081.1, forward strand.
AGCAGAGCGCTCGGCGTGGTCAGAACTCAGGGAGAAGGCTTCTCCAGGGTTGCTTGACCTCTGCTGCCATCCTCTGGGCAGAGAGAGGAGGTAGCTCTAATGACCCTAAATGGGCTTCCTTTCTGTGGTTTTGGGGCGGGGGGGGTCATTGCCAGCAACAAAGCTTGGCTTTCGTCTGGGCGGGGGGGAGCTTTGCTATCATGGCCCTGATTGGGAGGAGGTCGGCAATGAAGCTGGGACCAGTGCTCTGAGGAACCGATTGCCATCATGCACAAGAGCATGGGGAAAAACATGGATTTTGAAAACTCTGTTGCAGAGGAAGGTGAACAGTCAGAGGAGTGTGCTGACACCCAGGCAGATAAATGGACAGAGATCTTTTTTTCCACTCCAGTGAGGAAGAAAAACCCAAAGCCTGAAAATTCAGATAATAAGACAGAAGTAGAAATCTTTCCCTGTAGCCAGTTGAGTCTGTGATGTTTGATGTGTTGGCAGCATTAGGCACGGATACACATCTCTACCCAGAATCAGTCTCCTCTGTTAGGATGAGGTCTTTTGAAATTCACCTTAGTCCAGGAATGGCCTGGAAAGAGTATGTTACTTAGAACTGTAAACACAAGTTTTTTCTCTCCAATAAAACATAAAGCCAAACTGAGAATGACAACAATAGAACTTGTAAGCAACTCAGCCACCACCGTAGAAAATAAGTAGTGTGTTCTTGATGTCACAACTTCACAGTGTTGTAACTAGTATTGCATTTAGATGGAGGACTTGGCTGCCTATACTTGTTTTATGTGAATCCTGACAGTGTTATATGTGGGTGTTATTGAAGGCAGCACCTTGTCTGTGGCAGCCTGCACAGTTGGCCATGTCAGCGTCCTTTGCATGTGCCCAGCCTCACTACTGGCTCAATCTGGGAGCAGCAGCCATGTCCCCCAGCCTTCCACAGAGACACCCCAGCTGGGCTCCAGCAGCCAAGCAGGAGGAGTTACCAGGGCTGAAGCCCACCATACGTCCCTTAACTAGAGTTACACACTAAACTTGAAAAGTGAGATGAACAAAAAGAAACTCTGGCACTGGTGTTTCTCCAGAGAAATGCCAGCTTGTGCAATTTTATTGTCCTTTGCCTTTACTTTATGTCTTTGTTCTGTGATACGTTTTCACCCTTTGTTTCATTACTGCTGTTCGACCACTTATAGAAACCATTATGGGCTTTCCTGGAAGGACATCTTGCATGTTGAAATCCTACCCATCAGCAGATACTATCTGAGTTCCCTTTTTCTTGCAGTTGTTGTAGGATGTTCTACTTTCACTGTGTCAAAAGCAATGAAATAATTACAAAAAACTCCCTTCACAAAAAAAAAAAATTACCACCAAAAAAGTGTAAACCACCAAATTGAGTCCTAAGGTTAGAATCACAGATTTACAGAAAAGATAACGTAGGAAGGGACCACTGGAGGCCTGTAGTCCAATCTCCTGCTGACAACAGGGCTGACTCCAAAGTTAGGTGAGGTTCCTCAAGGCCTTATTCAGGTGAGTTCTGAACATAGAATCATAGAATGGTTTGGGTTGGAAGGGACCTTTAAAGATCATCTAGTCCACCCCCCTGACATGAGCAGGGACATCTTTCACTGGATCAGATTGCTCGAAGCCCCATCCAGACTGACTTTGAACACTTCCAAAGATGCAGCATCCACAACTTCTGTGAGCAGCCTGCTCATGTGTCTCACCATGCTAATTGTAAAAATGTCTTCCTTATCACCAATCTAAATCTACCCTCTTTCAGTTTAAAACCATTGGCCCTTGTACTTGATAGGACACTATCATGCCATGGTAAAAAAGTCTCTCTCTTTTTAATAAGCCCTCTTTATATATGTAAAGGCCCTCAACCATTTTCGTGGCCTTCCTCTGGACCTGCTCTAACAGGTCCATGTCTGTCTTGTACTGGGCACCCCAGAGCTGGATGCAATGCTAGTGAGTGCTATTATTTATTTTTTTTAGGAAGCAGGTACTCAGATTATAGTCACCACAGTCATCTGATAACTGTCCACTGTAGTCTGCAATTAGCAGTCCAGCTGAGGACTAATTGTGTCAGCTACGCAAATAAGGATATTCCTGAAATGTTTGGTTTACATTTGAACTTCTCTAACAAGGACTATGAGAGAGCAGTAAAAAGGAATTTCTTGCATTAAGTCTTTCCCCTTTCTCTAAACCCCTCTTGCCCCTGGCAGGCTGCTGGCCCTAGGGCCAAAGAGAAAAAACTTGTGTTTACAGTTCTAAGTAACATACTCTTTCCAGGCCATTCCTGGACTAAGGTGAATTTCAAAAGACCTCATCCTAACAGAGGAGATTGATTCTGGGTAGAGATGTGTATCCGTGCCTAATGCTGCCAACACATCAAACATCACAGACTCAACTGGCTACAGGGAAAGATTTCTACTTCTGTCTTATTATCTGAATTTTCAGGCTTTGGGTTTTTCTTCCTCACTGTAGTGGAAAAAAAGATCTCTGTCCATTTATCTGCCTGGGTGTCAGCACACTCCTCTGACTGTTCACCTTCCTCTGCAACAGAGTTTTCAAAATCCATGTTTTTACCGAGCTTTTATTTTTTGAAGAAATACCCCATAAGACAAGTAGCATCGCTCAGACTTGGTCTGCTCTCGGTTTTATAATTCTTGTTTTGACTAGGGCCTAATGTTGTGAGTCATTTAGAAATCTCTATTCCCAGGAAATTCACTGTTTGTTTTGAGGGTGGCCTTGTGCCCTTTTTACTTTCCATGGCTAACTGACAAGTGGAGCCATAATTTGCACCTTGTGTTCTGTCCACCATGAAGCATTTCCATTGCTCCACAGTCCTCAACTTCTGACACAAAATGGGTAGTGTTAAGTCTAGGATGAACAAAGCCTCCTGAAATGAAAAATTTGTAGGAAGGTTCTGGGAATAGTTATTGAGCTTCCAAAATTAGACAGGGCAAGTAGTGATTTGAGAAAGTATGGATATTGTTGTTCCATCCTGGGTAAAAGTTAAAGCCTTGGTTTGGAGGATCTTGAAAAAATATTATTTAATTGTTAGATCCAATTATATGCATTACTTAATTCCAATGAAGTTGATCTTCTGATTTTAGTGTCTAGCAGAAGTGTTGAGAGCCACATATCAAGACTCCTATCTCTGTGACCTAACTTATATGACATAATACTATTCTAAATTTCAGACAACAAAAGGCTGCCCAGAACAAATAAAATCAGTTTTTAATAACATGCAAACTTTGCAGAGTTTCATCTCTCATATTTCCAACCGGTGTTTAACAGATTTCTGTAATTTTATATCCTTCAAAGCCCATCCTCATCATAACTAAGGTTGTATTCGAATGTGTCAGGCTGGTGAGTATGGCTGTATTTGTTACAGTGTAAAATAGGATCATCTTTCCCAGTTGACTACTCACCTCTTGAGACTGTAAGAGCTGCTGTAGGATGATCTTCATTTGTCCAGTTCCTCAGCAGAGAGAAAACAGTCTACATTAGTGCACTTCTGATGACAGGAAAAAAAAAATGGATTCCCAACTTTCCTTTCATTTGTCTCATTGACAGACTTTCATATCTGCAGCCCCTTTGACCTGACTACTCTGTTATTCTGAAGACTTAACCACTGTGAACTGAAAGTAGTGAATGAGAGAGATATGAGGATCGATGAGCTTATGGGGGGAAAAAAGCAAACATGAAAGAAAAATTACAAACAAAGCTTTGCTATCAGTGTCTCCCAGGAGTACAAGATATTTGTCATGCACAGACTCAGTTGCAGTAGGTTCTCCATCCATCTGTATGGGAACCAAAATTGAAGTGGGGATATACTGGAGGCTGAATTCAGTTTCACTACACAGCTACCTACAGTCAGCTCAGCCCAAGCCATTATCAGCGCAAGAGCCAACAATCTCTGCCTGCCAAGCTCTTGCCCCATACCACAGAAGACAGCTGATTTCAAAGCAGTTTCTCAGCACAGAATGACTGCTGCCTGACAAGCATAACAGTTCAAAGAAAGGCATTGCATTTGTATGGTGCTTTCTGCAAAGAAGGTCTAGACTTCACTGCCTCTCTGTTCCTTCAACAAGGTGAAGACCTTGTGACTTCCTGCAGAAAGGAGTAAAGGTGGCTACTCCTTCTTTATGCTCTTCTAACTGGCTGTTTTCCAACACGGTCTTGATGTACTGATCTTTTTTTTCCTCCTTCCTGTCCTGTCCCCCTCTCCCCCACCACCTTCCAGTCCCACATACCAGAGATTTATGACAGGTCCATTAAATCAACAATAATGGTCAATGGCTGTAAATCACAGCTTGAGAGGTTCTGGTTGGACATTAGGAAAAACTTTTTCACCAAGAGACAGCACAGCACTGGAACTGGTATCCAGAGTGGTGAAGGAGTCTCCAACCTTGGAGGCTTTCAAGATTCAGTTGGAGAAGGCCATGAGGATGTGATGTGGTGCTAGTGATAGTCCAGCTCTGAGCAGGAGGCTGGATCTTCCAGCCTAGTTTCCTATGTTTCTGTGATTCAGTGAAGAGCTTCTGCAGGGCTGGAGAGTGTTTTGGTAGCACAGCCACTTGATGCAGTTTCATTACATTTCCTGTTCATCAGCCTGAAAGAACATGTGAGTGCTTATCTTGGTGTGTTGCTCAGGCTGCCACAAGATCTTTGGCCTATGTTCCCTCATTAGGGAAAATGAGGTTTTGCTAATAAAAGAAAGCTGCTAAAACAGAATATGGAGAAAGCTCTTCTCAGTGTTTGAATATAAAGGAATAGGCATAGATATGCTTCTCAGCCAGCATGTGCTCTAACAAGCAGTTTGTTTCTAAATACAAGTCTTTGCACCAAGTAGATCCTTGAAAATAAGGCTTGGAAAACAGATATCAGGCTTTAGGTTACCCATCTAAGGCCTAGCTCTGCTGCATTGGTCAGCAAGCATGTAAACATCAGCATGGTCTCTTGCTAAATGTAAGTGTGCCCACAGGTCCCCTCCCCATGACTCAGGACTCTGGCAGCCGAAGGGTGTTTGCCAGTGCTGTGGTGCAAGGTGCCACACAAGCTGCCAGAGAGCCCGGCCAAGCACAAGTCCCCTGTTATCGCCACATCTTCACTGAGACTCCCAGAAGGTGATAAAGGCCTAATTTTTTGTCCTGTGTTTACCGTGAAGCTTCGATGCCACCTCGCATGCCAATTATTTGTGCTAGGGGAGTCCCAGTAAGAAAACTGGATGGAAATGGGCGGTGAGGCTGACTGGCCTAGTTTGCTGCTCAGCAGAACCATAGGGCTATTGTCACCTTCTTCCCCCTGTTCCTCCATGCAGCTCATGATTCTCTTGTGCCATGCAATGTGTCCTTTCAGATAAGGGCTTTGGTCACCCATGGAGCACAAATGAAGAAATTAAATATATGACACATCCGTAGACAAGAATCCCTGCAGGCTGGTATTTCTCTCCCTTATCTCTAAAGGTTGTTATGCACAAAACTATTAAAAGTCTCTCTCTCTTACATCCACTTATCTTGAAACTATTTCCTGTAAATCTGTGTTCATGGACATCTGCACTACATCATTTTACTTCAACTCACCCTTTATTCTGCAGTGGTGCTGCACTGGTTTGCTTTGTGCTAAGGATAGTTTGCTGACTTCTCACTGAGACATTTTAGGTTTTCCTTTTATGCTAGATAAGTATCTAGAGGTGTTGTGAACACAAGAAACAGAACAATAGAAGTAGATAATGCGTACAGCATTGTGTGAGGCAAGAAGCAGAAATGATGCTAAAGAATGCTGAAGGCAAGAGCTGGATGGCTCTTCGATTGACCATCTGCTCCCTTGCTATCCAGTCCATTAGGCAGCTATATATGGTTTCTAAAACATAGGCTCTGTCCACCATTAGTGACAGATTGCTCTTTTCTTCCACCTTCTCCACCTAACCTGCTTGAAACATAGCTTGAAACAACCTCAAGTGCTCAGTGCTAGAATGGATTCTGCAGCCCACCTGCCTTCTCTGACTACACACATATATATTGACTGTCTACCACAGTTTCTCTGTCTAAATGAGCTCCAGTTCATCTGGAGTTTGTTCATTCAGTCTAGGATGCCGGCTGCCAGAGTTTAATTTCTGCAATAAGCTTCTTTGGAAAAACATGGTGGTCTAATAGCTACTTGCCTCACTACCCTGAAAATGAGCCTTGGGTTCCTAAGTGACATCGGTGCAAAACGTTAACCTAGGTGGCCAAACATGAGCTAGGAGGAGGAGGAAATGGGTGGTAGCCTGGGTGCATTTGGGATGGAGTGTGTGCAGCATCAGCTTGGGATGGTGTCTACTGCGGAAAACTTCGTAAGAGAATGAGCTTTTCTGCCATTCCTCCCAGGAGCTGCAGTTGCATCAGATCAAATTAAGCAAAACCAAATTATGTCCCCAGGTGGAGTGTCTCAGCCACTGCCACCCTAAGGAAGAGCTCAGGTGGGACAATGCCTCATTTACCATTGCACAGGGAATGAAAGGAGGCAATAAATAGATGATTTTTCAGATGTCAACACCAGTGGTTCTCAGCAAGGCCCCAGTGTGTTGTGATCCCAGTCCCAAGAGGGGCAGAGCACTGCTGAGGTCCTTCAAAGACTAGGAGAGATGCAGCTGCTCTGTTCCTTCCCAGATGAGCCCATCTGGCTGCAGGTGATAAGCTGGCTGTTAAAATCCAAACTTTTAATTAGATCTACAGAGACATCCACAAAGTTGTCCAAATTAATCTGAAACTAACTTCCAGTAACATTGAGTTGCACTCTCCAGTTATCTCCTCTGGTCAGCAGCTCATTTTGAACAACTGGGAAAGGTTTCCAGAGCAGAGATGAAGGGGATTGCAGCCCCCATTAACATCTCCTGGTGTCATGTATGTAATCCTTTCTCCGGACTGGGGTGGGCTTTCTCACTTCTTCGTCTCAGAGTGGTCCAGCTTCGCCTTCCTCTTCCCCATCCCTAAAGTCCTTGTTATGGATCTGGCATTTTTTCACTCTTGTGTGTTTTTAGTTAATGATGCAACTATATCATGCTTGTTCTTGTGCCCTACAGCAATATGAGGTCGTGTAATTTTGTGTCATTGAGTCCTGCCATTTTAGTCTCCTGGGATTATCTTGTTGAGAACTTGACTGATGTTGCAGATGAGGTGGAGTGGTCACAATGTGAGACCTAATGTGACAGGCTGTCACACGGCGAGACAAAGAGTTGAAAAGGGCAGCTAACAGGCACCTCAAGTTTTTCAGAATTAGTGAAGGGTGGTGCCCCTAGAGGCTGTGAAGGGCTGAGGACATCTATACTGATTACTTCACAGAAACAACCAGATGCCCAGGAAAGCCAAAATCCCAAATCAGTCATGAAGCAAGTTGTCAGTCAGATAAGAAAACCTAGATCTGTCTTCAGGATGTCATCCTTCCTTACTACCTTCACCTTCTTTCTTGTCTTAACTACAGGAGTTCAAGTTAATATTTTCCAGGGCCTGTGGCTTTTCAGTTTGTCTGTTTTTCATTTTCACTTGCTCTTTTCAGTTTTAATCTTTTCATTGTCTCTTTCATTATTTCCCCTGTTAATTTGTCCTTTCTCTAGTTCTAAACCAGTTTTCTTTCAGTAACTTCTTTTTTTTCTGACGAGGTAAAGCTTGCATGTTTATGATGGTATTAACTAATATATGCAACCATTTTCTTAGCAGAGACGCAAGACAATGCCTTTGGCTGGGTTAGAGTATGAGTAAGTGCAATGAGGTGAAAGAAATGCCCCACCTTCAACAAACCATGAGGAGAAGTCAACTGCCAGGCTGCCTACCCTTTTTTACAAAACTCTGTTTTGGTTGGTTTGTGGTTCAGCATCTTTTCCAGAGAGAGTTCCTAGCCAGTGTTTATCAAGCCAAACAACAGAAACTCAGTGAGAGCAGGGTTGATGCTTTTTCTCACCAAGGCAAATTGATGACAGTCATCACCTGATACCACCTCAGCCAGTTTCAGTTCCTGGTTCCCAGAAAGCTCTGCACATTAAAGGAATAAGGAAACACTGCTTCTCCTAAAGGCTATGCACAACTGTGTCAGTGGCTTGCCCCTGTGGTAGGCAGCATTTCTGGACTCTTGTTGACTGCAGAATGGGGATTCAGTACCTGTTAAAAAGTCTCTTTCAAGATGCTGCCATTTCCAGGCCCTGGCCCAGCTACATCCTGACCATAATCAGCCTTACTGGAGTCACAAATACGCTTTCTCAAATGCTATTAACAATTATTTTCACATTGCCACTGTTGCATTTTCATTACAGTGAATCTTACATTTCATTAATCACCAAATACATTCAAGCAATCTACCTTAAAACTGTCTTAATTTCTCTGATTAGCAAAGCCACTATCACATTTCTGAATAACGAACTAGTTTCTGCTTGTGAACATACCTGCAGCAGAACATCAATGAAGCTGCTAAAGCCAAAATCTTTGCTTCCTACAACAGTATGATACCTCCAGAGGATCAATATCTGCATGCTTTTGCATGCAAAGAAGATCTGCAATCTTTCTTATCCTCTTTATTCTCTTTTACCACTGGCTAGGTGCTTCATGTTGCTTGAACACTGTTTTTGGCCTGCTGAAATCTTTTGTGCCCCTCTGCCATGTCAGAGCTGCAGGGCTGTCTGGGCTGAGCGTGCCGCTTCCTTGGCTGTTGCTGGGATTCGCCGTCCCTCTCCTCCAGGCTTCCTGGTCTCAGCTGTTTCCATTTTTGTCCATATTGCTCCAGATTACACTGAGCTTCCCAGTAATGCTTCCTGGGAAGCTTTTTTGTTTCTCTTGCCCTTTTGGAGGAGGCTGATGTTCCACAGGTGTGGATAGGCAAGCCCAGCGCTGGTCCTTTTTCTGAAGACTGAGGGGAACATTCTCTGAAGTATGTTGCAATTGCTGATAGAAAATGATATGATGTAATTCATTAACTGGATTCCAAGAAACTCTTTATACAAATTCGGGCTAAGGCAGGCCAGTCCCAAAGCCTTGGAGGCAGGTACCGAAAAAAAATCACACAGGGTGCGGGGGAGGAGAGCAGGGCTGAACTCTGCAGCAAGGAGGAACTAACATCTCTCTAACATGCTGCAGACTCAAGACATGCAAACACCAATGCTAACGTGCAGCTTTCATTAATCTATTATGAATTTGGCTGCAAGCTGATGCAATGAAAGTGCTGGGAACCTGAAAGGTGTGGGCTAGAGGAGGAAGTACGGAGTCACTTTGACATGCATATTCTCATCCTCTTCTGCCCCTTGTTTGTCTGGTTGCTGTGTGTTCTGGCACTGGGATGCATATCTCACTCCAGCTAATGCGCCCCTGCTCAGTGAGCCATGTTTGGAGGTAATGTGTAGGTGTGTGTTGAAATGTTGCAGGGAGGGGTAGGTTGCGTGTTAATAAATGACAGCTTATCTACACGCACACAAACTGAAACAATAATTTGCCTTACTTATTTCAGTGTAAGGCTGTGCACTATGGTAAAAAAAAATTAGTGCGTATTACTGCTGACTGTGTGGTATTGGTTACTGGGTATGTGCTGACTCACCTAGGTTCACCTCCAGTCCAGCAGTAGAAAAGGACCATCTGAAGATGAGAGAGTTGGAACAGACTTGTCAAAATAGTTCCTTGTAATTATTTTTGCATTGTTACTGAGGTAGCAGATTTTCTCCTGCGGTTTGGGTTAGAGAAGAGAATAAATATAAATTAAAGGAAGAAATGGTACCTAAACCCCTGAATTTTATTTTGTAACACAAAGAGAAACTATACATGACTTAATCAGTTGCTGTTCTGAAATTCTCACTAAATTTGCTAGAGGGAGCAATCTTAACTCTGCAAAGCATTTGACTAAACCAGTCTCCTCACTGTAAAGATTTACTTCCCCTTATAGTCCACCCAATTTGCTAGATGAAATTACAAAATAACCAGTTCCTTGATTTTGCTCCTGTTATAGCAGCAGAGACAACATGCCACAAAGAGAGGCTTCAGGGTTGTTGTTTTATTCATTATTATACAACAGCACCTAGAAATTCCAGTCAGATTCAGAATTCAGTTTTGTAAATGCTTTAAGGGCATTCTGTGCCTTGAATTGTTTGCAGTATCTTAAACCAAAAAAAAAGTGTAGGGGAAAAAAATTGAAATAAAAAGAAAAGTTTTAAAAGTTGAAAGTTAAAGAAGTGAATTGAGAGACTAAAGAGGAGAGACCCCACTCTCATAGCTTTAATTCCAAGAGTTATGACAGGCTTAAAAAAGAGTAAAAACACTTATATATGACTTTGACATTTAAGTTCTGCCTAATTTCAAAATTGTGATGCTACAGAACCCCAGGTACTAGCTTTGGAGGAGCCAAACCCCCACAGGTATTTCAGTTTGTGACAGCAAAGCTCCTCAGGTACACACACAGTTCTTCTGTCCATACTGCACATCTCACAAAGGCTAAACAGAATCATAGACTCAATGAAAGATTTAGATGGGAGAGGACCCCTGGAGGTCTCTAGTCCAACACCCTGCTCCCAGCACAGCTAGCTCCAGTGCTAGTCAGGCTCCTCATGGCCTTGATCAGGCAATATGTAAACATCTCCAAGGAGGAAGACCTCCTAGCCTCTCAGTACACTTGTTCCAGTGCTGCACCACCCTTGTGAAAATTTTTTGGGAGGAATGGAACTGCCTGTCATTCACGCAGTGAGGGCAGAGGCAGCGGAAAAGAGGGAAGACCTCTATGTCATTTGTATATAAGGAATTGGGTCCTGCAGAAGAGATGAGATGATGATTATGAAATGCTGAAAGAAAACATTGGCTCTAGGGACCCTCACAGCAGAAAGACCCCAGACTGGGCAAGAAACAGAATCTCAGCCCAGACTGAACTGCGCACATCATCAAAAGGAAGAAGTCTCTACTTCCATATCTTCTGAACCAGAGACGGTATGTTGTCACTGAAGTGACCATCTCCAAACAAAAGGAAGGGAAACCCCTGTTTCTTCCCCACTCTTTAGCTTTGTTGTGTTTAGTAGAATCCTCTTAAAGTCTCAGTAGTTGGAGTAAGGGGAGCCCCAGCTGGTCCCCAGTGATTGAGTCCACAGTCTTGAGATCATGTATTGACCCATTACTCCTGTTTTCAGTGAAGACCTTCTACTTGCATACAGTGTCAAGAAAGCTATATAGCCAGACCATTTAGAATAACTGTCGGGGAGGTCCTGGAGCAGCAAAAGGTGGATGTAGGAGTTAGCCATGTCTTTGTAACTGCTGGGAAATGTGTCTAGCAGTAGACCTTCTCAAGTTACCTGCTTTTGCAGGATCACTGCTCCCTCTACATTCTCTGAAGAGCTCATTTTTGGTCTTCACTGACTGTTTTTTTTTTTTGTCTTGGAGCTTACAGTAAAGTTTCTTCCTAACTTAGCTCTGAAGCACAGAGATTTAATTCCTAGTTTTGCACCTGAGGTAATATAATTGTGAATGTTTTCATTATTCACCTGAGTCCCCAGATGGTTTGAATCCTGCTGAAGTACTGGATCACAAGAAAACCTTGGGGCAGCAAGTTCCAGAGACTGCAGTGGCAAAAATAAAGGCAAAGGCATGCAGGCTTATTAGATTCACCTCCTCAGCTTTACTGATTATTTCTTTATGGAGCTTTTTTGAGATGTCTTCTTTCCAGGAAAATCTCTGTCTCCACTAATAATTTTTTCCATCAACTTCCCATTCCTTCTATTTGCTCTTGATGGCATTGGAAATTTCATTTAATTTTCCAGCGCTTCTTTCATATTTAAATACTGCTGGGTTTTTGATGAGAGCAGAAGTCTTCAAGGTATCTCTACTTTTATTACTGGTTTACAGTAAATTGTAGAAAGGGTTGGAATTATTCCTTGTAGTAAATATTGCATTACGTGATGAACACATGAATAATGAGCACTGTTCACCTGTGACCACTATATGTAATTTATTATTATACAGCTCTGTACTTCCTTATCTTTCCTATATCTTTGCAACTTAAACAGCTTTGCATGACTCCACATTCCTAGGAATTATCCATTCTTCCTGTGACAAGGAATATCTCATTCTCTCTAAGTCTAAGATATTAGCTTTGTATTTTCTTTAAAAAATAGTTATACAGAGTACGTTGCCATTTGGTTTTGAGTTTGCGAGTTTGTTTACTTTAATTCTGATGCCCATAGGGCTGAGCCAGGCATAAAGATGTAAGCAGCCAAGATGTCAGCTCTAATTTTGGAGTCCTCATGTCTAATCACTGACCCCTTCCATCTGAAACCCTGTTTCCATATGAACTTTGAGGCAGATCCATTGTGGGGAAGGGAGAAGCCAGACAGCAAATACCTTAAATTCCCATTAATTGCGGTCAGATTGTAGAGCTCCTGCTCACTGTCTGGTTGTCCTTGTACATCTCTGGCACAGACATAGAGGGCTGCAGTATTGGTGTGAATAGAGAATGAATGGGTCTGTCTGTGAGTGGAAGCACCAAAAGGAGCACTTGCAGAACATCTGCAAGACTTAGGTGTTGATGATCATCACAATCCCAACACATCCGTATGCCACTTCTTAAGACACTCAGATCAGGAGGGAGAGTTCAATGATGATTCTCAAAAGCAGGACAGGATGGAGAGACAGTGTCAACTCCTAAAGGGTACCTAATGCATGTTCAAAACCTGCACATGGTCACCAACACAGGAACAACTCAGAAGAAGCAAAGACCCAACAGCTCACATTCCTTGTCATCAATGTCATGGCAAAGAATCCTAGGCAGATCGTCTGGGTGCAAGAACCAAAAGGTGGTTGTGAGAATATGGGTCTGAGAGTCTGTTGGATGTGACTGAGTGAAATCAGTTTTGGTTTACAACGAAATTACCTTCCTCCCCACACATCAAGCTTTACTACACTGGTTCTACAGTACTGCAACATTATTTCCTAGATGGAATTGATTGCCAGGCATCAGGTCAAATTCAACTGTCTCCCTTCTGTTTCTCTCCCTGCAGATGCTATGTGAAGGCTGCATGGAGAGGGACAATAAGAGCAGTGATGCAAGCATGGAGTTCCTCCTGCTCGGCTTCTCTGAGCTGCTCTGTCTGCGGGCCCTCCTCTTCCTTATCTTTCTCATTGTCCATTTGGCCACGTTGGCAGGGAATGTGATGATCTTCATGGCAGTGGTTATGGAGCCTTCCCGTCCTCCCATGCTTTTTTTCCTCTGTCAGCTCTCTGTCATAGAGCTCTGCTATACCTTAGTCATTGTCCCTAAGGCACTCCTCAGCCTGGCAGTGGTGGACGGCAGCACCATTTCTTTCATAGGCTGTGCTGCACAGATGCACCTTTTTGTGGCCCTCGGTGGGGCTGAATGCTTCCTCCTGGTAGCCATGTCGTACGACCGCTACGTTGCCATCTGCCAGCCGCTTCGCTACGTAGCTGTGATGAGCGAGGGGCTCTGCCTCAGGCTGGCTGTGGCATGCTGTCTGGGAGGCTTTGCTGTTGCCCTGGTGTTGACAGTGGCTGTTTTCCGCTTACCTTTCTGCCAGTCGCATCGTATCAACCACTTCTTCTGTGACGTCCCTGCTGTGCTGCACCTGGCCTGTACCCAGAGTTACGCCCATGAGTTGCCCTTGCTGGCTGCCTGTGTGCTCCTCCTGCTGCTCCCCTTCCTCCTGATCCTGACCTCGTATCTTTGCATTGCCACTGCTTTGTTACATGTCACCTCCTCTGTGGGAAGGGGCAAGGCCTTTTCCACCTGCATTTCGCACTTGGCCATCACCTTGCTACACTATGGATGTGCCACCTTCGTGTACATTCGTCCTAAGTCCAGTTACTCACCAGCTCGAGACAAGATGGTATCTCTGGTCTACACCAACATTACTCCGTTACTGTATCCCCTCATTTATAGCCTGAGGAACAAGGAAATCAGAGGGGTCCTTGGGAAAATGTTGAGGAGGAAGAATATAGCTCAGCTGAACGGGGATACTCTCAGAGATGTGATGTGTGTGTGTGGTAAATTCTAGTAGAACAAATGCGTGCTTGTTGGAAAACAGCCCCATAACCACGTTAGGACCAGATTCTCCATAGACTTCACTACGGCAAATATCCAGGCAGAATTTAACATGCATCGATACATTTATGACAAAATGATGTCTTTGCTAAAAAAACCCCAAACCTAACACTTTACCTAAAGGGATATGCTTTAATGACTTGTGAGGAAGAAGAGTTCTGATCACTTTGTGGTCTCACTTCTGTGATCACATACATACTCATGCTTAAATTCATGGTGACCTCAGCACAATCAAAAGATCAACACAAAATTAAAACTGCTGTATTGGTTTCATTATTTTTCTGTCAAGATGAAAATAGAAACTGGAAACTGGGAAATCCATAAAAAGTTTTAGACTGGGAAGGTTTTCAGCACAAAAAATCTTAAGAGGGTTATTAGAAGGTTAGAAGAAGAAAGCCCATGCCTAGAAAGAAATGGAAATGAAGCTGGGTTTTTCTCAAAATTTAGCAGAAGGCTAAATCCCATCACAAGTGGAAACTCAATAGTGTAAACTCATCTTACTTTGAATTATTCTAGATAATGAAAATGAAAGTGCCATTGATTTGACAGGAGTGTGACTTTCCCATGCCTGTTTTGCAGGAAGCAATCTTTCCTTTTATAGGGATGCTTTAGGTTTGGATTGTTCCTATGGCAACATAAAGACTAAGATACTGGTCTTATCATGTGACTTTTATCAAGAAAGACTGTATCATATAAATAAGGGTGCCTGAGGAGTGTTGAAATCTGTCTTGGTAAGATTAATAATACCACTGCTGAGGTGGTTGTGATTTCTTTCGCAAAACCAGTGAGAGTTATAGCACATGCTGGACTGCAGCAGACATAAGAGTCTGGGAGGTGCAAAGCAGTGTTATTTTGTGTGTTTCCTACATGTAGGTGGAACAGGATGATTCAGACAAATTAGGGAAGATCTGTCACAGGAACGGGGGGAAAGGAGCAACTTCATTATTTTATTTAGTACTTCCCTCCCCCATGCCTCTTTAAACCCCCAAACACACCCTTTGATTCAGAACCCACCTCTTACATATCAAATTGTTTAGAAAAAATTAAAAGGCTTGCTTCTCTTTCACTGTCTAATCCAAAGGAATTTCAGCACCTCAGCTGCCCTCAGCCCCCTCCCTTGGCAGATAGAGAGAGCAGAGTGATATTTGCTTTCTCTGGGCTAAAATAATTAAAAATTATGGTAAGTGGATTTGACTAATGTAAAAAATTGGCACTGTACCTAAGGAAGTTAACCTGGAGCCATCTGACAAAAGAGAAATGTGGAATTTAAAACTCACATTAAAAGCTGTCTTCAAGTTGACAGTCTAGCCAGCCTAAAATATTAACCCAGAATATTGTCTCTCATGTCAATGAATACCTAATTACTGCTGTGAGCAAAGGTTTAGCTGCATTATTTAAAATGATCAAAGTTGTAGTGAACATTTTAATCACCTGCCAGGTCTTCCAAAAATGAGAAGGGGAGGGTCTCAATAAAAGCACATGGCTTACTAATAGAGAAGTACTTTAGAAGTATGTTAGAGAAGTACTTTGAATCAAATACTATTAAAGGATTTAAAGGCAGTAAATAACTAATGAGCACAGGACAAAACTGAAGCATCAATTCCAAGTCCTGTCAAGTCAAACCAAGCTTTGAAGTTAACCCTGCTGCAAGCAGTGGGCTGGACTAGAGACCTCCAGAGGTCCCTTCTGAGATTAGTAGGATTCTACAGCAGAGGTTTGTAGGAGGTATTGATATGCTCAAATTCCTGGCTGTAAAACTAAGGGACAGGAAGACACTGAGGTATATAATACTGATCAACCTTGGGGCCCCCACGTGTTTCTGGCAGCTGTAGGACAGGATAGCAGAGATATAACTATCATGTGCTGCTAGCTGGGAGGAGATAGCAGGGCTATGTCCTAACTAGGGATGTTCCTCATGAAGAACTGCTGACGGGTGGCACCTCAGCAGACCTGTCCTCACTGCAAGGGTATGGATGATGACTTTGGGAGGGATGATGTGACTGAAACAGCTTCCAGGCTAGGCTCCCAGCTCTTTAGTTCTGAAATACATGTGGGAAGCACAACAAGCAATGGAGGTTTTCCGCAAAGACACTGCCTCCACGCCATGTCTTTGCAGATGAATGGATTGAGGAGATACCCCAGAGCCTGACATTACCCCCATCCTATCCCCATCATTATTCCCACACCCATTCACATGGCCCCTCTCCTATTCCCAGCTGTGCTGAGTGCAGGGCTTTGCTGTACAGGTCTGCAGAGAGGACTCAGGGATGAGAGTGGGAAGTGAAAGCTTATGATGTAAGAGCAGCAACAATGCATATGAGATGCCAGAACCACTTTTTTTTTAAATGGTACCTTTCAGTTGCCAGGAGCTGCCTGAAGTCCCTTTTCCACGACCTCCCTTTACAAAGTGCCTGTTTCAGTCCTGTTGGGCTGGGTCAACATGCTGAGAGCTGGAGAATACCCAAGTGAAGTAAGACAGCAACATCCCTGATGTAGGGCATGAGCTCAGAAAAAATAACGAGAATTTCTAAATCCTTTTCAGAACTTCACAGGCAACAGCAGGATCCAGCCAGGCAGTGCAGAGTTAGGCAACTGCATATTCCACCTCCAAACAGAGACAGATAGGGCAAAAATCTTTCCATGGGCATCATAGCTCTCTGGGTTGGGTAGGGTCTCAAGAGCCCCCAGTGTATGAGTTAGGTTGGGGTTCTGCAATCCACAAATGGTCCTGTCCTTTCTTGGAGCATAATGCCTACATCTCCAGATTTGCAGAGGTCTGAGATCTGGCAAACACAGGTGCCATGAGGTTTTCCAATGAAATCAGCTAAGACATCTCTAAGACTCCATTTATGGTTTACACAGCCATAGAAACAGAGTATTCAACCTTGCAATTAAGTTTGTCAAGGTAAGGCATTAGATGGGATGAGAGCACAGATCTCATCAGTGGCTGAGCACCAGAGCTCAACCTCTAAGGGATCAACCTGTAAGACCTGTAAGATCTCATCAGTGCTGCCCATGTGCTCAGAAATGTTTGGAAGATGATGGCAGAGATGTCGAGTAACATTCAGGTTACTTAAGGTCCAGCACCTTGAATGGTACATACCATTCAAAGTGGTACCTTCACTCAAGGAGGTATTTCAAGGAGTGCTACCTACCAGTACCACTGATACTGGTAGGGTACCAGTGAAATCTCCTTTTCAGTGTAGAGTAACCAATGAAAGTTCTTTTTTTTTTTTTTTTTTGCACACTGTCATGTTTTTCTGGCAATACAGGTAAGATGTTCCCTAAAAATTGTTCCTATTAATCAATAACCTAAAAGAATTAAATGCACTTGCATTAAAAATATTTCCTTACTTTTCTGGGAGTCTAAATACAAAAAGTTTACTATGGGGATGTTGTTTCTGTTATGGGTTAGGGAAGCTGAAATTCTGATGAAAGTCCAATTTTAAGAACATGGAAGAAGTTTCAATGTATTCAACTCCCCTTGACAAAGGCGAATTATCACAGCCTATCCGTTTTGGCTTACATGGAAAGTGAGTCTACCAGCCTCCCTTCTCTTGGATTCTTTAAAAGCATAGAAAATCTGCAGATAATCCTATATTTACCCAAATAGCTTCTTTTGTCCTTTGATCTGAAGCCAAAGGTGAAATTAATACAGCTATTTACAACAATGGAGTTGTAGCCATTGAAAATGGATCTGTGGGTAGTATCAAACCTAGAAAGCGGGCTTTAATATCATGAGGGTGAAAAGCTGTCAAATAAGGTGATTTGCTTTGTTGAAAAAAGGCCCCTTTTTCCATATTTTTATTATTCAGCATGCCAAGTGCAATAGCCATATTGACTTTACTATGATAAAAACTAGAATGCTATAGAAGTTTCTCTTGCAGATATTTACAGATGGAAGATTTGCAGAAGGAGACAAGTCCTTCCTGAGATTGTTTTGTGCCATTACATGAAATTACTTATCCAGCATATAAAATTTGATAAGATTCTATATGATATAAAAAAATAAAGTCCACACCCCTATAAACAGGCTAAAGGGGAACAAATATACTTAAATATTCTGCCCTTCCTCTCCAGCATAAAAAATATCTAGACTCTAAAAGTTTTTTATTTTCCAACTGGGTTGTTGTGCAGGCCTTAAGTCTCCTTTAATGGACTACCTCAGGAAGCAACCAGGAACGTAGGACAAGATATAATCAGGACACCAAAGCGGAGCTGGGGAAGGAGGTGAAGCTCCATGCCAGCTGGTTGGTTTCAGTGTCAGTTTCACTTTGCCCTGCAATCATCTCCACATCAAAAAGCTGACTGAAGGTGCTACTAATAATTTTAGCATTGTATCCCTAACCTAAAGCTCTTGGCTCTAAAGATCCTGCCGTGCTCAGTTATCTTCTAGACAAGTTCAGGAAAAACTGAGAATGGGAAGGTCAATACCCATCCAGTGTGTACCCTTGGTTTAAGCTGCATAAGTGCAAAGATATGAGATAGTTTCATTTTACAAATTGGTATGTAAAGATATAAGACTGTCTGGTTCTATAAATTCATATGTAAAGCTGAGGGAGCACCATATGGCTCAGCAGTATATGGCCTCCAGCCTAGTCACTGCTGAAAATCAGCTCTCCTGAAAATCTGTGTCGCATTTTATTGTGTTTTTGGTCTACATCATTTTAATTTAATTAAGAATTCAATTTTCAAAAATCAAATGGGAAGCAGAACTGGGAATGGAGCTGACAGTAAGCTGGGAAGATGTTACCACAATCAATGCCTGCTTCCCACCTGCAAGACCGCAAAGTGTCTGTTTCAAATATCTTCTCTCGATGTCAACACTGAAACCACTCAGGTTGAACATAGGTTGTTAACACAGTGACTGGTGGCAACTATTTTATTTCTGCACAGGAAGGCAACACTACAACACCAAGATTATGCTATGACAGCAAGAGATAAGGGCAAGCTTTCTGTGTTTAGATTGTGGAGGCAACTCTAATTTGTCAAGAAGAGGACCATAAAAATAACTGCATATTTGAAACAGACATTAAAGCTTTAAAATTTCTAATTAAAACCCCAGAAATTAGAAGATTGATTAACTCACACATTCAGCTGTCAGTGTAGAAAAAAGAAATTAAAAATCACACTATCAAAGTGACTAGTGATATGGCTGATTACTGCATGTTATTAATGATTTTTTTCAATGTTGGTGAGGTATTTTCACATTTAAACATAATTAATCCAAGAGTGCAAAAGAACACCTAAGAAATATGAACAAATTACAGAGATATGTACTTGTCATGCTACTATTGATATATTTTGAGCTGTAATTCAATTGCTAAAAATATTAGAATCTTATTTTTCTACAACTTAGTTGAAGAAATCATGAGCATTTCTACTAGAAATCAAATTTCTCTGGGTTAGATTTTATGTTTATCGTACATATGCTGTTGTGTTGGTAATGGTCAAGGAGAAATTGAATTCTGCTCTTTTTTTTTTCCTTCTTTTTTTTCCTTGAGGTCAGTAATAGGAGTAATAAAAAAGTGAAAACTTAATGCCACCAAGATAAAAAAATATCTTCAAGTGAGCCCAGGGAGCATGTGCTCTCAAAGAGGAGTGGCAAATGTAGAACTGCACTTTTTGGATTGTTAAGTATATAATGTGCTATAATATCTATTAAAAAGTAACTAACCCTTGTGGCCCACACCCGTACCACTTAGGGCAGTTTTATGCATGGGAATATGAATCAGACTATATTATGGCTGGGTTTGTATTGCTTTCCACTCACCTATTCAAAACGTCGCATCTTCAACAGAAGTGAACCCCTGATTTGCTTAGGTTTTTTTTTTTTTTTTCTTTTTGCAGTAGGTCCCTCAGTCTCTCACGGCTTCACTGTTGACCGAAAGTGTTAACTTGGAAAGAAACAAAATCCCAGCCATCACCAGACAAAACTGATTGCATCACCCTTAAACTACGCGTGGGCTTGATGGGTGGGGGTGGGCTGCTCCCTGCTCCTGCCACGGCACCTCCGGGCAGCCGGGACCTCTCGGGCTCCGCTCCCCACCCTTTGGACCACCAGGGGGAGCAGAGCGGGGCTATGAAGGCAAGAGAAATTTCTCAGGTAATTTCTGGGGAAAAGAAAGGTCCTCCACCTCGTTTTCAGGATCGTACAATGATTTAATATATTCCTGTTTTGCCACCCCAATAAGAGCATGGCAGACGATGTGCAGGATAGCTTATCAGGAGACAAAAGCCAGAAAGCCCGCAGTTCAGCCGAGAGTGGAAATAAGCTTCTGTGCCTGATTAGGTGTCCAGCCAGGGCATCAGTAGATAGCGAAACACCTATGAGTACGTTGCTGATGAACAAGCAAGTGGAGTTTTATGCAGAGATAGTGGACTTCTAGTCCATGTTTAGTCCTTCCCACTGGTATGTCATCTCCGTTAGGTGGAGAATATACATGGGAAGGTGCCCTCCCGATCTGACTGGAGCCCAAGTAAGGAGCTGTCTATGTTCCTGGTGGCAAGAAGACATGATTGTTCATCTACTAGTGAAGAACAGAAGCAGAAAAAGATTAAGGTGGGATGGGACTACTGGAGGTCTTTAGTCCAAATACCTACTCACAGCAGGGCTCACACTAAAGCTGTGTCAGGTTACTCTGGTCCTCGTTCAGGCAAATCCTGTACATCTCCAGGGCTGCTCCTCTCTGGATATGTGAGAAAGAGTGGGGTAGTGTCCCTTGCTTCTACTGGGATGAGCAATAAAAACGAAACCCCACACCTACACCCTGTCTCTATCAGCTTCATTCGTTCCCTTGCCCTTGTTATTCTTCTCAGCGGAGGAAGATAACCAGCTTGACTACTTGTGCAGTTAAACCCCCAAGTCCCTAAGCTAGGGGTGACCACTTTGTGATCAAGACGAGCCACTTGTTCTCCTTTGTAGGAGTTTAAAATAGCTGAAGTCTGAGTTTCCGAATGAAAAAAATGTCGATGTACAAAACTAATTTAACAGCTTAAACCACTAAATGGTAGGAGTCTATTTGCTGCAGAAAGACTGTCTGAAGCTAGCTGTTTGAAATATTTTAAGATAATTGCTTGTGGAGAAGAGACAAAAAACTCCCCAAGATACAAAAGAAAACACTAGAATATGAAACGGTGGTCATGGAATTGAGAATAAGAGAGAGCATGAATTCTCTACGGGGAATGAAACATCGAAAAAAGAGCATCCCCTGTGCTCTACAGAGCTGTCATAGATTTTTCTTAGTGCTGTAGAGATAGTGGATAAAGGAGTGAATCAGAGGCCATAGAACAAGGGCGAGTTCCTCCTTTAGACTGAAGTGGGGCTTGTTGCAGGATGCGATTGGGTCCCCTGGGAGCCCTATAGATCTGTGTTACTGTAGCATCTTACTAGAAGCCAGTTCAAGATGCACGGATTCAAGTTATCAATACCGAAGAGATGCTTTAATAGTTTGGGAAGTAATATCAAGTGAGGAACTCCAGAGGTTGTTTCTAGGCTCAGTTTCATTCATTATCTAGGACATTTAACAGCACAATGCTGAAACTCATAGCTCCTTCTGAAATGTGAGGAGCAGCAGACACAGTAAACAATTTATAAGAAACATACGAAAGGGTTCTGTCTGAACTGCAGTTCAAAAGAAGCACGTCCCAATTCAGTCTTGGGAGTGCCCTTTGACTGTCCCAACAGCACATCAAGGCAAGACCTGGTGCATACCATTCCTCCTCACTTCCCTCACCACAAGCCCACATATCTGTAGGAGGAAAGCCCAGGTGTGTTGTGTAGTGATATTTTCCAGTTAGATACCTAATCTCAGCAATACACAAAATAGGATACTGGGAAATGGAAGGAAAAAACATGCCTTGCGGTTCAGAAATACTCAGAGGGACTAGAAACACAGGATGAGATTCAACCCAAAGACATGCTGAGAGTGAGTTTAAAAGATGCAGTTATCTTCTTACTATCAAAAAGCATGCCCGAGATGGGAAGCTCACTGGGAAGCCATAACACTGAAAAGGTTGTGGAAGTGTAAATTGTAGAATCACAGAGTCATAGAATATGATTGTAAAGATAAAAGTTTTTTTAAATTTTTATTTCAGTTTTTTTTTTTTCACTAGACACTCAGGGCACTCACTGGGTACAGCCTCTGTGTAGATTCCTTCTTTTTCCCTTTGCATCTGCATTTCAGTGCAGAGGACACCTGGCAAAGCAATGCAGCAGAGCTTTTAGAAATACCAGTAAAGTTCCTGTCATTTGGAGTTTCTACTTTTTTATGCTTTCACTTGTTTACAGATTTGCTGCAGCTCTTGGTCTTGCTGTAACATTAGATTGCATTTTGTTTGACTACCATTGTACACATTCTGGCTGGGAGCTATAGTAGGTGAACTCCAATCTACAAAATAACAAAGCCATACATACGATTTCTGACCACTGTCATCTGGAATCCCCCAATTTCTGACTCCATCAGCCAACACTAATGAGGGGAAGAAAAAGAAAATAAATCTTTTTCGGGTCACCTTCTCCAATAAGCTCTAGTAAATCTGTTCTTGCCTATTCCAAATAGCTTAGATCCAATGTCCTGAGTATCTGCCCACTAACGAAACAGAGACAGAGCATCCCCAGGTTCTTCACCCCAGAGCTTTGGCACTGCTTGGGTAACCCTGAGGAACTGAATGTAAGGCTGCAAGACTGATTTTGTTTGCCTTAGGAAGGATATGAGCTCCTGAGCTGCCCTAGAGCCTTATCCAATTGCAAATGTTTTTTTCCCATTTCATGCCTATGTAGGCCTCGCCTATCTTGTCCCGTCACAAAGGAGAAGTTAGTCGTGGGTCTGTCTTCCCCACTGCAACATCATAGACTGAAGAAGGCACAGTACTGTACAAATGAAGACTGAAATGGATACATGCCACTAGTGCAAACTCAAGCTATGGCATGTAGAAAAGGAAACTGGTGCTGCAATGGGGGTCATTCAAATGTGGGGGAAAGGTGGGCATAAAAATTTGAGACTTAGCACTGTAGACTGGGAAAGAGCACTTTAAATGGGATTAAACTGGAATAAATTTAAGATATAACTACTCTGAATGACATTAACATTTGAATTATTTATACTGATATTTTACTTAGAATCACAGAATCACCTTGGTTGGAAAAGACCTTTAAGATCATCGAGTCCAACCGTTAACCTAGCACTGCCGTCCCACCACTAAACCATGTCCCTAAGCACCTCATCTATCCGTCTTTTAAATACCTCCAGGGATGACTCCTCCACCACCTCCCTGGGCAGCCCATTCCAGAGCCTGACAACCCTCTCGGTGAAGAAGTTTTTCCTAATGTCTAGCCTAAACCTGCCCTGGCGCAGCTTCAAGCCATTCCCCCTCGTCCTATCGTCTGTTGCCAGGGAGAAGAGGCCGACCCCCACCTCACTACGGCCTCCTTTCAGCACACTTCATGTGCTATGTAAAATTTAAAGCTTAGTATTTCAACCATTTGTTCTCAAATTTCTCTTGCCTGTGTTCAAAATTCTTGGGATAGATTTGGTTTTCCAAGATGTGTGGTTAAGGAATCACAGACCCCACTGAAAGATTTAGGTGCAAGGGGCCTCAGGAGGTCTGTAGTCCCAACCCCTGCCCACAGCAAGGCTGACCCCAGAGGTAGGTAAGTTGCTCATGGCTGTGTCCTGGCAAGTCTGGAACATCTCTAAGGGTGCAGATCCCCCAGCTTCTCTAGGCAACCTGACAAGGTCCTTTCTTTAGCTTTCCTTGGGGAGAAGGAGGAAGAGCACAGGAGGAATGCAGCCTTATGGCAAATGGAGGAATAATGCCATTTTACGGGGAGGGGTGTAATAGCTGTGTATGGGTGGGAGTAACATCCTTGATGAATGGCAGAAGAGATACCAAAAAAGTGAACTCTCATAGTTACGTCCCTCAGGAAGAAAACTAGAAGTCCCATGAGGTCTTCCTGGATAGAGAGAGAATCCTTCTGGCTCAGTTCCTCTCCCGCGATTATTTTATTGAAAAGCAGGCACCGTCCATTGATGCTGAGGAGCTTATTAAAAGAAAATAGCAATTTTATTAAGAGAAGACAGTAATTTGCCAGATAAAGTGGCATGGCTATCACTTTGTGACGTGCTGTCACAGCTTGGGGAGCAAAATGGGCCGCTGCCACTGGATATATCCTAAATATCGACTGCAAGGATGGCTCGGTGGTTTTAAGCCATGTTGTGGAAAAGTGGAGCAAGCAGTCTCTAGAATCACAGAATCGTTTAGGTTGGAAAAGACCTTTAAGATCAAGTCCAACCATAGTGGACTCTAACGCAGCGTCTGGGCTGTTCTCGTCTCCAAAAGCAAGCCAGGTTACCAGGGCGCCTGTGGGGAGGGGGCCGGGGGCAGCGGCGGGGGCAGCGGCGGGGGCAGCCCCGGGGCAGAGCCGCCGGGGGCCGGCGGCGGCAGCGGAGCAGCCAGAACCGGGAGGGTGGCGAGGGCTGCCCAGGAGGTGGCAATCGGGAGCCGCTTACGGGAGTGGAGCAAAGGTGGAGGGAGGCTCCCAGGAAAAAAGGTGGCTGCCTTTAAGGTGGGTTTATTTGCCTGCCAGATGGGAAGTCTGTGACCAGCCCCTTTAAAACAGGTAAAGGCAGTAAGGCTTCTCCACCCACTCGCCTTGATCTTTCATCATAACTGTGGGCCGGGGGGGGTTGTGCAATGTGCGCGCTCCAGCCAGGAAGCTGCAGGAGAGGTTCATGCACTGCCAGCAGGAGCCAAGGCTGGGAGGCCTGAGCCCGGGGAGCAGGCAGGGGCTGGGAGCCAGCCCCCCCCCCCCCCCCAAAGCCAGCATGGAGCTGAGGACTTGGGGCAGCGGGATCGAGCTCTCCCTCTGGCTCCAGCTCTTCTGGGCTCTCCTTCCTCCCGAGGTGTCTGGGAAAGAAGGTAAGCATGGGACCCGCTGGTCCCTCCGCCTGGAGGGTTGGGCTTGAGCGAGCAGGCAGAGAGGGACCTCTGGGAGAGGCAGGGAGCAGGGCCTGGCCGGCATGGGGCCCCAGGGGCACCTGCAGCCTGCCCAGAGGGACTGGAGGAGGACTGGGGTGTCTGGGGAGGACAGGCTGGTGTGGGGAGTGAGAGCTCTTGGTGGCTCAGAGAACTGACCCCAGGTATGTTTCGCCCCCTCCCTGTCCACCTCTTCCCAGCTGAAGCACAGATGCCTCAGCATATCCACTGATCCAAGATAATTCTGCCTCTGTTTGCCTTAAACACAAGCGTTGCAGATAACAAGTTTAAACACAAACTCAGAAAGTTTCTCCCCCCCCCTGCCAACACGCCTGCAGTTTCCTCAGGAAGCCCTCCTGGGAGTTAACCCTTGTGAGCAAGAGGACAACCATTTTTTTGGAGGCTTGGAAGGTGAGACAGTCTCCTTCATCTGCCCCAGTGTTGAAGATGGACCTGGGCTTTACAGTTTCCTCTTCCACCTCTTAAGACTCCCTTGCTTCCCTTCTCTGTTCTGCTTAGTCCCTTTTATTAGATATACTGATCTTTTCTTCTCCCATCTTGGCAGTTGCACAGTGGTTATGAAACATCTGGGGAATGGGAATTTTAATAGAGACGTGAGGAAGCGTAAATCTCTGTTGTTCCCTACCTTCTCCTGCAGTTAATTCCTGCCAGTGACTTCTAGTCTCTCTTTTGCACAGTGAGAGGTATTGGGGCTTTTCCATCCCAACGACAGCCCTCTCCTTTGCTGCTCCGGGCTCTCGATCGAGAGGACTTAGTCATAACCAGCAGTTCAGCCATGGGCTCATCTCAGACTCTGTGAGTGCTGAGCGCTCCTTTAAAGCATTCTTGACAAATATTAAGGATCCAGCTTCATGGATGCAGCTAGCAGACATTGTGGAGAAGGCCAGCCTAGCTGAGAAGTAATACAAGGTAGCGCCATGCAGGCTCTGGTTTCCATAAGTGTGTGACCAGTAGCTGGCAGTAACACTTGGGGACTTCTCTGCCAGCTTCTCCCCTATCTGAACCATCTCATCTGGGCTGTGTCTGTGATCCACTCTTCCTTAACGTGTCTATCTGGGAACAGCTCATTTCCCTGGCATCCTCTCTTATTTGAAGTCTTTCTTCTTTTTGGGGCAACCTCCTCCCATGTGGCTGGCCAGCCACATGAGTTTCCTAGCAGCGAGGCTGTGGACCAAAGAGCTAGTGGCCCCAGAGTACTCATATTCCCTGTGCTCTTGTAGTCTTGCTGACTCATTCTTCCTTTGCTTGGAGAATCCCCCATGTGGGTTTCACTTTCAGAGGTACTTCTTGGGAATGGACTTTGCCCCCTTCCAGTGGGCACTCAGCAGCTGAAGGAGCCGATGCTGGCAGAGCAGTGGCCTGGCACATGGGCTGTGCCAGGTTCCTGTCCCATCTGCTTCCGAGTTCCTCTTCCCTTGCTCTGTTAGGACTTGCCAAGCAGCCCCTCTCACTTCCACATCACTGCTTCAGGCCTGAAATGCGTGGGATAGATATTACCTGTGCGGCCGTTCTGGAAGGACAGGCTACCTCACCCTGAGACTTTTTGCAGCCAACACCACCAGAACAGTATCTCAAATAGAGGGACTGAGAGCAGAAGGGAAGGGATTGAGGAGCCTTGTCTGCACAGGCAGTCTGTGGCTAGGAACGTTTTGCCATATGACCATGCTGTGAATGCTGGGAACTTGCAAAACCTGGATTCCTGCTTTTCCCTTCTCCCAATCCTGAAAGGGTGTTGCAGAGGTGAGAACAGCAGTGCAATCCCTCTTATCTCTGATTCTGGGCCCACAGCCTGCTTCCTCATTCCATGGGACTCTTGCTGATCTGCACTTTACACCTTATTACTTGTAGTTGGCAGGCAGTATTTGTAAAGCAGTCAGATGAGGGGGAGGAAATCTGATTATTTAAATGCCATTTAAATATTTCCCCCCTCCTACCTTTCACCCCCGAATTCTTTTCTGAGATGTTTAGAAATGACCCCTCTGAATATACCCACAGGAATCTAAAAGGGAATCCAAGGAATTTTTCCTGTTTCCTGTGCTCCCAAATGGGGGCTGTGATAGGTGCACCAAAACCAGTAGTCTCTTCTGACAGCACAGGCAGACCCAAAGGCAGGCACGAGATGCTCATCCAGCAGTACGACTTACTCCAACTCCTCTCCCTTCTCCCTGTTTGCCTACGAAGTGATACATTAAAATTTCCCTTCCGGTCAAGACTTGAGGGCAAACTCTGATCACATTTCCAAATTTCTTTGAGGGCTAACAATGAACATACGGCTGAATTTCTCCTTTGTCGCATTGACTCTGGGAGCCAAGGCTTAACACCACCGCCATGCTGTGCAGTTCTGCAAGAGGTGGCATTGCTATGCCTTGGGAGCCACATTCTCTTATTGACATGGCTAAAACCGTTGTGTGGGGGAGAGATTGAAATGATTTCTAGGCCGCCATCAGATGGTGGACAGCCTGGGTCAGAGGTAGAGGGCTCAGCAGTTTGAGCAACTAACGCATCTCATAGCTTTTGGGTACTGTGATGGTGGAAAGTCCCTTCTACAATTTCATGATGCCTCTGTACTTTCCCACGTGTTTCAAGCACTGAATAGTACCTCTAGGCGACAATGATTGATCTTTTGTGTTGGTAATTTATTTGATTGCCTGTCTCTTCATCCATTTTGCCTGTCCTTGCCTTCCTACTCCAAGGAAAGATGTGTTCAGCTGCTAATGCTGGGTTCCCATTTCAATAGGCTTCAGCCTCCTGCTCCCATTTTGGAGCAGCACAGGAAGCAGAAAAAATTGTCAGGGTTGCATTTTTAGGATGTGTGTGGGTATTACTTGAGAGGAGGGTGGGAAGGGGAGAGGGGTCTCATGCAAGAGGAAAATCTTTTAACTCCTGACTAGCTGCGCTGTTTTGTATCTTCCTCTAGCCGTGCATTTTGAAGGTAAAAGCTCACAAAGGATGTGGGGCTGAGAGGGAAGTGCAGGCTTTGCCTTCGGTGACAAAAGGAGGATGAAGCCAGTCCACAGGCCATATGAGTCGGGTCACTGATTTTTATTTTTTTTCCCCCCTTCTTTTGGTGTTCAGTGGATCTACTCGACACAAGCACTGCGCAGGGTGAACTGGGCTGGCTTCCAGACCCTCCAGAAGTAGGGGTGAGTACACAACATTCAAGGAAGGGGAGCCACTGTAAGTACTAAATGATGGAAAAGCATAATTCAAGTTGAAATTTCACCCTTCCTCCCAAAATCGGGCTTCTGCAGCTCCACCCTCTCCTGGACATCGTATGCTTTTTAAGTGTCTCTCCCTTGCAGCCCCTTCACCTCTGCAGCCTCACCCACTAGCCAGCTGTCTGAGGACTGATGCCTCATTGACTTCCAGTAGCTCTCAGTGATTAAACATGTCCTTGAAACATATTGTTTCCATGTAGTAATAAAACTTAATGGAGAAAAAGGAAAAAATCAAATAATTGCCCTGTTTTTCATCCTAAGATGTTGTGAATGCATCTTAGGTCTCCTTTTCTGGGCAAATAGCCATGGCAGAAGTATTTCTGTCTCCAAGTCTCTTAAGAATTTAGAATCTTTGTCTGTTTAAGGTTGTTCTTTTTTTCTCTTGAGTACTAAACTGAATGATTCAGTTACAATTTTTTTAAATCAGCAGCTGACTGAAGAAATAACTGTAAACTCATGGGGCAGCAATCTGGCCGACTGGGTGGGCTGCAAGGTTCTAGGACTTTACACACAGCCCTAATGCTGTGTTTGGTCCACACAGCTGATAATGAGAGAGGCATTTCCCTTTGTTTCATGACTGAGTTGATGGAAGTGCTTCAAAATCTACTCCTGAAACCACTGCAAAATTGGATCCCAAAAGACAGCTGAGCTCTCAGCTATTTTTGTACAAGTACAGCTATTTTGCATCAAGTACAGCTATTTTGCATCAAGTACAGCTGAGCAGTCCTCCTAGCATCACAGCCTACGTTGTTGAAGATGGTTTCCTTTGTAACAGCCGGACTGTGGGAGAGGTGGAAGGCAGGCTCAAGGAAAAGGGAATTCAGGGACTATGCTGCAGTAGTTAGAAGGATGTATGTTAATACATAATTCCAGTTCCTTGTACATGCTCTTATCTTTCTAGCAAGCCCAAAGCTCTCCTATGTAGAAAGAGTCTTTACCCTTGCTGCTTATAAAGTAGACCTGGGTTCAGGCTGTTCCTTACTCATTTTCATAACTTTCCCCTGTAATATGCTGTGGCTGATTTAAATTCACCCCAGCCTCCTCCTACTCCTGGTAGTCTTGCTGGGTGAACTGGAGCCAGACAGTGAAGTTCTCCTGTACTGGCATAACTGCATTTGTTTCATTAGTACAGCTGTTTTGGTTGTTGTTGTTGTTGTTGTTGTTGTTGTTGTTTTATTATTATTATTATTATTATTCCCTACTCAAAACAGGTGCCCTAGTGAGACATATATGTAGATCATATTTTGCCCATTGTTCCCTTTGTTGTCCCCATCAACTGCCTCTGTGGCAATTTTAACCCAATACTAGGCTCCAGGCATGTTCAGGATGAGGTCTGCCTCTTAAAGAGATTGGAAAAAAACACTGAAAAGTGCATTCTAAAAATAATCTGATAGAAGACAAAACCTTTATTACAGAACATCTGATTTTTGCACAGTAGGTTCACAGCACTGCTAGGAGTTGGCATACCCTTCTGCTTGTGCTGCCTCTGGTTTTTAAAATATATATATTTAATATGCAGTAGTTGCAACTGGGAATTGTAGAAGATGCTGGTAAACATGGCCTGAGAGCAATCTAAACTAAATAGATCAGGATACTGATGACTGATAAACTAGCAGAGGATGAAGAACAGATTCATTGACTTCTGATGAGCAACTCTTTTTCAGGGATTTGTCTAATTACGTCATTTCCCAATAACTAGTAGGTGGAAGGCTGACAAATTGCCACAAGCAAAAAGGGAACAATGGATGATTCTCTTAGAATCAGAACTTTGAACAACTGTTTCTGAAACCATTCTTCCAAAATGAAGGAGTAAATGTGTTCAAAAGAGAACTGAGATTAATTCAGAACATTTTCTGACACAAAAGAGCTAAGATTAATACTGAATAGACAGACTAGCTCGATTAGTAACAGACTGGAAACATCTGAGCCGTACTGCATACAGAGTTGAAGGGTATATTTCATGCAACACTGCTATTTCTACCTAACCTCAGATGCCAGAGATCTCCCATCTGTAAGCTGGATTCCATAGAATCATAGAACCATTTGGTTGGAAAAGACCTTTAAGATCATCCAGCCCAACTGTACCTGTCCACTACTAAACCATGTCTCTAAGCACCTTGTCTACCAGTCTTTTAAATACCTCCAGGGATGGGGACTCAACCACTTCCCTGGGCAGCCCGTTCCAGTGCCTGATAACCCTTTCAGTAAAGAAATTTTTCCCAATATCCAATCTAAACCTCCCCTGGCACAACTTGAGGCCATTTCCTCTCCTCCTATTGCTTGTTACTTGGGAAAAGAGACCAACAATCATCTGGCTACAACCTCCTTTCAGGCGGTTGTAGAGAGCAATAAGGTCTCCCCTCAGCCTCCTTTTTTCCAGGCTAAACAACCCCAGTTCCCTCAGCCGCTCCCCATCAGCCTTGTGCTCCAGACCGCTCACCAGCTTCGTTGCCCTTCTCTGGACACGCTCCAGTGCCTCAATGTCCTTCTTGTAGTGAGGGGCCCAACACTGAACACAGTATTTGAGGTGCAGCTTCACCAGTGCTGAGTACAGGGGAAGGATGACTTCACTGGTCCTGCTGGTCACACTATTCCTGATACAAACCAGGATGCTGTTGGCCCTCTTGGCCACCTGAGCACACTGCTGGCTCACATTCAGACGGCTGTTGACCAACACCCTCAGGTCCTTTTCTGCCAAGCAGCTTTCCAGCCATTCTTCCCCAAGCCTGTAGCGTTGTGTGGGGTTGTTGTAACCCAAGTGCAGGACCCGGCACTTGGCTGTGTTGAACCTCATACAACTGGCCACAGCCCATTCATCCAGCCTGTCCAGGTCCCTCTGTAGAGCCTTCCTACCCTCAAGCAGATCAACACTCCTACCCAACTTAGTGTCATCTGCAAACTTGCTGAGGCTACACTCAATCCCCTCATCCAGGTTGTTGATAAAGATGTTAAACAGAACTGTCCCCAACACTCAGTTTGTGTCAATATGCTTATCACACAGAGGAGGAATTTGCTGTGAGGAATTTTCATGCTTTATATTGACAAAGTCTCCGAGGCATAGCTCAGAAGAGATTGGATAATGCTGTGGAGGCAGAATTACACCTTTGTTTTCTCCTCACTTTTAGCCACTGACAATGGATGTGGTGGCTTGCCATGTGGGATTGTTTCATGGTCAGACTTGGTCTGTATCCAAGTATAGACAATGCTTCTGTTAACACATGCACAGCCTAAGAACACCAGGCATTGAATCAGGCAGTTTTGGACAGCATTTCTCTGGACTCCTAGAGTACATTAACTGGCAATGAAATCTTGCCTAAGCTTAAAGGTAGTCTTTAAGTGAAAGTGTCTGTACTTAAGTAAAGTGTCTGTAGAAGTTTGTTTGCCCAAAGTTTTGTGCTAGCTTGCTTTGTAATAGCTGTTTAGAAAGGGTTTCATTCATTTTAGGATACTATTGGAAACTAGGCCCTTAAAAAGGCATGTTGCAGTTCCTATAATCACTTTCTTATCTTCCTTACCACGCCCCCATCATCTAACAAATTCCTTGATAAATTTTTGTCTCTAAACTTTTGAGATAGCAATACCAGTTGGGCATGGGGAGACATATTACAGTACTAGTGGCAGATTTCTGTCTTTCAACATACATTACAGAGCTAATGATGATCACTTTGAAGGTGTGAGGACTCCAGAATTTGCTTGCTCTGAATTTCTTTAAGGCCCCCCATGCTGCAAAAGCAGCCTGGCTACTTGAACTGGTTTAAAAAATCACTGAAACTGTCCAAAAAGGACTTCTCAAATCCTATAACAAACAAATTCAGTTACTGAGCATTGTAGCACTGTTTCTTGGCAGTATAAAAAGTTATTTATCTCTATTTTGCTTTCAAGTATAATTGCATCAGCTTTGAACAGATGGTGATGTGGAGTCATGTTATCCTCTTGCATTTTGCTTTTAACAGACAAGGCCCTGAGCAACCCAACCTGGCTTGCAAGTTAGCCTTGCTGTAGCAAGGAATTGGAGTAGAGAGACCCAAAGGTCCCTTCCCACCTAAGTCTTCCTGTGTTTATGTGATAGTTTTGCAGTGTTTGTTCGTTAGCATTCAGAGCTTGCATTTCTAGCCCAGGCATAAAAGGCTCTCTCAGTTTTACCAGATTTAATGTTTTGAGCTCTGTAATACCTATTCCTATGGATTTTCTGCATCAGTTTATGTAGGCCTATGATACAACATATGGGGCAATCTAATATTTGTCTTTAGTTGCTATGATTATTTCAACCCCAGCTTGTGGGCCTATCTTGAAGTTTTCCTTTTGCCCACTATTGCCAATTTCTTTTTTGTGCATGTGAATATTATTTGCATAATCCAGCCATACCTTCATGAGTATATGTAACTACTTAAGTTCCCAGCCATTTTTACTGTAGGGTACTGTACTGTAGGTACTGTAGGGTGCAGTACACTGGGCCTCTCAATATGGCTTTCTGTCTCTGTTGAACACTTTATTCTTTTTTACCTGGTATATTTTCTTGGGATGCATGTCTTTACAGGTGGTTGCTTGTAAAAGAGTCCTTTTTAACGGTAACTTTGTTTTTCAATTGGGTATCTGTTATTGCAGAAATCACACAAACTCTGCTGCTGCCACTAATTGCCAAACTGTGTCTTATTTATTAGATATTAAAGGTTCAGCAATGCTCAGTTATCAACTGGTATCTGGTTTTTTTTCCCAAATTATATTCCTGATGGATCACAGTATTATTAAAGTTTTCAGATGCTTTACTGAGTCTCCTTTCTAGGCTGCCATTGTTCTCAGTCTCCTATGCATGGTGAGGTGGAGCACATCATTTTTTCTGCCTATTACATACTCTTGCTTGCTTCCATACATCCTTCAAAGTGTGGCTGTTAGTTTAAAACTTTCTACCACATCTCCCAGTCTGCATGGCATCTGATCTGCTCAACTTTTCCAAAGTCTTCACACAAGACCAAGGATGTGCATTTAATCCCAGTGACCTAATGTGTCCCAGAGGCTATTCATAAATAGCCAGTAACTGCAACTATTGTGGCTCCAAAACCACTTGAAAAACTAGAAATTATGTAATTCCTCTGCAGTTCTGCACCCCATATTTCACAGGAGGTCTGATTATGAACACAGAAGCTGCTAAAGCTATGTGAATGCAATATGAGTAAGCCAATGCTCAATTTTTTTTTTACGCTGTTAGTTTCCTATTAAATCCCAGTAATAATACAAATTTTACACTGCTCAATTATTTTCTTCAGGTATTAGACTAGATAAAGTACCTGTGATCTGTCAGCAACTTTTGTATCACTGACCACATGATAATGTTTACGTGCCTTCATGTTCTAGCAAGTTGAGGTTGTGTTCCACTGCACTAAGTGGTTCCAGATGTTAATAACAGCTGATGGCTGGTTTCTGTTTCCACCACTTCTCAGACTGATAGGCCTGATCATGAAGGAAATAGTGTTGTAGGCCACACAGCCTTCAACCTGCAAGTTATTCCAGCACAGCACTCCTATTTCATTAAACCAGGGCAGTTCACTTTTAATCAGACTTCTTGGTATCTTAGATAGTCTTACTTGGAATGAGTCTCAGCCAGTCAGCTTTTTGTAGCATCCAAAGATGGTGTGAAAAATAACCATGAGAAATGCTTATTGTCTGCATCTCTTCCCACAACTGCTGACAATGCGTGTCCTTTAAGGTCTAATTCAAAGGAATGTCATCACCTCTGATCCTGGAATCGAGTAGCCGTATGTACCTCTGTCTGCTCTCAGTTTAAGTATCAGCTCTTGGGCATCATCTCTCAGGGGATTAGCTCTTGTGTAGAAGTCAGGGACAAATGCCTAGTAAAGTCAACAGCTAACTGGAAATGGGAACAGCTCTGGCTTCAGGGTCATATCCTGACATGCCCTGCTGCTGTTGATATGCAGACTGGTGGAGTTAACTTGTTGATGATACTCTGTTAAGTGAAAAGTAGTTATTTTGTGTGGATTTGGGAGAGAAGGAAAAAAAATGTTATACATACGCAGATATACTTTACTCAGAGGGCTGAAAGGGGGGAGTAAAAAAAAGTGAGATGAGAGGAAGTAAAGTGCAAATTAATACCTGTACCGTAGGCCACATTGCATGAGCCACCAACCTAGGATGAAGTCACTGCCACAGACCCAAGTAGCGATCTCAGCTAGTGCACTCAGTGTTGTGACCTGAAGGGCAAAGCGAAGGTGCTGTACAACCATGACACACATCACCATGGCTGCTCAGGGACTACAGTGATGACAGCACTGTTGCTTAGCAGCTTCAGGAAGCTGATTCACCCTTTTATAGCAGTTGAATTAGGGTGGATAAGGTTCACCGAACTCCGTAACATCAACACAAAAGCACCACAAGTCAGATGGAGCTTTGAGATGAGTCTGCCGATAGCAAGGTCCTCCAAGAAGACTAACAGGCTATTTAAAGTAAAAAACAAAACAACTTTTATTACAATACCAACCAAAATACTGGTGAGCTTGCAGGCAGGAAGGTTAGAAAGGAAAGGCTTTATATCTTTTGTTGTCTGCTGTGTCCTTGCTGGATGGACCTATGCTTTGAAGTGTGATTCTTGCCATCTCAGAGGCAGATTTGCAGAAAAATGTGCCTGTTCCCTCAGATCCCTTTCTTGGAAGGTTATTTCCATTGCTTCTAAGGCCTAGTTCCTGGCTTCCTTATGCTTGACCTGGAGCCTGCCAGCTCCTCACTGTGGCTTTCATGCTGCTATCTCCTACAGTTTCTTTTTTCCAGGCAGGTTTGATCATCTCAAAGAAAAGGCACAATTACTCTGTTCCTGTGTGAAATTCCACCTGATCTGCTGCTCATCTTTAAAAGGAACCTATGCAAATATTTCCCATTGCCATCAGACTAATTTCCCATGTTCTCTGTAAATACTGGAAGTATACATGACACACCATATAAAACCATAACTCACACCATACAAAGCCCTTTGCCTTGAAAAAAAAATCACTTCCATTTACAATGGATCCTATACAATGTACAATGTAGTGCAAAAATAACATGAGAGCTAACATTTGCTTTATTGGTAATCTGACTTTAGATCATGCACTCTGAACTCTTAAGATGCACCATCTGATTTTCCACTCCTGACCTTTTTGTAGTTATTGATATTGTTAGTGGGTGTTAGTAAAATATGTATATATGAAACAAGTGTTCCAAAATATCTAGGTGAAATGTCAGACTAGAGTTATCATTATCCTTCACCTAGTAGCCTCTGTTGTGACCAGAACTGTTTTCATGCAAGACCTTAATGTGGCCAGATAGTTCAGAGAATGAGCAGATAGCAGAACCTGTGTTTGATAAACGGAGCTCTGTGGCTCACATGAGCAACTTATCTTCCTGTAAGAACCTGAGTACAAGTTAAATTGGAAGGAGATGGGTAGGATGGAGACCTGTGTGCTAGTGCCCTAAAGGACAAGTAATTGCATAACGCAGTTGCTCCTCCCTGAAAATAATCAATGGATCATTGTGGGGAAAAATATATCATCCCACCCAGAAAGATATTGCAGACAAGTAAACATCACTTCTGTGTTCAGTTGTTCCAAAGACTCCATGATGCTGTGATGAAATCAAACTTCCCTGACCATTGCCAAAAGATCAAAGAAATAAAGGCAGCCTCTTTGCTGTTCTAAGATCTAAAGTTATAGGACTCATGAAGTTAAGTGTCTAGATGTCACCACAATTCTTTCATCATCGTCATCTAAATTGTCTTCTACACCAGCAAAATAACTTGCAAGAGTATTGAGAAACTTTCAGTGAAGGGCCACAGCGACTTCATTCTGGAATATTGTCAGAACACCACTGTGGTGCTGCTATTTTTGACTGGCTGGTCTAGCTCTACCTACTGACAGATTTTTGTCAGATGTATTTTAGCTTAAGAGAAGCCATTCATCATATCACAGCAGGTATAGCAAGACGTCTCTATTGTCACTGTCTTTCCTCTGAGGCACTATGCTAAGAATGTAGCACAGCCAAACCTGTAATGTACAACTGCCTTCAACTCTGAATCTATTCCAGGAAGGTTTTTTGGTCATGGTAGCACGCAAATGCTACTATACAAAAGTCAAAGAGACTCCATAAGCAAAAGTGCTGCCAGGGGAAGGAGACAGAAACCAGTCAGTGGTGTGTGTTCTGCTAGGTGTTTTCAGGCTTGGGACACCAGTGATGTATTGGTGCTGAAAAGGATTGCTGCTTTGGGGCCCTGTGATTTTCCTTCAGGAAGAGATTTCATGGCTTAAAATAGTACTCTGAATTCTCCTGCAAATTAAATGGGATATGCACTTGCTAAGCACAGGTACTCTATAGCTGGCTGTACTAACTTAGTCTTTTCATCTTAGTCCAGCACTCTAACCCAAAGTTAAACAAGTTAATTGGTTTTCAGTATGTGAACTCCTATCTTTTCCAGTGGAGGTATGCACCTTAGTTTAGTAACTTCAAGCCTATTGGCAAGATGCTTGCCTTGTTGCCTTCTATGTCTCTTAAAAGTATCGCTGTGCCTTTCCCCAGCGGTCTGCAGGCCACAAACTGGAAGCCACGCTAAGCTAATGTGAACACAAATGAAATATAGGTCACAGCAGGCAGGCTCTTATCTAAAAGGAGGCAGGGCAAGCCCCTGGCAAGCTGGAGATGGAGACAGCATTACTGTTGCGAGCCACAAGCTCTTTTGACTACAGTCTGAGCCTAAGGATTTGCAATACTGTCACAGTCTGCTGCCTCTGTCACTGAGAGCCTACCTCTTTATTAGCAAGGATGAAATTTTTATTTGTCATCATAAAAATTTTGATGAGGATTTTTTTCTTAAAAAAGACTAAAGCCAAAAGAGATCACTTTTATTGATGCCTGCAGAGCCTGAGACAGTAGCTCCAAGAAAGACATATGAACTGTCTCAGTTTGTTTCCATCTTATACCTTAATGGCAGATCCTAGGAAGAGTAGGATCCACAGATGGATGGAGGAATCGCAGGTTGTCCTAGATAGGCTCCTTGACACAGACCTAGAGAAGGCTCATTTATAGAAAAAGCAGAGTAAGTCTTCCTTAGTAAGCCTTCAAACTGTATTATCAGTTCAGAGTCAATCAAGGCACATATTATCTTATCTTTGGAACTTTACTCACAAGGCAGACCAAACCAATACTGTTTACTACAATATTTACTGGCTCTTCCAGATTGTCATTCAAGTAATTCTGAATGGCCTTCATAAAGACAGCTCGTCTCCACCCACCACTGCTTTCTTTATATCGAATCCAACCTAGCAATGGGAGGAAAGTTGCCTTCCTTTTTCCTAAACTTGCAGTGTTCTGAGGTTATTAAGATAGTACTTTTGCTTTGAGGTTTTCATTCACGTAACACTAAGTGCTGGAATTATTTTGCTCTGTATTCTACCACCAGACCAAGACTTTCAAGAACAAATCTCTGGAACTAAGTGCCTGTGTTAGTATATGGGTTCCTGAGACTTATAGAACACCCTTTTGTTCTCAAATCCAATGGCTACATCCTTAGACTTTTTAGAGAGTCGTTTCTAATTTATGGCCCTATCCTGAATGCATTGGCTTTTGTTTTCTTAGCAACTTTTTAAGAATCCTAAAAGGTTTAAAAAGTTTAAAGACTAGTTTAAAGACAGTTTAAACTTAAAAAATATTATATTTAAAATAGTATAAAGGAGTTTTAAAGAATAAAATTTTAAAGAGTTTCAGAACTCTTTAGCTTGCTTGGCGTCAGGAATTGGGCTAGATGATCTCCAAAGGTCCTTTCCAACCTAAGTCTTTCTATGATCCTGAATCTCGTCAGAAAGTTTTCCGTAGCATCATACAATCACAGTTCACTCGCTGCTAAAATGAGGAAGTCTGACTCCTGCTGACCCCCACTTCTCCTAGAAGAATGTTTCCCATCCTGTGGCCAAACTGATGAATGGAGTAAGGATGCAGTTCTGGAATTAAATTAGTAGAAAGTTGTATTATCAAAGGAGGTGGATTCAGTGTCATTAGCAGACAAACTGGAGAGCCAAGTAATTCATATTGATTGAGCCAGACTTTACTACACATGTTCATTAAGAACATTACATTAAAAATCTGAGGCATACATTTTGATTTTGTAGCAGATTTTCTTAGGATGTGAGACAGTTGCCTAGCAACTTCTGGACTCACCCTTTCATTAAGTGTTGTATATAACAGTTTTCCTTTACTACTTTGAATTTAAAAGCTTCACTGAATAATGAAAAGAAGTCACAAGCATATTTAACAATAGTTCTCTATTGTTAGCATAAATAATATCCTCATTTTACTTCCTTCACCCATCAGCAGTAGGGTCGAGAAAAAACAAGTCTGACTCCCTTGTTATTTCCTTGCACCACTCTGCATATGAAACTGTGCAATAGTCAGTGCTAAGCATCTTTGCCCTGAAGAGCTCAGTCTGGAAGAAGCTGGGCTGAGATGAGCTAAGAAATATAGGAGTTAGCAGCTGGATTTTTTCTGGCAGTAGAGTTTAAAGGAAATTTTTCTGCTGGAGTTGTCACTATTGAAAATGAAATTCTGGTCCTGTATCACAACAGCTCATGTCTTCTAGTGAGACATGTCTGTGGCATTGCCTTAGGATAAACTGCTAATGGAAACTTGTCTAACTCTCAGCCTTCAAATGCAATTATGTATTTCCCATCAGTTTGGTGGAGGCAGACACTCATCGAAAAATGCTTCTAAAAGCCAGTCCAAACACTGGCAGTTTCTTATGAAAGCTACTTTGCTCTCATTCTCCTTTCTAAGTTCTTTTCATCTATTTCAATATACTCCAGGATGTGTTGTAAATTCAGTTCTGTAGCATTTTCTAGCAGTTTTTCAGTGAAATACTGCAAGGGGTGATTAAGTGAATGCCCCTTCTGGTTGATCGATTGAGGCTGATCAGTCTGTTTCTCTTTCTCTAAGTCCTTTGACATCCAGTAAGTGAAATAAGTGTAAATCCTGTGTGATGCAGGTAGATGCCAGTCAAATCAGATTAAGAGGGTGGGGTAACAGTGGAGATTAATTGCATGGCGAAAAAGGAGACAAGGAGGCACACATAGATACCATCCGCGGAACTTCCGGGGAGGAGACTGCTAGTATGCACTTAGGCACATAGCTGAAATCAGCCAGATACAAGCTTGTGCTGTCAAGAGGGCTTGACGAGCCTGTGCTGTCAGCAGGGCTTGGTAGCGTGGAGAAAGCACTCTGATGGTTTTCAGAGTGGGGCTGCATAGGAGGTACGCTCTAAGTCATGGCATAAAAGCAGAGCCTGCTTTGGCACTCTGTGGGTCCATGTCTTCTATTCCACTAGCAGAGTGACCTGGTCTGTGAAGCTAGGAGAGAGGCTGCAGGGTTGTGCTCTGAGGACAGGAGGTGGTGGTGGTGCTGGAGGAATGTGTGAGTCTCACGCTCGGCCCATGAGACTTGACAAGCCTAGAGTAATATAGAGACTGAGGCCTTGTTTAAATTGCATGTTAATCTGGGGTGTGATTTAAAAACAAGATGCTTAAACTTGTGCCAGTACCTATGTGGGCACTTGTTTCAATTTAATTTGATTAAATATTTAAAGCATAATGAGAAAGGCAGTCTTATGATGGGTAGCAAAAGGTTCTATGTTATTTTCCTTGTGGACAAAACCTTGCTTTCCAAGCTTTCAGTTCTCATGTGTGACTTACTCAAAAGTGAATATTCTTTGTATTTTGTATCTGACCTGTGGTGAGGAAAAAAACCTAGAACCGCATAAAATTCAGCACAAGTGTATGTTAAAATCTGTATCAAACCCTATTGGATTCATACAAAGAGTGAGGTCATATAACCAGCTGGGCCCATGTCCTCCTCTCAGCCATTATTTGCCTGGGGAAGAAGCAGAACCTAGTAAAAAGTCAGGAAAATCAACTGAGTTTTAATAGTTAAATTAGGGTTTGCAAAATATCACACTTAAAGAAGCGTGAACTCCAAATCAATGAGTACTTGCTCGAGCATAGCCCTTCTGCAGCTGACCTTCCCAATGTGT
The DNA here is from genome assembly GCA_034008185.1 of Gorsachius magnificus. Lineage (NCBI taxonomy): Eukaryota > Metazoa > Chordata > Aves > Pelecaniformes > Ardeidae > Gorsachius > Gorsachius magnificus. The sequence continues at coordinate 132,624,435 of CM067081.1, forward strand.
TGGGACATCTCTTCTCGTACCCCAAAATGCTGTGCATTATTTTCAGGGGCAGATAATAGCCCTGATCTGGTATGTCCTACTGTACACTTTGAATATAAACTGTGGCAGAAAGAAGCGGCCAATACATGGGAGCAGTGGGTCTTTTCCTCAACCTAAGATAAGACAGCGTATGAAACAGATTGGAACCGAGGTGGGATGAAGGGGATGTGTAAGGGTCCATGCACTGTTGTTCCCTTCAATTTGTCATAAGTCAGATCGTAATTACAGTATCCTCTTTGCTCCCTATGTAAAGAGTTTAGGCAGGTACGGGTCTCTAGACCAGATGCAGCTTTGGCTGAGTGTGAGAGACCTTTTAGCTAGCCAGGCTTTGAGTCCTGAATGCTATATGAAAATGGATCTTTTAGGCTAAATTTTGCAATACTTAAAGTGAAACTTGTTTCTCACATCTGTCTAACAATGTGTGGTTTTTTTCTACCCTGGGAGCAGTGGAGTGAAGTGCAACAGATGATAAATGGTACCCCGGTCTATATGTACCAGGACTGCAGTGTGCTTTCCGAGGGTGACACGGATCACTGGCTTCGCACCAACTGGATTTATCGGGGTGAAGCAGCCTCCCGCATTTACGTGGAGCTGAAGTTTACTGTGAGGGACTGCAAGAGCTTCAAAGGTGAAGTGGTGACCTGCAAAGAGACCTTCAATCTCTATTACATGGAGTCTGAACAAGATGTTGGGATCCAGTTCCGCCGCCCGCTGTTCATCAAGGTCTGTAGTGCTGGGAGTAAAGACTGAGTCATATCATCCTGCGTAAATTAGTCATATCTTTCAGCTTAAACTAGGTGTGTCTTGCTGGCTGGAGGAGGCCAAGAGAACCAGCATCTGGGGAGGGGCATGGGTAGTAAGCTTGTCCTTAGAATAAACTTTGCTCCCAGTGCCCTCTGTGATGCTCAGAGCAGTCTTCGCCACAGGAAGCACAGGAGTTTCCAAATGAGATCAGCCCTCCATTCTGTGTAAGCACTTACTTAACTGGACACCACATAGGTAAGGATTCTGAAGGGTTATAACAGTGCTAGATGGTTACACCACTTTTTAGAAGTAATAAAGCAGAGACCAAAGGAATCTGACTTGCCTTAGGTAACAAAGCAAGATTAGATCAAGTGAAGAACAGAATGCAGTTCAGGTGTCTCTTGACACCAAACTGGGTGGTAGTGTTGATCTGCTGGAGGGGAGGAGGGCTCTGCAAAGGGACCTGGACAGGCTGGATCGATGGGCCGAGGCCAACTGTATGAGGTTCAACAAGGCCAAGTGCTGGGTCCCACACTTTGGTCACAACAACCCCATGCAGCGCTACAGGCTTGGGGAAGAGTGGCTGGAAAGCTGCCTGGTGGAAAAAGACCTGGGGGTACTGATTGACAGCCAGCTGAATATGAGCCAGCAGTGTGCCCAGGTGGCCAAGAAGGCCAATGGCATCCTGGCCTGTATCAGGAATAGTGTGACCAGCAGGAGTAGGGAAGTGATCGTGCCCCTGCACTCGGTGCTGGTGAGGCCACACCTCGAATACTGTGTTCAGTTTTGGGCCCCTCACTACAAGAAAGATGTTGCATTGCTGGAACATGTCCAGAGGAGAGCAACCAAGCTGGTGAGGGGTCTGGAACACAAGTCATACGAGGAGCGGCTGAGGGAACTGGGGTTATTTAGTCTGGAGAAGAGGAGGCTGAGGGGAGACCTGATCGCCCTCTACAACTGCCTGAAAGGAGGCTGTAGCGAGGTGGGGGTCGGCCTCTTCTCCCTGGTAACGGACGATAGGACGAGGGGGAATGGCTTGAAGCTGTGCCAGGGCAGGTTTAGGCTAGACATTAGGAAAAACTTCTTCACCGAGAGGGTTGTCAGGCTCTGGAATGGGCTGCCCAGGGAGGTGGTGGAGGAGTCATCCCTGGAGGTATTTAAAAGACGGATAGATGAGGTGCTTAGGGACATGGTTTAGTGGTGGGATGGCAGTGCCAGGTTAACGGTTGGACTCGATGATCTTAAAGGTCTTTTCCAACCGAGGTGATTCTATGATTCTATGATTCTCTCTGCTCCTGATCATTTACTCTGATTGTTATGAGATACAGGGTCTTTTTTTTCTAAAACTGAAGGTGATGACTCACTATAATTAAATTCTCCTTTGTGTGAAAGTATTTAGCACTGCTATATTTTAACTGCTGTTTCCCCCAACATAGTGCCCTTTTGCCATGGAAACACTCAAATTGCAGAACAGGGAACCTCATTTTTTTTGTAAAGGAACTTCAGTAACCCAGTTCTGCCCTAAAAGAAGCCACAGACCTAAATTATTTTACTGCCCTTTCCTCTGCAGTTTAAGTGGCATGTGATAAAAACAAAGAACGGTACAGGCCACCACAGGCCAAGCAGGACTCTGGTAACGGATTCCCCTCCCACCCCACTGCTCCTCCACCTCCCCTGCAGCTGGCACCTACCAGGTGAATTTGTGCAATACCTCCACAACTCCTAAAGCTGCCTTAAGATCCCACTGCCAGTTGCAGCTGCGGTGCAGATCATTTCATCCGCCATCCCACTACACAGAGTGGGTGGTGTCACGTAATGGGGGTGGGGGGGAGCCTGCAGTGGAGAGGATCAGTTATCAGGCTCTTCCTCCGAGAAGAAAGGCCACCCCACCTGCAGTCCAGCTTTTCCATACCACACGATGTCACGGAGGCCTTTCCCATTTGCCGAAGCCTTGAAAGCATCTCCCTCTCTCTCTCTCTCATCCTTTGTTTGCTGAGGCAGTGGGCATGTAAAAGCGTGGGAACATTTCTCACCTGAGTACCTACAATGCTGAAATATGTTGAGTGCTGCACGAGAATCACCTTGCTGTAGATGATCTGATCTGCATCGAGTTCAGCCTAGAAACAGGTGGCTGTAATTCAGTGGTCAAATGAAAAGCACAACTCTAAGCACTGTTGTGATTTTGCTGCGTACAATTTGCAAACAAAGAATATCCCAGAAGAGAGATTTGCTTCTTTAAGGGCATTTCCTAAAGACCTCTCAGATCAGAGACCCAGAACATAGTGTACTATGTAAGACCAGTGAATGACTGCCAAGGAGTTGAAAGGACATGCTGGAAAGTATGGAGGCAAGAAAAGATGCAGACCCAGTTGTTAACGCTTCCTCCATGTGCAAAGCAAGCATGCAGTGCACTGGCATTAGAAACAGTTGATCATACAGTCTCTAAAAGGCCTTAGTGTAAAAGAAGTTTGAGAGGCATGGGTACCTCAGCTGCTGCTGCCTGCTCAGATGTTAACGCTGTTGTCTTTTTCACTTAGCTCAACACTGTGGCAGCAGATCGAAGTTTCACAAGCAGAGACATCGAATCGGGAGCCATGCAACTGAACACAGAAGTGTGCCCCATTGGGAAGCTGTCTCGCCGGGGCTTCTACTTGGCTTTCCAGAACTCTGGGGCTTGCGTAGCGATGGTGTCTGTCCGAGTGTATTACAAGACTTGCCCGGAGGCAGTGCGCGGCCTGGCCCGTTTTCCAGAGACACTAGCAGGTTCAGAGGGGCTGACAGAAGTGCCCGGGGTCTGTGTGGAGTATGCAGCTGAAGAAGCGGGCTCTCCCCCCAGGATGCACTGCAGCACTGATGGGGAGTGGCTGGTACCCATGGGCCGATGCCTCTGTGCTGTGGGGTTTGAGGAAGTCGATGGGAGCTGCGTAGGTGAGTATGCAGACAGACACTGGCTGTAGGCCATGGGAGAGGTTCCAGGGAGCTAGAGATCAGAGCATCTGTAAGCATAAAGTGGGATTAGGGGAGTCAGTGTGGTCTACCTCTCTCCTGCCCGCCCTCTGTGCCTGCCAGGTGTACCTTATGCCTTTCCTCCCCTCCTTAGCTTCTCTTTTTCAACTGTGATTTTTTTCTCCTTGTGTGTCAGGTGTAAGACCTGCACACACCTCTCCACTCCCTCTTGGGCTTCATCCAGGAGCCTTCAGCTCTGGAGCTAGTTTCTGCGAGCTGTAACTGTGTGATTGACACTGACTCACTCAATAACTGGTTCCCAACCCTTAAATGGCAGCCTTGTTCTCTCAGGGCAGACGGGTCAGACACATGGAACAGCGTATTTGTCCCATGACTAGAAAGCTGAGAGCCAGAGGGGGGCAAGTTTCTTCTCTGTGTCCTCTTCTGCTTGGACTGGGATGGGTCTTCTGCCATGGGAAACCACGTAAAGCACATTGCACAATACCACCAGTGCCCAGCTCATTTCTGAGGAAGAGCAATTAGCAGGCATAGGAGTCACCAGGGGACTGGAGCCACAGAGCAAGCCAGGGTTGTTGGAGCAAGCAGTGCAGGGCTCTGTCACAGAAGGGACAAGATCCAGCTTTGTAGGGCAACTTTGTGTGTTTGTCAGCAGAGAGGATATGTGTGGTGTTTTGGGGAACGTGTGTTACTCCAGGGAGGGAGGTAAAAGCACATCTCTGTTGTTGTTGTCAGAGCCATATGGCACAAGGCTAAGGCATATTGAAAAAGGAATCCATGCACTGCTCTCAGGGTCAGCGGGTGCCCTGTCTCTCTGCTTTGTTCTGCCTTTGCTCCACTACAAGGATCTGGTGCCTCTATGAAGCTCTACTGCTGGCTGCTCATTTTGCTTGGGGAGCTGGTGAGGGTTGAAGCACAAGATCCCTTCCCCTTTCCAGCAATCCCCTCTCCTTGCATAGCTCAGCCAGTTTTTCCACTTAGGTGCTACAGAGCTCTCCCCGCCCTCCTGAGAGCACTCCCTCGGGAAGGGGCAGGGAAGCCGTCATGTCTGGACAAGCCCTGACTGCTATCACAGCACAGGTTCATTCTACATCTGCGCTTTTATCCCACTCCGCCCAAATACAGCTGCAGCCAGAAGTGTCTTGTAGGATCACTAGGGACTGGGGAGGTCTTGCAGGAGAGGAAGGGAAGAGGGGAGAACCTAGGGGTAGAGAGAGGTACTTTGTGTTCAAAGCGGCGTATTACTGGAGGATCAGAGGAGAAGGTGAATGTAGGTTGCCAGCTAGGGGATATCTTGGGGTCCTCTCCCTCAAGAGAAAAGACCAGGTATTGTGCAAAGAACCGTGAGCAATCCAGTTCAGGATAAAGACTGAGGTCACAGTTTCTACTTTGTCCTCGGAAGATGAAGGACTTCTCCTTCAAACATGTAAAGGGCAACAGGATGGAGGAAGACCTTCTGGCAGTGTCTTCTGCTTCTGAGTTTTGCCTTAAGTTAGGAACCAAAAAAAAGGAAAGCTGAACTATGACCCTTGCCTCATAACAGGGAGGAAAACCTGACCCCTTACAGCTGTGACAGGAGGCAACAGAAAGCCAGAAGGTGAGGTTCTGAACTAGTTCACTCAACCTCTCAGTGAGTTCCCAGCCATATAAAGCTTTGCTGGGTACATAATGGCTCAGCCATCCTGTGATCCCACAAAAACTGTGCCTGCCCAGAGCATTTCATCTCAGCCTCTCATAGCATTGCAGACTTTGCTGCCGATAAACCCAGAGCTCTGTGATTAACTTCAAGTACATAATTTACTGTGAACACAAAGGCTGGCTGTGCCCCATGCCTGTGTGCTGGTTCCTTGATGGGCTCTGCAAGGGTTGTGGGCGAGCTGAGCTCCCTGTCAGCTCAGGTCAGGCATCTGCAGGCTGCCCAGTGCTTGCTGGCAGTCTCCCCATCCGCACCTGTAGGAATGGAGGGAGGGCCCCAGCCATCCTCTCTGCCCTCCGGTGCCTGGCGAGCAGTGCTGAGCAGGCCCTTTCCCAGACCTGTTTTTCCCATCTTGTTGCCTGGAGCGGGTGCCCGAGGGCCGAGGAAACCAGGTGCCAGGGGCCAGAGGGGCTGGGCGGGAGCCGAGGCTGCGGGGTGTGCACCTCCCCCGCCGGGTGCGCTCCTGGGGGGGGCCGGGGGAGCCGAGGGCGGCCGCTCATCTGCTTCTGCCCAGGGAGCCCAGGGCCTCCAGGGAAGGGAGGCAGGCAGGCAGCGGTGGGAGCCCCGCTTCCCGGCCCGGCAGCGCCTCCTCACTCCCTCATGCGGGGGCCCGGGCCCCCCCCCCCCCGGGGGGGCGGGCCGGGGCCGCGGGGGCTGCCCTGAGGCGCCGGGGCCGCTCCTTCTCGGGCCCCGGGGGCTCTCCCTGGCTGCGGGGCTGTGCTGTGCGCGCCGCTCCCAGGGCGCTGCCCGGGGCTGGCCTGGGCTTGTGTGGCCCGGCGGCCGAGACCGGATGGCCTCACGCCCGCTGCCCGCGGGAGCTGCCCCACGCTGCGCGCCGTCCCTCCCAGCGGGCCCGGGCCCGGGTCTGGGTCCGTGCTGGCGTCTGGGTCGTGCAGGCAGCTGGGTGCCTCTGCTCCTGCCCGCACCTCCCGCCCCCCTTTAGTTTGCTGGTCTAGACACAGCCTCAAGTGATGTAACCTGGTCCGGCCAGCCGGTGCCTGCCCGGTTACCTGCTGGGTTTGTCCCTTCGCCCAGGTGCCCGCCGTGCAGTTGCCTCCCTTCGAGGCGTGCTGCCTGCCTGCAAGGCAGCTCTGCTGCCTGAAGGGTCTGGGCACCACCAGTGAGTAAAGCTGAGACTGGAGCAGAGACCAGAGACCAGGTAGTAGGTGTGGGCTGTGGGGTGGAGTGGCGCTGTAGCTGAGGCCTGGAGGGACAGAGGCCTAACAGAGGCTCTCCTGGGGCAGGAGCTAACTGTTCTTGCAAAGGTCCCCAACCTCAAATTCCCCTAATTTACTTGATGACTGTCTTGGCTGATAATAAGAGGGTGTGTATGTCGTCCCGTATTTACGCAGGCAGTATTGTCCGGGGAACATCAGAACCTCCATAGGTCTGTGGCCCTGCGCTTTGTTTGTTTTTCATGTTGCTGTCAAAACTCTCATGACCCAAGCTGATCCAGTGTCAGGAATTTTGAAATCTTATGCTGGAGCAAAATGGCAGGAGGCCACAAAGCTTTCATCCTCATTCCAGCATGTAGAAGTGCTCTCAGTCATGAGCAGCCTAGAGATCAAAGTAACTTTTCTTCTTCCTGCCAGTTTCTGAAGGCGATGATTTGATCTTGAAAATAAATGGAATCTCTTTGGGATACTGACACTCAATGCTCGAGCCTTGTAATTCTTTCAACAGTCTTTGCTATCATTGTTGCATGATCGTAGCTCAGAATGACAGACTCATTCCTGAGTGGTTCTGTTATTTCCCAAAATTGGAAGGTGATGGTTGCTCCTTCTTCTTGTGGTTATTTCTCCTTTCTGTACTCTTTAGGCTTAACTGCTGCAAATCCTTTTGGCCTGTGTTCTGTCATAGTATCCCCAGATGGTTGTGTGATGGTATTACTATGCAACTGCTAGGCCAGTTGCCATCATCCAGTGTTAATGGGACAGTCTGCCTGCCATTCCAGGGCAAGAAGGGGGACCAACAGGAATGAGATGTTGCCACTTCTCTGATGACAATCTAGAGACAGATCTCAACGTACAGTGAGGATAATGACTCTTCCTTAGACTGATGCTGAGGAGTCTTGTTTGGCCTTTGTTAGTGGAAATTTTTTTAGGTCCCTCAGGTGTTCCTCTGTGTCACATAGTAGGAATGGCTGGATTGTTTTTTGTCTTCTGGATAAAGGATCATTTCCTATGCTATGCTCCACCACAGTAAGCCATTTGTGTCAGTCTCCTGAGCAGATGGCTTTGGGGTGTTCTCCATTGGGATCTCCTGAGGGATTACACAGAACATTGTTGCTTTTACAGTGTAATATGAAAAGCGCCATTCCCTCAATGCTCAAGTTAAATGCAAGATCATATCTGGGGCAGAATATTAGTGTATGCATTCCTCAACCTTCTGATTAGTGATAGGTTATTTGTTTCTTTAGTTTAAGAACATTTGATAGATTCATTTAGCACAGGCCAGTAAACCATTAAATTCACAGGTTACTTCAACCTCCCTTGCTCATTTTCTCCCTGCTACACACCTACAGAGCATTGACCTTGAGAACACTGGTAGACAGACCAGTTATCCTGTAGATCAAGCAAAGAGTAATGCAGCAAAACCAGAGTGTCAGATGTTATACTTAGAGAAAGATGTGGCTAGTTATTTTTGTAGGACTGGAAATAGAAAGCACGTGGCACCTATTCTCTTGCAGTCTGTGTTGGCTCCATAGTCAGTTACACTCAATGCTGGTAGGTGAACTGATAGTTATCCAGATATTCCCCCGGGCCCTGCTAGGTGACGCTTTGGTACAGCACTTGAAATCAGAAAAGATGCTTCTGCTAAAAAGCCCACAGGCTTTCCCATATGAAGTCAGCAAGCAGAGGACTGAGGAGTGCAAGGGTGGAGCTAGTATTTACAACTCTTCTTTATAGTGTGGAAAGCTTGAAGGGCAAGGTGGGGACCAATCTGGGCTTATGTTGAAGGAAGTCTCTGAGGCTGACCAGCTTCTGTTTCCATACGGCATCTGTAAAGAATGAGATCCCTCTTCAGTCTACAAGTCCTATCATAACATTGATCCTACCTTGAGTTTGCATCTCCTTTTTATCTGCTCTGAGAAGATGATTGGTCTAGATGACCTCCAGGGGTCCCTTCTAACCTAAGTATTTCTGTGAGCTAAGAAAATGGAAGAAAAGCAAGCAGATAAAGGAGTGTTCAAGAAGCTGAACAAAACTGGCAGGTGGTTTCTTGTTGATCTTGGTTTATTGATGATCTTATATTGACTGGTTTGTCTCTTCACAGCCTGCCAGCGAGGATTCTACCGTGACACTCTGGATACTAAACGCTGCCTGAAGTGCCCCCCCAACAGCTTGTCCAATGAGCCAGGGGCTACATCTTGTTCCTGCAATGCAGGCTTCTATCGAGCACCTTCGGAGGGCCAGAATGTTGCTTGCACCCGTGAGTCACAGACAGACAGAAAGAACAATGTCTATACAGACTGGGGGATGAACTTATTGAGATCAGCCCTACAGAGAAGAACTTAGGGACACTGGTGGGTGAAAAACTGGACATGAGCTGGCCATGTGTGCTTGCAGCCTGGAAAGCCAATCATATCCTGGGCTGCATCAAAAGAAGTGTGGCCATCAGGTCGAGGGAGGTGACTCTCTCTCTGCTCTTGTGAGACCCCACCTAGAGTACTGGATCCAGCTCTGGGGTCTCCAGTACAAAAGAGACATGAACCGTTAAAGTGAGTCTAGAAGAGGGCCACAAAAAAGATCAGAGGGCTGGAACATCTCTCTTCATGAAGAGAGTTGGCATTGTTCAGCTGGGAGAAGAGAAGGCTCTGGGGAGACCTCTTTGTGGCCTTACAATACTTAAAGGAGGCCTATAAGAAAGATAGAGAAAGACTTTTTACCAGGGCCTGTAGTGACAGGACAAGGGGCAACGGTTTTAAACTGAAAGAGGGTAGATTTAGATTGGAGATAAGGAAGACTTTTTTTACCATCAGCATGGTGAGACACTGGATCAGATTGCCCACAGAAGTTGTGGATGCCCCATGTTTGGAAGTGTTCAAGGTCAGGTTGGATGGGGCTTTAAGCAAGCTGATCCAGTGAAAGATGTCCCTGCTCATGGCAGGGCAGTTGGACTAGATGATCTTTAAAGGTCTCTTCCAACCCAAATAATTCTCTGATTATATGAATGAGGAGATGGGAGGAAACAAAATGTTGGGAAATGGGGATCAGAGATCAGGGAGGGAGAGGCTGGGGACAGAAGGCTCCATTCAGAATGCATCAGCAGATGGGAAACTGCCGTAGTACTTTGGGTATTAACAGCTGGATCTAATACTTCCTTTCATGCTTCTTGTAGGCCCCCCCTCAGCTCCCCGCAATGTCAGCTTCTCCCTTATTGGCACGCAGCTCAGTCTGTGGTGGCAGCCACCCAGCGACCACGGTGGGCGAAAGGACCTGACTTACACAGTCTTCTGTCAGCGCTGCCATTTCCTGTCGTGTGAGCCATGTGAGGCTGGTGTGGTATTCTCCCCCAGTGCTTCTGGTCTCACTAAACCTGCTGTGGACGTGGACGGCCTAGAAGCTTACACCAACTACACGTTTGCCGTGGAAGCCCATAATGGTGTCTCAGGAATGGGACCTGCTCCACAGAGAACTACTCCAGCTCTGTGGGTCGCAGTTGGACATGCAGGTTAGCAGAAGCAGAGAAGTTCTTCCTGCTCATCAGGAAAAGGAAGAAGAATCTCTCTGATGTTTAAGCTTTCTCCATCTTCTCCTTCTGTCTGCCACATGTGTTGGTATGGTATGATAAGGACGCTAAGGTACATGCCTCTGGCATGTAAAGTCCATCAAGTCATATTCCTTGCAAGTCAAAGCAGCAGTAATCATTATCCACCAAGAGCTATGAATCCACCAAGGACTTAATAGAGGTGAGGAGGATAAAGCCCTCCCTGTCATACACTAGTGTAGTCCAGCCTAAGTATTGTTACCTGTGTGACAGGAAGAACAGGGATTGTGGCACGAAATATTTCCCGTGACTCAGATACTGCAAAAAATCCAACCAAACACAACAGAAACTCTGCTGTAATGGGGGGGGGGGGGGGGGGGGGGGGAAAAGCTTTGAAAGCATGGAGAAATGAGGATGTTAAAAACATGCGAGTTCTTGACACGTTTCTGTAGTTTAGCTTCAAGCTGTCCTGTGAGTACTTTCCAGAGTGCTGTGAAACGTGGTTATAAAAAAGTGACATCGCAGTGCTCAACAGCCCTTGGTGCTTTCCCTAAGTTCTGATTTAGGGACAAAATGTGACTTTTTGTCCTGATGCTATGCGGGGGCAGCACAACGCTGAGCTAGAAAAGCAGAGGTACTTTTGGCTTGCCTCATCACTTCCTGGTGATGATGAAGGACAAGGAGAGAACCACTCTTCAGTCATTGCAGACTGTTGAGAATTATCTTTTTATTCATGAACAGCATGTGTTTGCAGTCAGCTGACAGATTTTGAGCATTGAATTTCACTGTACCCTTATGAAATGGAGCCACATTCATAAATTGCATAGGATAGTTGTGTTACTGCTGCTGTAAGAGCACAAAATCCTAACATTTTTATTTCAAATGGAACACTTTCTACGCAATGCTGGATTAAATGTTATTTCTTTGAACACTGATTTTGCTTTGAGGGCCAAAGTTATGCATCTATTGTTGGGGTAGGAGCATACTATTAATGGAAAGCAATTAATTCTGATCGGAGACCTCATTTCCCTTTCACCCATAAGAGAAAGATGAGGGAGTGGCAGTGGCAATGAGAGTCAGTTCCAGTTGCATGGTATGACCAGAGAAGGAAAGATAGAGCTTCTGGTGTAGAGAAGGCCTAGTCTGCATTATGTTTGTATTTCTTCCTGATGTTCTCTCTTCTCTCCCCTGCAGCTCCAGTGACAGTATCCCAGTTTATTCTGACACAAAGAGATGACAGTAGTCTTTCTGTTTCTTGGCTTGCCCCGCGGCAGCGCAGCCGGACTTCAGTGGAGTATGAGGTCATGTTCTTTGAGAAGGTGAGGCCTGCCTTATTTGTTCTTCGCCCTTTCAGCCAAAGGGGTGGAAGTGTCCTCTTTGTTCAAGGTGTATTTATTACTTCACCCTGTTTGATTTCTGCAGGGAGAGGAGGCACGTTACACAGTGAAGCACCTTCTTGAGCCAAATGTCACTCTGACAGACCTGCAGCCAGACACAGCGTACCTGCTTCGCGTGAGATCCATCACACCCCTCGGGCCTGGGCCCTACTCCCCGGAGCAGGAATTCCGCACCCTTCCACCAGGTAAAGGACAACCACGGGTATCTCATTTGGGAGAACTCACTTCTCCATTGGGTTGTATATTCACGTGGTACATGGATCTCTTTTTGTGTTCTACTAGCTGTAAGGTACAGACACCACACTCTTGTTTCTTGTCACCAGGGCCAAGCCTGTTACTTTGTAGAGCAAGGAGACATTTATCCTGTTTTCTTGCTGTCATATAAAAGCCACGTGTGCTTTCCTATTTAGAATTGATCAGTCTCAATTTTGTGTGTTGTACTGGAAACTTACTTAACAGCTCTTCATCTAGTTCTTCTGAAAGACATTTTGATTCTGGCTAATGTTTCTAAGTTTGAGTGTTAGCAAAATGATTACCATATACCTCCTTTGGTGTGAAAGTTACTAGTGAAAAGGAGAACTGAAAGGACCTGACCACTGTTTCAAAGGACCTGACCGCTATTTTTTTCCAGCTTTATAATTTCCACTGCATGTATGTAGTCCAGCCCCTGAATGTAACTCTGCCCAAAAAGATGGTATGTGCCACTGAAAAATGTTCTCCATGAAAGCACGAAGTGTAGAAGGCCAAACTATTGAGGCTACAAGGAAGACCTTTCTCCTATGTCAAAGAACATCTTGTGCAGGCCTCACATCCAACCTCCTCTTTCCCTGGGTTGTCCAGAGACTTCCCCTTTATCAAAAATTTTCTGTAATGGCGTTTGCTCTCTCTTCATTCCACACATTTACAGATCCTCCTATTGACCCTATGGATAACTTCAGAAATAACTTCCGTTGAAATAATGCCTTTGAAAGGCTAATTTTATTGTAATGAAATAAGCACATGAAAGAAAGCAAAGGCATAGCTTAATGTAACTAAATAGTTAAGTTAACTGTGTAAAAGCTGATAAGGAGTTGTGATACCATGATTTGCATATCATTTAAAGATTGGGCTTTTTTCGGCACCAGGTGCTTTTGGTAAATTTTTCATGAAGTCACAGTGCCAAATGATGATGACATAAATTATCTTTAACCAATAGAATAATGAACCACAAAGGTTCTGTGGAAAACATGTGAATTAACATGCACCTTACATGTTTTTAATTATAAAAGGACACATTAGAAAATATTTTCATCAAAATTATGTTTTTTTTAAATAAAAGTTGATCACCTCATTGTGCCAAGACAAAGGTATTTTGAATATGAAAGGGATTAAAAAGAAGTGCCAGCAAGGTTTCATTTGGTGGGAGTTTTTTGATAATAGTAGAAGCATTGTTTAGTTGTAATGGCCTAGGGATATTAGTGGAACAAGCTTTGCAGGGAGAAGCAAATCCTTTTAATCTGAGTTTGAGAATTCAGATCCTTTAATTCCCTACAGAAGTGCTATGTACCTAAAAGCTTGTCCATTTTATTGATAAAAGATATTATTTCACCTTCCAAATATTGCGGTTTTGATTTTAACAAAAAAGAACATTAGCTCTGCCTCTTGATTTCTGCTTAACTAAACTAGTGGTTTTTAATAATTTTAGTGGGATGAGTCAGCATCAAATTGAGCAAGAATAACAAGTGTTAATTAGGCTTTACCGATGCTGACCATTGGACTGGATGTTAGGAAACTCTTCCAGACACAGTTGTTTGTGTCACACAAGCTGTTATAGAATCATAGAATGTTTTGGGTTGGAAGGGACCCCTAGAGGTCATCTAGTCCAACCCCCCTGCAGTGAGCAGGGACACCACTAACTAGATCAGGTTGCTCAGAGCCCCATCCAACCTGGCCTTGAATGTTCCCAGGGATGGGGCCTCCACCACCTCTCTGGGCAACCCGTTCCAGTGTTTCACCAGCCTCGTTGTAAAGAATTTCCTCCTTATATCCAGTCTAAACCTACCCTGCTTCAGTTTAAAACCATTACCCCTTGTCTTGTCACAGCTGGCCCTACTAAAAAGATTCTCCCCATCTTTCCTATAGGCCCCCTTTAGGTACTGAAAGGCCGCAATCAGGTCTCCCTGCAGCCTTCTCTTCTCCAGGCTGAACAAGCCCAACTCTCTCAGCCTGTCCTCAGAGGAGAGGTGCTCCAGCCCTCTGATCATTTTAGTAGCCCTCCTCTGGACCCGCTCCAACACTTCCATGTCCTTCTTGTGCTGAGGGCTCCAGAGCTGGACGCAGTACTCTAGGTGAGGTCTCACCAGAGCAGAGTAGAGGGGCAGAATCACCTCCCTCAACCTGCTGGCCACGCTTCTCCTGATGCAGCCCAGGGTACGGTTGGCCTTCTGGGCTGCCAGTGCACATTGCCGGCTCATGTCCAGCTTTTCATCCACCAGCATGCCCAAGTCCCTCTCGGCAGGGTTGCTCTCGATCCTTTCTTCCCCCAGCCTGTACTGATACTGGGGGTTACCCTGACCCAGGTGCAGGACCTTGCACTTGGCCTTGTTGAACCTCATGAGGTTCACACAGGCCCACCTCTCCAGCCTGTCCAGGTCTCTCTGGATGACATCCCGTCCTTCTGGTGTGTCAACTGCACCACTCAGTTTGGTGTCGTCCGCAAACTTGCTGAGGGTGCACTCGATCTCGCTGTCTAAGTCATTGATGAATATATTAAACAGCACCGGTCCCAGTACGGACCCCTGAGGGACACCACTTGTCACCGGTCTCCATCTGGACATCGAGCCATTGACCACTACCCTCTGGATGCGGCCATCCAGCCAGTTCCTTATCCACCGAACAGTCCACCCATCAAATCCATAGCTCTCCAATTTAGAGAGAAGGATGTTGTGGGGGACCATGTCAAAGGCTTTGCAGAAGTCCAGATAGATGACATCCATTGGTTTTCCCTTGTCCACTAATGCTGTCACACCATCATAGAAAGTCACTAGGTTCGTCAGGCAGGACTTGCCCTTGGAGAAGCCATGCTGGCAATCGCAAATCACCTCCCTGTCCTCCATGTGCTTTAGCATAGCTTCTAGGAGGATCTGTTCCATGATCTTCCCAGGCACAGAGGCTGACAGGTCGGTAGTTCCCAGGGTCTTCCTTTCTACCCTTTTTGAAAATGGGCACAATGTTTCCCTTCTTCCAGTCACCAGGGACTTCACCTGACTGCCATGACTTTTCAGATATCATGGAGAGTGGCTTGGCGACTATATCGGCCAATTCCCTCAGGACTCTGCAGTGCATCTCATCAGGTCCCATGGACTTATGTGCGTTCAGGTTCCTCAGGTGGTCACGAACCTGATCTTCTCCTACAGTGGGAGGGGTTTTGCCCTCCTGGTCCTCCTCATGCCATCCATCAACTCGGGTGGGGTGAGGAGAGAGGTTGCCAGTGAAGACTGAGGCAAAAAGTTGTTGAGTACCTCAGCCTTCTCCTCATCTGCTGTTACCAGCTTGCCAGTCTCGCTCATCAGCGGGGGTACGCTTTCTTTAACCATCCTTTTCCGGCTGATATACCTGTAGAAACCCTTCTTGTTATTCATGCATCCATAGCCAAGTTTAGCTCCAGCTGAGCCTTGGCTTTCCTGACCCCATTCCTACACAACCAGACCTGTTCTTTGTTTTAAAATCTGCTCATTTATTGAAAGAATTTCTTTAGGAATTTTCTTTCTTCTGGATGTTTTCCTAAACCTCTTTAGTGAAAATATTAAGAAATATAGATTCTCATTAGACATGGATATGAACACTTTCCATTAATTTATTCTTTATTTTTAAAAATAATTTTTTAACTTATGGTAAATAAGGTTTAAAAACACATATTTCACCAACAGATGTCATTTAGCATTTCCTCTGATGAATTAAAATATATTATAGACTAGATATAAGGAAGAAATTCTTTACAGTGAGGGTAGTGAAACACTGGAATGGGTTGCCCAGAGACGTAGTGGAGGCCCCATCCCTGGAGACATTCAAGACCAGGTTGGACGGGGCTCTGAACAGCCTGATCTGGTTAAAGGTGTCCCTGCTCACTGCAGGGGAGTTGGACTAGATGACCTCTAGGGGTCCCTTCCAACCCAAAACATTGATTCTATGATTCTATGATATGGAAATGGATGGATTTAGCTTGAGAATCCAAGTGGAAGAAGACAACCTGTGTTATGTGAACACTATCTGAATGCTATCCAATCACAAAATTAAACCACCTGATGCTTAGTTTTGAGAAAGCAGGAATGTGATGTTACAAGTTCATAAGTTAGTACCTGCTTGTTTCAAAAGTCCTAAGCAGACAGTGGCTTCTGTCAAGGTAATTAGGGAAGGGACCAACCCCAGATATGGATGGAAGGTGAGGGGGAAATTAATTTTATAAACAAGAAGAGAGTCAAGTTAGACTGCTGGGAAAAATCATGTCTTTGCTGTGCCATAGTCTAAATCTACTGAGCAGGAGAGGAGTGGGAGGGAAGGAACAGCTGTTCTTCATTTTTGAAAGTGTCATGGAATTTATGTGGGAAATCAGGCATAGGGATAAATTACTCAGCTAAAATACCAAGACTGTAGATAAGTGTCAGCCAGATACCTACCAGAAGGTGCTCCATGCACATGAGTAGCAATATTGTAGGACTCAAATCTGGTAGCTCTGCTGCCTGGAAGAAAATGGCCTATGTAGAATACATGGGCCGTATTCTACCCAATACCATTGAGTGGTAGAAGCTGGTTGCTACGTTCCAGACAAACAGTTCTTGATCTTTTAAATGACATGGCCTTTCTCTTTGTTTCTGCAGACACAGGAGCTCTGTCTGGTGGAGTTGTAGTCTCTATTATCTTTGGAGTTCTACTATTTATTGGGCTGCTTATGGGACTTCTCATCTTTCGGCGAAAGTAAGTGTTGATTTTTAGTATTGAAAAAGGTAAAGATTTAGGAATAGCTGAGCTATGGGAGCTTGAGGGATGGAGGCCCTGATTTCTCACAGGATATTGGATAGGTGGAGGTTAGTTAGAGGAGAAAGAGTAAGACCAGTGTGCTGTGGCAAGATGGAATGGGTCTCAGTAAGTAATTTTGATTAGCAGGATTGGAGGGATTGATATGTCTGTAAGATAATGCTTGCTGCTGAGGACACAGGAAGATGTGATTTCTGTTTTGTTATAATCCAGCATTATCACACTGTTACGGTGACAGATGAATAAAAATATTGTTATGGTACAACCATTTCTATAGCTGCTGATCAATTATGTGGGCAATACATGTATCCAGTCATTTCAAACCATTACTTTAGTGGTCCTCTACCCAGGTACAAAATTCTACTTCCTTTCTAAATATATAAGGCTGCTATTGTTTGAAGAATACCTGGTATTGAACTGAAAGTATGCAGAAAATATAAAATAAATAGAAATTTGTCTGTAATTCAGCAAGCAGAAGGATGAACAAAACTACCTGCATGAAAATGAAGCATCACATTTTCTTGCTAGCTGTATCTACCAAAGTAGGTGCAGTGTCTGGTTCCTCTTTGCTCTGCGCTACCCTGAATTCTGTCCCTGACCAACTAGGGCTGACACCCTAGACGTCTTACTTTTCTCTTTGCTATCTGCTGACCATTTTATTTTCATGACTGCTTCTTATGTTCCAGGCAGGCTCGTCGGAGACAAGCACGGCCAGATTACAATACTTCAGGCTTTGATCGAGGTGAGCTTCAAAGGGGTTGTAGATCCAGGGAGAAGCCTGGAATGGGTTGGAAGGAATGAAAAGAAACAGTAGTTTCAAACCAGACAGTGGCATGGATTTTCTGATGTAATTTGCCTCTTCCCATAAGTCTTCAATGTATGTTCGGTAGATTTGTTTACTGCCATCGTCAGAATCCCATAGATTCATCTCTGCTTCTGTAGCTTTGCCCTACAAAGCTTGTCCAAGGAGTTGACAGGTTAATTTGCTCTTTTTTTTCCCTTTACCACAGAGAAAGTCTGGTTGAAGCCCTATGTAGACCTGCAACCATATGATGACCCCAGCAGAGGGGTGCTGGAATTCACTAAGGAACTGGACGTCTCTTGTGTCACTATGGAGAATGTGATTGGAGAGGGTGAGTTACTTGTTACTCTCCCCATCTTTCAGTTCCCCACACTGTTATTTTGCTGCCTATTCCTGAGTTCATCTGTGACCTTTTCCCTCTGGTTGTCCTCAGGGGAGTTTGGGGAGGTCTATCGTGGATCCCTACGGCTCTCAGGAAAAGAACGTATCGTGGTTGCCATCAAGACCCTGAAGCCGACGTATTCAGACTCACAGTGGTGGAACTTTCTGCGCGAGGCAACGATTATGGGGCAATTCAATCACCCAAACATAGTGCGTCTGGAAGGAGTTGTCACCAAAAGTAAGAGTGTGTGGGAGAGAGTCCTGGAATGAGAGCAGAAACTGGCACATTTCTCAGTCCTTTCTTAGAGAGGATGCTGTCAGAGAGGCTGTGCTGGGAGAAGACAGGCATTGTCATGTTTAGCCTATGGCAGAGAATGACAAAGGGAGGAGAGGTATGGATTTCCAACAGAGTCATGAGGCAGTGTCAGGGGAGGTCTTCTTGGGCTGGTAAGTGCATGAGAAGTTGGGATAGTGTAAGGGATGCTGTAACGTTATATGTGTGACACGAGGAATACAAAATCATTGGGCGAGGTCTAAGGAGAAGGGTCAAGCCAGCTGTTCCAGTGGAGTGAGGATGTTGGCTGGGATTGGATATGGTTCTGTGTTGGGGCAATGTGGAGAGCATTGAAAGGCAAGAGTAGGAGAATCGCAAAAAGGCTGACACTTTCTTGTCTTCCTCAAGGGAGGCCAATGATGATCATCACTGAGTATATGGAGAATGGAGCGCTGGATACCTTCCTCCGGGTGAGAGACTCCAATCTGTAATAGGCTTGTGTACTGCTGGAACTTGCACTTGACCTGGATTTAGGACCTTAAAAGAAGACTAGAAATAAGATCCAGACATCCTCTTACTTTCTGATTACTAACATTTCCAGTCGCAGCAGTTGAAGCTTTATGGCATCCAGTTTGCTCAGTGTCCAGAGTGCTGTCTTTGGTAGTTGAAGTGCAGGTGCCTGATGATGACTCTGGAGACCACTGCCAGACCCTTAGTGAGAACTGAGTGGATCCTTTGGGCTGCAGCATTGCCTTGTGGCTTGTTCACCAATGCCCACTTTTGCAAGTTGATAAGGCTAGTAGCTAGGGACCAAGTAGATTGATGTCACTTGACCAGGATCTTCTCTTACTTCTTCTTCCATGCAGGAGAATGAGGAAAAATTTAGCCCTGTGCAGCTTGTGAGCATGCTGCAGGGAATAGCCTCTGGCATGACCTACCTTTCAGAACACAGCTATGTGCACCGGGATCTGGCTGCTCGCAACATCCTGGTAACACGCAGTCTTCAATGCAAGGTGTCTGACTTCGGTCTTTCCCGAATATTGGAGAATGATGCAGAGGGAACCTATGAAACCAAGGTAATGCAGAACCAATCTCTTAGTCTTGTAAATGAACTGTAGTCTCAGGGGGATTGGGATTCTGCAAGATAAGAATGGCAGAATTTCTTCACAGTGGGAAACACCAGGCCAGGGGAAGATTTGGATGGAAAACCTCTGAGGAAAACCCGTAATAAAACTGCAAGTCATAGCGTGGATTATTCAGAAGGTGATGCTTTTCTGTCTGGAGTCCATGCTGATTTTGTTTGCTAAGAGATTCAGAGGGACTGTGATTTTGAAATGAGAAGCAAAATAAGAGGTCTGATCTTTTGGACTCAGTTAACTAAATCTAGCTTTGAAGATAGCCCTGCTGTCAGGGGTTTGGACTAGACACATCTACAGGGCCCTTGAAATGAAAGTTCCAGTGATTCTAATGTCTGGTGTCATTCAAAGTAGGGCTGTGACTGGTGTCAGGCTCTTACTCCCACAGCAGTGGTTTTGTGTAGCATTCAACTGAATAGAAGGCTTAAACTCATTCACTTTCCAAGACTCTCCTTTTGAGAAATTTCCCCAGGGGTGGTTACACGTCACTTCAAGTGAAGTGGGCCCAGTCTTTGAACCACTTTGTAAGCTCCTTGTATGACAGACTGGAGAAATACAACTCAATGATACATGCTAGATACACTATTTCTTTGCTCTTTCACAGGGTGGTAAGATTCCCATCAGATGGACAGCCCCAGAGGCCATTGCTCATCGGATTTTCACCTCAGCCAGTGATGTCTGGAGCTTCGGAATTGTCATGTGGGAAGTGCTGTCATTTGGTGACAAGCCATATGGGGACATGACCAATCAAGAGGTAACAGATACTGAGTTCAAGTGCTGATTTAAAAAAATAACAAGGCATGTAGGCCCAACTTTTGTAGACCTCCCTCGGCCTGCAGTCTTGACATTCTTTGGAATGCATAACTACTATGTCTTCCTCCCTGCTAAAAATCAATGCAACCTAGTCAAGGGCAATAAGTGTTTGAGCCTCTGAACCATGTTCAGGTGTCAACAGCAATGAGCCAAATTAAAGACTGGTTAAACCAGCCATGGCCTTTGCATCTGGCGATGTTCTCTGTTGGTTTCTTTCTCTCCTTCCTCTGGCTCTGGTATATTACGTCTGGTCTCATACTCATTCTAGGTTCAGCACATCAGTGAGGTTAGCACATGCTGTTGAAATGATTCGTCAGAGTCTGGTTCCCCTTTTCTCACCAGGCCTGTGCCAGGATCATTTGGTCCTCACTTCTGATGAACACATGCCCTGAATGGCAAATGGGGGCTAGGCTAGTAAAAGATTGAAAGTACCTGCATGTTCCACTTCACTTTTTGACATCCCTTAGTATCCTGATCCTTTGCTGTGCTGCCCAAACCCTACTTTATACACATGTAATCTGCTTCAACCCCTCCCTGACTGCACACTGTGCAGAATGGTGAACTGCCTGCTCCCAGCCTCACAGAGGTCTCTGGCTCCTCTTTCGCATTCTCTGCTCTTGGCTAGATTTCTCTGTCCTCTGTGCAGGTGATGAAAAGCTTAGAGGATGGGTACCGGCTCCCCCCACCTGTGGACTGCCCATCTATCCTCTACGAGCTCATGAAGAGCTGTTGGTCACACGATCGGATGAGGAGGCCTCATTTTCAGGAAATCCGGGCACAACTGCAACATTTCGTTTCAAGTCCCCAGCTCCTCCGGCCTGTTGCAGACTTTGATCCCAGGTAAGCAGGCTGTCATTGGAGGAGGAGAGGTTAACTGGGAGATTTTCACCTCCCTGTCTCCAGCAGGAGGAGAGGTAGTGCTAGCAGCGCAGGCTGGCAAGAGGCGCCTTGAATGCTCTGTGTGCAGAAGGCAGCAATCTTCTCTCTCTCTCATGGTGACCGAGGGCATAGCCATTGGCCTGGGCACTCTGACCTCACTGTGCAGAAAGCAAAGAAGTTGGCCTAGCGCTAGCAGAGCTCATTTAAGGTAGCTGCCTGACTAATGAGGTTTTTATCTGTCTTTAGGGTAACACTACGGCTGCCCAGCTGCAGTGGATCTGATGGGATCCCTTATCGATCCATCCCTGAATGGCTGGAATCCATTCGCATGAAGCGCTACATCTCCAACTTTCGCACTGCTGGCCTGGACACCATGGAGTCCATTCTGGAGCTCACTGCTGAGTAAGGGCAGGCTAAGCTCCCACAAGGCACCCCAGGCTATGCTACAAATAGCTACATCTGTCCCTGTTCTATGGCACTCATATTTACTTGGAAGGCTGCTCTCCATCTTTCTCTATATAGTTAAATGGAAGTGGACTGGCTTCTTGCCCTACAAGGGAAGAATCAGCCCAGAAGAATTGGGATCAGCCCAAACTGTGAGACTAATTCCCTAACTGTCCATGCTTGAGGCTCTGAACTCACATCAGACACAAACAGCAACGGGAAAAAATAGATGGCAGGCAGTTCTGACCATCTCCCCAGCCTTGTAGGACTTTATAAGAGAATTTTCTTGCCTTGAACTCCAGATGGGCTAGTGATATTCCTCCCACATCAGCCAGGCACTGTTCTATCATAGAGCAAAGTCCTTCTGGGGTCCTTAGAAGGACTCAGGTCAGATGCTTTACCAACACAGGCATGTTCTGTTGTAGAGTTGGGGACATATAGCCAGCTCCAACCAGGGCAGTTACATAAAAGAAATGAGCAGGCACAGGCCTGCTAAAGGGTTGTGGGACATGGCCCATATCACAAGCTGATGTGGACACAGTCCTGATTTAATGGGAGCGCAGGCCTAGTCACAAGGTGGGAGAAGCCAGTTGACTGGGTGGGCAGAGGTAGCCAGGGAGGGGCAGGAACATATACAAGTTTCTTCCCTCTAGAGGAAAGATAGGTGGCATAGGAGGCACTGAAGGAAAGGAAGCTTTCTGAACTAATGTTTGGTAACTGTTTCTGCTGTTACCCACATCCCAATCCCCAAGGAACAAGAACAGTGATTAATTTTTTCCTTTCTTTTCCCATTTCTTTCAGGGACTTGAAACAGATGGGTGTGTCACTTCCAGGCCACCAGAAAAGGATCCTGTGTAGCATCCAAGGCTTTAAGGAGTGACTAGTCGTTGGTCTCTTAAGCTTGCTAAATGCCCATTCTTACCAGATACCACTTGGAATCATTCCTATGGCAATTGCTTCCAAATGAGTGACTGGGACAAGCAAAGCAAAACAACCAGAACTGAAAAGGCTCATGAGGCAACACCACCTGCTCTCATTTCTGTTCCCTCTTGCTTTAGCTCTACAGCAGCCATCAGTACGTTTCAGAGCGCTGGTCTTTGAGATGGTTCTCAGCCCTGTCTTCTGTAGTCCATTCTGTGTATCTAAGTAATCCTTGTAGTCCACATACTGGAGTTTCAGACCCTCAGTGTATCACATGGAAACATAAAGATACATACAGAGTGGGTTGGGGGCAGTGGATAATGTTTTAAGATTGGAGATAAGAGTTCAGATAGACTGGGACATTCAGGGAACATGCACAAGGACACAGACAGGTAGAGATTGGGCCTGTTCACTCCCTGGCATATATCCCTTCTCACTTCAGCAGCCTTCTGTCTTCCTTATTTTACAACAGGAACAAACTATTCAGTCTTTCACGAGACTGCTGGTAAGGGATATGTTTTTTAATTCACCTATTCTTGCCTTAAAGACCAACTCATGGTGTACTTCTTTCTTTGGAGGAGAAGTGGGGAGTAGCAGCACACCCTGCTGTGACTTGTGTGATCATGTAACCTCAGCATGTTGCTGTTTTGCACATGCACACTTCAGCAGGGAGATGTACATCTCTCCAACCTGCTTAATACTTTTACTTGTGCCACGGACAGAAAATTCTTTAGGTACCCATTTTTCTCTGCCCCTCTCTGCCCCTTTTTAAAAAGAGACAATAGTCTCATTTGGCTGGATAGGGTATTTGTAACAGAATAATGTGTGGGTGGTCGGTCTTATTCCTTCTCTATGGAGGAAATATTATTTATCAGAGCTTGAGACAGCAATAGACTGTAAATAATATTTTGTAAATAAACCTGTGGCAGAGCAGGCTGTGTGGGAGTTCTTTGGCTTATTTCAAATATGATTGGGACCTCTAGCATATATATATACAAGTTCCAGCAGGGTCCTACATCCATGTTTAGCTGTTTCAGCCAATGGTCTTTGTCCACTTAAGTGCAGATTTAATGTGGAAATACGGTTGCACTAGGATTAAAGGATATATATGCAGCTGGTCACTTCAGACTTTTTTTGTCTAAATCCAGTTACAGCTGTATCCAAGTCTGTCTTTTTACAGCTCCTTTATTTACCCCTAAACCATGAGAAGTATTAGAAACTACTGCTGAAATACATGTGAGTAATACTTCCTTCTGCAGAATAGACTGTCTGGGGGGAAAGAGGGAATCTCACTCTGACGTTCCTAAGATTTTCTCCTACCTGGGAAGAGTAGTCACCTCAAGATTTATTTTTTACTGCTTGAGCTAAGTCTAAGTTGGTAAAGAAGGCGAGTGCTAGCCATTCAACAATTAGTTACTTGCTGTAGGTAGCTTATCAATGTTTCCATCATTGTATAATGCTCCAAATTTCTAAGTCTATAAATGAACACCCCTGCTCCTAGGAAGCTCTTGCTGAACCATAAATGACAGAAGGGTTAAGAAGCAGAGGACTGAAGAACTGTAACTTAAAACAAGAAGGCTGGTTTCTATTCAACATGAGAAGCAGCAGAGTATACATGTACCTCAGCTACTCAAGTCACTGCAGGAGATACAGCTGACAAAATAAGCTCTTACTGTGAGTCTTTTTAGCATATCAGTAAGTTCAGTCTAAGTAATAGGTGTCTTTAACGTGAAGTATAGGTAATAAAGTTGCAACATGGCAGATATGCAGGCTGGAAGATAAGCCCTGATGAAGCTGACACAGGGTTATGAGCTTGTGTCATACATATGTAAACTTTAACCTATCCTTTGCAGATGATAGAAAATTGGGACTGGTTGATACATCAGATAGTTGTGCTGCCATTCAGAGGGACCTTAATGGATGGGAGAAATGGGAAGAGAGGAGACTCGTGAAGTTGAACCAAGGGAAATGCAGAGCCCTGCAGCTGAGGAGGAATAGCTCCATGCACCAGTACATGCCAGGTGCTGACTGCCTGGAAACCAGCTTTGCAGGAAAGGAATTGCAGGTCACAGCGAACAGCAAGTTGCACTTGAGCCAGTAATGTGCCCTTGTAGTACAGGAGGCCAATGGTATCTGGGCTGTATCAGAAAATGCATCACCAGTAGCTGGAGGGAGGCAATTCTTCTCTATTTCAGCACTGGTCAGACATCCGGAGCGTTGTGTCCGATTTTGGGCTCCCCAGTGCAAAGAAGGACATGGACTTACTGGAGCAGGTCCAGTGAAAGGCCACTATGATTTTGAAGGGATTAGAGCACCTGACATATGAGGAGAGGCCAAGACAGCTGGGACTGTTCAGCCTCGAGATGAGGAGGTTTGGGTGGCTCTTACCGTTGTGTATAAATACCTGATGGGAGGGAGAGAAGAGGGAGCTGGACTCACCTCAGTGGTACCCACTGGAAGGAGAAGCAGCAGTGGGAACACAGCAAAGTACAATAAATTCCATTTGAAGGTAAGAAAAAACTTACTCAGAGTTGTTGAACACTGAAACAGGTTACCCAGGGACATTGTGGAGTTCTCATCCTTGGAGGTATTAAAAAACTGACAGGGTGCATTCCTGAGCAACCTGCTCTGGTTGACCCTGCTCTGAGCATGGAGGTCCCTTCCAACTTCAACTGTGAGGAGCTGCTGCATCAGCTGGCCTGACAGAGGAGAGTCTGCTCAGTTCCATGTCCTCAGGTACAGCCAGTAGCAAGCCTGAGCATGTATTCCCAATAGGCAGTCATGCACACAAAATACACATGTATATAATATGTGCATGTATATATATATATATGCACACACACTGTACTGGCCTGAGGCAGAAAACAGGGCAGTCATGCAAGTACAGCACAAACAGCCTGATCCTATTCCCTTCTCCGGCTGATCAGGATGAACCTGTTAGTGGGAAATATATATACTATGGATCCCTCTAGTGTCTTAAGACCAGCTATCCAGTAGCTGGCTCCACAATATGGAGCCTGAGCTGGTCTCCTCAGTTGCACGCGTGTGCACACACACACTCACACATACACACTCACTCTCTCCAGACACTGGCTCTACCCAGCAATTGGCCCCAGGATTCCCTGGTCTCCCAGTCACCTCACACACAGATGCAAACTGTTGCCTGGTAGCTGGTCCAGGCTTACCAGTAGCTGACTTCCAGACCTGGGAGCATCTGGCTTGCACCTCCTGGGAGCTCTAGCAGCTGACTCCTTAGAGCACCTGGCCAGACTCAAAGCCATGCCAACTCATGGCTCTGCAGTCTCTTACCCTACTCACTCACCAACCACTCTGACTTGACTTTTGTTAGTATTACACACGGACATACGTACCCACACAACATGCATGCACTCGGGTGTTTCCATTTGCTGGCCCTTAGACCTCCACATGTGCTTAACAGAGCCCCTTCACATAGGAAAATAAAAAAAATAAAATTTAAAAAAGACAAAAGAAAAAAAAAAAGAGGAGTTTAATAGGAAGACAGGACAGACTGCGCTGATGACACACAGGGCATGGCCAGACAAGTGTACCGTGAATGTGCAGCCAGCCCCTTCCATGCCCTTTTCCCCCCAGTTTTCCCACACTGCTTCCTCTCCTTGATCACCCCCTTTTCCTGCCTTTGATCCTGCCCCTGCACATCCCATAACAAGTCTTGTAGTCCCCAAATGCTCTTCCCCTGCACCCCATGCCCTTCAGAGGGGCTCTCCTCCCCTTAATTGGCAAGGTGATCCAGAAAGCCCTTCCCATGGACTCCATTAGACAGGTTTCTTACCCAGACACTGGGGCTGTAGTCCTCCAATAGCTCTGGAAGGAGCTAGGTCAGAGTGCTTCTCTTCCCCCCCTCCTGTCATTGTTTCTCTCCTCTTGCGGGCGTGAGCTTTTAACCACATAATCTAGAAGCAATCACCCAAAACAAACCAGCAAGAAAGATAAGAAAAAGAAAGCAAATGTAGAATGTTTCTTCTTTGCTCATCCTACAGCATCCTCGAAGCATTTACTGGATCAATTTGCAAGGAGTCATCAAAGATTTCCCCAAAACTGGCAAGAGAACAAGAGTAGGTTTCATGTCTTTGAAGTGTAGAAGCATTGATGCTTACCACAAAGGGGAGTTTCACCTGCAGTGACCAAGACAGTACCATGCTTAAAACCATAAACATCAAGCACAAACACTTTCCGAGTAGCAATAGTTAAGGCAAAGCAAGCAAACTGACTTTATTCCAGTCTGATGCAAGTGGATTGTAATAACTTGCCTCGCAGTGTCACCATCAAGCAGACTACAATCCTGCTGTACTGCAATGCAATCTTCCACTGCTTCAGATGAGAGCTACTCTTCAGGCACAGAAGAATAGGAACCTGAACAGTTTGAAAAGGAGACCAAGAGGTGGAGAGAGAAAGGCCATTTCAGACTCATCATCCCTGAAGGCAAGGTGGAATAGCAACTGTAAGTACATTCCCATGGATTCCCACTTGAACAAATACAGCAGACAAGTGTTAATGGAAAAATGCACATTTTATTGAATGCAGACAGTGGTTGGACAATGTACTTATTCAAAAAAGGTTTGTTCAGTTTGAGAGTTTCTAGTCCAGGAAACGGGGCTCAGTGCAGTAACACTTAGAGCCACGCAGTACATTGCAATTACACTGCAGCTTTCACCGACAGCAGTGAAACAATCCCTACTGGGAGATGTTCCTCAGTCTGCTGAATCCTCATCCACACACAGAGACGCCTCCTCACCATGTGCTGCCCGTCCTTATGACGGTCTTTATTTGTAAACATGCATTCTTTGGACTGCTTTGCTACTCTGGTGCCCAGCCTGGCTGTCCAGAAACCACACTGGGAAACAATTCATTTTGGGGAACGAAAAAGATTTTTTTTTAAAAAAAAAAGTTTCCAAACTCAGGAGCAGAGTAGGATTCCAAAACCTGCCAGTTTAATCTGGCTAAGGAAAAAAAAAAGTGACAAGACAGTTAGCCAGTAAAATTCACTAGAGACAGAAAAGCTATAGTAAGTTAGCTTTTTCCAGCAATGAAAACAGATTCCCAATATGTTCTGCCTCCACACTCTAACCCAGGAGTGAGGGAGAGGGCAGGGGAAGAAATCCTGGTAAGGATGGCACAAGGAAGAAAAAAAAAAAAGTCAAAGACAGAAGTGGTACTGAGATGGAGGCTTCCACCTTCTAAAGTCAAATC
Source organism: Gorsachius magnificus (assembly GCA_034008185.1). Taxonomy (NCBI): domain Eukaryota; kingdom Metazoa; phylum Chordata; class Aves; order Pelecaniformes; family Ardeidae; genus Gorsachius; species Gorsachius magnificus. The sequence goes on from CM067081.1 coordinate 132,651,877, forward strand.
GTCCTTCTTGGCTATGTAGAACAGAAGAATGCTCAGCCCTTCCCAGCACCTGCCACCAGGTTGTTCTTGCTACCTCCACCAGGTGGTGGTCTGGTATTTCTCTTCCGGAGTCTTCAAGGAACAAGAGATTTTGCATTCACCTTGATCATAGCCCCCAGCCTGGAATACACTGTGGGCAAGAAGTAGCGACAGGAGAAGAGGTCCTTTCTTGGTGGGTGTGCAGAGTGAAGTCTAGGAGCAGTGAATCCTACATGAGTAAAAAACTGCGCTGGCATAGTCTCCATTGGCAGCAATCTGCCTCGTCAGGCAGAGGGAGGGGACAATGGCAGGGAGGGGAAGAGTATTGAGTGCAGGGGTCTCGAGGGTATGCCCACTCCAAGCTCCTCAGCGTGCCGTTTTGGCACGAACAGTGTGACACTTCATACACAGCACATGCCCATCCAGCGGAAAGCACCCATTCTCGTCTGCTTCAATGGACAAGGGCTTCCCACAGTCCTAAACAGGGAAAGAAAAGAGGGAAGGAACTCAATGACAGCCAACAGCAGGGGAAATGCATTCAAGGATGTAAGAAGTGCCCCACTGGATCAGGATAATGGCTCACATTCCGCTGCTCTGTTGCTGATGGTGCTAATGGGAGATACTATTTGGAGGGAAGAGCAAAGCCCCTTCTGTGATCCCAGCGTTTTCCCCTGGTATACACAGGTGCTGTATTAGGGGTGTTAGAGACTACAGCCCTGCACAGTCCTTGTTCATGGACCGGTGGTCTGTGAACATCTACTCTTTCTGAACCTGCTTCAAAACACTCCAAATTCATTCAGAACAATCTTAGTGTTTGGTCAGGATAGACAACAAAGGTGGCCAGTTGCTGGTGATGGGAATGGGAAGACTGGAAGAGCAGGGCAACCAGGCTTACCTCACACTTGTAACATTTCATGTGGAAGTTTTTCTCCAATGCCACCACACGCACTGTCTCATCCTTTCCAGGCTCTGGCATGATAGGCTCGCTGCAGACTGAGCAGCGTGGAGCATACTTCCTGCAACCCACAAAAATACGGAGGAGACCGTGACCACCATAGTGGCATTCAGTGCAGGTTTCTTGTAGCCACACAACAGTATAAGCAGGAGAGGAATAATAAATCACAAAGAAGCTTAGGTGGGAAAAGACATTAATTGCTACAAGATACATTGCTGACTCATTTTTAACCTCATGTCCAACAGATCACAAGGGCCACCCAACCCCATACTGCAGCAAAACTAAACAGGTGTGAAGGAATCTGCTTTCTTTCAGACACCACATGCACATGCTCTCTCCATACCTGTGGTAGTCATCCACACAATGAGGCTGGTTGGCCTGGTCCACAATAAAAGAGGCCCCCTCAAGAGGGGTATGGCACACCACGCAGGTGAAGCACTGGGGATGGTATGAGTTACCAGTGGCCTTCAGCATCCGGTCTGTGATTGTCTGTTTGCAGACACTGCACTTTTCCAAGGTCCCCTAAGCCCAAAGGAAACAAGTAAGACACATTAATCCAATCCCCCGCCCCCAGAAGGCTCCACCACAGACAGGCAAGATGGAAGGGGAAGCAAGAGAGAACAACCACAGCAAGCTCAGCTCCCTCCAGCAGCGTTCATCCCAGTGACTCACAGCATAGCAGTCCTCACAGAAGGGCTTCTCATCCACATTGTAGAACTGCTGGCCCTGCAGCTCCTTCTCACATTTGAAGCAGGTGAAGCATTCCACATGGAAAAGGCAGTCCAGGGCCCTCACAGCTGGCTGGGTTCGTGACAGGGGCTTCCGGCAGAAGCCACAGAGCTCTGTTGATGGAAGAAGAATGGGCTTAGGAGAGAGGAAAACTCACCACAGTCTTAGTCCTACTGCTGCCCACTGAGGGAACGCACCAGAAGTAGCGGCCTCTGCTGGGGGCGGATGCTCCATGTCCTTCATTAGTTTCTGGGTCATCATTTCCAGCTCTTCTACCTCCTTCATGGTCAGACAGGAATTTCCCCTAGGTGGATCTGCACTGGAGCCTGTGGGTCTATGCTGCACAAAGAGGAAACATTCAATCCCAAAGGACATACACATACAGACTCCCTCCCACCTTGTCCCCAATAAACCTACTTTCCTCTCTGGCTCCCTCTAGGGAACAATCTGCCATCCACTGTGCTTGCTTCTTTCCACCTTTACATGAAGTGCTGTCCCTCTCCACCACTGTCTCTAGTTACATCTCTCAGATGGATAACAGCTTCCCCCAGCCTTGGATAGACCCTCCCTCCTCATCCTCCAACTTCACTCCCAGTGATGCTGTGCCTGTCCAAAGACACTGGTCCCACGGCTCTACCCCTTACCATGTCTTTTGCAGCAGCAGGCTGTTCTGTGAAACGTGGCTTCTCCTGCACTTGGGGTCTTTCCCTCTGCTGGGCATAGGTGAAATTGGGAGGCTGTGGCCGAGAGGAGGGACCTGAAGGTGAAGGGGCTGTGAACTGAGTCTGAAGGGAGGTAGGATGTCTTGTAGAGCTTGAGGGAGCCACGGGAATGTTGACACCTGATTTGGGCCCAGACTTAGGAGAGCCAGCAACAGGGGGTGGTGTGAATTTAGGGGTAGTCTGAGCAGAATGGAGAGGGGGGGGTGGAGGGACTGGTGCTAGGGGCTCTGTGCGTTGCTGTGGAGCTGCCCATGGGGTTGGGGCTGGGGTCAGATCCACTCCAGTGGGCTTGAAAGATAAGCTTCCACTTGGCTTTGGAGTGAACTTGGAAGGAAAGGAATGAGGAGTATCTCTGGGCGCAGATGGTATTTCCACATGGGCTTTTGGAGCCGATGGCTTCTCCAGAGAACCTGTGGGTCCTGGAGATATCTGTAAAGGGAAGCAACACAGAGAAACAGGCAGCTATCAGCAAGGTGGAAGAGAAAATATGCTGTCTATAGCAATAAGTCAGCAGCTATCCCAGACCCACAATGCTAAGAGTTCCCACACTGTTACATATTTAGCAGTCCTGACAACCTGCCAGATCTATGCTTTCTGGTCCTTCACATACACTTTCTCACTACAATTTATCCAGGCACTTTAATCTTCAGTAGCACCCTTCTCACTACCTCTGTTCAGCAAACCAGCCACCTTTCCTTCCACCTGTGACATTCTGGGGAGCTCACCCGGGATTTGAAGGGGTCATTCTTCTCCATGTCATCCAACATTACGGACAGTGAGTCAATCTCAAGATCAATGCTGCTCATCTTGCCACGTACCTATACCACCATCCATGAGGAAAGAGGGAGCAGAGCACGTTACAGGAACAGCCAGAGAAGCAGGTGTATCCCCTTACAATAGCAGATTTTGACACTTTGGACTGTGGTACAGATCTGCTCCTTGCTTTGAGTGTTTAGCAAGTTGGTGAGGATGAACAGGGCACAGTCTCCAAGGCCTGCAAACAGTGGGAAACCACACAACCCAAAGAAACTCACAGACAGATTTAGGTGGGAGAAGACATCTGGAGGTCTCTGGTCCAACACCCTGCTCACAGCAGGGCTAACTCCCAAGCTAGAGCAGGTAGCTCAGGACCTTTTGTTCAGGTGACATCCCCAAGAATGCAGATTCCCCAGCACCTGTGCCAGTGTTGAGCCACCCTTGAAAGGGAATGGGTTTCTCTTCTGTCCAACAGGAAATTTCCCTTGCCGAAATTTGTGTCCATGGTCTCTTGTTCTCCAGTTGTGCCCCAGTAAGAAGAATCTGTCTTCTCTCCAGCCTTCCTTTAGGTATCGCAGACTGCGCTTAGAACCCTGCCTTGGCCTCCTCTTCTGCAGGCTCAACAAACCCAGCTCTCGCATCAAGTGCTCCAACCCCCAACGACCGTTGTGACCCTTTGCTGGGCTGCACTTAGCTCAGTATTCCTCTGGGGTTACTTTACTGGGGACCCCAACTGGAAACAGTCCTTCAAGATGCGGCCTACTAGCACCGAAGAGAGACGAATAATCACTGTCCTTGTCCTGCTGTCTACGCTCTTGCAAATGCAGCCCAGCATGTGGTTGGCCTTTATTGCCACAAGGGTGCATTGCTGGCTCACACTCAACTCACTGTCCACCAGGATCCCGAGGTCCTTCATCTGCAGAGCAGTAGCCTGGCCAGTTGACCCTAACCTATGCTGGTCCCTGGGGTGGTAGCATTTTCTGCTTTCCAAGACCTTAGGGCTTCCTGCTGCTGAGTTCAGAGAGTAGCAATAAGTGGTCCCAGCTCACAGAGCACCACAAGAAACTATACTTCCCTTGACCTCACTCACCTGTGGGGCAGGTACCTTGCTCACAGGTCCTTCATCAAACACTGGCGGAGGAGGAGGAGAAGGAAAAACTTCTTCTGGGGCTGGTGGAAAAGGCTCTTCAAAGGGAGGTGGGGGTGGGGGAAAGGCACAGTTTGAGGAGAAACTTGCCTCCTCTCCAGGTGGGGGAGGAGGTGGCAGTGGCAGCTCTGTGGGGAAGAATGAGAATAAAAGTAAGTTTGAATAATTTCTTACTTTTAGCTGGTAGAAACCCCAGGAGGGGTCTTGAAGGTATGACAGCAAGTAGATCCCCAGTCCCCAGAGGACCCCAGCACCCATCAAAGACAACTGAACTCCACAGACTGGCTTTCACCTTGTCCAAAGCTATTTGCCATCACACAAACTTTCCTCAGTAGCTACTGCAATTAGACAGTGGGAATAGTTATCGTATAATTGGGAACATGTCTTACTATGCCCTTTCCCACTCATCCTCTTGTTCTTTGGTCCCTAACATATGCTCCTCTTGCCAGTAACTGGCTCAGATTGCTGAATACAGAGCAGCACTACAAGGAATGCCAGCAGACAACCCAGGACCCCGAAAAGCCTGCATTATTACAGGAAAATAAGCTGGCACCTCGCAGCTGGCTAGCAAGCACTGCAAGAGACAAGTGAGCAAAAAAAAAAAAAAGCAAGTCAGACCAACTACCCCTTATGTGTATGAGGAATCTTTGAAACAGATTTTTCTGGGAGATGAAAACAGCTTTCCTTTTGGAGGCTAAAATGTCCCCATAACCAATACAGAGTAGGACATCAGAAATTTCCCAGAACTCTTTTAAGCAGGCTGAAAAGCACCAGAGTACCTCAGTCTCCTAGAAGAAAACCCCATTGCTTCCAGCTATTCATAGTTGCCAAGGATGTGGAACAGGCAAAAAGAGACATTTTCTACTAAAATGCAGTCAAATAAATGTGAATCCTCTTCCCTTCACCATGTATGGGAGAAGCTGTCCTCTTACCACCCAAGCAGCAAAGAACACTGAAGGCAAAGAACGCTGAAAACAAGGAAACATAACTTCCACACCCCTTCTTCTGGACACCCACCTCTCTTCCTAGCTAGCCCCAACCAGCAGTAGGGTGAAAGACGACGTTTTTCCCTCCTGCTACTCCATGTGCAACTTTTAACAGCAGTAATCGAATTGTTTCATCTTTATATCCAGCTGTTGTCGGCAAACTTTATAAGGACTTCTCATCCGTAACCCAAGGGAGATGATACTGCCCTTTCAAAAATGAAAGCCAAGATCTTATTAGCTAGTGGAATGCATAAACTGCACTGGCACGCAGCACCTCTTCAAGCCTTCTTGTGCCACAGAACTTCTGCTTGGGTGGGGGGAAAGTAATACTAGGCTGGTATTTTTTCTTTGAAACTACAACTTAAGAACAAATTTGTATACGCTTGCCCTTTGATTTATTAAAATGATAAATATTGCAGAAATGAAGCCCTGATCTGCTGTCACATTGTTTCAGATGCACTAAAAGCCTGTTTTAAGAATTATTCATACAAACAAAAAAGTTCCCCTCCCTAACAAAGTTACTATACCAGATTTATAGAATGATCAATACTAAATACAACATTCCTACAGCGATACTAACTCAGCCATCCTGTCATTTAACACAAAGAGACCAATTGCTATGGCTTTATGTTATACTACTATTTGTCTGGGGAATGTATAGGAACAGGTGGAGAAGGTCTCAAGAGATGCATCAGAGAAGGATCAAATCAGATGCACTTCTCTCGTAACTGAGTTTTGGTGGTTCATCTGTACTTCAGATGTCTTGCTGGCAGCCCTCACCCAATGGTGATGCAGCATCTTAAGCCAAATGGTTATTTTGCTAATCTCTCTGTCGAGTTAGTTCCTCTGTAATAAGCTTTGTAAGGAAGGGAGAAGTGGAGCAAACACCACCCAATCCTCCACTCGCACTAAAAAAAAAAATTTTTAAAAAAAATAATTTTCAGCATCCATCTGTCTACTTTTGTACTTCAAATAATGCATTTATGTCAGTTTGAGACCTTCTGACAGACACATCCCTAGTCCACACAACCGCAGCAGAAAATTGCAAAGCCTAAGACGGGACCTTGGATTACAGACCCAAGATCCCAGCCAACAGCCTATGAGAAAAAGGTTGCCAGAGTTAGCTGGTACAGTTCTAGGAAACAGAGCACCAACATGCTGAGGCTGTTGTGACTCAAGAAATGGAAAAAATAGCTTAAAAATTTGTCTCCTCTGAGCACAGGACCAGCCGTCCTACTGTCAGGTCAGCTGCCCACTAACTTCACATGCTAACCTAGAAAACATCAGTGTTGCACAGTCTACACCAGACAGTGAAAGAAATGTAGAACAGCAGTTAGTATTATCTGAGCGTGCACGTTCCGACTGAGGTGCAACCTGATGGAGTCTTGGGGCAATACACAGCATCAATTGTTAGTAAGAGGTCCCTAGGGAAATTTCTGGTGGCCCCTTGCTGATCCATTCCAACTAGGGATTCACTGACCAGGAAAGTTCTGCTTCTTAAAGGACACAAAACCCAACCAACCAACAATAAATAAAACAAAAAAACCATACCACATCACAGGAAATTAAAAAAAAAAAAGAAAGAAAGAAAGAAAAAGAAAACCACACTAAAGCAAGAAGTCATGCTAGACAGAACACACCCAACCCAAACCGCTAGGAAAAAGTATAAAACTCTCAAAGCTAAACAAACTCTTAAGTCTCACTTCCTGTTTTTGATAGCTTCCACTATTTTTTCATGCAATTATTTCTTCCTCCCCATCTCCAGCAGCAAAGATGGCAATTGCAGAGTCCACGAGAAGGATCTCTACAGTCAGAGACAACCAACTTGAGCTGAGATGAATCAACAAGGAGAACAGCATGATTCATCACCATCATGTTTGCTCTCAGACATGCTGGCCAGAAACTGACTGCAGTTACACAATTATACACTTGGGGAATACTCTGAAAAATCCATTGCATTCCTCCACCATCAGTGCAATGCAGGATCGCCTCCCTAGCTCCTTTCCTAATGGAGACACAACATGTTTTGAGATCCCTTCACAGCCATTTTATTTCATTCTGGAACCTGCCAGCCTCTACAGCAAGAGTATCCTTCACTTACAGCATTCACAGCCCTGTTCTCACATTAACCCCAGTTACAGACCTCATAGCCAGAGAATTTAGCAATGCATAGTCACATCTGACATGCCAGCCTCACTCACCTTCTGCCAGCAGGGGCACAGATGCTGATGGAATCTCCCCCACCTTCCCCATCTGAGCACGCTGGGCACCAGCTCCTGGAGGCGGGGGCAGTGACGACTCTGATGCACCCCCAGCCTTGAAGGGGTTCACCTTGGGTTTAGGGGCGACCACAGGTGCAAACTTCTTCTGAGGGTTGTAGAAGGAAGGGGTAGAAATGTTGATACTGACTGTGGCTGTCATGCGGGTCCCTGGGGCACCAGGGGAGGCCATCTTCTCAGCACCTGGCAGGAGAGAAGAGGGAGGAAACCTGTATGAAGGCAGGCTTGGGCCAGAGTGGAAATTAATAGGGAGGCATGTGTGAAACAGAGGGATACAGGAATTCAAGTCTGGCTGGAGGCTGAGGTGCCTGAGCACAGCACTTCAGGATCAGCACAGGAGGAAAGAGGAACAGAAACTGCAGGCAGCACGATTCACCATCTCAGCTCAGCATGGCGTTAACCGCAGAGGGGTTCTTTGGAGGACACCAAGCTCTTTGCTGCACGAGAGCTCGGCACGCCCGCGCTGGAGCCGACAGCAGCAGGCCACCAGAACGAGCCTCACCTACTGAGCCCCCGGAGCCCCCCAAGGAGGGTGCCCCAAACGCACTCTCCCACAACTGCAGTTAGCGCTGCCTCTCCCCCACTTACCGATGACGCCAACCGGTCCCTCTTGACCTCAGCCCGTCACAGCCCCAGTGACGTCCCCCTTCACCCCCCACCCCTGCGTCTTCCCCCCTTTGCCCCCCAGGCCCCTGCCTGCCGGAGAAGCGCAGGCAGCCGCCGCGGCGGCAGGGCAGGAGGGCGGGTCAGGAGCCCCCCGCTGCCACATCCCCGGGCGGAGCCCCCGATCTCGCCTCCGCTTTCCCTCCCTCCCGCCCCCCCGCCACCGGCTGCGCCGGCGCCCGCCCCGCCCCCGCCAGGAAGCGCCCTCGGATGCCGCCCCCTTCGGGCGGCCCGGGGCACAGCCACCTCGGCGGCCGCGGGGCTCCCGTCCTGCGGGGTGGGCGGGGGGCAAGCGCTGCGCTTGCCGCCCGCGGGGGTGCGAGCCCCCTCCCCTCGCTCCTGCCCACCACCAGGGCCGAACAACCGGGGCACAGCAGCAGCCCGGCAGCGAGGGCCGCGTTTCTCGGGTTCCCTCAGTCCTGCGATCCAGGCCAGAATCTCATCCGTGCTAGAAGTCTCCATGAAGCCAGATGCTTTGTTGTGAAGCCTGGCATGCCTGTAGTCCCCCTAACACCCCAGCACAATAGTGCTTCCGCCAGTGCAAGAGCTCGGTGTCAGCACATCAAGCTTGGCACGGCCAAATCGGTCCCCCTCCGCGCTGCCGGCCTCTCTCACACGGACAATAACAGCTGCTTGGGACAGATAGCCCTGGTGCCACAGACATCCCCCTGCCGCTAATTCACCCACGGCTGCTGGCAAGACCTGTATCGTTCCCACGATTCAGTGCAGTACGGCAAGATGCAGTAACCCCTAACAGCTTCTTCAGGTCACAAACGTGTGACAACACAGACAAACGTCAAATCCATGCTGCTGCACTTTCTGTTCCCTTGGTGCAGGGCTGATGAGTTGCATGGACTTGGACAAACTTTTCTGGGCTTTTCAAAAGGAAGAAAAGGCTGCAACAGTAAGCAGCAGCCCCACAGCTGTGCTGAGTATCTCCCACATGACCCAGTGTGCAACAGGGACAAGGCAGAAGCCTCGTCTGTCCTCAATCCCTCAAGACTTGTAGGGGTCAACAGACTTGCAAGCCAGAAGGGGTCTGCAGCTTCCCACTGAGCTACAGAAGCTATTAACAAGACCTCCAGCCTTTCTTTAGAGAATCCTGCCTCATGCTGCACTGTTTCACTATGGTGAAACAGACCACTTGGTAGCAGTTCTACCAGAATTGGCAGCATTATGAGCAGAACACCACAGTGACAACGTCACCTCTCATCATGATCCATACCAGGGTTAGTCAACACTGAGACAGTCTTGTGACATCGGCTGCTTCACAAATAAGTGCTGGCTTTGCTACCAGCAGCTGCTATCTCCCTTAACCCAAAGCAGCCCATTTCCCGGTATGTGGTGTCGCACTTAAGGCCTTTTCTGCTCAGAGCTGTCTCCATCCAGCAGCTGCCCCTGCTCATCCTCACTTCTGTTTATCAGTCCACCCACACACAGACAGGACAGGCTGAGAAAGGCTGGCCTTGCGGGGAGTCAGCCCCCCAGCCCTGCAGCATGGCCAATACCATCTAAGCCTAACCAGAAACACACAGTTTATGCGAGTCCTGTGGCGCTATCTCTTCACAAGAGCTATTGGAGAGGGAGTGTCACACCAGCAGACTTAATCTCAAATCCTTCTCGTCCTCACATTTCCCCTGAGGGGAGAGATTTTTCTGCCTGCTGTAACAGCATTTAAGATGACTCAAGTGGAGCTATGAAGATGTCCCCAGAGGACACAGTCAGGATACTTGGCTGCCTTCCACACTCACTCTCTCTAACAGAGAGCAAGGAGAAGTAGGACAGGACCAAGTGACACCTCTCCCAGCAGCACGGTCACCTCCCAGAAGGTCCCACAGTGGGTCTGCCACCTCTTATGCACCCAGACAGTTTTCAGTTCTTTGACCCCAAGATACCCCTTTCAAATGCTCAGCTCCTTTTCTGGGGAGAACGAACCTGAGGAAGCAGAGCACTGAGTGTTACTTTTCACCTCTGTTGGTAGAAAGCAGTTTGGCTCCAGCCACACAGGGAGCCCCCGAAAAAGCGAGCCCAACTCTGTGGTCTGACACACCGCATTGGTACTTCCCCTATTTGCCAACTGCCCCCCAACTTCGGGGGGAGAAGGGGGGCAGAAGGAGAACTACAGCAAAAGATACAGAATGTGAAGTGAACAGATTAAACAGATTTAGGAGTCAGGCTCGTTTTCATCTCATACAAATTCCAGAAACTTCTCCCAGCCTGGCCCAAAGTTACAAAGCTTCAAAGAGAGCAAAGTCCTATCAGCCTATTCGAGCTGCAAGGTAGAGCCTTAAAACAAGCGGGCTGGGGGAGGGGGGCACTCGGAGCTACCAACCTCTCCCACATATGCTGGGCTTGCCTCCTCCCTGTGTGGGGCGAGGGAGGGAGAAAAACTCCCCAAAGCTATGCAAACGTTATTTAAAACGTTAGGAAGTTCTACGACTTTGCAAGACTTTACGTCTTCACTTTCTCAGGGCGCTCCCAGGCAGACGGAAACTCACAAATTAAACAAATTTCATGCACAAAGAGCCCCGGATTCCTCCCTCTCAAGCACATCTGGAAAAAGGCTCCGTAAGTGCCTCACTCATCCGCAGGCACACAAAAGGGAGCTTGTCCCGAGCAAGAGCAAGGCAACACCCCCTCCCTCCTCCCCGCTGCCGGGGCTATACAGGAGCCTCGGGCTGCCTCCATTGCACGGGGAGGGATGAAAAACTCACCGGATTCGCAGCCACAGGCGCGCACCCCGCTTCTGCCGAAGGGCAAACCCCCCCGGGAGCCGTCGCCGCCAGCCAGTCCCGAGCAGACCCGGGCTCCGGACGCGGCCGGCGGCCCTCCCGGCGGGCACCCCCCGTCGCTCAGCGCCAGCCCCAGGCCCGCAGACAAAAAAAAAGCTTTTTCATTAAAGCCAGAAAAGAGGAGAGACTCGAGACTCACCTCTGGGGACCGAGCAATGCCGCCCGCCGGGGCTGGAGGTGGCGGGGCTGGGACCGGGCTCCTCTGCCCCCGCAGGGCCGGCTGCCTGGACCCGCCCGCCGGGAGCGGCCGCAGAAGCGAAAAGCGGGGGAGCTGCAGAGCCCGAGCGCTTCCGACCAACTCGCGAAAAAAGCCTCGCCCAGGCAAAGTTGTTTGACCATAAAAGGAGCGAGGCTGCGCGAACAGCTGAGCTCACTCGCTGGGGAATGTGGCAATGAGGTAAGGGGGGCAGGCGCGCACCGCCGGGGGAGGGGGCTTGCTGGGGCGGCGGCCCTGGGCCCGCACCTTGCCCTGCGGGGAAGGGGGTGTGTGTGTGTTTCTCTACCTGCCAGCGGTCAGGAAGAAGAAACGTTTGTGGGGGTCTCCCCCCGGCCCTCTCCCAGCGCCCCCCGCCCCGCGCGGTCCCTCGCCTGGTGCCCGCCCCGGGCCGGGCTCGCTGCCTCCCGCTCCCGCAGAGCCCTGCTCCTGCTGCCTTCCCTAACTCCAGAGCTGCCCCCAGCCCACGATTTCGCTCCCCGTCGCTGAGCTGGACGTTGGGAAGAAATTTAGCAGCTCCGGTGAGTCAGGGTCCCCGCCGGCCTCTTCCTCGCTCGCGCCAGCTGCGAGAGCATCTGACTCACGGTCCCCGATCTTCCAGAAACTAAAGCAAACATCATATGACTCTGTCATGCAGAAAAGTGACTTGTTCTCCTCGTACTGGCTGCAAGGCAAACACTAAACTGCTTTATATTGAACACTAGCCCCTTGAATTGCTCTGTTGGATTGTCTGTGCTGCACATTGGTTTTATTTTTTATCCCGGTGCCAGCTGGGCGTTCAGCCTTGCTCTAGACCAGGGACAGCCTGACCCAGCACAACAGAGTGTGTAATTTTCACCCCAATCTCTTATTCTTCTCCTTGTTTCTAAGCCTCTTGGGGAGGAGAGATACCAGTAAAGACAGAATTCCTGCGCTTTGTGCAATCGCTGTACTTTGGAATTTGGCCTTAATATTGGGGTTAATACCCCTACTGTTGCAAATTCCCTGGAGAATTACTGGGGCTTGTCTGTTCCTAAGACTTACTTATGTGCATAGGTACCTTTCAGTACTAGTAACTTACTCCCAGGTGGGTGAGTAAGCCACAAACCACACTAATTAGATGCCCAGTATGCACTGTTGCAAAATGTCCACATTAGACAGCTATGCAAAGAGGTTCACCAAGGCTTAAGAAATACAATGTAAATAAATTTTAATTTTACAAGCAAGATGACACGTTTGGCCTTGTCATTTCTGGAATTGGTAGCAGTCCTCTGCATAAATCGCTTTGGCTGTCCCATGCCATGAAAAAAGTGATCTGGTATTTCAGAGTATATTGTGGTGTGAATGCTATTCTGCACCATGGGTGAAATGACGGCTGGCTACAAAGCAGATGTTGGAGGGATTTGGAATATGCAGTTCTAACTGGGCACTGCTTTGAGATGAGTGTCAGGAAGCAAGCCCTGGTATTGACTGTCAAATCAAAGCTTAGAAATGCTTAAGAGTTCAAGGAGAGACCAAGTTTTCATGGAGACATAAAGAATCTCCACTGTAATTCAGTAATGCAGTGAGTAAATAAGGAATAATGTGATACAGGAATGATGTTGCAAATTCATGTACTGTACTGAATATGTTAGTGGTTAGGTGCCTATAAAATGAAAATAAAAATACGTGTAAGAGTATAAAAAAAATAAGTCCTTGAATGCAAAAGGAAGGATTATATGCAAGGACAGAGGGTATTGAATTTATTGGGCAGAAAATCTTACCTAGATTCAAGAGGGCTCAGGTAGCTGCAGATGGGAATCTCTATGTTAGCCATGGGTTTAAGGTCAGAGGAAAGCAATCTGGATGCTGGACAGGATGATTTAGTTGTGTTAATAATGTAAAACATTTGCATCTGTATCATTTCCATATGTATCAACAGATCAATTAGTGCCATGTTATCTCAGCGTGAGTTAATAATTAGTGATGCCACGTAGGAGCCCATGCTTTTCATAACCAATGAAAAGTTCAGATTTTGTCGCATCTCTGATACTTCTTTAATCATATAACTTGTGTTTACTTTAACCACATTTTACTGATTAATGCTAAGCTGCTACTCATAAGCTTACCCTGGGCTGTATTAAATGCTCTGTCTGGGCCTACTGGAATATATAATGGATCCACTTTGGTTCCTAGGACAATAAGTACAGATGAGGTTAGGCCCACACTGTCCAGGGCAGGGCCACCTGCAGCAAATTGCCTGCATCCCTACGGACCAGTGGATGTAATGCACCCTGGCAAGAGCTCTCCTAGGATCTGTTGTGCTCCCACAGCACAGCCCTCTCCCTGTGTGCTCTTCCCTCCCTCGTGCAGGCTGTTCTCCACGTGAAAGGCTCCATCTGGCACAGGTTGGCACCTGCCATGGCTGCTGCTCCCACTCTTTGCAGAGGCTGTGAAGTACGCAGAGCTGTCTTTTTCCTGACCAAAAGGTGGTTTCAAGTTGGAGTGCCTCAGCCCTGTTGCGGGATGCGTGTTGACAGCTGGGTGCCAAACACAGAGAGCTGTGCTGGGGATGGCGTAGCCTCCAGTCCCTATGAGCATCTGTGAAACTGGCATGCAGTCAGGAATGCTATTTGCAAAGGTCATGAATTCTCTTAGAAAAGTCCCTGAACAACCGACTACCCAGGACACATAACTAGTGTCCCTCTGCTGTTTGCTTCAAAACGGAGCCTGCTGTGCACAGCACGCTTCGGTAGTGTCTTCAAATCCTGCTGTGAAAGTATTGCATGATGCACACGCATAGGTACGTACCTCAGAATGCCATTCTAGCCATAGACACACAATTAGATTACCCTGACTAAAGCACTAGAATAGGCCATAAGCTGTAAACAAAAAAAAAAAACCCAACCTCAAAAACCCCCCGAATCTTGCTGTGCTGGGAAATGCTTTTTAGTGATGCAATTCAGCCACATACAAGTAAGAGGAAGCAAAGTATCTCTCTGGTATGACCATGGTCATGACAGCACATCACAGGCTGTCCAAGTGGCCAGGCAGCCAGGGGAGGAGGGGTTTGGGGTGGTGTCTGTGCAGGGAAGAAGCTCCATTTCCAGCGGGGCTGGCAGGTCTTTCCTAGACAAGAGCCGTGGCAGGGGCTACTGGGCAGGAGATGCAGCTCCCAGATGAGTTATAGTCTCACTGCTGTTTCCTTGTCTCCTGCCACCAAGATTTCCTGCTGAACTGCTGTGTCCGTCCGCTTCTCGGCAGCGCAGCAGGCCTGCAACTCCGTGGCTCCTGGGGCTTGCTCTCTGGCAGGCTTCCTCCCCCTTGCACGGCTCTCCCAGGCCTCCTGCTCACTGCTGCTGGGCTCTGCGCCTGAGGGATGAGAGAAGCAAGCAGGCTGTCCTGGCGGCTATGTCTTACGCCAGATGGAGTATGAGGTGTTCTGCAACTCTGGAAAACCATGAGCAGTCAGCCAAGGCCTGGAGAAGGCAGTGGGATGCAGCTGAAGCACGGATGGGTGACTGGGGTATGCTCATGTATGTGGCTGAGTATAGATGGCCACCAGAGCCCATTCTGCTTGGAAAGCAGCCATTTCCACATTCCAAGGTGCCCTTGCCATTTCCTCAACTGTATGCCCCACCCCTTGCCAGCAGCAAGATAAGTGGTGACGTATTTGGCTGTTCTGTGCAAATATTGCTTGTCAGAACTGACTGTCAAAGAAACAGATCTGTCAGCCTGCTAATTAAAGAGTTCCTGTGTGTGGTGCAAGCCTCTTTCCACCCCCGAGTGCCACGCTTTTGTGGTAGAAGTCTCCTTTCTTTGTTTTGTGATGTAGTGTAGTCTTGTAAGCGTGGCATGAACAAGCCATGCTCCTTCCTGTAAAGGAATGTAATCAAACAGATGTATATACTCAACAGAGCTGGATGCATACCTTGTTGCATCCCGGGGGATTTTGGCAAAAAGTTCCAGGAATAATTTGAGTGTGTCTATGTGTTGGGGGGAGGGTGTTGTATCCTTGGAAAAGGGTTCTTCCTTCTATATCCTCCCTGTGACGAAGCTAAGAGGCAAAAGGAGGTTTTCAACAGCCTTGGCCTCATCCTGAACCTCTTCCTATGTCATGTAATAGGAGAATTTCTTCCCAGAGAAGCATCTAGTGCAGCTGCTCAGTACTGGAGGGACAGAGATGCTGACCCACACCCTCAGTAAATTAACCTGGAACAGGATCCTGGTAGCTCTGGTCACCGTGTGGCCCTTTTCTACCCCAGTGCTATTTTCTTGCAGAAGAACTGAGATAGCCAAAGAGGCAGGGACAGGCTTTGGGGACTGCTAATTCTATATTTTGTAGTGTGCCTACAAAGATGTGCCATGCATATGCCAAGGCATGTTGGACTTGAGAGTACATTAGGAATACATAGTAAGACATAATAAGATTGTTCTGGTCAGGAAGAATGAAGCCTGGTGTAGTCCACACCTGCATTATCTATGTACAGGGTGTGGATCCTGAAACAAACTCTTTTGGGACTCACAAAACCAAATAATTGGTTAACTCCGGATTGGAATCCTAGCAAAACCTAGTATGTTCACAATGTAGATGATCAAGGAACCAAGGCCCTAGAGCAAAGCAACAAACAAACCAAATAGGCATGTGGTCCAACAGTCTGTTTGCAAAAATATTAGGCCAAATGTTATCTATAAACTGTACAGTAAAAAACAATGTGAGTACAGTTTTAAGAGGTGTATCCCCTCAAGCCCTTGCTTTCTAAAAGCAAGAGTTGTGAAGCTATATACAGTTTTATGCAGTTCCCAGGTTAGTACATGTGGCTACTAGTATGTTTGCTGGTTAACTTACTGCCAGTAGGAGTAAGAGGATGACTACAGACCAGACAAAAACCTTCGTTTCATGGGGTTGTCAGGATAATTAGCAGGGCCTTGCAGCAGAGCCACTGTCCTTTCAGTGGCAGCTAGGAGTCTGTGACGAGTGACAGCTTATGGGAGAGAGCTGGCCTTCAAGCAGAGTACGATTTTCAGTAGGTCGAAAATGTAAGGGTGTGACAGGCCTTACTGAAGATTTGTGCTCAGTTCATTCTGTATCTACCAAAGTGATCAAGCGCTGTATGAAAGTCACTGCCTGTGGAGAACAGGGTAGTAGCAGTTACAGGCCACTGTTGCCAGAGCTTTGTAGCTAGTCTAAGTGATACTGAGAGATCAGTAGCCACAGCTATTGTTCAAAAAGCAGGACGGGTCCTCAAAAAGTGTTCCATCTCATATTACCGCATCATTGACAATTTCCACATTGGGTTCTCCAGAGGTATGCTGGGATGACAGAGGCATGGTTTAATTTCTGGATCAGTTGACTACCACAACTTTACACTGATGCAAAGGGCTTTTTCTCTATTAACTGTGAACCATCCCTGCCTGTCAGTAGTAGATGCTTGGGCAAGGGCTCAAGCCATTGCATTAAAGAACTCAGCTGTGGATGTACATTTCTGGAGATGCATTTCCTTCAGCCAAGGTATCCTCCAGTTGCCTTGATGAAGGTCAATATGATGATCATGTCTCCTAGGTACCCGGCAAACCTCCTGACCCTTTGCTCCCATTGCTCATGAAAAAAGTTACTTGGAGCTTTCACCCTTATACAAAACACTTCATTTTTTTCTTCTAAACAACTTTAGGTATGCATTTGGCAAGTTGAAATCTACATGAAGATCATCTGTGCTCAGGCTTCATGTGGAAATATACTTCTTCCCTGGGGTTCTTGAATCCCAGGCGATGTCTGCGACAGTGCTGGCTAAAAGTTGGGAGCAGCAGATAGTGAAAGATGCCTGGAAACTAAGCCAGCAGAATCTCATCAGGCTGGTAATGAAAATAGGGTGGGTCTGGTTATGGGAAAACCCTATCAAATAATGTCCTGCAGAGTGACTGATGGTTTCAGACACAATGTTATACTTGCTGCTGCCAAAAGAAATAAATGGGATATTTACAAAGCTATTTCTCTAGATCAGTGTTGATTTTCCTGGGCCTCCCACCAACAGCTTTCTTCCCAGCACCTTGGTACATAGCATTCAATGTCCTGAAAAGAATTGCTGGGTTTTACCAGAAATAATCCCTTTGCTGCCTGTTTGGCCTTTATGGCCATGGTCTCCAAAACTGTCCTTCCAAGGTGGTCATCAAGGCTCTATCTTAAGAATAGAAAACAAAAATGAGATTTGATAAAAAAGAAGGGATATGTTTGTGTTGAAAGCATGTTTGTGAAATAAAACAGAAAAGATTGTGGATTTGTGGAAGGGTGTGGCAAATTTAAAACGGTGCAAGAGCCACATATTATATCCAAACAATTTATAGGCAAGCAGTGCATGGTGACATAATGACAGCATCCTCAGATGTTCCACCCTGAAAGGGAAGGAGCCACCTTAGTCAGTTCCAGACGTCCACTTGCTTTGGGACATGCCAGACAGTCTGCATTTCTCCAGTGCAGTAAAATGGCTCCATTTTTTTCCTGATCCAAGAAAGCAGAAATCTGTATAGATGTCCAAATTTGAATGTACATACAGGATACTGTCTGTATCCATTCTCTCCTAAGTTTCAAAGGAGGCATTCCACAGGGGCTAGACTACACACTGCAAATGAGTCTTCTTGAGGAATGGGAGAGAGAATGGTAGAGGGTACGGGGCAGTACCGAGAGGAATGCTTTGAAGAATATGGATGAAGGTCTGGTCTGGTTGATGCTATTCATTGCCTCTAATTCCTCAGACTTGATATCACTGCAGACAGATACCAGCCCTTGGGTGCCAAAAGCCTGAATTCAACTTAATGACTTTAGCTTGCAATTAAGACTAGAGGGACACTAAATTGTAGACCATTTTTGACTCTTCCATGTTCCATATTATCAGGCTCCTGGCTTGGTTTTGAGTCTGGAATGACTCCCTCATTAGACTCAGAATTCATTTTGTCTTTCAGGTTACACTGATGAGAAGCCTACAGTATGCTGCACCCTATCTGCTTTGCTTTCTTATCCGATTATACCAGAGTCCTAGAGTCGCTATTTGTGTTTGCTGTTGACTCAAAATTACTGTACTCTGAATCCCTGCACCTCCAAGCAAGGAGTGGAATTTCAAGTTACGCAGTTGGTGCCCTGTGCCTGAAGAATTCCACTCTCCTGAACAGAGCAATTATTTTTCTGATTTGGGGACATGAGACCAGAACTCTTCTCATCTACAATTGTTCCAACTCTTTCTTCCAGCTGACAGCAAACTGAGGAAGAGGTAGTAAATATGAAAGTATGATAAATGTTCTCTTACCTACTGCACATTAAAACCAACTGCAGGTGAGAGCAGAGAAAAGCTAAGATCCACCAAAATGCAGAAGACGTGCTCTTGCATTAACTCCACCTTATGTTTCAGGGTCTTACTGTATAAGAATGGGCCTAACTACACATGAGAGTTAGGAAACTTTTTGAAACATTGTAATGGCTGATCATAGTATTATACTGGGAAAAAAACCCCATATATTGAATCAATGTATGTCTTGATTTAATTTAAAATTGCTTTTCTGTCAAAAACATGGAGTGAACAGGGTTGGCTGAAGGTCAAAGACGCTGGGTAAGGACAAGCCACTGCCCATCAGGTCAGACAGGGCTTTGAGCAACCTTATCTAGTGAAAGATGTCTCTGCCCATGGCAGGGGGGTGTTGAACTGGGTGAGCTCTAAAGGTCCCTTCCAACCCAAACAATTCTATGAAAAGCTACTTGCAGGCATTAAAAGCACTAGTGATTCAGGGCAGGGCTGCCCAACTGCATTTGCTGGTCAGTCATAAACTCAACCAAGTTTAAGGGAAAAACAGTAGTCCGCTGCTAGCACAAAGGCACAACAGTGTTAAAGGCAGCCTTCCTCAGCACTGGCTGATGTAGCATTCTCGCCTGATGGGTCCTCTGTACCAAGGCAATAGGACTCCTTCGTATGTGTGGGAAGTGACAGGGTTACCCGTTGCTGGCCATAATGCTGCCCACACTGGTGGCCATTGTCTTCCCCATACATGGACTTCAGGGCCTTTGCCTTAGCCCAGTACTGACACATAGGCCTCCATATACTGTGTGGTGCTACAGTAAACATTATTATTCCAAGAGTTTCTAGTGGCCGTCTCTTGGATTCCATTGGTGCCACAAAACCTGGAAGGTCAGGGGATTACTTCCAAGGATCAGCTATGATCACAGCAGGTTTGAGGACAGGATGCTCTCCTTTCCTGGCCTGCTTCTGGTAGGGGATGCCTCCTGGCCAGAAGCACCTGAGGGTATCATGAAGATGTCAAGGGTTGCAAGACAATAAGAAAAAAAGGTAACAAGGCAAGCCTCTTCTGAGATCCTGTTCCTCAAATTTCAGTAGAGAACACACAAAGAAGCAAGGCCCAAATGTGCTTACTAAGGAGGTTGTCAGCAGGTGAGAACAGTTGACCACAGAGGACTTGTAAACACAGATGGGAACGGAAAGGTCATCTTCAAATAAGGACAGAGGCGAGCATTCTGGATGCCATCATATTCCTTATGGATCGTAGAGCAGGTAGATTTATTCAGATCATCCAGAAACAGCAGCAGGCCTGACTTGATTCCAAAAATAGTTTGAGTCAATGTTGATTTGCCGGAGCCTACTCACAGCAGCTGTGTGCTCTATGTTACATGGAAGAGCATACTTTCTGGAGACTTTTTTTAAATATGAGGGCTGTTCTGTCAGAACATGAGTGAACAGTCGATATTTTGCTTCTGGGTACATTACACTATCATTATTCCAGACATAACAATTTGGCAGTGAGGACAGAATCACTAGCTTTTAAATTAAGAAGTACTTTCTTTGTTCAGACTTGATTTTAAGTTTTTAGGTATTTCCATATGTTTTTATTAAGATATGCCTAACTCCAAAACCATATTGCAGAAAAAAGCCCCTTACTTCTAAAAGAGTTAATATATACAGTTTCTGTGAGCTTCTATCTCCAATATATCAAAGGGAGAGAGTGAGGAGATGACAACTGATATTTTGTAAGGCTAAAAATATTATGCCTTTTTACATAACACTGGGAATTTAAAAAGCACATTAACTGCTTGCAGATTATTTTTAAAAATGCAGTTTGAGCTGCTTTACTAGTATAGATTCAACTGACATTTAGGAGAAAAAGCTGCTGTATGTTTCGCTGTTTGGAAACAAGACATTCAGTAGAAAATGAAGTAAATGTTTTAAAAAAGGCAAAATAAGATTCAGATTCCAACAAAGATGTCTGCATCCTAATATATACATTTATGTCACTGGTGGTGTCGGTCTTCCTAGTGCATACCACGTACCCTTTTTGACCCTCCACAGCAAGCTCCTCAGACCTCCCCTCCTGGCACTGCCTGCCTGCCAGCGAGGAACCTGTGCACTCTCAGTTTGACTGCCAGAGATTCACCAAGTTCTCCCTCTCTTACATTCCCAGAATTTCCTTTCTTTTTTCCTCCTCATTTGTGAGCATTTGCTGAGCCCTAGTAAGGGCAGGGAGGGAAAGGGAGAGAGTCCCTCATCTGTGAATTCACTCATCTCCCCATTTCATGTGCCACTGGAAAAGCCCCAGGCCATGGCAGAAGAAACTGGAATGTCACAGCATGGCCCAGACTACCTCGAGTCTCATTCCGTGTGAGCAGGCATTTAGCTGGTTCAGACACAAGGTAAGGACATACGAGGGTGCAGAACAGATTTATGGAAGACACTCGCCAGAATGATGTTGCTGAGTGGGTGAAGTCTGTGTGAGATGAAGCAGGCTAGACTTGCTAATTCTTTGATACTAAGCTGCAGCTCCAGAGAGTGACAGTTCTCCATGCTCAGATGGAAGGTGATGCCTGATCACGTGCAGCAGGTCAGTGTGCTACAAAGGCATTGGTGAAATGCAAACAGAAAAAACCGCACCACCACAGTTCCAGATGGTAAATTCCTTTCTGTGAAGTCTAGAAATAGGAACTGTATGAAAGATGAGCTCTTATTTAATCTATATAAAACAGGCGATGACACTTCTGCATGACTCTGGATAAAAATCAAACATGGATGAAGATGCTGACAGAATATTACTTTTGCTAAAAATCTGCAAAACAGCAACGTTGTTCTGAAAAAACAGGAAGCTACAAATCCTTAAGACAAAAATAATGGAAGGCAAATATCAAGATAAGGTGAGAAAAGAATGAAGAACATTGAGCATTGAACATTTATGTACCAGTATGCCAAACCTATGTGTTTTAAAGAAAGGCAATTGTATTTTAGGAGAATACCACCAAATAAGCAAGGTCACATGGCAGGGATCTTGGAGCAAAGCAGGTATGGGAATACTGTCTGTTGTCAGATTACAGCTAGCCCCCTGCTTGCCTGCTCTTTACGTGTTGGGATGACATACCTCTCCAAAGATTCTTAACATTTGTTTCAGAATTTTTTTTTTTAATTCAACCTGCATTGAAATGAGTGCATTTTTAAGGTGTCTGGCTAACATCAAAGTATTTCATACCTCTGAGTAAGTTGTACTTAATTTGGGACACTCCATCAGTGTTTAGTTTCCAATAGATGATGCCAGGATATCCAAAGTGTGTGCCTCTACTTTGGCAGCATAGGCCCATTTGAGAACTTACAATGCAGGGGAAGGGGAAAAATAAATCTTTTGCTGCTCACCACTACCTCTCTTTAGCAATATGGGACAAAACACCCAGGAGGATTTTTTGATAAACACACTGTTGAGAGGGTGGATTGATTAGTTCTGCCTCAGCACTGAATTAATACACGCTCATAAAGTTTTTTATGACCTCTGGGTGCAGGCAGAGCCAGATCACATTTGCTCGGATGTGAGTGTATGTAAGTACAAGCTTGTATCACCACATATAATGCAAACATACCCTACGTCTATACCTCCACCTATTGTCCCTTCTAATCTTCAGCTGATTCACACAGCCTCAAATATTTTCCCAGCTTGAAAGGACCCAGCCTTCTACTTATGTCAGATAAGTTACACCACTTTCAGGATCTGAACTACATTGGCACTGCTTTTTTCATTCTTTGAACCTCATAAAAAGCCTTTCTGTTTGTCTCCTGCACCGAAGGAGCTCTGAACAAGAAAGAACTGTATGAGTCATTTTGCTATCTCATTTCCTTTTCAGTCCACATGAAAATCCTATCAGTAGCTAATACAGCTTGATGTAGAATTAACTCTTGTGGCATCTACTCCATTACTTCTATGAAGCAATTACAGAGATCTCTGCCAGAAGCAGCATTTACTTGGGGAATCCATACTGCCAGTGGCAGGCCAGCAGAGAAGCATATTGGAGCCACAGTCCCTGGAGGACAACTCCTGCCTCTATAGATCTGATACAGATACTATTTTTGTAAACATCTCCTACTCATGAACTTCATAGGCCTCTGTGTATTTTCCACAGCTGAAGACCAATCTTGCAAGAAGCATGTAGGAAGTTTCTCCATGTCTTTCTATGATAGTAGTTGGTCAGGCCACAGGATTTTAAATAAGGATCAGAGAAGGAGAAGAAGGTGAACAATCATTTTTTAGGGCCTTTTCACAGGAGGATAGACATGGTTGCCACGAGACCTTTGGGGACAGGAATTAATGTTAGGATGAATGATAGACAGAAGGAAGACATTTTAAATTATTTGGGGGCTGGCAATGTTTACTTGAAAGTGAAACATTAGGTGGCAAGATTTATATTGTTTGAGTTTTTTTTCATTTTAACTGCTTTAAATGGCAGCTAAGGGAGACGACAGGGGCACATTACCTACTGTGATATAAACTGCATCCCTGATAATTAATTGATGAAAAGAATAAATTTACTAAGCAGGTATGATGGTGACAATAGCTCTGTATTTTATAAGCAGTGTTTCTTAGGAAGACACTGTTCCAGTATTTGTAAGATCTTTATATTTATAGAGAGCTATAGGGAATCTCTGGAAAAATAAGTTTAATAGATCCATCAGTGGCTTATAAAAAAGATAAACAATGCTGCACAGGCATCTCTTAAAAAGCAAACAAACAGTTAACAATTTACAGCGTAAGCCTGTCCTCAGGGTTACAGTGGAGGTGCCTCAGTGTGGATTTGGGAGAAGTTGTTAAAAATCAGAGCTTGTTCTGAAACTGCTTTGCTCTGTGCTGTTACCAGCCCCTCTGCTGGGCGTGAGGGCACCATCTTCAGCTCTGCTGGAGGTATGTTTTCCTCCACCACCCATCCCTGCTTTGACCTAAGGTGACCACTCTGCCTGTGTGCAGGGGGTGGGGGGAAGAGACTGCTGGAGGCATGGATCCTTGTCTGTTCCCAACTCACCTTGGCATTCAACCCCCAAACCAGGTAGTACTCACCTAGGAGCATGTGCTTAATGAGTCGATTACGGCATCTCAGTCAATTTCACTGTTGTGTTCCTGGCAAAGGTGCAGGAGTCGGGGAGGAAAATGGTTAAGGGAGCTTTATGTTGCCCTTCCGCCAGTGGCATCCTTGACATAGTTGGGGCAGCCCTGAAGCTCTGCTCCGCAAACAGAAGTTCCTAATGGCAGCGACCTACAGCCCATGACAGCTCGAACACAGCCACGCTCTGCCATCCTTCTTGCCCAGTATGCCTCTTGCAACAGCATCTGTGGAGGGGGAGGTCTACAGCTCTATGATAAACAGAGGGGCACATAATTTCACCCATCATACAAATAACTTAGGAGGTGGCAAGTGGCTGTCTCCTCCTGCTCCTTCTGAGACACCCAGCTATGTAAAGAATCTATCCATCTTTCCCTCTCTAAACTTAAATGTCTCGATCTCCTAACCCTGTATGAAAACTTACAAAGACCTTTCAGAACAGCATTTAAATCAGCACTATACAAAACGTATTTTGTACACAATTTCCTACATGAAATTATAGCCTCATCATTTAAGAAAGTACCTGAAATGCTTAGAGAAAACATTCAGAGCCTGTCAGAAAGTGTATTTCAAAGAAAACAAAATTATTTGTTTTGTCATTTAACTCCTGTTCGTTGCAGCAGCAGTGGGAATACTGTTGCTCAGGAAGAGCAAGGACAGAAACTGGGGGGGTCACTTAGATTTATCCTCTGCTTTAGTCCCTTGTTCAAAGATTCAGTCCTTTCACTTCCCTCCTACATGATAAACCTCATGAAAACATATTCTCATGAAATCATATATATCTTCAGAATGTAAAATCGCTACTGTTTTCTTATGCTACTGTATGATACATGTATTTTAACCGAATTTAGGAAGTAAAAGTTAGGTATTGGCTTATTAAAAACTAGAAACTGTTCACTGATGATGAGCTCCCTGTTGCATGGAACCTACTGTATGGAAGAGCCAAGCAGCTATCAGTCAAAACTGATAGCTGATAGTCTAACAAAGTCTCCCCAACTTCTAATGAGAAGGAAATTTACTTTAAATGTGTAGATTTAGGTACACAAGGTCCACAGTAAATACATGTATGAGTAAAAAAACAAAAGATGGAGAAGAGTCTATCCTTCGATTAAATTGTGTCTTAAAAATGACAGACAAATCATGGCTGTAGGTGCCGAGACAGGTACCTTCCAGTAGCTAAGTGATATTGATTCCAAACACAAAAAGGAGAGAGCTTGTGGCATCAGGACGTGAGACAGGCCAGTAGTCCTGTGGAGTGGATGAATGGGCACTTGGGTATAATCCTCCTCCTTTCCAGTTCTCCTCCTCTGCTGTACATGCCCGACACTCGCCTTGCAGCAGCACAGGTGCTTGCCAGATCCCTATGTAAACCACCAGTTCACTAACGCAGCAGACGATAAACCCATCAAGAACTGGAAAGCTGCTTTCCAGGCAGGGTAAGCGCTAGGACTTGCTCACGTGCCTGTGGATTCACACCCTGAGGCAGAAGTCAAAACAGACTGGTGCAGATGGTAGTGTAGCTTAACGAAAAGGAAGCCCAGTGTGTACTCACTGGGACCCCGGGTGTGACTTTGAGCTTGAGACAAAGCGATGGACAAGCTAAAGCATCACACAGGGAATAAAGTAAGAAGAGTCCATGTGACTTAACTGAAATCTTCACTGAAAAGGAAACCATGGCAGAGATCACTCATGGTGCAGGAAGGCAGTTCACAGAGGAACAGTTTTAGATTGGGTGGGTGGGTGAGGGGGGAAAGGGGATTAAAATGAAATCAGAATCTCTCCAAACAGAGGAAAAGAAATTGCCCACAGCTGTGTCTGTAATGCACCCTCTCAGGCTAGCATGAGCTGCAAATGCTGTTTGGTGGGGTTTGCTGTGAAACTCCAGAGGGCAGCTGTCCTGGTCAATCTGTCTACAGGAGAGGGTGGATGACAACAGCTGGCCGGGCAGCCACTAACTTACAAAACATTTATCCAAGACAGGCCTTGTGTCTTAATTTACCACTCTTCCCATTTCAACTTGCTTTTGTCTCCCCTTTCCTTGCATTTAGCCCTAGAAGTCAAATACAGATCTGCTTTTTAGAGATGCTGAAACACCTCTGGTTAACAATAAAGTTCCACCAGATCTATGGTTTCCCAGCATTTTTATGACTTAGGTTTCAGAAGTGCAGACACATTGGGAAAAATATCTATAGTGAGTCATTCAAAACGACCAGGTGAAAACTGTTAGGTTTGGAAATATATGGAGGGGATGGAAGGAGGAATGAAAAATGGGAAGAATTCTAGCTGTGGAAAAACTTCCTCCTCAGCGGAGCTCTAGTGTGCTGTACCCAGTGATAAGCATCATAGCACCAGAGCAGACTCCCAGTGGCCTCAGGCACCCAGACAGCAGGAGACTATGATCTCTTACACTTCAGCAGTGTCACGTTCACCATACTTAGTGAATCCCCAATACCATGAAGAAGGGAAAAGATGTAATAGCTGCTTATATTCAGACATTGCTATCTTTCTTTCTGCACATGTCCTTCCTATGTAAATTTTAGGTTGTAAACTGACTTTGTGTGAGCAGACTTCCCACTTACTGTTTCAGAGGCTCAGGCACGTTCTATGTGAAGTTCTTTTATTTATTTATTTTTAAAAATCTTTTTCTTCCTTCCTTTATTCCTTTGGCTGACCGTAAGTTGTGAATGGGAAAACAAATGAACTTACCTATTCCCTACCACTGCTGTCAGTCAGCGCTGGTCAGCTGTCTTGAGTGACTTCTCAGCAATGCAGACAAAAACTGAATTTTCCAGGCCCAAGGATGAGAATAAAATGGCTCATTTGGTATCAGCAAATATCAATTTGCTGTTACTACAGATTGGTGGAAAGAAGCTGGTGAGATCAGTGAGGCTTTTGGGGTGAAGGAAGCACAAAAGGACAGGGAGGAACCATGAGCGCTTCAGAGGGTGAAGGTGGAAGGAGCAGACTGGGGAGAGTCCGTGGCAAACCAGGACGACGTTGCCTGTTGCTGCTACGAGGGGAGGAAGAATTTGGGCTGTGAAGGGAGAAGACCTAACAGCATCTTCTCCATCTGCAGAGATCCCTCCTCACTGCCATGCGAGCGGGGAGGACGTGGGAAAGGCCTCAGCGATCTTCCACAGGGTCGAGCTTGCTTCTCTCACCGCTCGGCAGGGCGACGGGGAGAGGGCAGAGCCGCACATCTCCGCCCTGCGCGTCCGGAGCCCTTGCAGCGAGCCCCCGCTCCCCGAGGCTCCGCAAGGGGCAGATCGGACAGGGGACCACCGCCCCCCGCCCCAGCCCGCCGCCGCCGCCATCCCCCGCGCCCCCCCTCCGCGCTCTCTCCCTCGCGGCCCAGTCCGGCCCGGCCCGGCCCGGCCCTGCCTCCCCGGGCCGCGGAGGCCGGCAGCCAATCGGAGCGGCGCTGCCGGGCCGGAGCTGTTTACCCAATCTCAGCCCGCCTCCCCGTCGGGGAGCCGCCGAGGGGGGAGCGGGCGGAGGGGGCACGGCGGAGGCAGGGACGCGGCCGCGGCGAGGGAGCCGCAAGGGGAGCGGAACAAAGCGCGGAAGCGCGGCGGGGGCAGATGACAGCCCGGCCCGCGGGCGCCCCTCCCGCCTGTGTCGCTCCGGCGGGGGCACCCCGCGCTCGTACCTGACCATGACCCCGCGCCGGTCCCGGCTGGGCCACCCCGGCGTTTTCGCTGAAGGGACCGGCTCCTTTCCGACCCCCCCGCTCCCTTCCTCCTCCGCCTCCTCGCTGCTGAGGCTGCCGCCTCTCCCCGGAGCCCTGCCGGAGTGATGGGCTGCATCGGATCCCGCACTGTGGGTAAGGCGTTGGCGGGGACGGCGCTAGAGGGTGCTCGGGCAGTGGCGGCCCCCGCCCGGGCAATGCCACGACGGCCCCCAGCACGCTGGGTGCCGGGTCGCCCCTCGCAGCCCCCTCCCGGCTGCCCAGGGCCCGTCCAGCGCCATTAGCTCAGCGCGACCGCTCCCCACCTCCCCTTGCCCCGCTCCCCCGCGGCGGGGCGGGCAGCGCGGCGGGCGCGGGGCGCGGCGGAGCCCCGGCCGCTGGCCTAGGTGCTGGCGGCGGGGGCGGGGGCAGCGGGGGCGCTGGGCACGCCCGGGGCCGGGGGGACGCCTCCCCGTGTCGCCCGTGGCGGAAGGTCGCGGAACATGTGGGTCAGTGCGGTGCCTCCGGAGAAAGGGGTGGGTGCGGGGCGTGCCTCCCCAAAGCGGCATCAGGCGGCCGGCGGCTGCCTCCTTTGCTCGGTAGCGGTTTATTGTTATTCGGGTATACATAACATTGCGTGATCCGCACGTCTTCTTCTCTCCCCCTTCCCCTTACGTAGGCTTCAATGGAGAACGGCAAACAAAACCGAATCCTTTCCCTCTCGCAGAGCCATTGCGAGGGGACACAGTGGGAGGAATCACATCTTTCCACCAGGCCATGCACATTTTACAGCAGAGGATCCCAGCTTTTAGGCTATGTAACCTATCTCTCCCCTCCTACACACATGCAGATGCCAAAAGATCCCTTGATCCCTAAACGCAGGTCTCTACAGGTAAAACCAGCATCCTGTGGCACACTTTCCTCCCCACAGGAAAATTTCTCTCTGTGCAAGCCACATGTACAGACATCAGTAACATGGGGATGTGTCATTCAAGCTACCAAAATCTCTGAGAGAAAAACACAGCTCATTTGGTAGTCCCTTTCTCTCTCTCAAGCCTTTCCACAAAGCACGCAGGCACCGTGACATCTGTGGGGAAAGGAAACTTCTGAGGGCAAGGGAGTTGAACCACCTCCCCCAAACAAATCTGAGGGACTGTGTCAAAGCCTGGTGCTGGGATGCTTCTTGGCTCAATGGGAAAGCCTTTTGTGAGCACTTCCAGGGAACCATCTACTCCTGCAGCAGTAAACTTTAAACTACAGACTCCCATTTATACTTTGGGATTTAATTCCCACATCTAGCCTATGTCTCTTACCCATCTCAAATGTCCTCATAACTTAAAGAAATCTCCTATGTCTTAGGTAATGTCCACATGGCAAAGATCACTGCAGTATAACTGTATAACTGAGCTATTGCAATTATCATTCTCATATATATACATGTGAGAATGTATGTATTTTTTATATATATATTTATACATGTCATACAGATATGTGGGCATAGATAAAAATATAAAAGAGCATCTGTGCATTAAAATGATGATGGGATAATGAAAATTGAAAATTCACTTTGTCTGCAAATTGCACTCCTTAAATATAGACCCTAACGGTACAGATCTTGGACTTTCCATACTGTTGTGACTTTGGGTTTATGCAATATATGCTCATTCTAGATGGTGGGAGCACAGTGGACATTAGGGACCTGTTTATACAGCTAACTGAGAAATTTTCCTTGACCTCAAGTTATGGAGGTGTGTGCTAAGGGGGATTGCACAACTGGGGCTCTAATCTCTATGGGAGTCAGATATGAATGTAGTGATAGTGCCTGATGCCTGCTTCATGTGAAACTCTTACACTGTTTTGCTTCAGCGGGGGCTTCATCTGTTTAGAGTCCTAGAGGTTGGACTGGGTGAAGGTAGGATCCTTGAGTTTTGCTTGGACTCCTCCACCTAAGGAGGTTTGGTCAGAACAATTCATATTTGGCAGCCTGTATTTTTCATTCCAGCCTTATTGGAGTTATTGGGAGGATTCTTCAGACCTATTTTGGGAAATCAGTGCTTTTAATTGCTCGGTCTGAGTTCTTGGATATAGTTGGAATCTAACACCCTAGCCTGAGTAGAGCTTTGTGGTTTTGCTGTATAGTGTATCTGATTAGATTTTTTCAGAATTAATTCAATATACAGGCTCTGTACTGCCTTTCCAAGACCAGGTAGGTCCTAGAGATAGAAGAATGGCATTACACTTGTATTGGTTTTACCTTGGAATTTGCATGTAGCAGATTTTGAACTCAGAATTTGGGAGGTTTTAATTAGTGATAGACAGCTTGTAATCAGTCACATTTAGTTTATTCACCACACAAGGGCCAGTGCAGGATTGTGCCCCAAGCTCGCTCTAGGCCTTTTTCCATTCCAGTTTTAAGCAAGCCACATGATTTCTCCATCTCCCATGGGGACATTTTACTATGATCTAGTTAGATGTCATAGTTTGCACATGTTTAGTGATGTGCAACTTCACATTTTCTTTCCTAAATATGAATTTTCTGGTTATTTGTCCCTGCAGAAAAGTAATTGAGAGGGTCATAACAGAGCAGCTCCATATGCATAAAATTGAAATGGACTCATAGAACATCTTTCAGTCTTGTAGAGGACACCAGAAATCACGATGGCAATGATCAGATGAGGATTTCCTAGGGTATGAAAAAAGCTGAAAACTGATCTTAAAAGGCTAAACCGATACCCAATCACCTTCTCCACAAATGCACCCACTCACACCTCAATGCCATACATGTGCTTTGTGTTACATGGCGTGATAGCAGTCACACAATAAGCATTGCAGCTGGCTTCTGCCTCTGATAACAACTACAAGTCAGGTCTGTATATGGACGATAATCACCCCATCATAGTTCCCAGAGAGCTGCCTAGGGACTCTCATGATAGCTGGGACTCAATTTCAGTGAATGTACAGGAGGTTTTCACTGAGGTTGCTGGACAGTTAAGGCTGAAAAATCCAGCTGGGAAATTGTAGATGTTTGAGTGCCAACTAAATGCAAAGATCAGCTTGATTACCGTCAGTGACTGAATTAGCCGAATTTAAGATTTCAGGCCTGCATAGATGTCTGAATGCATTGCAAGTGTACCTTTGGCCACACCTCCTAAGGTTTAAATAGAAAGCTCAAGCCTATTAAGCTCAAGATTGCTCTCTTTTTTCCAGTGGCATCTCTGATTTCTCTCATGTCTTTGCACAGAAGCTTGCAGCAGACATGTTTTGTGAAGTGACATAAAATGGTGGGAAAATATCTCAAGAAATTAAAAACTAATAGTACTTCTGGAGTGTGTGGGAAGAAAAACTAGAGATGCTCACACTGGATATCCGGAAAACCTTTCTGAACATGAGGAGTGTCAAGCATTGGAGGGGGTTTTCCAGAGAGGTTGTGCAGTGTCTGCTCTTTGAGGTTTTCAAGACCAGACTGGATAAAGCTCTGAGTAACCTGGTCTAACCTCATAGCTGATTCTGCTTTGAGCAGGATTTTGGACCTCAAGAGGTGCCTTCCAACCTGAATTATCCTGTGACCCTATACTTAGGATCTAAAGCATGGAGTGGTTGACTTTCTGAGTCAGGTTTGACCTGGTGCCTTAGTCCTGTTTTGCCAGAGGACCCCAGTTCTTCTACATGTCATTAGTACACTCCCACTATACATTCCCCCATCACTGCTTTCCTTTAACTACTGAGAGTACCGTGTGCCACAGACTCCCTCATCATAACCCCAGCTGTCAGCTGAAGTCTTCCTCAGGTTTGTTTGGTCTGGCAATTTTGCAAGAAACCACTCAAGTGATAGGCTCATGCAGAGGGTGTCAGTCACTGGGTAGAGGCCATGCAGAATGGAAAAGACAGTGCTCTCAATTTATCAGTCTCTGGGTCAAATCTGACCTGCCAAAGCCAGCTAGCTGGTTTGCTGGACTCTCCTCTGCAAGAACTGGTCAGTGTACTGTCAGAGGGAAGAGTACATACTTTCTATGTTGCTTTCTCACTGGATGTGCTATACTAAGGGTAAATGAATGGCTCATAGCATCCACAGTAGGAGAAATAGAGCCTAAGACCACCCACTTCTAATCCAGCCACTTTAGATTCAGCAGAGTGGGCGTAGGATAGGAGACTGACAGCAGAGGGGGTAAGCAGCCGGAGGAATCAGAGAACATCCCCTTCATTGCTCTCCTTACTCATTCCCCTGCAGATCTGAAGGTGTGTGGAGTGAGGTCTGGTGGTGTGACAAGTGCAGGCTATGCACTTAGAGTGTGAGAAAGTGAGACAACCAGTCTGCATACGTACATCATATCAAGGGGGCCCAGTGTCCAGTTCCTCCCTCCTTCACCTTCAACATGTGCATCAGTGAAAAGAAATAAGGAGAGGGAGAAGCCTAGAAGAGGAAATGGTAATGCACGAGGAAACTGAGTCATGGCATGAGGGATATATTCATTTACTTGCATACACGCAGGTGGAAGGGGAAGGAGCACAGAAACCTCCACTTTATAGGAAATGTGGGTAAAATAGTGGGAATACATGAAGTAGGGCATCCAGGTATCTTGCTCCTCTCTTACCCGAGGGAGAGACAAGCAGAACAGAGGGACAACGGGACACCTTTCCCTCCAGACTGGTTTGTGCTAGGTCTCACTTCATTACTTGTACTTCTTCCCAGTCTGGCCTTTCTTCTTTCGAGCAGTTCTCAATCTGATCACTTGAAAAACTCAATTGAAGAGATCTGGGATAAGAACTTACCCCTGCCAGTAAGGATCTGAACAGAGACTGTCTGTCTCCTGGACCTAGCAGCCAGTTGTCATGAAGTGGGTACAAACTGATCGTCTCTGAGATCCCCTCTCTCTCTTGTCAGGGTTGCTGGGAAAGGCTAGTGGTTCCAGAGCTGCTGTGGGAAGAGGGCTAACGAACTGCATGACTGCATAAGCCTAGCTTTATAAGGAAACCATACTAAACCCCACGGGCAAAATAAGTGTATCAGCAATGGTCATTACCATAAGAAAACAGTCTTTGGCATGTTGCTGATTGATCTAAGACTTGTGTGTGTGTGTGTGTGTAGAACATGAACAGATATGATTTTGAGGAACATAACTGAAGGACAATTTACTGACTTTGTGAACTCTCTTATGAGAGAATTATGAGAGAAATTACAAAGGAGCTGATGGGAAAATGGAAGTAATGAGTAGTATTTCATTGACATGATAGAGCTGGCAGTCTGACTTCTATAGACTGATGTGTATTGAAGCAGAAAAAGTGAACTAAGCAATAAATGTTTTAGGCCTGTTTTCTTCGGGAAAGTAGGAGAAAAATAGTTTTCAGCTCATTTGATAAGGATATACTCTCCAATGGCAACCATGATTTTAGAGTGATACTTACAACTACCAATTCAAGAAAACTTGCACTGAAGTGTTTTTAAGCAGTTGGATAAAAAGTCAAAGCTTTGTTTTTCAGTAAGTCTTGAAATAGTGAGGAAGATCTGGAGTTGAAAAGCTGGGGTTTTATCACAACTTTAAAAGTTCTGTGAGATGACCTAGGTACTTAATTTTGTCAGTCTGATATAATTCCCAATAACATATTACAAGGGCAATATGCCAGTCAGAATGGGTTTATGCAAAACAGGTCCTGTCAAGCTAACTTCATTTCATGACTTCTATGAGACTCCCCGCAGCCAAGTATCACTAGGATAGAAGTACCTTTACCTACAATCATGGTAATGGATCTAAAATACTAGATTAGTAAAAGACAAAAACACCAATCAGTTAGCAACCAACTTAATACCACATGATTATTTGACTGATAATATAAGAATACAGTACATTTTAAGTGCATCAAAATTCAATAGATAACAAAATAAAAAAAGAATCATTGTCGAAAAGCTTGTGTTCCCTATGTGATCCAATTCTCAATGTAGTTGTCAGTACCATGTGATTTTAACATATTGCTCAAAATCCTGAGGAAAATCTAAAATACTGATAAACTTGCTAGAATCTACAAAGACTGGAAGCACTGCTAAAAATGAAAATACAAGTTAAAAGGATAAATCACTGATATGGAGCAGTTTGATTCATTTGGAGTACCGAATCTTGACAGACAGGGTGTGTTTCAGTGTAGCCAAATATGAGTTCATATACCTAGTGACAGAGTGTGAACAGTATTTACAGGACCAGAGCTCTGTGTTAGAAAGCAGTCACACTGAGAGAG
Source organism: Gorsachius magnificus (assembly GCA_034008185.1). Taxonomy (NCBI): domain Eukaryota; kingdom Metazoa; phylum Chordata; class Aves; order Pelecaniformes; family Ardeidae; genus Gorsachius; species Gorsachius magnificus. Next base: position 132,685,391 of record CM067081.1, read on the forward strand.
ATTACAGATATCTGAACAGATAATCAGTAAATCAACAGCTACTATTGTGATGCTGCAGCCAAAGAAGCTAGTGTGGTTCTTTGATCTATTAAGAGCCGAATATTGAACAGGAGGAGAGAACGTTATATTTTCTCTGCATTTGGCACTTGTGAAAAAATTGTTTTCATCTACTTTGTCTAATTCTATTATTATCACTTTAAGAAGTACTGCAAAACTGAAGAATGGCCAGAAAATAAACATGGAACCATGAATAAAAACTTACAGAAATGACTTGATGATAGTCTCTAAGTGTTTGAGTGAAGAAAAAACCCCTCAAAACCATCTGACTCTTCAACCTTGTAGAAAACAGTTAAGATGTGATGGAAGGATGGCAGGTACATTCAGACTGAAAATGAGGCAAAAAATCAAATGGTAAAAATACTTAACTCTTGGAATAATTTACTTAAGAGTTGTACTGAGTCCTCTGTTGCCTGAACACACAAAAATCAAGATTTAAAAAACCCCAATGCTCTAGTTCAAGCACAGCAACATAAAGTATAATTAACAAATAGAATGCCTTTCGCCTCTCTTATTTTTAAGGAGGTCGGAGTATGTGATCCAGGATGTTTCTCTGTGAGTTTAAGCCCCAAGTTCTCAAGTCCAGGAGTATACTAGACTTTTAAAGGAAACATAGTTTCTGTATCCTGGGAAGATGTGGTTGTATCCACAGATGCTGATCAGACGCGGCTTATGGGGAAAGTTTCAGCACAAAATCTCTTAACTAAATCAGAGAAAATAGTTCGATGATCCAAATGGCTAGCATGTGGATGGATGTTCCACATGGCAAAGATAGTTTTAGGGATTATGCTACTGAACATTTATGATCACTGGCCAGATGGTGACAGGGAGCTGTGACAGGCAGAGGAAGATCAAAGAGGCTGTGAAGGCAGGAAACTCAGTAGTAACAGGGACTTCAGTTAACCCTATATGTAGGCTGGCAAATTAAATGTTTACTCCAGGAGCCATTCGAAGAGCCTGTAGAAGACAAGTATCTGGCCTTGTGTGATGATTAGGACTTAAGTGCACGATGTTACTACTAAAGAGGCTTCAGGTGACTCAGAGAGATTAAGACCACCACCACCCCACCATCCCCCAACCTCAAAAAAACAAAGAACAATTTAGGATCTGTTCATTGTGGAGGAAAAAATAAGAAAAGGGAACAGGGTAAAGGCTAACAGGCTAACCCTAGAAAAATAGGGAACCAGAAAGGAACAGTGAACAGTACACCCCTGTATTTCCATGGTATCCAGGGACTGGTGGATGCTGCCTAGTGATGCCCTCCCCAGACAAGGGAATATAAATAGCACCACTAATTGGTGAGGTCTTGGGTTTTCCTCCTCATGGAGCTGGAGAAAGCCAGCTTGGTGAGAAATGGGAAAGTTGATAAAGAGGGCCCAGAATTTAGTTGGTCTTGGGATGAGAACTGTACAAGTAAAGATGTGAGAAGTACAGCCATAATCTCAATAACAAGTTCTGGAGGAGTCAGAAGACTGGCATGCTTGATGTGTGATGGTGTCAGTCTCCCTCTCATTGCATGAGACATGAGTCAGGGGGTCCCGTGAACAAACTTGTGCCTTCTGCTTGACAGGGGATTTTGCCATCTGATGTTTCCAGTGGCCCATGGAATTAGCTCAGAGTAGAAACTGGCCATTAGGTTCCTCATCCTCTCCTGAGAATGAGTGGTCCTACAACCACATATGGCAATTGTGTGTAAGGGTGAGGAAGTTGAGCAATTGATGCCTGAATGTGTAGAGGTGTTCTCAGGGGATGTCATCTTCTTCAGAGCTTACTGAAGTGACATGTGAATTGGACAGGGAGTCACAGGCCAAGGCCTCAGAGGTAGCTCCATGGAGCTAGGTGTCGGAGGGTGTCTTAGATCATACACAGTTTCATGCTCTGCACTGGAATCATGTGGCTCTGGTCTGGGTGGGCCACATACACCAGCACAGATTTTAGCTACATTATAGCTTTTGCTGTAATCTGTGCTGGGGAGAAATGCTGTGCAGCAGTCCCTCACTTTGCAGAGGTCCCAGGGTTTTTTTGCAGAACTCTCATGCTTCTCTCTCATGAGAAGCAAAGCTGACTCCTGAGAGGCTCAGCCTGGCAGCCTTGGAGAGCCTGGAGTTTTATTACGGGTGTGTGGTGGGAGTTTTTGAGATCTCAGTCACAGTAGGAACTCCAGGGAGTCCTGGTCAGCCATTGGGTACTTTTGCTCAGAGCATGGCAAATGCAGAAATCAATGTTATCTAAACAGAAGTGGGTTGCACATAAAGTCCTTCCTCCTTCTTGCCTCTGCTCAGGACCAGTGTGAGGAGCAGTATGCTTTGCAAGGATGCAAGCAATGCATTTTTGTCACCTCACCTCTGGAAGAAGCAAGTGCCATGATCAGTCTCCCAAAGGAGCTGGGTCTGCAACCAGGCAATGGTGTTCTGGACCTGAACAACTTCTAGGACCCAGAGCTTGCCCCGTTGCATATGGCACCCACTGAATTCCTGAGGGCAGCCAGCCACTCCAGTCTGAGAATATCCTGTTTATTTTGCCACATTCCTTCACTGCCTTGGTGCCATGGTGTAGTTGTAGGAGAAGAACTTGGCCCACAACTTCATAGTCTACCTTCTAGCACCTTTGGGACAAGGGAAAGGATGGCTCTTCTTTCATGTGTTGATCCAGAGGCCCTGGGAAGCTGCTATAAAGCTCATATTCTTTAACAGGTTGTTAAATTATTGGTAGGCCAGCCTCATCCTACAGGAGGTGGTGGTGAGCACCGTGGATGGTGATATGAGAAGAATAAATTTACAATGTGTTGAGTGAAACAGATGCCATTCAGCCAGGAGTGGCTTATGCTCTGCTACTCAGATTCAGATGGAGGAAGCATAGTCAGGTGTATGGAGTTTGCACCAGGGCATGATCTTCTGATGGACACATACTGTGGCCTAATATCTACCCCTGCCAATGAAGTTCAGTGGGATATTTTAAAGTTCCTGTCCAGAAATAGCACTTGGGAGGAGCCAGATCAACAAAGAAATATCAGCAAATATCAACTAGAAGAATTATAAATGTTCTGGGCCTGGTTTCAGGATACAGACATCAACTGGATTACTGACTCCCATTCTATACATAGTGAAAGGCACATCAAGTGATGGGCATGTCCTCAGTGACTTCCAGCACCTTGGGTTAAATTTCTAAGGTGAACAGGTTTGCTGTTCCACCAAAGGTAGTGGCATGAGACTTTATCGATGAGGGAGCTAAAGTAGACCATGCTTTTCTACCACTGCAGCAACTAGGCTTGGCAGTTAGATTGGCAAAGATCTCCTGCAAGAATACAATGAAGAACCCTCCTGCCCAAAGCAAGGAGAATACTCAGCCCCTGCAGAGACCTTCCCTCCATCCCATTGGGTTTAATGATGGGAGTTTGAGCTGTTTCACTTGGAGGGAGAGAGAAGGGGGGTGAGGGCAGCAGTGGTGCCGCCAGTGGTACTAACAGTGCTGTATATCAGCAAGTTCTGTAGCCAGAGCTGTGGTCCCCATGGTACAGGGAACTAGTCTGCCCCCTGGGTCCCCTTCCCTCCTTGAATATGACCCTCATGGATGAAGATGAGGTTGTAATCTGCCATGGCAAGGGTCAGCTGCATCTTCTTCCCAGAACAGTGAGTCTTCAGCAGGTGGCACAGCTTGTTCCTCAGCATGATGGGTCTGAGGAATCTGCAGACTCATGTGAGCCCACGGTCCTTGTAGTGCCCAAAAGCCTGTGGACTGGGACATTTCTGTCCCTCTCTGCTAAATAAAGGTCCTCAGCCCAGCCAGTGCAGCTGGCAGAGAGCAATGACTCTCCCCCGATGCAAAGACAAAAGGAAGTGGGGTAGCCCTTTGGGAATCAGAGGGGCCTCATGAATATCAAGTACCTCCTGAAGGTTGCTCCATGTAGCTGAAGATGTCCTTGGGGTAACAGGGAAAATTGTGAGGTGGGGTTAGCGGTGAAGGTGTTGGTGGTTGTGATGGTGAGCTGTGGCCTCACCCTGACAGGCACAGGGGTGGACAAGAAGATTCCTGATGTTGAATGATAAAGGACTCTGCAGCTCTTCATGCCATGTCCTGCCTCCACTGTCTGGATGGGGACTCTCCTCTGGCAGAGGGAGTTGTCCTTTGCAGCCCTGCAGGAGAGGGCTGATGGGAGATACCAGCTGGTAGTGGAGGTGCTGAGTAGGCAGAGAGAGCCTGGGAGGGCTGTGGTGTGAATGGGAGAGCCTGGGAGAAAGGAAGGGTGGGGGACCATCTGTATGTGTTTTTTGTATGTACAGTAACATCAGGGAGAGGGAGGAAAAGGGTAAAGAGGGTGAGTAAAGCTCCATACTGTTCTCTCCCCAAGTCCTTTGGTGTGTTGTGGAACCTGAGGACAGCAGGAGGTGATGGAAGCACGGCCCCTATTTCACCAGGTGGACACAGGGGACAGGCAGGGCCCTCAGAGCCCTTGGGCTCCTCCTTTGTGCAGGGTTATGTTCCAGCTGCAAGTGGGGATGGAGGTGTCAGCAGCATCCATGGTGGCAGTAGTTCTGGAGGCAACAGTGGTAGTGACACCTTTCTCTTCCTGCTCCAGGGTACAGGAAAGGGAGTTCGGGGAGAAAGGTGCATTGTGATCTGCCAGTTGGCTCCCAAGGAGTATTTGGGATGGCTTTTCTTCCCTGCTGGTAGAGATGATACTATGGGACATAGAGGTCAGAACTAATGGTATTCTTATGCTCTAGGACAGTGCCCATGTGACATGCTGGCAACAGAGATTAAAATTTAAACACATATGGAGAGCAATATATGAAATTGCCTGCTGCATATTACTTCTGTGGTGTTGGCTATAGGCCAGCAAAAAAGGGCTGCTACCTTGGTTTGTATCGACGTTTTCATACTTACTGTGCTCAATGAGCTCCCTGGGGACACATTCTCTGCACTTCAGAGACACAGTGAAGTATGAGGATAAACCCATTGCTGCTGTTCATGCTGGCTGATACTTGTTCTGCAAATGAGACAGGGCTTTGAGATTTTTTTAAAAATTGTGTTAATTGGATGTGTTTAATTTTGCAATACCTCTTTAGCTAAAACGACATGACTGCTTCTCAGAACAGAACTGCCTGTGTCTAACATTAGGCTCTCTGTTCATCTCCTTTTAGTTGCGAGGACATGGTATGCAGTAGCCTTTAGTATTGGTTTGAAAGTGTTTCCAATCAAGAAGAAAAATGTTGGTGTTGGTGCTTTGTTCATTAATTCTGTTTCCTAAACAACTCTAAAAAGGGACCTACCTACAGAAAGAGGCAGAATGGTCTGGGAAAGAAGTTAGATTACCCAAGTCTAAAGCAAAGATCCTGAGAACTGCCCATCTGATTCTTAATCTTACAGGCATCTCAGAGCTGTAGGTGTTTTCATTTTTAATAAAAAATTTCAGACATCTGTTTTGTGGAGACCAAGACATTTCTCTGCCTTGATGAGCACCAAACTGTTCAGCCCTATCTCATCCATGAAAACAGACTTTTTTCTGTTCATCTTCCACAAGTGATTCTGTTGGTAGGTGCCAACAGCAGCTAGCTAATTTCTGTGATTCCTCATGCAGTAGAAGCTAGAGTACTTACATAGTTATGTGAATAGCTCAGATTGATTGATTTCTCAGCTTTAGCTCAGAGAATTTGAACAATTCCATCTGAGATTCACCTCAGGGACAGTTCACCTGACAGAGGTTTATTCCTTTCCTTGATGTTGACCTTTTGGCTAGCTTTGAATGGCTCTCTGTAAAGCACGCAGGGAAGGAAAAGGCTTCTATGATTATGCTATCCATCCATCCATCTCTCCATCCTTCCCAGTAGCTTCAACTGCTTTTATTTCAACCACATTTGACAGGACATGATGATGTTGTGTTTGACAAAGATACTACACTCCCACGAGTATCATGAAAATTGATATCAGGGAAAGAACAATTTAAAGACTGATCATAATTACTGCAATTACATTTGTTGTTTTCCTAGTTGTTCAGGGAAAAGAAGGGAATGGAAAAGAATAATTGAACCATTTACTCTAAATATTGGCCTTCACCAACACTAACACTGGCTACCAATATTGAATGATAATGTTTCTACTCTCTGCTGGAAAGTAAAACTTGAGAAACAGAAGAAAGTTTGCTAACAGTGGATAATAGCAGTGCTGGAAACTCACTGTTTAATTAATATGTTTCTTCTTATGTTAATTGGCATGACACATCAGAAAGCAATTGACACAAATACCTGTTGGTATATGTTGTATGTCTTCACCAGCATCATGTCAGGAAGGAGAAAACAGAATTTAAGACTCTCAAACTGTATTAGTCTGTTTAGTGTGGAACAAAATAAAAAGACAAATTAGAGAAGATGTTTAGCATCTAGCACAGAAGTTACAATGAAGTAGATTATTAAAGGCTTCTTAGATGAGATGCTGGATTCAAGCATGTACCTTGTTAAATGAACAAAATACAGACACAGGTACCAAATATAGTATCAACAAATACACAGTGGTAATAGGAATTGAGAAAATGTCAAGAGGACACCCAAGGAGAAAGGTCTTGTTTAGATTGAGTAATAAGTAATTCAAAAAAAAATGCAAAGGAACTGAAAATATGTCCAAATAAGAATTTAGTGTCTCCATGATAAATTAAAGCATGTGGCAAAACGAGCTACTGCATAGGAAAAAAGTAGTAATATTAGATCAGCAAGGTGGGATACAGTCATCCAGATGGCTTTTTGGATTTTTCCAGTGCGTTCATCAAAATTATCATTATTTCATATTGCTTGGGAATGCTTAGTACACACATTTTTTAATTTCTGAGAGTCCAAAGTTACAATGCTAAAAAAAAAAAAAGTGGGGAAAAGGGTATTCTCTTTCCCCCATCTTTTTTCCTCTTTAAATGTTTTTCATTTTTATTATTTAGAAAGGCCTGACTTAAAAATAAATCTTGATTTTTACCATAATAGTACTGTAACAGAAAGAAGGATGATATTTTTCCCCAGAGGCTTAGAGGACTTGAGTTGGAACACTGTTTCAGTTGTGATGGAGACATCTTTTTCTAATGAGTGTTTGTCAGAGTTTTTTATCAAATTTGTGTTAAGAATACAAAGCAACCATGATCTGCAGACAGTGTAGCTTAATGTATTTATGTATTTCAGCTGCTTTGGTTTTATCTCTCTGCTTCCTACTTGTTTTTCAGTCATCTACTGAGTCCTGCAGAGCAAGAATTTATGATGTTAAAAAAACCCCAAACAAATAATAATTTTTTTTTAATCAAAAAATCCTTAAAAGTTTCAGTGAAGATGAAAGCCCTCTATATCCTTTCTATACATACCATACAGAAACAATGACAAGGAAATCAGAAAACCAGTTATCTTTTAACTTTCATCATCTCATTTCAGAACATTTAAATAAGAAATTCAGTAGCATGTATTTGTAAAAATCCCACTTTTAAATTAGCTTTATGACCCACTCATGTTTTAAAATGCTTATCATCTGTGTGTGGAGAGGAGCAAATACTCTTCTGTAAAAAGTGATTGATGGTAGAATTACAAATGAAATAGTCATGATGATTAGCAGAAGCTGGAAAGGAAGATGGATAAGAGAAAAGAAATTATACTGGAGAAGAAACATACCATTACAAAAGGAAAAAAACCCCATACTATCTGAAGAATCATAGAATCACTTAGTTGGAAATGACCTTTAAGATCATCGAGCCCAACAGTACCTGTCCACTACTAAACCATGTCTCTAAGCACCTGTCTACCCATCTTTTAAATACCTCCAGGGATGGGGACTCAACCACTTCCCTGAGAAGCCCATTCCAGCATCTGATAACCCTTTCAGTGAAAAAAATTTTCCCAATATCCAATCTAAACCTCCCCTGGCACAACTTGAGGCCATTTCGTCTCTTCCTATCGCTTGTTACTTGGGAAAAGAGACCAACACCCACCTTGCTACACCCTCCTTTCAGGTAATTGTAGAGGGTGATAAGGTCTCCCCTCAGCCTTCTCTTCTCCAGGCAAAACAACCCCAGTTCCCTCAGCCGCTCCTCATGAGACTTGTGCTCCAGACCGCTCACCAGCTTCGTTGCCCTTCTCTGGACACGCTCCAGTGCCTCAATGTCCTTCTTGTAGTGAGGGGCCCAAAACTGAAAACCGTATTTTGAGGTGCAGCCTCACCAGTGCTGAGTACAGGGGAAGGATGACTTCCCTGGTCCTGCTAGTCACACTGTTCCTGACACAAACCAGGATGCTCTTGGCCCTCTTGGCCACCTGGGCACACTGCTGGTCCATATTCAGTCGGCTGTATTTCAGCACCCCTAGATCCCTCTCTACCAAGCAGATTTCCAGCCACTCATCCCCAGGCCTGTAGCATAGTGTGGGGTTGTTGTGACCCAAGTGCAGGACCTGGCACTTGGCCTTGTTGAACCTCATACAACTGGCCACAGCCCATTAATCCAGCCTGTCCAGGTCCCTCTGTGGAGCCTTCCTTCCCTCAAGCAGATCAACACTCCTACCCAACTTAGTGTCATCTGTAAACTTGCTGAGGGTACACTGAATCTCCTTGTCCAGGTCATTGATAAAGATGTTAAACAGAACTGTCCCCAACACTGAGCCCTGCGGAACACCACTTGTGACTGGCTTTCATCTGGGCCTCCATCTGGATATAACTCCATTCGCCAGCACCCTTTGGGCCTGGCCATCCAGCCATTTTTTTTACCCAGCAAAGATTATGCCTGTCCAGACCATCGGCAGCCATTTTCTCAAGCAGAATGCTGTGGGAAATGGTGTCAAAGGCTTTACTACAGGTATACTTTACCCACAGCCTTTCCTGTGTCTACTAAGCAGGTCACCTTGTCGTAGAAGGACAGGAGGGAGAAAGAGATTGAATAAAAACAATACTAAAATATGATGTACTTTCAGTTCCTCTTTTCCCACTTGACTGTCTATACTTCTTCCTGATTTTCCTTGTTTCTTTCCTTCCATCTGTCAGAGCAGAACTTGATCTTTCATGTCTGTGGATTAATGTTGCTCTTGCTATTTCTAGCAGCAGAGAAAAAAAACCCACTAACCTTTATCCAACTTTCAATAAGAGGAAGTTACATTGCCCCAGGCCCAATGCCAGTTAGAACCCAGATTTCCTTTTCAACCACAGTGTGTGATGTTGTAACTCTTCAGCAGATATTATTGCATTTAAAAGCATTTAACAGATATTAAAGAGTTATTTTCTCCCAGCATATTTCTTTCTTTCTTAGTAACTGTGAAACTGTTTAGACCAAGAATTTTCAATAATTATTCAGTATTTATGACTACAGCGCATGCAAGATCACATATTACTCATTCTCTTCCCTTGTTGAGGTAGATGAAATATTTCAACTGGAAAAAACCAGTAATAAATAACTTTTATAGGCCTTTAGTTCTACTATTACAGAACAGGTGTGGACTTTCAGACAAATAATTATTTGATGTTAATGTTCTTCAACTATTTGATGCCACCATCTGCCAGAATAATATTAATATTTTCCGCAGTCTAACACTTCATGGAAACTGTCAGTGGGCTGGCAGAACTGAGAGCAAAGGTTGAGTGTCGTTTGTCGAACTTGGAGACCATCAAGTTGCATGTGCTGAGCACCAGACTCCCTGAGGTTGGTCTCTCTCTTTGGCTGGGGGGGTCTTTGCAGTACATCTCCAGCCTGTTCTGCAAGGTGTGCCAGGATGTCTATCTAGACTTACACGGCACTATGCTCACTAATGCACAGCTGAGAGTACAGGAAAAAGACCTAGGGGTAAATGGAGATAAAACAGGCATGGCACTGCTACCTGCACTGAAGGCTTCTGCTCCGGAGTGGTGGCATCTCTCCTGCCTCTCCAGCATCACTGTCTCAATCAGCTCTGCGGCAAGAGTGCCCCAGCCCTCCCCTTCGAGTGTGAAGGGTTGCAGAAGGAGGGAAGGAGCAGGGGCTGCCTCTACAGGAAGAGGCAACTGGATCCCAGCATGCAGGGCAGGCTCCCGCTCTGCTCTGAAGTCCAGTTTCATCCTCCCACTACCTCCGTCGATTCCTCAACTCACCCTGGCCACAGTCAACCCCTCCATTCCTTCCTGTACCTGCCCTCTCTAGATTTGCACTTGCTGGCAGTGCCCCTTTCTTCTCCCCTTTACCCCTTCCCTGTTCAAGGGAGACTGCATACAAATGTAGTTGATTTTAAGCCACAACCAAACCTTGCAGCTGCTGCACCCGGGACTGACAACTGGCCTTTTCACAGCTCTATCAGGCACTTCCCTTTGCCAGAGATATTTCTAGCCCTAGAAGGTTTGCTTGGACACCAAATCTAAGAGGTCTCCAGCCATGCTAGGAGCAGGCAACCCATGAGCAGGCCTGCTAAGGCCTTGCCCCTCTCGCTTGAATCCGAGCACACCCCAAACCTCCCTCTCTGGCTTTTGCAGAACTCGAGGTGGCTGGTCCGACAGGTGGTTGAGCAGTCTGCCACAGCTTTAGGACGTAACACGGAAAGAAAAGAAACTCCTGTCAAATGGGGAGGCCAGAAGGTGATCAAAGGTCAGGTAGAAGGTAGCAATGATGTGCCTAGGCTTTATGCAGTGATAAAAGAAGCGTTTGCTCAGGGTGGGCTGGTTGCAGCTGTACTCCCCAGCTAGAGGGGGCTCGGGGCTCGGCCCATCCAGGCCTGCTGTGACAGGATTTAAGAGAAAGCTTGGGCAGCCTGGTCCTGGGAGCCTGCCAAGGCCTGGGAGTGCAGATGTCTCCAGAGCTGCTGGGAAGCTCTGGTGCACACCTTCAGATGCCCTTATCTGCTAGCAGGGGTGAACCTGGCAGCACGACAGAGGTGAGGCTGCTGCAGCTCCCTGCCCCCAGGTGAGTCAGTAGGCAGGCTGAGCTTGTATTCCCAGTACGCATACACATAAACATCCATACGCAACACATATACATACATATATGCACATATATGCCAGCCACACAGATCAGCACAGACAGACACACTCAGCACTCACACAGTGCCAACAGCCTCATCCTGCTCCCATCTCTGTTTGAGCATGATGGAGATCACTATGTGCAGCATGGATCCCTCCTGTGGCAGGGCTACACAGCCTGCCCAGTAGCTGCTCCTGGATCCCAGTCTCCCCACTTGCTGGCACCTGGACATAGCAGCCCCCGAGGCCACAGCCCCACTGCAGTTGTTGGTGCAGACCCCTCACTCGTAGATACACAGAGAGAGAGAGAGAGAGAGCGAGAGCGCTCTGTGACAAGTGGCTGGGACTCCCCCAATCCCTCCGGTAGCCAACTCACCCTGTGGTCTCACCCTCAGGGGCACACAGGGGCACACTTCTGGCACCAAGATCACTTCACCTGTGTTTCAGCTAGTGGTCATGCACTCATTCACATGCCCTCACTCATTCCAGGTGATCTCACTCTCTCCAGTCTCTCTAGTTCCTGGTACTTGGACCTCCATCACAAAACACATGCACCCAGAACAGAGCGTCCTTCGTGCCAGAATGGAATTTAACAAGACAGGACAGACTGCACAGAACAAGACAGACAACCATACTGATCAGCAACTTGTCTACATGCTACCAGCCCCTTTTATCTCTTTATCTATTTTCTCACATTTGTTTGTCCCCAAGCCATCTAGATCCCCCCGCCTTTCCCTGACATTGATTGTTCCCCTAAACATCACATAAATATAGTGCAATCCCCAAATGCTCTTCTCCTGCATCTCATAATGGATCCCATACCCCTAGGCAGTAACTAGCCCCCTCTATTACGAAGATTGTCTGAAAGCCTTCCCCCCGCCCCCCCCCCCCCCCCCCCCCCCCCCCCCGACTCATCTTGATGGGCTTTCCCCTTGAGCCTCAGGCTGAGGCTTTCCTGGCACACACCTGGGAGGCGCCCCCAGGGTGTCCCTTCCTGTGAGTTCATAATTTGGGTTCCCACCTGCCATTGTCCCTCTGTGCTCCTCAGGGTGTGAGGACATGGGCCTTTGGTGGGCTGATGACTACTGTGATGGGCCTGGGAGCAGCCCAGCAGGGTGCTGTTTGGGCTTCCCCTCCTGCCATTGTCTCTCTGCGCTCATTTGTGGGTGTGCAAACGAGCTTTTGTTACACAAACCAACATTATGCCCTGTGAAGGGGGATGCCTGCAAATGGGAGCCAAATGATCTGATCAGAATTTAGCACAAATTCAGCTCTACATTTGTAGGTCATGAACTGATCGTGGTTAATAACAATCACAATTAGAAATAAATAATTGAGTGAAGTAGGGCCAAATGCTTGCATGTGCTTGTCAAGAAAATCAGCCAAGAGGATCACAACCTTGAAAGGTGGTCTTTGTCATGCTCATCATAGCCACATTCTGCCTCCTCCTGAAGTCTGCCTCTGGTTGACCTCTCTGCTTGCCTTTGTATCATACAGCACAGGAACCTCCTTTTTCTGCAACTTTACTCAGCCTAGTCAGAGGCATATGGGGGATGCTATTAAAGCCCTTGGTTCTAATTATCCTGATGAACAGAAACATACTTCAAGTGTGAAGGGGTAAATATGCCTTGGTTCTTTCAGAGAGATCTTCTCGTACAGCAGACAATGATGAGATGTGAAGGTATGGTGGACACCAACTCAAATAGCATTTGCTTTCTGCTGTTTTTCATTTCACCATGTTTAGCCTTTTTAAGGGACCAAATTCTTTTTTTGCATTTTGAAATCTAGCTGATGAGTGCCTCAAGCTTCCCATCCTTAAGTGCCTACATACCTCCTGCAGACCTGTGCAGGGCAGAGCACAGTATCTCATTTCTGCTAGGGAAGTGCAGCGATGAATTAGTGTAAACATGCCAGAGCTGCTAGAATGAGCAAGGGGATTTGCAGATATCTGTGGAGAAGAAATTTGCTATAAAGAGTAAATAAAAAGCTAAAAGCTAATGAAAATATAACCATTCACATTCGATGGCATGTATTTCAAATAGACTAGAAATTACTGAATTGGTCCCAGGAATAGATGATAATTTTGGGAGCTATATTTCATGCCAGGTTCCAAAAGGCTCAGTTTTAAACACAGTGCAACCTTTCCTCCATGACATGGAAGCAAATAACTTTTAACAGTTTGAGGGTGGCACGAAGGCTGAAGGCACAGTAAATAGCTGTCTGGACAGAGCAGTCACACAGAGTAGTCTTGGCTGACTATTTAAAATGTGCTACTTTGCATTTAGTTTCACTTTTATTACAATTTAATACTATTTAGTAATCTTATTTTTATCTTTATTAATACAATTTAATAATTTTTATTTTATGTTAATAATATTTAATTTTACTTGATCCTTTAAGCTTCTATTAAAATGCATCTAAAATCAAACAAGACAGACTCTGCGTTTGAATGGGTGACTATCCCAGAAAGCTGTGCAAAGTGCACAGGGATCTGAGTGAACAAACAGCTGAATGGAGACGTTACTGTGAGGTTATGGCACAATGGGTTAATGTGAAAAGGAGCAGCAAGAAAGTTCTAACTCGGTGAACAGGTTAGAGCATTACTGTGTATGCCTTTATGTCCACATTTGGAAGAACTGAAAAATTTGAGATGTCTTTTAAAATGAGACACAGATTCATTAAAGGGGCTGGAAAAATGCTCTACAGTAAGAAACCTAAAGATCTCAGTCTGTTTAGTTTGTCAAGAAGAAAAGCAAGTGTATGAATAACTTTCCTGAAATGTAATGGCAGGTATTAAAAAGGTCTTTAATCTTGCTGAGAATGGCAGAGCAAGGGCACCAGCAGCTCTAAACTGATGTCAGACCAATTCAAATTATAAAGGAGAAATGCCTTTTTTAAGTGATGATGGTTTAATATTGGAACAGGGTATCAAAAGAATTGGTTCTTCCTCAGTCACACATCATGACTATATGCTTTCTTTCTGGGGAGCAGTGCTTTAGCCAAGCATACACTATGCTTGAGAAAAACACGAATCGCTGGTCTTCATATAGAGATGACTGTGTGAAGTATAATAGTTGATGATGTACAGGTGGTCTGATGCTTGTGTATCAGAAAGCCTGATTTAAGGATAGGAAGGTCTGATTTAAGGAAATTGTGGCCTTTAACTCAGTGATTCTCCTGTACACTGAGCTGACTTAGCTTACGACTACTAGAACAAATTGTAGTGGCATTCAGAAGCCTGACTAGATGTGTTCCCACAGGAAATGAGGTGATTGCAGTAGACTGGAAGGGACTGAAAGATGTGGACCAAATCAATATGGACAGCACCAGTTCACTGCATGGCAGCAGCTTCCATCGACCTTCCACTGAGGTGAGTGCCCGTCCCAGACCCACTTACATGGGGGGATCAAAAAGTTGAAATTCATTCTGAGTTCAGAAATGGGTGTTGTGCTTCACTGGGGCATTGTCTGGGAGAGGACCAGAATGTCAGTGTGCACCTGAGGATCAGACTTTCATATCTGTGCAGTTTGGCTTCAGAATATCCATAGTGAGTACAAATTTGCAAATGAAAGTGACCACTCATGACTGGAGTGGAACAGAACATGAAAAAAACTGTGGCAGTTCTGACAAGCCTGTAGGTCTGCATTCCTTGAATAATGGATTCTGCAGACACTATGTCTGTCCCAGCTTCTGCATTACAGCCATAACATCTTTTGAAGAAACACATTTATCTCCATTTTGATTTTTAGGGATGCATCTACTAGTAACTTGCTGCCTACCATGCAGTATCTCAAGGGCTGGTTCATTTGCTGTTCTGAATTATTGCAGCTTCTGCAATCCTAGGTACCTGAATTTTAAGCTCTGTAAGGTTCAGGGAGCGCAGTCATGATTAATAAAAAGATCAGTTTTTTTAAGCACGTAATTATTGAGGAATCGCAAATAATGTTCACAAATAAAATTAACAATTTGCAAAACCTTACAAAGTGCTAATATATAGGTATTTTTATTTCCTTATTATACCTTGCTGGCTTGGAATGTAGCTCCAAGAAACTTGGAGTTTCATGGAATCCTGGCAAAAACTGTGGGGCCCAACCTTGTATGGAAATGTTAAATCCAATGCAGATCTAAAAGTCAATGAGCATAAACTATACCTCAGTGAACATTTTGATTTATGTGAATGAATACCATAGGTGTAACTGATTCATCTACGTTTTCCTCAGTGTCCACATCCCAAACCCAAGATGTTTAGATGTGAGTCCTCCCAGCTGGAGGAAATGCACTATGAATTGGTACTGTAATGGCTCATATGGTAAACGGATCTGGTTTGCAAGGGGAAAGTAAGTCAGAATGGACAAACTGGAAGACTACAAGAGAAAATAATTTCAGCAGAAAACAATTCTGTAACTTGCTGTATTATACTCAAAATACATAGGTAGTGTAGCTCCTCCTTGTGTTAGCCTCAAAGCGATGCAACTCCCATGCAGGGGCACCAGCATTGCAACATTTAGCCAAGAGCTGTTAGAAGGGGAGCCTTATGAAAAGGTGTTTGGTTTTCTCTCTCTTTCTCTATTATCCTATTCGCTATTGTACCTTCAAACATCGTGATACCTACAGACACCATGATCAACAGCAGGGAATGAAACCAGCTTGAAAGACACAAGTTTTTTTAATACATCAGATGAAGTAGCGGCTGTTGATTATGACAAACTACTAGAGACATGCATGGCTGTTTGCAACTTGTTTGTTACACTAACATGATGTCCTTCTTTGCTTTCTTTAGCAAACACGGACAGATTTCTCCTGGGATGGTATCAATGTGAGTACGCACCACACCACTGTTGAGATTTCTAGTCACAGGAAGACCAGGGTTTGTCTGTCATTGGATATAGTGGAGACCAGAATGAAAACATGACTGAAAGTCTTTAGTGCCACTGAAATTCTGGGAATTATCTAAGATTCAGAGGATGGTGATGAATTTTTGTTTGCTTCTGGGTCTTTTGCTGTTTGGCAGGTATTTAGAACTGCAGGTGGCTATTAAATTGGTCTTGTCTTCTTTGGGACAAAGGTGTGTCATATGTTCTCTTTTTGACATTTCTGGGCACTATTAGATAAAAAAGGTGTCTGTCCAGCATGTTTAAAAAACCCCAGTAATCTTTGATTAGAGCGAAATTTGATCTTCTCCAGGACTTTGGGAGAAATGTATCCCTCATTTTCAGTTGCATACAGAAGTAAAAGAATTCTTAATGTTCTCTGGGGGAGATGGTCAGCACCAGTTAATTTCATTTAGCAAGTGGAAGAAGAAACAAGCAAAGATTTTAATAACATGTTTCTTGTTGCTCTTAATAGTTATGCCATGAGGATGTATTTTTTTTTTTTTTTTTTCTTTTTCACTGATGTAAAACCAGCATCCTGAAAAGGGAATAATGCATATTAGTGCTACCAAACTGTTTTTTCTGTGGGTTAAAAAATGAGTTCACATAAATTAGCTTTGATAGTTTTATACACTTGGAAAGGTAGGATAAGAAGCTGCATTTTTGGTAGTAGAAGCATTTTCAAATTTTAGATGCTTACAAAACTTTTAAATGGCTTACATTTTCTGGTTCTCTGTGGTTTGAAAGCACTTGGGCCACTGAATATCAAAGGGACTTATATTTTTAACTAAACCTTGCCCTACTGACATTTCTTTCATTGTGGCACTTATGGCTTCGGATTGTTTGCCTAGGCTCAGTTAGAGAAATAAATTGTGCAGGAAAATTATGGTGCATGCAGCAACTGTCTAGAAGAAATCTGTCAGGTTTTTCCTCACTCCGCTTCTTTCTAGTGGAAAGCAAGGTGCACAAAGTCATGTTTCCTTAAAGATAGCAGAAGACAGTTTCCTTATTTGCAGTTTCCCATTTTCCAACCCATTCTGAATCCATGGAGCTCTTTCATAATGCAGGTCTTTCTCTGTAATTCCATAGAGCTTCGGTATCAAAGCTGGCTCATAATTTTCCTTCCCTTCCCATTCATTCCTGCCTTCATGTCATAGCTCTCCAACCTTTTAGTGGTAGAGACGTTCTGCAGTTTACTTTCTTTTCTGGACCATTGCCCCCAGACTGTCTTGAAATAAATGGATGGTTACTGAACAGCAGTGCCCAGGCAGGAATGACCAGTGGGGCGTAGGTGGACATTCTTCAACCAACTTCATCACCAAAGGAAATGCATCATGGAACAAGGGCTGTGTTCTCAGCTACACCTTTCACTTCTTACTATTCTTCTCCCGCTTTCTGATTTCTTCACCTCCCATGTTACATACAGACATTCCTGGCTCCAAAGTTACAGGATGCCTTAGCTGCTGCATTTACGCTCAGTTTCCAGAGAAACTCACCTCTCATATTTTGGCAATTGACTGGAATTACATGCAGTTCAACATCTTTACAATGCCTTCCTTCATCTCCAGCTGTTTGACTGCCTAGTTATTGCTCCTCTCACCTTTTGTGAGGTTTGTGCCTATGACTAAATGCTTACTTCATGTCGGGATTTAAAACCTCCAGTGTCATAGTCACTACTTGTGGATATCTTTGTGTTTGAAACATGCTGGACTTGATTTTCAGAGAGGTTGAAATGAAGAGCAGAAGCAATGCCTGTTTAGCCCTTGTGAAAATTAAGCCTCATATGCAATGCCTGGCATCTCTGAAGAAGCCTGATGAATTCATCTTGAGGAATTGTGTTGATGATGTTTGTGACTGCTGCCTGTCCCAATAGTTTCCTGTCCTTGTTATTCAGGGACTGAGGATGAACATAGAGAATAGAGTAAAAGGGAATTAAGCAGAGCTGTAGACCTCATTTTTTTACAGGTAGTTTTAGGTTCTTGAAACAGGACACATGATGGATACAGTCATGTTCATTTTATTAAGACCATATGAGAAGAAACGAAAACCAAGAGTAACATAAAAGTTAATATCTGTAGTATGATGCATTATATGATGCATTACTGTGTCTTGCCTATTGCATTCTTAGCTCTCCATTGTAAACTCTCTGAATTGTCCAACAGCCATGTCTTTTATCTCTAACAAAGTGTCGGGAACAGTGCAGCTTGTCTGTGGAGGACTGGCAGCAGCCAAAGGGAGGCTTCTCACAGCCTGCTTCTGCCTCTCCCACTGATTTTGCCTCACTCAGTCCCAATGCTATGCAATATCCAGTCGTGGTTAAATAGACTGTAATTTTTCCTTCCCTTCTTTTGTTCTTTTTCTTGTTGCTTGCTTCTGCTCTTCAACTTTCCCCTACCTTCTGGAATCCTTACACTGATTTTTCACTTCAATCCTTTTCTCCTTCCTGTATATAATTTCTTCATATGCTCTCTCTTTTCAGCTCTCCATGGAAGATACGACCTCCATCCTCCCCAAGCTGAAACGCAACTCCAATGCTTATGGGATTGGGGCTTTGGCTAAATCATCTTTCTCTGGTGAGGTCCTCAAAATTTGGGTTTATCCTTGGCAGCTTCTCTCCACAGGCCTTTGTGCCTCTTCCCATATCTCCCTGTTGCTCTCCCAACTGCTCCTTTCTGACTCTTGCCTTTTTGAGGCCTTAGAGGATTCTCCACCACCATGGTTCTAGATGCAGAAATCTCTTAGCTGTTGCCCTTTCAAGGAACAGATTTGTCTTACTCCTGTTGGCTTCTCACCATGCACCCCAGTTCAGACATCTTGAACTTCTTTCCCTCAAACAGTCTTGGGTTTAACCACATTTTCTATTTCCTAGTTTGTTCACTTCCAGGCTTCATCCTTCATGCCCAAGTCTGTCCTAAATGGAAGGAATGGTCTTTCATATTTGGGTTTTCCCTTTTTCCCCCTTTTGAGAGCCAGTCCAAGGAAAGATGGAGAAACTCTCCTGGAGAGTGATACAGTGAAAGGTGTGAGACACCCAACTCAAAGACTGAATCCCATCAGGGAAGGAGAGGAGAACAACTTCCAAGAGAGGTAAACAGCATGGCAGACAACCCTGGAGCTGTGTAATAGCCCCTCCTTGTTTTCTAATGTCTGGCCCCTTAGGGATATCTCGCAGCATGAAGGACCATGTCACAAAGCCAACGGCTATGGGCCAAGGCCGTGTGGCTCACATGATTGAATGGCAAGGCTGGGGCAAAGGTAGCAGCCAGCAGCAGCAGCACACGCATGAGACAGCACGCAAAGACGCTGATGCCTACTCAGACCTGAGTGATGGTGAAAAGGAGGCCCGGTTCCTTGCAGGTAGCACTAACTTTTTGGCATGTGGATTGGATTGGTTGGGATGTCGTAGAGCAGAATCCCTGAGAGACCAAAGTGCAGGAACCTGAAAAACACACTCAGGAGAGCCTGTGGGTGGTTCAGATGGCCAAAGGAGATGAGAGACTGTGGTTGGAGTATGGCCAATGGAATGCAAAGTGGAGAGGGTGAGGGCCAACTGTGGGTGATGGGTGTTGCTGAGATAGGAGAAGAGTAGGACAGTGTGAACAAGAGATGAGGTTAAAGAGGGTGGTGAGAAGTGGAGACTTTCACACATCCTTGCTTCCCCTCCCTGTCTCCTTTGGCACAGGAGTGATGGAGCAATTTGCTATTTCTGAGGCAACTCTCATGGCCTGGTCCTCCATGGATGGTGAGGATGTGAGCGTAAACTCAAATCAAGAGAACCCAGCTGGCAACTACTCTGAGAACTATCAGGAGCTAATGGAGAGTCAAGGTAAGCTCCAGTGCCTCTTGCTAATCTTGAAACATCCCTTTTCTGCTCTTGTCATGTTGCTGTCTTTCCCTCTAACCCTGTTTTATTCTGTAGACTCAATTTGGGGGCTTAGGATCTAGCAGAGGCATCACCTATTTGTGGAGCTGTCCAAGGAATCTAATCTTAACAGGGAGGCTCCAAAGCCCAGTTCCTTTGCCTTTTTTTGGGTACAACTGTGGAAAGCTATCAGCTCTTGCAGTCAGTTGTGGGTACAATCAAGTCCATCTGCCTACTGCCTAGAACTGCCTTTTGTCTTCACCCTCCTTCCCTCTAAAGGATTTATCTACCCTGTACAGCACAGTGCCATGCACAGGCACACAAGCTGTCTGAATGAGCTAGCTTGGCCTAGAGAAGGTGTCTAACTGTGTGTTGTTTCCCTCCTTTACTTGCAGAGCATATGGCCCAGACACAGTATGACAGCTGGCCTCATTCCTACGTCTCACAGGGCATGTATTGCTTAGGTTCCTCCGATGCCTGGGAGACCAGTGACCAGTCCCTCATCGCTTCCCCGGCAACTGGCTCCTACTTAGGCCAGAATTTTGATGAGTCCCAGACAAACCTTCAGGAAAGCATTTTGATTCAAAGCAGCCTTCTCCAGCAGCAACAGCTGCAGCAACAGCGTCAGGAACAGAACTTCATCCAGAGCACAGGGCTGGTCCACGTGTGGCCACTGCAGACTGCTCATGGTGGGGGTGGGGCTGAGTCCAGCACATACATGGAGGACCACATTGAGGATGAAGGAAACCCCCGTCTGGAGAAGGCTCCTCTCCTAAACAAGAAGCCATCTCCAGAGGAGGATGATGCAGTGTGCCGGGACCTGGAATCACTGTCTCCTCGAGAGGAGATGGAACATGCTGCACTGAGCCGCAAAGTCTCAGATGTCACCTCCTCTGGGGTGCAGTCCTTTGATGAGGAAGAGGGAGAAACAAACAACTGATGCTTTCTGTGAAGTTCTCATCACTACTGAACAAAGAAAGGGGTGGCAAGGAATGAAATGACAGGGATTCTTCTCTCCAGCTCCCCATACTTCCGAGCAGACACACCTTCCATTCCTGACATTTAATTATTTTTTTAAACAAGAGGAAAATCTCAAATTGATTGACACACGAAGACCTCTTCTTCCCTTCCACCATGGACACATGTTTTTGATTTTCATTGCTCTGGGCAACACATGTGAGGTGCTTGGAGAGATCTGGATTGGTAAATCATTTCTAAATCTTTTTAATACAAAGTCTTGGCTGTGGATACAAACTCTTCTGGTACTGGGGATGTAGCTGATAAAACAGGCTTGGTATAGGGAGCGGCTATGTGGCTAAAATCCATCTTGGCAGGATGGATGTTGCTCTGTGGACATGGTCCCCTTTGAGAGAATATATGAATATAAACTGTTTTAAAATGAAGATACGGCTTTACAAATATAGATTGCACTAGTATTGTGATTGTGGCTTATACAGAGGATAAGGCTGTATTCGATACAGACTGTATGGAGATGAAAGATTCGCTGTATAACCAGATCCTCAATAGCACCTTGATATGAAATTGTAGGCTCAATGGATACAAACTGCTGTCCATGGGCATGGGCTGTGCTGCAGTACAGATGGTGTGGTTCTGTGGGCATGGCTCTACTGTGGCACGGAAGAATGGATGCAGATACGACTCTAACCCTGCTCTCAGATATTCATGCTTTGATCTCTTCCTAATATTTAATTTATTTGTTTCTCTCTTTGACATTTCTACCTTACCAGGAGCTGGCAAGAGTGGTGTCCTTTTGGCACTGGGCACCAGATGCCAGTGGAAAGGACATTTTCAGCTACAGAGACAGTCATGAAAAGCTGACTCTTGCAGGGGGCTTGAGAACATGTCCGTCTTGGTGCTGCTGCTGTATCCTTGTGTGTTTTCCTTGCCAGCAGTATGGGGAGACCCAGAGAGCAGGCAGCAGGTCCAGGAAGAGTGTGTACAGCTATGAGATCACAGATATCCAGTTTACATTGGAGTTTTCAGTTTTTGCTTTTTTTTTACCTTTTTATATTGCTGGGTAAGTGTTCCTAACAAAGCAGTTAATATTGGGAAAGGCCTGTACTCCAGTCATCACTTAACAGAAATACTGCATCTTTCCCATTTCTGCCACTCCTTCTGCAGTGCCAAATGTAGCTGGAGGAAAAGGGGTGAGAGGAAGTTTTCTCTTCCTATTTATTTCTTCTTCCTGCCAATATTTTCCTCTTTTGTTTTCCTATCCCCAAGCAATGTAAATAATGCTCATTACTTGTTCTGTTTCTTTTTCCCTCCCATGTCTTTTTTAGGAGTGGAGAAAGCTGATTTCAGGAGTTTTCCCTATTTGTACAGGTTCTCTTTTTTTTATTGTTGTTAAAAAATACAGCTCATTGACTAGGGGGAATTTGGTCTCTTGCAATTCCTTGCCATGTTTCTACAGCCCTCCTTTTGGCAGGGAGGGGTTTTGAAAGGAAATTGAACAAACTGTCTCCTCTCAAGGTCTCACCAGAAAATAGATGGGAGCAAAAGCGAAAGAAAAAAATGTACAAGGCTATCGATTTTGCTAGAGGACTGAACAGAACCAGCAGAGATTACCCAAGTGCTGAGTTTTAATTGCAATACGTCTTGCAAGGAAGCATCAGCACAGCATGGGTTTAGATCAGATGCTAGATCTGATGAGCTAGAGAAAGGAATTTGCCTGGGCACTGCCATACTGTCCCAGGGGCAACCCTTTCTCACTTACTCTGACTCATACCTACTCTGTTTAATTCATTATATATTTGTCTCTTTGCCTTCTCTTCAGGCTTGGTGTATTTTTTGGATGACAGGATTATGACTTGGTGTATTTTTTGGATATGTGCTTTTTTCCCGAGTCAGGTTTAGACGCAGCATATTTGCAGGGAAGAATGTCTGAGGAGAATAAAATGTGACTGAAGTAATATCAAGTGCCAGAGTTCACACAGCTCCTGGCAAGCAAAGCAGATGATGTCCAGGAATTACAAAAAGTACGAATGGGACTCTCAGGTAGAACTTTACCCCACTCAGCTTTCTCCCACTTACACAGGCAGCTGCATGAAGAGTGTCTCCTCTATGAATGCCCAAGTCTTTCCAGCCAAGTCCACTCCAAGTGGATCTGTCTTCCCTCTCCATTGCACCTCTAAAAGGAAAGACCTTTGGGTTATTTAAGACTGGTAATTTGGTGTAGGTAAGAGATAAAAGTTTTTGTGACCACCTTTTTTTACCCATTTGCTTGGGCTTGCTTACATCTCTCTAAGGAGGTAGCTATTCTCCTGAATGATGACCTTTCAAATCTCTTTAAAGATGTTTACACATTCAGGTGCTAACCTCCCCCTGGGCAGGAGGGTTTGATAAAGATGATCTTCTACAGCTCTTGCAGGGCCAGTGCTAGCTCATTGTCCTGAATTGTTTTGGGTCTAGCCATGGAGCAGGGCCTAGGAAATCACACTAGCCAGAACAGGGAGACGGGACAAGTGCCGAGAGTACCTCAGCGGATGACTAACAAGTGTTAACCTTTTATTCCTTTTTTTAAAAAAGCCTTCAGGAAAAAATGGTCAGTTATGTTCCTTTGTGGGAGATTTGGGTGGCTTGTTGCTTTTTTCTCCAAACCATTTTATTCCCACGTGCCTCTCCCGGACCAGTCTGGATGTTTATGGTAACTTTCAGAGTAGCTTTGAATGATGCCTCTATGTTTACAGGATTGGGACAAGTGGGTCAACTTGTCCAGGGCTTCTTTTTCTTTTAATGTGGACCTGTGATACATTTACTAAGATGTCTGGTGGATGTCTAAAAGATATTCATTATTTCCATGCAAGGCAGTAACAGGGAATTACCTAGGTGGGAAAAAGTGTGGAAAAAATTGATGTTACAGAAAATTCTATGGGGTTCAACAGGAAAATAAAACCTATCTGTAGAGTATTCTAACCTCTGTGGAATGAGATAGAGAATTATACGCTGCTGTATAATTCCATAACCTGGTCTCTAGAAACTCTCATTCTCTGTGAATTCTGACTAGTTTGAAGGCTCTCTATAAACTTTCAAGCTTACTAAATTCTATAAAACTTTTTCATAAAGGTCTTGACTTTCTGTCAACAACAAAATTACAGCGTTTTTCTGAAAAAAAGAAAACGGCTATTTTCCCTGATGTCTCCACAATCCAAAAGGGATGTCTGTCTGCCTCTACAGTTGCCAGAAGCTTGACTGGAGAGAGCAGGTCTGCCCATAAACACTTGTGACCTGAGTGAACATCCTGAGCTGAACTGGAAAGGCAGTTTGAATCTCTTTGAAAATGGAAAATGGTTTGTATAATCTGGCCTTTTCTTATGTAACAGACCTGCTGTTTGTGTGTATCCAGTATCAGAGAGAGGGACCTGGAACCTACTGTACATTTCCTAGAAAAGCTGTTATTATATAGCTACACTTATTCAAGCATATGGATGGCACAGGTGCTCTGTGAGCAAAATTTGGCCTGCAGTTCCTTTATCCTGGTGAGGAGGGATGACTTGGAGAGAGTCCAGCCAAATACTCAGAGCCCAAATTGAATTTGTGAGGCTGAAAATATGAAGGAAAGGTAAGCTCTGTATCCCTGATCTACAGTTACTAAGAAACTGAGCCCTGCTGTTCATTTACACAAACTCTTTATAGAGCAGAGCTGCACTAAGTAAAAATTTTGGATTTTCAAGAAGCAGCAGAGGTAGAAGATTCACGTCTTCCTCCTGCCCCCCTGCAGCCCTTGTCTTCAACTGGAACTTGTTGAAGTTATTGTGCTGAACATGAATGAAAGCTTAAACACAGGTGACCCTAATTGAAAAATATCTCAGATTCCACTTCAAGAACATTCTCTCTTGGTCCTTTTCCCATGATTGCTCATATCTGATCAGTTACTCTATTTCATAAGTTTTTATTTTATATAAATCTTAAGCTTTCTTTACAAGCCTTGTGAGTTCCCTTCAACTCCATTACCTCAGGCTCTGGGATGAAGAAGTCAACCTGCTTCTTTCAGTTTTTGTGCCTCTAAATCATCTTCTGCAAAGCTGCTGACAAGCCACCCACTTGCTTTTCCCCCTTAAAAACTTTAACATCACCTTTCATGATAGGCTTGCAGCAGAGAACAGAGTTTAGCCATGCACTTTGAAATAGCATCTTCATGATGAGTCTAAGCTGCTAAAAGGAGCTGTCATGCCTCCTCCCTTCCATCACCACCAGCTGTATACTTCTACTGCCTAAGAAGCACCAGTGCTAACAGTCATTTGGCTGCTTGGGAGCTGGCCCCACTGAAAACTAACCCAGTCCCCTATCAAAATAAGGGTTTCACTGGAATCAGCTCCTTGTATTGTTTCACTTGGTGAGGCAAGCAGCACTGAAGGCTGGTGAGACGTGCAGATGGTCATGTTGAAGAGTATTTCTTTGGTTGCAGATGCTACTTAAATTGGCTTAAGCTGATCATGAAATATCTATCCGAGAAGAAAAAACCCAGCTGGGGTACCAGGGAGGATATATTCCCCCCTTCCTTTCCTATCGTTTTCCTTAGAATTTCTGGTATGCTCTTATCTGATTTGGGTTTTGTTGCTATTTAATGCCCTGTTATTTCCCTCACTATTCCCTCCCCTTCCACAGGCTCCTTTGAGATAGCCCCTTCCAATAGGGTAAGAGGAGATGAGTAACTTGATATATGCATGGAATTAATAAAATTGACATGTGCAAGTCTCATATGCACTCAGTGATTACACTCCACGGCAGCTAAGGATACTGATAAATCTGCTGTAATTGCAAGAGGCAGAGCCTTGGGAGTGAAGCACGGCTGTTGGAGGTGAGGTTTATCCCTATCTTTAAGCCAGTTCCAATGTAGTGTGAGACCCAGAATGGCACTTCACACTTAGGCAGAGTCGCATGCTGTACTGTGTACCACAATGAGAAAAGAAATGGAGAGAAGGAAACTGTTCTCTTCATTTGACAGAGGTATGAGGTATGGGGGTGAGGCAAGGTAGTATGCAACAGTACAGGCTTGTGGACAACTATGTGTGCTCTGTGCAATAGCAAGGAGAAGTCTAGCTAGAGAGGGAAAGACATTGATGGAAAGGCTTGGGAAAAAGACCAAGACAAGCTTGAAGTCTTATGTTTACACAACATGGATAGGGAGCTTTATGGCAGACTCCGGGCAGAATGGGCTCAGGTGTAAATTGCTACACAAGTTGTAGCTCCAGGACTGGTGCAGCTTATGGGACTTAGTCCAAGCCACACTTCATCCTCTAAGACAGTGATAGGAAAGAGACCTCCATGAATTTGGGCACCTACTGGCTTCTTTTTCATCATCTTCAAAAACCTGTTCACAGTATGCTTAATTCTTCAGGGGAATCATATAAGAAATGCACCAAATGGGAACTTAGTCATTGTCCAAATGAAGTAAATGTGAGTTCTGTTCTCACTGGCAAACCCAAAGTATCTAGATTTAGCTCAGTTTGCCTTAACTGTTGTATTGCTAATTGCCTAGAAAGAGAAACAAACTGAAATAAATCCACCTCTAAATGTTGTGGAGAGCAGAGCAGCATTGCCATAGTCTAAGCTCTTCCTTTTAATTTCTCCCAGATGGAACTTCCCATGTTCCTTGTTCAAACTACTCTAAACAACCTAGCATTTCCCTTAAACTAACTGTTTGACTTTTTCCAAAAGAAAAAGGAAAAGAAAGGGAAGAAAAAAAATCCATTCTGATAGAGAGATTATCAGCAGCTGGTGCCCTTACATCTAGAAAAATATAAATAACAGTTTCCTCTTTAATTCCCCTCACCAGTAGCAATCTGACAGGGGAAGATTTTATGCCATGGCTCAGGGAAAGGAAAAATAAACAGGGAAAATGTGAATAAAGTAGTGCCTATTAGAACTAAATGTATGTGTAGCACAGCCTATAGTCATTAAAACACAGTCTCAAATATGAATGCAAGCTGTAAAATCAATGCCAGGTGCCTCTTTTGTATCATAGGCTTTTCCCAGGCTAAGTAGTAGTGAACCTGCACAGGAGCAAAAGAGAACAACTGGATGTTGGTGCCAGACCAATGTTTCTCTGTCTCAGAACATGTCATGGAGCCTGGGCAAGACTGTTGGGGACACTATACTCTCTCAGCAGCACAGCCAGCTTCATGAATTGACTGGGGTAGGGATGAAGACAAATCATTATTATGTTAACAAATGGACATGGAAGACCTGCACTTAGAACATTAGGGCCTATTTGCATCCTTGCACTGACATTTTTCCCCAGCATAGGCAGAACAAAATGTTATCTTTTCCTCCAAAGTCAAGAGCAGCTCTATGATTGTCAGTGTTGGTCTGTCTAAAAATATGTGATATATTTTTTCCAGTGCAGATATACATTTTTGGAAGAGAAAAAATTTAGTCAGGCCAGGACTCTGTGAGAAAGAGTATGTTTACTAAAACTGTAGAGACTTGTTCAAGAATGTTCTCAGTGCAGATGTCATGGAATCGTAGAATCGCTTGGGTTGGAAAGGGACCTTAAAGGTCATCTAGTTCCAACCCCCCTGCCATGGGCAGTACTTACCTACTGATGAGTAGTAGCAGCTGTCTTCTAGGAAGAGAGGGATTGCAGTGTTTTGTGGAAAGAATGCTACTGAGGATCTTCCTCATCTCCTTTGACTGGGGACATTTCAAATGCCTCTGAAATCTAGTCTTGTTTTTGCTTTCCCATAAGAGATCAAGTGTCCATGCTAGCAATGAAAAAACATCTAAAAAGGCTTTTTTTCCATTATGGAGACAAGACCTTGCACGAAGATTTACTTCTAATAAGATAAAGGCATGTAGTCCAAATTCACTGGCCTTCTGGATTAATTTTCATTGGGTGTAGAAATCCAGTAATGAGTTGGAGGACAAAAGGTTAAGAACCCTCTTCCAGAGCCCTGACAAGCTCCCATGAGGCAAGTACAGGTGGAATTCCCTTCTTTTCAGATACTGCATGTGTGAGCAATGTAGCAAGCCAAAAGCTGTTTTGCAGGTATATATTCCTGTTTGGCTTCAATTTTTCTTCTTTGATTTGTGGATGTTGTGCATGATTGGAGGTCTCTGAGAAGCCCTACAATATAAAACTGGGACTCAAAAGTAAGTTTACAGGGAACAGGATTTCTCTTGTTTCAGCTCTTTCCAGATATGGGAAGGTACAGACTGAGGATTTGGGAGGTACAAGGGTGGTGGATGGGAGTCTCAGGGGTGGCATGCAGAATGACTTCCTGAAGCATGTTTAAAAGTAACTGAAGGCTTGGGTCTTCAAATGTTGTACTCTCAGTACCTGAAACTGCTTTAGCATAAGTGTATGGGAGAATGGAGGTTGCCGCAAAACAATTTTAAAGAGCTTCCCCCAAGCCTGTACACGTTTTCTGTAGGGGGAGGATGCATGATGATTATATGTACTCTTTCAAGCTAGTGTTTACAGAGGTGCATTGATGTTTGGGGGGAAAGTACTAAATGGAAGTAAAACAAAAAGGGAAAGGGACCCACTATTGAAAGCTTTCATCCTTACCTTGTCCCACACTAGCCCTTAATAACTAAAATGAGTCTGATTTGCCTTTGGTCTTCCAGCTCCAAAACATGTTTGCCTGAAAATTTTTGTTGGATATACTTCGCATGTTTTGATAATGTGACTTATGAGATAACACTTCTACAAAGATATATATAAATACATACATGTACAACCACATACATACATGTACACACACTACATATAGACTTAGGAAACTATATGGCACTATACACCTCCATGCCTGTATGTGGCAGCAACCACAGTAAAGGAGAGGAGGTAGCTCAAAATAGCATGTACAGTCCTTTATGGAGTTGTTATTAAACAGAATGTGGTCTTGCCATCCTGGCTGGTGGAAGTGTTTTATTTCTGTGGGACTGGTTCCAGGGGAGTTGCGTCTGAGGAAGGAGGATCCTAGGAAGAGGGTGTGGGTCTCAGTGAGGTAGTCTGATGGAGGACATTGAAAAGGATCCACGGTGGCTTGGAGAAGCATCCCAGAGTAGGAAATAAATTTCTTGTTAAGAAGATATGAACATCACATGTTCAACTGTACAGGGCTAAAATCTGTGTGCCTGTGGCTGCCATGACACAAATCCCAGGCCATTGTGGCAGATTTGATGATAGGCAACATCACATTGATGGGACCCTCTAGTTTAGCGTAGAGTGAGTTTTCCTGTTCCACTGAAACAGCATTTTCTGGATGATACATATAAGCATTGGTGACATGCAGACACATCTGGTACGGGGTTGGACAGAAGTTTCACAACAGCAGATTAGGACACAAAGAGGAGTCTGATGCTGGGCTTGTAAAAGGCACTGACACTGGATAGCAAGACTCTGGTTTCACATTTCAGTTTTAAATTGGTGCTTCTCAGCCTGCTGTCCTCATAGCAGGTTGGGGAATTGGTTGACCCAGAGGGAAAGGAGCATCTCTGTACCTCCAACATTGTTGTACCATCTGCTTCTGATTTAGAACATTAGGCCAGATCCAGTAGTGCTTTGTTTACCATATGAGAATTTTAAGATCTAGACATAAAAGATAACCTATTTTCTTGTGAAGATACTTATTTGCATTTTTTTGCACTGGTTCTTACAGAGGCTAAGCGGTGTCTTTTGCCCTGCTTAAGGCATAGTGTATTTCACAATCAGGGCTATTTAGCTGGTCTTTACTTTCAGTGTTCTATTTGAAGTTAATCTGCTTCCTTCCAGTTTATGTACCTTTGCTTCTGAATAGGTTCCTGCCCACCCCTTGGTATGTATGTCTGCATAATTATGTTAATATAATTAATTGTGACTTACAGAACACAAACATATTTAACTCATTTAGGTTTTGGGGTTTTTTTGTCAATCCTGTAAGTCCCCTAGTACTCACTCCCTGTTGTTTCAGTTTTTTTCCCAAGTGGCCTCTAAATTGTCACTATTGTTTTTATAGGTAGTGTGTCAAATGAAATCAGTTATTCCACATATGTTTAAGACTTGAGTCCCTGGGAAAATAACATGTCTCTGAGCCTGGAATTTGTACCTCTGCATAGGAAAAATGTATTTTTTTCTTAATTTTACATTATGCTACAAAGATGGTGTTCAGCTGCTGAGTGCTTCACCTAACAGAATTCTTTTACCGTCGTACTAGTCTAGATTTATCCTTCAGTTAAGTACATCTCCTCTGGATTTAGCTGCTTAGCCTCAACATGAACCTCATTCTGTGGTATCTGCCCCAGTCTCTGATCTCCACTTTCTGCTTATTTCTCTGTTTAGACTAGATGACAAATCTACCGTATGTTTCTCTCATGTTACCATCTTACAAGCTGTCATATGTTACTTGCTTTTTTAAGTCATTAATGAAAACAGTACATAAAAAGGGCATAAGACCATTCTGACTGCACACCTCGCTGGCTCTGCACTGTGCCAGCTACAAGTGTATTTTCTATACAGTCCCTCAGACAGTTCGTATCTTCTGTGCCAGAGAAACTGCAAATTTGATTTAATCATAAGATTTTGTGACATATTTGGTCATAATCCAGACATCTCACAGCTCCCATCTCTTTTCACAGCCCATTTGCTTAAGTGTACTATAGAAGTTTGAGGGGGAGAAAAAAGCAGATGAATATTTTTTGACAAATTTATTCCTCGTAAATCTTCCATTGCTGTCTTTTGCACTTGTTTCTGTGTGGAAAAACTGAAAAGCTCCTAACTTGAGTTTGTGTGACTTTAATTCTGAACACATCTTAGTCGTCTTGTATTTTTACCTTCTGTTCTTCAAACTAAGTAAGTAGCTATTCAGTAAATAACCATATATTGGCAGCTTTTAGATTGTTGTTCATATAAAGCAGGCAATTTACATTTTCATTTATCTACATTCTGTTTCCTTTATAAATCTGCTGCTGGACTTTTCCTCAACATACTTTGTCTTCCATATCAGGTGCAATCCTTCAGGTTGGCTAGATACCTTTCAGTAAATGGTTTAACTATGGAGCACAAGATCTTTGCACAAGCAGCACACCAAAACTGCTGGGATGTGAGCAAATGCTCATGTGAAAGGCCAATGCTTAAACTAGTAACTGTTTTGAGTGAGGCTGGCTTCATTTAGCTAGTACGCTAATCCCATCAGTGCCCACAGTAGTGGCTTTAGCATTGTGAGGCTGCATCAGGACTTACTGACTTCCAGCAAGCTGAGGGAGGGAGGGGGACATGTGGCTCAAAGCACAGGCAAAACAATTGCAAAGCTATCTGCTATTGCACACCCGTGATTTGAAAAAGGTGATGTCGTGTGTACATGACCACAGGGTTGTCTGTCCAGGTTGTGTGTGTGGGGTGTACACAATGAGAGCCTGTGGTTTATGGTCAGGACCAGTTTAAGCTTGCCTCTCACAAATAAAGCCTTAAAAATTTTTGCACCACATGGCTTAAGATAAAAAAATGTTTTTCTCTATTTGAGAATACTAATGCTCAGGCATGGCTTTTGTGCGGAAATATTAATTATGGGTCTTCGGCGTTGATTAAATTGTTATGGGAGCTGTGCCCAGATCCTTGCTTATGTGGCCATGAACAAGTTAGTGCTTGTTGTGACAGTATTTTTAATAGTGTGTTTTTAATTATACCCTTCCTGGGATTGGACGAATTTGGCAAAGAGGGATCTTTACTTGCTCAGCTGGTTATTGCCCTGTCTTGTACTCTTTGGCCACAAAACACACACTTCTGTACAGTGTTTGCGTAACTGGGGAGGGGGGGGGGAGTTACTTTTCATGAACTCTTGATTCTGTCTCTCTATTCCTGCTTGTACTAACTGGTTTTGTCTACAGGGTTAGCAAATCAGATTTTTTTTAGTCTGAAATAATTTGCCAACCAAAAAAAATTACATTGTCCAGGCAGATTTTTCTGGTTGTCCAGTAGTCCATCTCAATGTGTTTTCTCCTTCATCTGAATCATGACCAAGTCTCTTAGCCTTTTCATAGCTACTCAAAACCCTGCCTGTTGTCTTGTCAATCTTAAGTCTTCCTTATTTTTTTACTTCTTTATATTGGTGAGTTTAAAAATGAGACTTCTGCTTTCACATTTAAATGCCGTATAAAAGGAAGAGTTCAACTTTTTGCTAGATTAAATAGATAACTTCTTCCCTTCATTAACTGAATATCAGTAAACTAGCCATTAGTTGAGATTAAGACTACATTTATCTTGAAGATACAAGGTCAGAAGATTTTTTTTCCAGGTTTTTGTTGTTGTTGTCAGTGTTGGTAATGTTTTCTGAGAATATTCTGGTCTGATGAAGATTTTTCACTATTGTGTTCTTCTCAGAGTATTTCCTTATGTGTTGGGTACCAAATGTAGTTCAGCAGGTGCTTGGATTTGAAAATGCTGAACAAGATCAGCTCTATTTTAGTGCTTTGAGTGGTAATGACAAGCTTGGTGTGACATAAATCTCTGCCCAAAACAATTATTCTAAGCAACAGCACAAGCTATTTAGGAGAAGAGCAAGCTTCTGTGGTTCAAAACAGCCTCAGAGCTTCTTGTTTCTCAAGGCTTGTGCTTGGATTTTTGGGGGCAGATCTGAGATTTTACTTTCTAGCTGACTAGGAAGGCCTCAGTGCTCATGCAAATTCCAGGGATAGTTTGGGTTGGGGAAAAATTATTTTCGTGTGTAGGTAGCCAAGTCTATGCTACTTGGATAGGATGAGAGATGTGGGTTTTAGAGTGACAGATCAGTGTGACTTTGTTTGCCGGACAAAGGTTTCAAGTTCAAACTTTGAGGGGGCGTACTGGGATTGCCTGAAAGGGTTGCAAGCTTAGAGTTCTCTTGACAAAGGTTCAGTGTCAGTTTACTCCACCTTTCACACCTACTAAAATACTTGGCATCAGCTCAGTGAAGATTTTATTGGTAAAATGGAAATGGAAACATTTTCAGCCATAGCAAACCATCTTTGCAGTAAGTTTTTTGTCCCCTCCTGGCTCACGGTACTCATTCATGTATGCATACTTTTTCCCAGGTGAGAAAGTGGTGCAGATGGATGCTGCTGCTGCTCAAAGGGTGGGGGCATACCTGGAATGGATCCTGAATAATGCCTCCAAAGAGCAGCAGTAACACCCACCTTTCTGCTTCCCACAGAGGGCAGTCCAGCTCCTCATGGTAACTCTGGGACAGCTGAAGGCAATGGGAATGGAGAAATACGTGTGTGCACGTGTAGGCCAGTGTGCTCTTGTACCCTCAGGTGACAAACCTCAAGAAACTTCCGAGCTTGGCTTGTGTCTTACTGTGAGGTCCCCAAACCTCTCCACGTGCATAATTTTTGTTCCAGCTTCATCTCCCCCAGCTCACAATCTGTCT
Source organism: Gorsachius magnificus (assembly GCA_034008185.1). Taxonomy (NCBI): domain Eukaryota; kingdom Metazoa; phylum Chordata; class Aves; order Pelecaniformes; family Ardeidae; genus Gorsachius; species Gorsachius magnificus. The sequence continues at coordinate 132,718,459 of CM067081.1, forward strand.
GTCATGACTCACACACTCTCTGGCTTTGATTTAGACTCCATCTGCTCTCTCAGCCAGTCAGATCCCAGTTCTTCTGTAACACACCATAGGAGAAGTGTGGGACTGGAGCAGAACATATATCTGTATTCAGGAGACAGGAGGGGGAGGTGTATTGACTCCAGCCTCATAGTTTCTCTTTGTCTTATCTGTCTCAGCGCAAGCATTTGCCTAAGCTGCAAAATGTAAGTCTGTACTTGCCAGTAATAAGGCTGGGGCTGACTTGGAGAAACTTGTCTTTCCTGAGGGTCTGTGACCCTCAGATCAGATTTTGTCTCAGAGTGTTGCCACTCACCGCACATTTATGGTTTTTTTTTAAAGGAATGTCCTTTCTCCCCTGCTTATTTGAAGGACTATCACAGTTCCCTGAGAGAAAATAGCATCTGTTTTGCCTCTTCGCTACAGGCAGGGGAAGGTGACACAAAGGTAGCGGAGAGGCTGTGTGCTAATGCCTGCCAGCCAGAAATGTGCCACAACCCTCTGGTGGAGGCAAACAGCTGCTGTGGGTAAGAGACTTGCCCTCAGATCACCACCGTCTTCTCACAAGGACAGGGTGACCCTCGCAGGACTGAAGATGACTTTGTCAGGGAAAGGCTGTCCCCAGTTAGCTTATAGAGGGGGATCACATGTCACCATTCAAAGCTGGTGGGCTTTGAATTCTGGACAACAGAAATGAATCCTCCCTTTTCAAGAGACTAGCTGGGCAGATCCCCCCCTCCTATAAGCTTGTCACAGACTCCCCCACCCGTGAGCATCATCAGAGAGGAACTGGTGCAAGGTCAATCCTTGGAATTAAAGCCAGGAAAGAACTTTCCTAGGGAGACTGGTTTAGAGGTAACCATATTTTTTACTTGCTCCTGAGACAGCTTATGGAAAAGCACCTGTTAAGGTGAAACTGGTCACTCTAAGTTAGATAATGCTTTACTAGTTATCAAGAAGGGGGATGTGGCCCAACATCCAGGAGAATACCCCCAAGAACATACTCTCAGAGCCTGGATTTCTTCCTTGTTGCTGGTAAGTGGAAATACATCCAATAGGCTGCCTGGATCAAAAATATGTTAGAAAGAGATGTAGAATGTTAGAGGAAAGCTGCAGAATACACAGGATTTGATTTTGCTTATTTACTGAGAAAACCTCACAAGGACAGTGAGTTAAACAAAGAAGCATCTTATCTTTGGATGCTAAGGTTTTCATGCATGATACAAGCTGACAAGACATCTTTTTGCAAAATACAGATCGAGATCTGCTCCAGATTTAGAACTGGAATAGAGAGGGATGCTGCAGACAAGGGTTGAGGTCTCTGCTGTTAGTCACAATGGAGACAAGCTGGCAAAAGTGAGAGCTGGAATTCTCAGATCTGAGGTACGCAGAAATATGTGGAAAGCAGAAAGGGTAGAATTACCAGGAAAGAAAGCAGGAGTTTTCAGAGAGAAACCTGTTTTTAAAGTGTAGAAAATAAGGCCTCCCTCTGCTGTATTTCTTGGCAGCCTGCTAACACTCCATAATTCTTTTTTTTGAGTTGTTATATTTTAAGACTATAACTTTGTAAAAATTTTGAACAGTGATTCAGAGACAAACACAAGTACTTGAAATATAGGTGCATACATGCTGTTTTACTCCTCTCCCTCCAACACTGAGGATGCCTCCACTTAAGATTTTCCCATTCTATTTAAAAATTCCAGAGATAATGGGAAAACAAAGAGGCTTTCCTTCCTTCCAGTGCTTTTCTTAGAGCGCTGGCTGAATTCAAGACATGAGACATAGACTGAATATTTTCCTCCCACCTGTTTTTAGGGCACAGCTCAGCTAAAGAATAGAGAAGCTCCTAACTGCACCCCCATCCAGGAAAATCCCAGAGTAAAAATTGAGAAAGAGGAAAAATGTGCCGCATGGGAATGTTTTGGGGGGGGGGGGGGGGGGGGGGGGGGGGGGGGGGTAGTGCAAGATAAGAGCTAAGGAAAATGAGCTGCAGTAACGTGGACAGGATTGTAGTCAGAAGCAGCAATACACTTCTAGGCTGGAGGTCTGGCTGTGCTTACACTGGTGGATGCAGGCCAGATGTGACCGGAAGGGTGACACCAATAGAGAATGAGAAAAGCTGCCCCTTCTCCACTTTCCATGTGGCACGTTGACCCAGAGCATGCTGACCATGTCCAGCAGTATTCACGTCCTGTTACAATCCCTTCTGCCATTTTATGTAGACATGGTAGAAGCCCAAGCATTATGAGCCTGCCCTTAGCCACCTTGCAGTCCACATCTGACTCCTGCACACAACCATATAGTCCAACAGCCTAACGGTCTTTCCACAGAAAGAAAGCAGCAGAAGCAAGGGTCAGTCCAATGCCCCTTCTCCCAGCTGGATCAATCCTCTGTGGGGATCGCAAAGAACATCCCAAAGCTTCTCCTTGAGGAGCAAACACAAGAAGACTGGCTCAACTGAAGAGTGTGATGGACTACTCCACTCACACCAGCTATAGGGGGACATCCTCATCTTCATCTTCATCCTCATCCAGATCAGTGGAGCGTAGGCTTATGTCCTTGAGGATGTCTGAGATGTTTTCAGCAACTGGCCCTGTCAGCTCCATTTCTTCCAACTCAGTATCAGTGGCATAAGTGGAGCTCAGGACTTCCCCCTCTTCATGCAAGTGTGAGGGCTGGGGGGCGTGTGAGCAGGGAGGCAGTGGGCTCTCTGTGCCCAAGCCTGCTGCTTGCTGTGCTGCTGCCATGCCGTTGTCCTCCTGGCTCCACATCTGAGTGGCCTGGCTGACCTTCTCACTGCTGATGGAAGTCCGGTTGGTATCACGAAAACTGGCAAGGGGTGGGCGGAGACGAACCCCAGAGCGTGTGGAACCCTCTATTGCCTTCTGAAGCTATGAGAAGAGAAAAAGTTCAGAAAAATTGGATGAAAGGGAGGCTGACCCAGCCCCTACCCAGCAGAAGTTCGTCTACTCTCCAGGGTAAAGGGATCACAAATAGAGAGTCACAGCTCTACCTCTGGGACCTGTGGAGATTGTCTTTTACACTGGTGGTGTAATTTTTCATTCCACGGTAAATAACAAATTCCACACGACTTTCAGAAACAGTAATAACCACTCAGTTAAGAGCCCTATGTTCATGAAAAGGATGAACTATCTAACATCCCTATAAACACCACCTGCTGCCTCCTCTGAAATACAGCCATCCATTCCTCTACATGGCTTCCAAAGGGTTGACTCAGAATTCAACACTGGATTGAAAATGTAGTGATTGCAGTTACATATATTCCCAGCTGGATCCTCCAACACCTGTAAGTTATTGCAATGATCCACAGGACATTTGCAGTTGGTTAGGAGGAGATGAATGATTTGTACTTACCTCTTCCAAAGCCAAAACTCCCCTCAGCTTCCCCATACTGGTTACATAGGCATGGCTGAGGCCCAGTAATGAGAACAATGTATGAGTCTATGAACAAAACCACAAAAGATCATGTCAGGGACTTTGGAAACTGGTAACATGATACTTGTTGCTGGGACTTGGGATTTAGAAGTGGGAATCCCAAAGGCTGCAGTCATCCCTGTGAGAAACTCTCTCTTCCCTTCCCCTTTTGTAGCTAGCAAATGCTTCCCTTTGGTCCTGCTGCAGCGCCATAGTTGGGAGTATGTTGATGATGGAGAGCACATTCTCAAGGTCACTCACATCCTGCATCTGGCAAACAGAGATTCACACGCAACACCCTTTGTATTCAGGGACTTTATGCGGATCGTATGTCATTCTGGTGCTGGAAATTAAACTATCATGTAATAATATACAAAGTCAGAACCTGCTTAGGTTATTTATTCCAGTGCCTTCCTTAACACTAGAAGGTTTCTTTTTTTCCTGTTCCAGAATATTTCCTGTCAAAACTTAACCTTGTTACTGCTTATCCAGTGCAATGGGGACAGTGAGAACAAGTTATTCCCTTTCTCTTACAAAACCTTCTTAAAAGGACAGATATCACACTGCTATCAATCATCTTTTCTTCAGCCTAAATATACCCCATTATTTTACTGCTCTTCATAGATCAGGCTTTCTAAAACTTTCAGCATTCTCAGTGCTCATCTGTGGGGTATTTCCAACCTCCAAGTTCTTTAAGCTGAGCTCTAGCTAGACTTTACCTGTGGCTTTACATGAAATCATTCTTTCACAGCTGGTGTTTGCCTGGTTTTTAACATCACATGAGATATTGAATGTCATGTTCGAGTGTAAACTAGGGAAAATCTAATTTTTCAGGAACAAGACATTTTACCCTAATGTAAAAGAAAATCAGATTGGTTAAATACAATTTGATCATGATAACCTGTGGTACTCTTGCCATTGTCAGTAGTCTCACATTTAGCTCTAAGTACGCATACCTCAGATAGTCTGATTATTTATTCCTGCATTTTTTGTGCGTCCAAGTTAAGTTGATTTGTCTGTTATTTCAGTGTTTCTCATTAGCTCTTTTTTACAAGAGGTATGAGACTTTCCCCATTTGCAGTCTTCAGGTGTAACCCTATATTCTCAAACACAAATGCTAGTGGTTTTCAGATTACTTCAACCAGCCCTTTACAAAACATCAAACTCATCTTAAGTACATGCTAACCTGTTCTTATCTTGCTCAAGGCTGAGATCTTACCCCTTTGATAACAGTAATTAATTAATTTTGTGCAAGGCATATGCTGACCACTCATGTTAAATGAATATTGATGAAAACATGCACTGTGCACTTTTGCTTCAGCAGACTGCTTTCCTTTTCCATTGAGTGAAAGCCCAGTCCTCTCTTATTCCTGATATACAATGATTGCTTTTATCCCTAGTCGTCCTGTGCTAGCTCTAGAAGTTGTATGATCCAGCTTCCTCTTTTCTTGTGCTTCAGTTCAGTGAGAAGCCTATGATTTATGGTGGTTTCAAGAAACTGTTCTCATGCATTGAAGCAGACTCTACACCCTGACAGAAACACCCCAAGAAATCCAGGAGTACTCATTCCAGTGCTGCACAATGACAAAGCGGAGTGTAAAGCTCAGCATAATGCCCCCAGCAGCAAGGTCTACAATGCTTCTGTTAATGTAGTGGCTGAAAAAACCTATGTGGTGTCCAAAAAGCTATTTTAATAAATGCACTGAGATTTCTTATTATGTAGATTTTGCAGGAGATTGGAGGTACCTGCAGAAGGCTATAGGAACAAACTGATGTGGAAGCACCTGGTGCTAGTAGTTGTAGGTGAAGACAAGGAGAAGAAATAAGTCATAGACTAGGCTCGCAATGATAGATAGGGTGGAGAAAAACAGTGTTTGCCTCAGAGGGACATCTGCACCCACCTTGTGCAGGGAAGTTCTCTCCACCAATTGGAAAGGGGAAGGGTCTATGCGGCAGCTGTCAAAGCATACATTCTTGTTCAGTTCCTCCTGTTCCCAAGCATCTATCTGACACAGGAAAGAAGAGGAATCACTCTTACAGTAATCAGCAGTGTTGCTATCTTGTGTACCCAAACTAGTCCCATTCTCCTGTTAATGCTTCTTCCTTCTTATGTAGATCATTTGTCTTGCCCATTATATCACACCCCTCAGGTTTCCCATCCCTTCCTTGCCAGATGTCAAGTCCCTAGAAAACAGAGCAATTCTGGTACCTCAGAAGTTTTCTGGGAAGGTGAGGTTTTGCTCCTTCCTGCTTAAAGAGGGAGTGAACAACTTAGCTTTCCGTTCTGAGTGCATCTTCCCCTTGTCATTGCAAGATAATAGTTCCTTTGTGTAAAAAGTGAAGGAACAACATAGACCCACAGAAAGACTTAGGTGAGGAGGTACCTGTGGAGGTCTCTAGTCCAAAACCCTGCTCACAGCAGGGCTGACTTCAAAGCTAGATCAGATTAGTCAGAGCCTTGCTCAGCACATCTAGCAGAACAATCTCTTCTCTTATTGGGTGAGACTTGCCCACTGTGCAACTCTAAGAAGAAAATAGCTTTAGCTATGGCTTTATGTGGCAATCACTGAGGTTGCTGGAGTTCAGGAAGTATTGCAAGTGATAGGAAATGGGCAAAAGAAGCACTCAATTAACCTCACTCCTTTCTGCATCCAGTCTTACCTCTTCTGGCCTCATTGTGTCAACGACTTCCACTGGCTCCTGTAGGAGAAAACACTGTTCAGGACAGACAAAGAACCCGTAGTTTCACAGAGTACAGAAAGGAAAAATCTGCACAGCCTCCTCACCCCATGTGGTCCCCTTTGTGTTCCAAATAATATATAACTAAGTGTTTAGATTTTCTTTATAGTCATACATTTATAAGGTGAATTTTGTACTTGCTGTGCTTCCCTTTCCAATGAAGATTGACTATGGAATGCTGGTGGAACAATTCAGGTGCCTAAACATGATCATCTAGTACTGGTTTAGATGCTCTCAGATATCCCACATGGGGTCCAACCACTGCCCTAGATTTGATAGGTCTCCCATAAGCTCTGTATGGTATCCACCAGCCCTGTGCAGATATGTCAGATACCCAATGGCATCTAACATGGCAACAAGCAAAAGCATTTTTTCATTTTTGTCTGGTCAAATGGAATAGAACTGCACTTTATTCCAGGTTAGCCAAAATAGCATTAAGTTATTCACTGAGAAAAAGATGCCCACACTCAGTCATGATGGTAGCCTTGACACCTGAGCACAGATGGCTCTTTAGGAAGATGCACACTTCTTTACAGTAATCACACCCTTTCTCCTTGAAGAGAGTTCCCCACTCATGCTGTCAGAGTTCAGGACCATAAGAGTGTCCACGCTTTGGCCAAATGCTGAATGGCTCTGAGTAGTAGGTTCTATTTCCATTGCATTCCCTTCCCTCTCCAGGGTACTACTAGGCTCCCTGTATCCCTAACCTGGATGGCACTCTCTGTTTCAAGTGGACGGTTGTAATGGCACAAGAGCTGCTGGATCAGTTGCCTCAGCCTCCTGAAATTCCCTGAAGGATGAAAACAAACATGTGGATAAGAAAGAAGAACAAGTGAGAGACAAAAAATACAAAGCCCCATGCCCATCTCCTTGCCCAAGGCAGGCTGGGAAATAATATGAGGGACATAGTAGATGGTGTACGACAGGGCTGAGCCATTCACAATCTAGCATTCAGTTTGTAAGATGGTGTCTGGGACATGCCAGAACAAATATTCCCATGTAGTATCTTTTCCTCAAGGAGGGGAAACAAACCATTACAGAGTAGCCCTTACAGATAATATTTATAGATCAGTGTCCCTGAGGAAAAAAAACAACACAGGAGCAAGACTACTAATACATCAAACACTCTGATACAAGGGATAAACGGCTATGACTAGAGGTTTCTGCAGTCCACAAAGAGAACATGATTTGGAGCATGAGTATGGAATGGGGAGGTGACAATTTAGAAATTACTTCAAAGGCAAAATATATGAACAGCCTGAATGTGACAGGTACGAAGGAGTGAGGAGTCCATGGGTTGTGCCAAAAATTATTCTCCCAGGCGGACAGTCAAATTGGAAAGGAAGCCGGGTTTTCTGTTAAGCGAACAAGGTTGTGGAGGAAGGCTGGTCAGAAACAATGACAACTGTAACCCAAACTAACAATTATGGCAGGGAAAGGCTTGTGAAGTCACCTCTGGTCCACTTCCTCTTGTCACTCCTGCATCACTGAGTACTAGTTTCATGTAAGATGTCCCACACGCTGTCCTTGTTTTGATACGATTCTTTTTCTGATTTGGTAAGGAAGGTGGATGGCTGTCCCACCACTCTACTGCCCTGGAAGCATAAAGTGGATTTTCCTATGCCTTAGAGGTTTAGTCATACATGAGTGGTGTTAAGGAACCAGAATGTGCTATATGCTATATTACACGCTAACTTTTGGGTGCCTAAAAGCACGAGCCAGACCCCTATCTTCTGTATTCATTCTCAAGATTGAGACACCTCTGTGCTTACTTGCTCTCTGCATGTTTCAAGACACATAAAGGAAAAAAAAATCAACCCACCATCCTGCATCAAATATACATGATATACGAATCAGAAATGAGCTATGAGTACAGTCTTGGAAGCAAAGCTAATATAGGCTAGAGTGGCACACAAAGAACACAATACATCAGTATTTGTCCACTATGTTAATGTAGCTGAATCAAACAGATATGTGTACAAGGGAGGAGCTGTTCAGTTTTGGAGATGGCTGAACAACAGCCTAAAGCTACTCAAAAAACAAGTACAGATGTTTAGCTCTAAGGCTGCTTTTCCCAGGGAAATTGATTTGTGGGGTGCAGGAGGCAAAAGATGGGACCCTTCCATGCAGAATCTCCAGAAAATGTCCAAGGAGATGCTATTGCAAATGATGGAGTGGGGAGTACTGGCAGAGAGAGAGCAGCCTGAGTTGGGCCTATTTTTGCCATGCTCTCTGAGGGATCACAAACAGAAGATATTTCCAGGTACGTTACACTGTTGTTGAGGTGCATTAACAAAGTACCTTTAATACAGGAAGAGCAGAGAAAGCTCTCAGTCTCTGGGAAATCAGCACCTTGCACAGGCACGTACACAGAGTTAGCATGAAAGCTTTCGCAAGCTATCTAGGATGTGGCTGAGGCATGCCAGAAGTTTTACCATACCTGGGAGCTGCTGTGGCTCTGAAGTTTCAGGCATTTGTTTAACAGGACTTGTTGGGCCATTGGGCTCCTCTGGGTAACTGGGAGTGGGGCTTGGGGGCCGAGGCAGCTGTTAACAGAAAGGAGAGAAAATTAAGTCCACCCTGTGTCATTTCTTTTTCAGCCTTTCCAAATGCCTTACTGCTTCTTAAGCAGTTTCTGTGTTGCAGTCTCTCCACGTCTCTCCCTCACCTCTCCTTTCTCATCTGTTTCCTCATCCTCATCAACATAAACAAAAGATTCATGCTTCAGCTTTGGCAGGGTTGCCCATGGTCCCTTGCTGTGCCCATCATAGGGTGCCTCAGACAGCTTCTGCTGCATTTCTCTGTTGAGGAGCCGTCGCCGTTCTGGGCTTATGTGCCTCTGGAGGAGAGCCTGCAGTTCAGATCGTTCTACAGATCCCAGAAGGATCATAGTCTCTGCATAACACAGAGCAGAGAAGCCATTAAGCCACTTCAAGGTTTGGAATGTCCCCTGCCACACACTGCCCCTCCCTCCCTCCAACCTCTTTAAAGTGCTCAGACTCGTACTATCTAGTATACAAGAGCCAGCCCATACACTGTGGGGCTGGTGGGAAGCTCACCATCCCTGACTTGTGCCATCCCTGTGTGCACCACATCAGAAGCAGGCTCTTTACGTATGCAAGATCTCTTCCTGTTGTCACAGTTCAGTCCACAAACTTCCCCCACACCTCCCTTACCTGCTCTATCTGCTTCACTGCCCACACTCCAGCATACCTGTCCCATCAGCAGAAACAGCCTTCCCTTCTGTCATACATCACCCATGGTGGAAGGTTTTTAGGATTATTTTTTATGTCACACTGTCTCCTTCACAGCATGTATTTGAAAGCTAGTTTCTTTGCCTCTTTAAGCTGAGAAAGTCTTCAGGAAGGACCGGTTTCTCCACATTGCTTACCTGGTGAGTCCACCAAAGGCAAGGTCTTAACAGTGGTGCTTTGGAGTAGAGTTTGCAAGTCTCGATATTTACAGTTGGAGGAGACAAATTTCACATCTTGGACCATAATATCCTCAACAAAGATATTGTATTTGCTGTGATTTTATGGACAATAAGGTGAAGAGTTAGCATACTAAAAATATCTAGCAGATAAATTCCTTAAAGAAATGTATAAATGACCACTTCTCTAAATAGTCTTCTCAATACAGTTGCTAAATAACAGGATCAGGATCAACACAGATTAATTGGATTTTCATTACAGTTATATTCCACTCCGTTACCCCTCACCATATAAATACACACACATATATATACATATATGTATAGATGTTTTATTTATACATACCTATGTCTATTATATATCCTAGAGAGAGCAAGAAATGTATAGAAATAACTGAATTTTGTTGTAAGCAAAATATCCAAATAAAATGGTATTTCAAAGATTCGCTGGAGAAAAAAATCCAAACCCCACTGAATTCAGAAAAAAAGTGGAAAACAAGACACTTGATTTTCAAATTTTTGAACTGAAGTAATTTGATAATATTAACACAAATTCAGTAACACTGCAGATTATTCAAACCTGTGCTTTCAGTGAAAAAAAGAAGAGGACTTTTCTGCATTTCTGTGTATGAACCCTAATTCTACTCCACCGCTTGATTTTTCTCACTCCACACCTATTCTGCCTTTTTATTTTCTTTGTAGTACTATGCCTTTTTCATGACCTTCTACTCTCCCATGGTCTCATCCTCTTCTGCTTTATTTCTTTGCCACTCCCCACCTCCACCTCTGTTTTACTACTATACCTTATGTGATTCCAGCCCAGGTCTGGCAGGTAGGGCAGCTTCTTCACCTGGATGATGCTGTCATAGAGGCTGGGCTGCAGACTCTGGGCCACCATGTTGGCAAGAATGACAGCCACCATCATGGGGAGGATGTGAGAGATCTGACCTGTCAGCTCGAAGCAGATCACAGCAGTGGAGACAGTGTGGCTCACTGCTCCTGTCAGAGCTGCTGCACCTTTCCCAGGTAGGGTGGAAAAGGAATAGGGAGAGAAGACTGTCATACAGCAACAGCATGTCACGTCAACTAGGAAAGTCATGGGGATGGGCCAGGTGAAGAAAAAGAAAGACATGGAGACTCACCAATGACAGCATACCCTCCAGGTAAGATTTGATAAACAATACCATCAAAGAGGATCCCATTGGGGAAAAGCGATGCCATGATTTCCCCAATAAGACGCCCAAATGCAGCACCTGGAAAATATCACAGACTGTTATGGAATTAACATCTAAGGAACACCCAGTCTGTGCTGTGTAGCTATGTTGGGTAATCAGTTGAGTATTTTCCAACAGAAACAAAATCAAAGCTTACATTAAAATGACACTGGGGACTAAAGGGTAGTTCTCACTTACAAAATCTAGAAGTCAGACTCCAAGAGGACAAAAAGGTACAAAGATACGTAAAAACAGCTGACCCCTCATTCTTCCACTTAGGCAAATCAGGCACAATGACATTTGTGATTCCCAGGTAGGGGGAAATATTTTCAGAATACCTACAATGTCAATCCAGATCACAGTTGAGGCCCTTCACACACTCATTCTGTGAATGTCCAAACACTAGAATCACAGCTCACAGAAGAGTTTAGGTGGGAAGGGATTTTTGGAGGTCTTGTTCTGACCCCTGTTCATAACAAGGCTAATTTCAAAGTGAGATCAAGTTACCCAGGGCCTTGTCCAGACAAGCTTTAGAAGTCTGCAAGGATGGAGATTCTCCATCAGCCTTTCTGAGCACGTTAACTAAGGAAACAATTTTTCCTCATGTCCTGTCAGAATTTCCCCTGTTGCAACTTACACCTTTACCTCCTATTTATTGTGTGTCTCTAAGAGGAGTCTTTCTATCCTCTCTATCCCCTGCTGCATTAGGTGGTAAAGGCCGCAATTAGATCCCATCTTGGCTTTCTCTTTTGTAGGCTGAACAAGCCCAACTTCCTGAGGCTTGCCTTGTGTGTTTTGTGCTCCAGGTCCCTGACAATCACAGCGGCCTCCACTGGACACACTGCACTTTGTTGAATCTCTTGCATTGTTGGACACAGAATGGCACAATATCCCAGAATTGTGTCCAAAATTCTGAATGCAGGGAAATAACCAATTTCTTTGCCTTGCTGGCTAGGCTTTTCCTTAATACAGCCTTGTTTGTCGTTAACCTTCATCACTGCAAGGGCATGCTACTGACTCATGTTCAGTTCTGCCTGCCAGAATCCAGAGGTACTTAGTGCAGAGCATTTAATTTAAGAGCTGTGGATACTTAATGTTGAACTTCATGAGTTTGTATACTTTAGTCTAATATAACCTCTCTTTCTTAACATTAGCATCATATTATTTTCATTTTTGGTCTTGGAATTAAAACCAGTTAAAAACCAATGAACTCCCATATTTCAGTCAGAAGAAATGAGTAAGTGGTGGATTACATTGCAGGTCTAGTTTTGAGGTTATCTCTTCTAGTTGGCCTTCAGGGGCAAAAAGAGCAACTACTACTAATTGTAGGATGAGAGTTTCTCTGTAGGTGAAGAGGCAGAGAAATTAGAAGGCCATGGCTCAGCGTGCCTCCCCATATAAAAGTACAGAGATTTCCTCCTCAGCATTTGGATTTGGGGGGTGGGAAAATGACAAAAGCAGAGACTCAGAGGCTGGTATATGGACTGTTAACCAAGCTTGCCATAGACATCAAGTGATGACTCCTCATCCACTAGAAGAAACCTACTGGGTACATATGCAATGTCTCTTATTCTCTCCACACGTCAGACTGCAACACAAAACTGAAACTCACCTAGAACAAAAACAGGCATGAAACCTCCACAGGGGATTGGCATCGTGGTAGCAATGACAGACATCCAGAACTAGAACAGAGGCAGAGGGTGCGGTTGTTACTGAGCAGCAACAGCATTCCTGCAGCCCCACTCGACTGTCAGAAAGTGAAGGGCAAAGGGGCTGTGGGGTCTGAATGGGATCTGAAAGAACTCTGGCAACACACCAACACTGATGCAGAGGACCTCTGGGCAACTGCAGTGGTGGCAGAGAAGCTGAATCACCACGGGGATGGATGAACATGTGAACTCCTTTGCCTGGGGCCTCAGAAGCTGAGGTTTCCTACTGCTCCAAACAGCTTAGCTTTTCATAGAACAAGGTTGTCAAAATTTCACAGACTCAGAAAGACTTCAGTGCGAAGCAAACCCTGGAGCTCTCTCCCTCAGCTCCCTGCTCCCAGAAGGCCTAATTCCTAAGTCAGGTCAGTTTACTCAGGGTCTTGTCCAGGTGAGTTCTGAACATCTTAAAGGCTGGAGATTCCCCAGCTTTTCTGGGCATTTGTGCCACTGCTGACACATGTTCCAGGGGGATTTTTTTCCTGAAGTCCAGCTGTCATAAGTTTCCTTTATTCTAGCTTGTGCCTCTTGCCTCTTGTCCTATAACTATGTTGGGCAAAATGATGAAATTTGTCCTGGTACTTCTAAGACCAATTCAAATGCTGACTTAGCCCAGCACATATAGACTTCTTCTGGAGGCAACTGCCTAATCTTACAAACACCTCAAAGGCTAATACACTCAGACTTTCTCAGGCAATATGATGAGAGATTCCCATAGCTGGCAGAAACACAGAGAATGCTGCTGTTTCGAAAGCTTGTCTGAAGAAGTGTACTGGCCCTTACTTCACCAATATCATCCATAGGGTAGAGACAACCATGGTCAGTACGCCAAGAGCAATACTTTCAGGTATTTCAGGACCATATTCTCCTCAGAGTGGGCAAATCCTTCCTGTTCAAGGTCCACCTTTGAGGAGGTGATACCTTTGCAGACATTGTTGTAGCTGTAGATGAGATACTAATCTGTCAGATTGGTGAGGAAATCCACACAAGACAGCTTTTCCGCTGTAACTCTCATAAGATAGTTGGCATAAAAGGCAAAATGCATCCAGGATGTAGCCTTCCATTTAGGAAAGCCCTCTACAAAGGTAACAAAGAGCCAGCAGAACAGCACCTCTCAGCCTATGGTAGATGAACATGCTGTGAGGATGGGTTGGACCATCAATTGGATACCAGATATTGCTCTTCCTTCTATAAGCCATTGGAATGTTACAGAGTTGAGGTTCCTCTCTGGCTACAGAGGCCAGCAAGCTGCAGAAGTGGAGTACTGCTAATTAAGCTCTGTCTTTGCAGTACCAAAATACAGCTGAGAATTGGGACTACAGTGCAGTGGAGAATCAGGCCAAGTCTTTGCCTGGAGTTGAAACAAACAGTTTCATTTTTATGTGGTCTATCCCAACTCTGAATATATCCAGAAGAAAATAAACTGCTTGGAGCAGTTATCTAGTGAGTTGAGGAAGCCTTTAGTTAATGGGATAAGGCCAATGAATCTAGTCTCTGAGGACACAACTCTTCCAAAGGAGAACAGATGGACTCAGGATAGATAAACCATGTGGTCCATCCTCTTTTATTCAAGTAAATGAGACCTCGTCTGCTTGGTACACTATAATCAGAATTATCACAGAAGCAGAACCCTTAACTACCTGTCAGAAATTTGATGCAGTGTTCTACTTTAGGTGGAATCAGCTGTGTCAATCAATCATTGATGTCCATTCCTGATCTACAGAAATGTTCAGCTGATACTGCGAGGTGGCCTCAGCTCTTTTTCTCCTTTGCAACAACAACAAAAATCACCATTTCTATGATTTTTTTACCCTTTTATCTCCGCCCCCCCCCCCCGCCCCGGAAAACTTCTTTCTTGCTTTGTGTATTTGGAATACTTTGATATAATGTTTTCTTCTTTCAAATCTCTTCTCTTGCTCTGTCACGTGCCAGTTAAACAACTGATCCTTTCAGCGGGCGAACAGTTGCTACCTCCACAGACCATGTCAGTTCAGAACATTTAATCCACTGTTGCTTTCAGAGAAGTAAGCAAAACTGTTTTCAGCTGCATTTCTCCATCAAGTTATGGTACTGCTAACAAATCCTTGAGCCTCACACAATTATAGATTGTGCTTGCATAATCTTCTTTGTCTCCTATCTGTAATCAGGAATATTAAGTAGACTGTATCAGACTTTATTTAGACCAATTATAAATTATCTGGGAACTTTTTACTCAATTACTTATTTTTCTGGAACTTGAGAAACCTTTCCTGACGTAGTCCTCCCTACCTACTACTACACGGTGGGTACTGAAGGTCATTCAGCAGGATGCATGAGGAAGATGACCTAGAGAGCAGTGAAGGAGGTCACTATATTAAGGCCACGAAACTATTTCCTAATAATTTTGATAATCTTGCATTCAAGATGGGCAAAAATCACTTCAAAAGGTGTAGGACCCCATTTCAGTTGTAGTGCTTCATTCAATGCCCAGAAAGTCCTCACTGGAAGCTCACAAACTATTTCACAAAGGATCAAGAACATTCACTCCAAGTGGAGAAGGGTTATGGTGAACTGGGTTTCCTACCTTCATGAGGAAGAAAAGCAGGATGATGACGAAGACACTGACTTTGGGATGGATCCAGGCAGCAGATTTCCCTAGGACCTGAGGGTCCCCTGTGTATTTTGCCCAAGTATAGTTATCAAAGAGAGAGCTGATGGCTTCCCGTGGCATCAACTAAAGAGCAAAAAAACCAGGCATGAGCCATGAGATTAGATGGAGTAAATATTCTACTCTGTTCCAAGAAACTGGAGGAGATTTTTACTTTGGTAATTCATGATTACGAGACTTAATTCACATTTTAATCTTCAGGAAGAGAGATGGGACTTCACCTGAACTGGTGAAGGGATAACTACTTTCACACATGGGGTAACATCTTCCTTATTGCTTGCTTAGGAGCGTGGACCTTTTTCAAGTTTTATATGAAGGAGATAGCAGAGATCATGAGTCTTAGAATATAGTCCCTCCTCAAACCAAACTCCTCCCAATATTTTCTTCCCCTTTCCTTATGGTTTATTGAGGCACAGGATAAGGGGAGACTGTTCTGCAGAACTGCACAGAATTGCAAATACACATCCCACTCTCACCTCTCCTGCCATGAACTGCCCAAATCCTGGAGGAAAGGTCACAGTTGCTATAAGGAAGGTTATAACCCCAGGGTATATGAGGCGGCTGAAAATAAAGAAAAGTTTATTAAAATATAACCTCACATTCTTTTCTCGTAGTGCTACCACGTCAGGACTATGAATGCTATTTCTGTGAAAGTTCTCTGCTGCATCTGTATCCATTGCTTTGGAGTTCTGTTACTGGCAGTTTAATGCCCTGCTCCACTGATGTTCATCATTCATAGAGGGTTCAACTGTCAGCAAAACCATTTTTCCCATGAGAATTAATGTAATGGGAGGGATGGATGGAGAGAGGGAAGTAAAAAATGCACAGACTTGAATATACGGGGGGGATGTGTATTTACAATGACCTATTGTCAAAAGCCAGCACCTCCTCCATTTGTCCTGATTATGCCAGTCTTGCCTCTTCATCCCCCACGCAATGTATCCTGCCGTACTGTATTTAAAGGTAGGGGTTTTTTTCCACACATGTATGCATACATCCCCCATTGCATTAATTCTTATGAGAAAAACTGCTTTTCTTTTTATTGAATTGCTGACCGTCACAATTTTTGGGAAGGTGTCCTTGGTGGCTAGTGGGTCTAGCTGTGCTGGGCCAGTGGGGCATAGCTGGACAGCAGGCTGTGTTTTCCTACTGCTGTGCCCAGTCCCAGGATGGGTGTCTGGGTACACCGTGACACTTCATGGGCACTAGGACAACATGAGTCTAAGCTACCTTCAAGTGCTGGACTAATCCCGTCAGGCCTTCCCTTGCAAATTACTGTGTTCCCTACGGGAAGTTCTGGCTGAGATGCTGTGGTATTCAGGAAGACAAAACACAACCTTTAATTTCTTTCAGTCTAGGAACCTACAAAATTCTGAGAAATTAGTCAAAAGTTTAAATTCCTGCTTTGCTGCACTTATCTATTAACTTTTTTTGATGGCTCTGCTTGTGCTTGTGCGTAATTCTACATAATGAAGAAAGACAATTTTTCTTCCACACAATAAATGTAGTTTGAACTTCTTTTTAAGTAGTGGTTTTCTTCTGCTCAGACCTGCAGCTTGCTAAGAAATGTAGGTTCTCCACACCTCTCAACTTAAAAAATTCTCATAGCATCAGATTTCTTCTATGAAGAGACTGAAGACATTTACAGTTAGCCACCTTTTCTTCTTCAGGTAATAACTTTGGAGGTTATTAAAGAGGGGAAAAAAGTTCAAGTGCCATGTAAAACTTTTGTTGCTAAGATTTTTATTTTGTTTTGCATTTCTCTTCCATGCTGGAACTCATACCACTTTGTTACTATCAGTTTCATCTTCTGGTTCATAAGTCTGCAGTAATTACAATACTGCAGCACATTCTTTAAATTTTTACCTACATTTTGATAAAAAAATATTTTAAAGACATAGTTAGATTTCAGTTATATTTAGTTTTTCTTAAATATAAATGATGTTGAATTTATTTTTTACAGATTCTAAAAAAAACTAAGCAGAAGCAGCATGATCTTAAGATGCACAATCATTGATTTTCTAATTAAAAACATTTTCTGTCCAATCAGTAGTTTCCCTTGTCCTCTTGTCCTGGTTTTGGCTGGGACAGAGTTAATTTACTTCCTAGCAGGGGGGAGTTGGCCGGAGGGCAGTGACCACTGCCTTGGGAACAGGCTGGGCATCGGTCAGCGGGTAGTGAGCAATTGCATTGAGTGTCACTTCGTTTGTATATTCTTTTATTATCATTATTATTGTTGTTATTATTATGATTATTATTTTATCTTCCTCCGCTGTCCTATTAAACTGTCTCTCTTCCCCATTCCACTGTGCAGGGGAGGGTGAGAGACCCGCTGAGTTGCTGACTAGGGTTAAACCACGACACCTGTTAATGAATATTACAGAGTCTCTCTTCTAAATCAGGAAGCTATCAGAAAATATTGGGGCTGGTCAAGAAGAAAATCAAGCTCAGAACAAATTTGATGTTTGCAGATATCTTATTCTCATGTAATTTCAGTTCCTCATATTTTTACTATTTTAGAGTTGAAATAGTTCTACTTAGCTTCCAGAAAACATTTGTTACTATCCAATACCAGAAGGGTATAAAATTCTGGTCCCTAAAGAGAATATATATTCAAAGGCACTCACTATTTGGTGAGAAACTGGCTCAGAGATGTATGACGTCGGATGCATAGGACCACTTGGCGATTGAGATAAACGAAAAATGCTCCAAGGAATCCAGAGCATATCCTAAAGTGGCGAAAATGAAATAAAATTATTCCAAACAACAGACAATACAAAAACCATCAACCAAGAAATTGAGTTTAAGTGGTTTTCATCTTCAGCTGTTTATGAAGTCTTTTAAATGCCACCTAGAGGGTTACTCCTACAGCAGCTCACTTGAAGACATTGACTCCCTGATGAAAGGGGAGCGATTATTTTGGACTTCTTTGTCACACACAGTGCCATTTTACCACTTAAATTTTCTCTTGCTTAGAGGGGGAAATCTCATGTATAAAAAAATTATAAAATAATTTGTAAAAATAATCTGTGAAAAAGGACTGACAGATCTCAGTAAGGGCTGGGGAAGAGCAAGTGGGCAAAGACCAGTATTGCCAGAATTTAGACGTCATGTTGGAATGGGAAATAGTAAAAATTAAGGGAGTTTAACTCTGATTCAGCAAAATTATACACCTATATCAAATACTAAAAGTAATTAATAGCAACTCTTGTGCCTAAAGCAAAGTACATAATCTTTATGATCTTAATCACTTAGGCCTATGTTCTTGATCCTAATAAAGCAAAAAAAGTATAGCTGTCTAATGACTGGCCTTGATCCTTGAGCTCTCTAGCTTAATGAGACGTGGATAAATAGGGCCTAATACTCAAAGGTGAGGTAAAGAAAAAAGAGTGAAAAAAGAGTACATTTAGAATTATAGAATCACAGAATGTTTGGGGTTGGAAGGGACCTTTAGAGGTCATCTAGTCCAACCCCCCTGCAGTGAGCAGGGATACCTTTAAATAGATCAGGGAATGGGTAAGGGGAAGTATTATTTTATGTGGCAGATAATTCACCCACAGAATACTGGCGGTAGACAGATAACATTTTCATTCTATTAATTTTTAAAATTAATGGAGTTTTCCTTTATGTTATGCAGTTGTTTGTCAAATCTCATTCAGAGATTAATTTAGCTTACTTAAAAAGTTGTATGATGCAAAAACCCTGCTTGATAATTTATAAATTGCCTAGAAACAAGTTTAAACTAAATATAAAGCTGTTTACAGAAGAACATGTCCAATGAGTTTCTCTTAAATATTTTAAGCCAGCACTGTTTAGCACTACTATTAAAATAGACCAGTCCCTTAGGCAATATAAGCCTAAGGACTGCACAGTGAGCTGAATTTCTTTATAATACTTTATATTAAGAAATAGATCCCTCTATTCCTGCCTATCAATTTGCCAGTAAAATAGAAGTGCTCCTCCTGCATATATTTTGCAAATTAATAACATTTGCTGACACAGAAGAACAAGATCTACCTGTTGATAGTGTTTGGGCTGGCTCAGTTTTTTTGTCCTACCTGAAAGTGAAGAAATATGTTGGATAGAAAGAGAGTTCAACTTTGAGACTTAATGTTAAGAGAATTTGGAGCATTCCAAGTTGGCATCAGGACTTTATCCAAGACTATCCAGGTCTTTAGCTTTTTTCTTTTTTTTTTAAACTACCACATTAGACACCCAGGCATTTGAAAGCATTTCACAGTTGTCATCTACTCCTTTTCTAGCCCGTGTGCAGTACTGCAAAAAACCAGCTCTGCCAACTCTGTTCAAAACAGGCTGACGGTTTTTTTGCATTCTATCAGCTGTAAATCATAAGCGTTACCTTTGTCCTTGCTAGTCTAAACAACTAGATTCCCCCGAGTTCATCATGCAAGCCTATTTAAGGAGAAGAACTAAGTGGATACATATTACAAGCAAAAGCCCCGTATATTCATGGATTTTCAACCTATTTGATGTCTTAAAAAAATCCCACTTGAGTTCATATTCAAGTAAATGAATATGACAGCAACCTACTAAAAGGAGCTGGAAAACCTCAACGGTGTTTCTGGTCTTAGATCCAGGTCTTGCAACAGAATATATTCACAATGCCAGCACAGGTATTTGTTCCTACAGTGTATTCCCTTCACTACTGCTCTGCAGTGATTTCCCTGGAGCCTCTCTGAAGCTCTAATGAAAGACTTTTCCTCACAGTCACTCTAAACTCAGTTTTTCTCTAGTACCTCCAAATTTTCTTCTCATTTTCCTTAAGTTCATTCTTTCTTTTCCCCAGATTTCCTCCACAAATGAAATCAACTCAAATATCTCCATAAATAAAATTAAAACTGACACTCATCTTTATAAAGTAACTTTTTCTCACTGCATCCAGTTACTGTTCAGTTACCCTTGCCACCATGTCAAGTGTACCAACCTCTCTTGAAAAGGATAACCATTCTGACCTTGTAAAAGGGAAACTTCCTGGTTACATCTTTTGTCCCATTTTTGTCAAGTGGAAAGGCCATACTTGTTCGGTCAGTTCATTTGGGGATGCCATCAACATGGTTAAAGGGCCACTCAGTAAATCTATATGCAGAACCTACACCATGTCAGACTTAGTTTTTTTTCCAGAACTTATTTTCTGAAAAGATATATGAAAAGGAAATACCAAGCAGCTTGATAATACCCACATTTCCTTCCTTACCCATTGCGTTACATGGGCACAGTTTCTGAAGGAGGAATCCCAACAAGCAGAGGCCTTAACTGTGACAATCACACTGTATAAAAGAAAGAGCTGTAGCTGTTTTGCAAAAGGATTTTTAATAGAATGCAAACGCACAAGATGACCTTTGTAGAACAAGGAGCCAAGCTCCTAGAAACTTACCCTATTACAGCAAATGCTGGCAGCTCTTGCAGATCAAAGGGGAAATCCATGCGAAAGTTTGTTCTGAACAGGGCTGTGATGGTAACTGTGAGAGAAGAAAGAGGATGAGGAACAAAGGGTATATATAATGTGGTAAGAAGTTAAATGCCAGAAAAGGTAGGGGTAGGGACAGAGCAACTAGTTATATGCTCCTCTGTGGTTTCACGGCATGATATACAATATTACAGAATGGCAGACTGCTCTGCTTTTAGTAGTGCACTTGCAACCCTAGCACTCTAGATGGTACAGGTTTGTTTTCAGAGAATGTATATTTTTTTTGCTACAATCTCAGATTTTTAAAGGGTTTTCTTTTCATTCTTTTCTTCTACCATCCGTTCTAGGAAATAAAAACTCTTCCCACTACACTCACTGACTCCCAAAACTCTCTCTGCTGAGGCAGGCAGTGCTTACGTATCTGGAGAAGCTGTGCCACACGCAGTTGTGATTGCCTTCTAGAAACAAAACTCAGATCCTCTCTGAAGTTATATCTGCAAATTTTTTGACTGGTACCAAAAGAATTAAAGTCTTAGAAATCAGAGATGGAAAAGATCAGCTAAGCCCCATCTTCTCCAGCTCACCTCTACTGGTAGTGTCACACTGCTAAAATGACTCAAATGTCAAAAACTGTCCTGCTTTTACCTGGAGATACCTATTCATGTGGAAACAGTCAATATCTGTATGCCAACAGGTTAAATACAAATTATAAATCTAGTGCAGTGTGAAAATGCAGCTGAATGAGGACGGATATAAATCCCAACTTGCCCTGGATGAAGGAATTATTTGCACAATGAGGAAAGAAAAGAAGCAGTGAAAATCTAGCATTACATGGTAATTACAGGAGGCATTAATTATTGTTAATTAATTACTTGGTCAGACAGGACCAGGTTTAGAGCAATGATTTAATCAGATCTCTGTGGGTTACCTTACCTAAGAGAGCTAAGCCTGTCTAACAGCTTGCTATCCAAAATAGGAAGATCTTACTCCCTGTCTCTTCACTTGGTTCCTTCCCTCCCGGCTGCACTGTTCTCCCCTCCCGTCAGGCCCACTCTGACACATGGCAAAGCCTTTTCTGAGCTATTTCAGCTCATTAAAGCTGACCAGAAAACTTATCTGCTCTTTTCCTGGATTAGTCCTCTGCCAGGTAAGTAAGAGAGTTGAACAGAGGGGTCCAACGAACACAGAGATGGTACAAGGAAGGGGTGGAAGAACAGTCAGGGAGGGAAGATGGTGAAAAGAATGATGTCCTCATTTTTGTTAAATCAGCCCAAAAAGGATTATATCTGTTTAGTTTTAGAAAACAGATAATCCAAGCCACTAAATGACAGTGCACTAAATGTAGGGCTAACTTTCAAAGATTTTTGCCACAGGGCAGCAAAGGTGACCAGAGCAAAGGGAAACAGTCACAGCACTGAGCCTGATTCTTTCTAGGTTAGAATCATAGAATCATTAAGATTGGAAAAGACCTCTAAGGTCATCAAGTCCAACCATCAACCCAACACTACCATGCCTACTGAACCACAGTAGGCCCCTAAGCACCACATCTACATGTCTTTTAAATACCTCCAGGGGTAGTGACTCAACCACTTCCGTGCACAGCCTGTTCCAATAATTGACCACTCTTCCAGTAAAGAAATTTTTCCTAATATGCAATTGAAACCTCCCCTGATACAACTTGAGGCCAGTTCTTCTTGTCCTATCACTTGTTACTTTGGAAAAGAGACCAACACCCACCTCACTACAACCTCCTTTCAGGTAGTTGTAGAGGGTGATAAGTTTTCCCCTCAGCCTCCTTTTCTCCAGGATAAACAATCCCAGATCCCTCGGCTGCTCTTCATAAGTCTTGTGCCCCAGACCTTTTCACCAGCTTCATTGCCTTCTCTGGACACGCTCCAGTGCCTCAATGTCCTTCTTGTAGTGAGAGGCCCAAAACTGAACACAGTTTTCGAGGTGCGGCCTCACTAGTGCCAAGTACAGGGGGACGATCACTTCCCTGGTCCTGCTGACTACGCAATTCCTGATACAAACCTGGATGCCATTGGCCTTCTTGGCCACCTGGGCACACTGATGGCTCATATTCAGCTGGCTGTCAACCAGGACCCCCAGGTCCTTTTCCACCAGGCAGCTTTCCAGCCACTCTTCCCCAAGCCTGTAGCGTTGTGTGGGGTTGTTGTGACCCGAGTGCAGGACCTGTCACTTGGCCTTCTTGAATGTCATACAATTGGCCTTGGCTCATTGATACAGTCTGTCCAGGTCTCTCTGCAGAACCCTCCTCCCCTCGAGCAGATTGACATTTCTACCCAGTTTCATGTCATCTGCAAACTTACTGAGGGTGCGCTCAATCCTCTCATCCAGATCATTGATAAAGAGATTAAACTGAGCCCTGGGGAACACCGCTTGTGACCGGCCACCACCTGGACTTAACTCCATTCACCACAACTCTCCGGGCTTGGCCATGCATCCAGTTTTTTACTCAGTGAAGAGTACACGTGGCCAAGCCATGTGCAGCCAGTTTCTCCAGGAGAATGCTGTGGGAGACATTGTCAAAGGCATTACTAGAGTCCAGATAGACAACATCCACAACCTTTCCCTCATCTTCTAGGCAGGTCACCTTGTCATAGAAGGAGATCAGGTTGGTCAAGCAGGACCTGATTTTCATGAACCCAAGCTGGGTTCCCTCCCACTGTGCGGGAATATTATTGATACATTAGAAAGGAATCTAATTTAACAATGGCATTTCAATAAAGAGTGTTGGATCAGTGCAGACAGGTCTAAGAAAATGGTCTTTTTAACTTTTTCCTAACTGCAGGTGCTAGAAATGTGTAAAAGCTGCATTAAAATGGTATCACAATGTACAGTATAGCACTGCAGTATTGTAATAACTTTCAATAAACCCATCTGATAGCCAGATATGCTTGGAACTCTGATCATTTTTTCTAAAAAATATTCTGGAAGAAGATGGCAAATGCTTGCCTAAACAGAAAAGTTAGTTTTCGTATTATGCATGAATTTGCAATAGTTTACATGTTCCACATGAACATTACAGGTACATGTGCATAGTGCACATTAAGGGAAACCGCTTCTTCCACTTTCAAGTACAGTAACCCAACTCATGCAAAGGCTTTCTTATCAGTTGATAATTGTAGCTGTACAGGAAACTAGCACAAAGACATTGGCTTATCTACCGAGTGCATAACTTCCGGGAGCAGAAAAGACTCTTTAGAGATTATGAAGATATCAGAGAGGGAGCCTAAGAAAAACGCTTGCATGAACAAAGACTGGAAAGAACCTGGCTTGTAACTTTCAGAAGGAAATGAGCAAGAAAAGACATGAAAGATAAGTTAGAGTAGGCATGATAAAGGATTATAAAATAATTAATGACTTTGCTTGACAGAAGTTTCTAGTTCCTTAATACAAGGACAAGGAGACTGTCAACACAGACAAAGAAAATTCAGAACTATGAAAAGGAAGTGTTTTTCATAGACAATTCGATCATGGAACTTTTTAACCCAGATAATGAAGAAAAATATAAGGAGCCATTAATGTGGGTATTAAAGCTGTCTGGATGATTTTGAAGAAGGCACAGCAATTAAGATGTTTCAGGATTAAGCTGATTTCTAATGATTTGAGGAATCAGTAAGAGAGCTAAGTAGATAAAGTGAAGGATGGGAGATTCTCTTCTGTCATCTGTCTTTGAATTTCTCATATTTTCCTCTGGAAAGAACAGAAAGATGTGGGTCTTGTGACAGATCTGATGGCTGAATACTCCTCAATATGAGGTAGTGTTTCACAGACAAATATGTAGTCACTTTCTACATTCAAGTAGAAAGTGCAGTCACTTTCTATAGTCAAGAGAATATTGAAGCCAAATAATATTTTAGCACACACAAAAAATCCAACCCAGTGAAGTCAAGGGAAAATTCATAGCAGTTTTAAGTAAGAGAACTGCCCACAAGCAAAAAAGACAAGCATTATAAGCAAGATGTTTACAAAGAAATGGCAGCCTTCTGCCATTCCCACAGTATCTGGAATGGAATGGAATGGAATGGAATGGAATAGAATAGAATAGAATAGAATAGAATAGAATACTTCAGTTGGAAGGGACCTACAATCATTGTCTAGTCTGACTGCCTGACCAATTCAGGGCTGACCAAGTTAAAGCATGTTATTAAGGGCATTGTCCAAATGCCTTTTAAATGCTGATAGGCTTGAGGCATCAACCACCTCTCTAGGAAGCCTGTTACAGTGTCTTCCCACCCTCTCTGTAAAGAGATGCTTCCTAATGTCTAGTCTAAACCACCCCTGGTGCAGGTTTGAACCATTCCCATGTGTCCTATCACTGGATAACAGGGAGAACAGATCAGCACCTCCCGCTCCACTTCTCCTCAGGAAGCTGCAGAGAGCAATGAGGTCGCCCCTCAGCCTCCAAACTAGCTAAGCCATTCATCATAAGACATTCTTTCCTTCCAGCCCTTTCACCAGCTTTGTTGCCCTCCTCTGGATGCATTCAAGGACCTTTACATTCTGAAATTGTGGGGCCCAGAACTGCACACAGCATTCAAAGTGGGGCCACACCAACACTAAATACAGCGGGATAATTACCTCTTTTGACCAGCTGGTTATGCTGTGATGGCCCCCACGATGAGGTTTGCCCTCTTGGTTGCCAGGGCACACTGCTGACTCACATTGAGCCTGCTGTCAACCAGCACCCCCAGATCCCTTTCTGCAGGCTGCTCTCCAGCCACTCCTCTCTGATTTTATACTTGTGCCTGGTGTTACTCCATCCTAGGTACAGAATCCGTCATTTGAATTTGTTAAATTTCATCCCATTTATCATTGCCCAATGCTCCACTCTATCCAGATCCCTTTTGCAAGGCCTCTTGTCCCTCAAGAGAGCCAAAAGTATCTCCCATTTTGGTATCATCAGCAGACTTGCTAACAGTGCATTCAACTCCTGCATTAAGAGTGTTGATAAATATATTGAACAAGACTGGCCCTAGAATTGAGCCCTGAAGAACATCACTGGTGACTGGTCTCCAGCAAGGTGTAGCCCTATTCACTACAATCCTTTGAGCCCTACCCCTCAGCCAGTTCTTCACCCAGTCCACCTTGAATCTGCTCATCCCACAGTTAGACGACATGTCCAGAAGAACGCTGTGAAGGACAGTATCAAAAGCCTTACTAAAATCCAGAAAATCTACATCCACCAAAAGCTACACTCCCCACAGGGGGCCTCTTACTTGCCAAAATTCAGTAATTTTTCAGTCATATCCCCAGCACACCTAGGAATAGGTTGGCTTGTACAACTGATGACATAAGATACTTCCCTTTCTCTTTCCTTCTGTACTGCTGGAAGTGACTTCATGGCAGAAGTTTCAAACATCATACAAGACTCTGGTTTTGAGGAAGATGGAAAATTAAAAATTAATAGAGCAACTTCTGTACAAAGAGAGTAGGAATGGTTCTTGGCTTACCTGCATCCTTGTTCCAAACAGCAAGGACTCGGAAAATGAAGGCACTAAAGGTAGCTGCAAAGAAACCTCTCCAATAATTGCGCACAGCAAAGTATGTAGAAGTGACCTCAATGCTGAAAAGGACCCCTAGAAAGAGTTGGAAAGGGAGCAAAGTTAAAATCAGAAGTGTAATGTTAGAAGAGTGAGAGAGGCTTCTAAATAGTCTTCTAGAGCAGTGGTCTCCAAACTTCTTTGATCACACACCCCATCAATAAAAAATTCTTGAGCACATAACCCCCAATGTATGTGTATTTATTTAAAAATTATATACATGTACCATTGTACTATTATGTACAATATAAAACATACACAAAAAATAGAAATTAGAAAAGGATGAGATAAAAATGAAATAAAAATTTAAAAATAATTTTCTTTATTAATAAATAAAAAATGTGTTTTTACTGAAAATTATTTTTTTTAAATCTTGGTTTAAGTCTTCGTGATACAGTGATTCAAAGGTCTGCTTCTCTGTTCATTTTATCTCTATACTCAGTCTTAACGGCTGTCATAGCTGAAAAAGTTATCTCATAAAGATACACAGATCTAAATGCAAGAAATACATCAGTGTCTGTGCTTACTAAATTATGATACTATTTTTTCAATCCCATCAACCAAGATTTTAATTGAAATTTGGATAGCAAATTTCCATCTCCCCTGATGTCAATAAGTTCTTGCAGACTAATCAGAAGTTGTTGATTTTTTATATCTTTAAAAAATAGGTTCAAAGCCCACTGAAATTTTTAATCAGAAAGATTTTTAAACGGGTTAGAAAGTTCTGTTTCCAAGTTTTTTAAGTGTACATGTATGAGAGATTTTGTAGGTGACACACATTGTAGTTGGCAACAAATTCACAAAATCTCCACAAGTTTCTTTTGAAAAGCAGTTACTTTCTCACCCACTGTTAGAACAATTTTTGCCTTGAAGGGATACACCAAGTATGTTTAATTTTTTGAAAATAACTGCTAGGTAGCATGCTACTGACAGATGCTGGTCATCACAGAAAAGGTCAGCAAATTCAGAACACTTGCCTTTTTTGTAAAAGAAAACTATGTAAAAGGTCTTTAAATTCAACAACCCTTTTAAAAGGACATTAGATAACCAGCAAATGTCTGTATGGTACAAAGGATTTTCATGGAGTCACTCCCCACCTCATTACAAAATATTGTAAATATTCTACTGTTTCCAGGTCTTGTTTTTATGAAATTAACCACATCAGTGACATCCTGTAGCACTTTGTGCATCCCTGGCTCCCATGTCTTTGCTGCAATAGCTTGGCTATGAAGAACGCAGTGAATGAATCTCAGGTGTGGTGCTGTCTATGTAACCTTACCACAGAATCCTTTTCTTAGTCAAAGCAGCTGCTCCACAGGTCGTTACACTTGCACAGCTTTCCCATAAAACATTTTTATTAAAGAAGTAATTTACTATTGAGAATGGTAGATCTTCTCTGGTAGATCTTTCCTTTGGTGGCTCACAGAAAGCGGTTCTTTGTGTATTTCACTATCGAAACAGAATCTAGCAAGCACCATAAGCTCAGACATGCTAGGAAGATCTGTACTTTTATCCAGGTGCATAGCCAGCCTCTCACACTGCGTAATTTGTGCTGGCACTTGTTTCTTCAAATCTTCAGCAATGTTTTTTATGCATCTTCCAACAGTGTTTGCTGACAAAGGAATGCATTTTAGCTTGACACCGTATTGCTTTCTGTGTATTATTTCAGCCATTATTTCAACTGTGGCAGGAAGAACAACTGTTTCCCCAGTGGTACGTGGCTTTTTGTCTTTTACTATGAAGTAAGAAACCTCAAAGGAGGCTTGTAAACTTTTAACATTAAGTTCAGTGAAATTTTTTTAAGTACTGGATTGAATGTCACATATCTTGAAACATCACCGAAAAAAATGCAGAGGTTTGTCTTCATCTTCTGGATGCTTAGTTTTTAAATGTCTTTCTAATTGTGATAGCTTCATACCACCATTAGCTAAATTCTCAAAGCACAATATACACTTAGGGTGAGGTTCATCATTAATGATAGCAGATGTAAATCCATAATTCAAATAGTCTTTGATAATTTTTAATTTTCTGGACAATTTCTTGTCAGATCTGATTAGCTGGTCGTTGTTTTTACCTTGTAATGTGTCTGATTAAGAGCTTGTACCATGAGTAGGAGAAATGTCAGCTCTGCCATTTTCTTGTCATTTGTCTGTGCTCACATTGTTAGTATTAAATTCAACCCATGGTCTCTTTGCAGGAATCTTTTTAAGCCACTTGTCCATTTTGTGAGGGTTAGTTTAGTTAACATTGGATAATATAATCCTTAAATCCACTTAAGTGGGCACCCACTGATTTCAGCAGTATGCTGAAAGCGAGCAAATGAGTGAGGGCACCACTGTCAACCCTCTGCATTCTGAACAACTACACCCAGGACACCTTATACGCTCTATGTGACAAGTGGCCATCCGACATATGGACTGAGTGAGGGCACCAGTGGCAATACATATACCAAATATTAGTAAAGCTTAATTTATTTATTTTTTTTAGATAAAAAAAAAAGAAATCCAATATTTTCTTCCCACACCGCAATAGATCATCTCGCACACCCCAATTTGGAGACCACTGTTCTAGAGAGCCTTCCCTTTTTGCCTCCAGAAGGCTGAAAACATGTGGAAAAAAGACTGTGTCAGAGATGTTGGGGAGGTTGGTAACACTAAAGGTAAGTTTCTTTGTTCAAGGTAGACGACAGATCAAAATACGGTGCAGGAAAGGGGGAGAGGAGAAGAGGACTAGGCAGGAGAGAATTTAGGTACCTGAGAAAAAGGAAACAGAACAGCCACTTGCCTCCAAGTGGTGTCCCAAAGCAGCAGCCGACCCCCACAGCGCAACCCACAGTCAGGACATCCGTGTAATAATATGGCTGCTACTGGTGAAAGAGACAGAGACAGACAAACAGGAGAAAGAAGGAAAGAAAGCAGAGAGTGAGTAACAGAATTGGCAGATAAGGCCACATGCTGTCACCCAGCTCTGTCACGAGTCTTAGAGTTACAGCTATGTTTATCTTCTCCCTTCTAGATGGCTTCAAAATATTCAAAAGACAAGACCTGGCACAAGACAGGCATATACCTGGAGACACATCTGTAAGACACGTGGGGAAGGCAGCATCTAATCTTTCATTGAAACATGCATATTTCTGTCACTGCAGAAGAAATGTCTTGTGGAAAATCCTTCAGAGGGTGGAGAGCACATATGTATGTTTTACTCCATTGCTTTTACTTTGGCAGGGAACCTTAGGATGCACATGTGCCAGAGAGTGCCTCAAAAAACCCACCCTGTGAGTCTATGTGCACAAGGCACATGCGTATCCAGAACCAACTGTGGACAGATGCTAAAGGTCCTGTCACCCTGGGTAGGTGAGTGGGTAACAGATCACCTCGTAAAGGAGGGTGCTGTCCTGGTGAAAATAATCACGATAATAAAGGGTATAAAAGGTAGAGTTTCTCCTGAGACAGTGTTGGAAGACATAAAGCTGCTGAAAGGGAGAAGCTCTCCCACTCATTCTCCAAGATTTCACCCTGAAATGCTTGAGAATGGTGACAGTTCAGCAGGCAGGTTTTCTTTTCTTTTCTTTTGACTAAATCCTAGGTGGTGTATAATAGACCGGTGTTAAAAGCCTCTGTATTTTGTACGTTCTACTATCACGTGTTCCCAAAGTAGCCTGTTAGAACTCCCACGAGAATTTTTGGAAAGGGTGGTCTTGTTATGGTGGGAATCTGAGTGTCCAGGCTGAATTCCAAGGCCAGAAGGCCATGAATTCCTGTTTAACTGAGTAGGTGTTTGATAGAACCTCAACCAAGAGGTGTCGCAAGGCTATCTCTGCACTGCCCAACAAAAAAGGGCCATGGACCATTCTCCAACCCAGAACAATGTGTCCTTAGCCACACCTTTGTCCTAGGAAACTTTTGGACCCTATTATAGATGTTGTGGCCTAACACATTGTCATGTGCAGAACAGGGGTAGAATTCATAGAATCATAGAATGATGTAGGTTGGAAAAGACCTCTAAGGTCATCAAGTCCAACCATCAACCCAACACTACCATGCCTACTGAACCACAGTAGGCCCCTAAGCACCACATCTACATGTCTTTTAAATACCTCCAGGGGTAGTGACTCAACCACTTCCGTGCACAGCCTGTTCCAATAATTGACCACTCTTCCAGTAAAGAAATTTTTCCTAATATGCAATTGAAACCTCCCCTGATACAACTTGAGGCCAGTTCTTCTTGTCCTATCACTTGTTACTTTGGAAAAGAGACCAACACCCACCTCACTACAACCTCCTTTCAGGTAGTTGTAGAGGGTGATAAGTTTTCCCCTCAGCCTCCTTTTCTCCAGGATAAACAATCCCAGATCCCTCGGCTGCTCTTCATAAGTCTTGTGCCCCAGACCTTTTCACCAGCTTCATTGCCTTCTCTGGACACGCTCCAGTGCCTCAATGTCCTTCTTGTAGTGAGAGGCCCAAAACTGAACACAGTTTTCGAGGTGCGGCCTCACTAGTGCCAAGTACAGGGGGACGATCACTTCCCTGGTCCTGCTGACTACGCAATTCCTGATACAAACCTGGATGCCATTGGCCTTCTTGGCCACCTGGGCACACTGATGGCTCATATTCAGCTGGCTGTCAACCAGGACCCCCAGGTCCTTTTCCACCAGGCAGCTTTCCAGCCACTCTTCCCCAAGCCTGTAGCGTTGTGTGGGGTTGTTGTGACCCGAGTGCAGGACCTGTCACTTGGCCTTCTTGAATGTCATACAATTGGCCTTGGCTCATTGATACAGTCTGTCCAGGTCTCTCTGCAGAACCCTCCTCCCCTCGAGCAGATTGACATTTCTACCCAGTTTCATGTCATCTGCAAACTTACTGAGGGTGCGCTCAATCCTCTCATCCAGATCATTGATAAAGAGATTAAACTGAGCCCTGGGGAACACCGCTTGTGACCGGCCACCACCTGGACTTAACTCCATTCACCACAACTCTCCGGGCTTGGCCATGCATCCAGTTTTTTACTCAGTGAAGAGTACACGTGGCCAAGCCATGAGCAGCCAGTTTCTCCAGGAAAATGCTGGAGAGACACTGTCACACTGGGAGACAGTGTCAAAGGCTCTTCTAAAGTCCAGGTAGACAACACCCTCAGCCTTTCCCTCACCCACTAAGCAGGTCACCTTGCCATAGAAGGAGGACAGGCTAGTCAAGTAGGACTTGCCTTTCATAAACCCATGCTGATTGGGCCTGATCACCTGCTTGTCCTGTATGTGGCACGTGATGGCACTCAAGACAATCTGCTCCATAACCTTGGCCGGCACCAAGGTCAGACTTACAGGCCTGTAGTTCCCTGTACCCTCCTTACAGCCCTTCTTGTAGATGGGTGTCACATTTGCTAACCTCCAGTCAACAGGGACCTCCACAGTTAGCCAGGATGACTGATAAATGATGGAAAGTGGCTTGGTGAGCACTTCCACCAGCTCCCTCAGTACCCTTGGGTGGATCCCATCCAGCCCCATAGACTTGTGTGTGTCTAAGTGGTGTTGCAGGTCACTAACCATTTCCCCTTGGATTATGGGGCCTTCATTTGGCTCCCCGTCCTTGTCTTCCAGCTCAGGGGGCTGGGTACCCAAAGAACAACTGGAGTTACTATTGAAGACTGAGGCAAAGAAGGCCTTAAGTACCTCAGCCTTTTCCTAATCCTTTGTCACTATGTTTCAGTTCAAAGTGGCTGGAATAGTGGGATGGTTGTGTTGCAGCCCACCAGCATGGTGATTAATAGCTTGAAACTGAGGGTACATGCAACATGGCCAGCAGTACGGCAAGAGGTAATTAGAGATGTTTGAAGGTGCAAAGCCTGATGGGACAGTGTTGAAGAACAGTATGAGATAGAAACACCTATAGCAACTACTGAGAATAGCCTGTGGCATCTCCCAGGATCCAGCACTGTGTCAGAGTGCTGGTGCTGTGTAGCAGCACAGGAGTAGCCAGATAGACCAAACCAAACAAAGAGCACCAGAGTGCACTCAGAAAAAGTAAGGTGGGAATCTTCTGCTTGTCATGGGCTAAATTGGCTTCTCAAATCCATTTTGAAGGCTCCTCATTAATACATAGGGTGGTGTTCACCCCCAACACCACCAAGAAGTTATACACCACGGGCAATATGATCTGAAGTTGCAAACTATATCCGTGAATAAGGTCAGCTAAAGATTACATCAGGTAATGGAAATCACATTTGGCAATTTGGTGTGAATCCGTAAGAGGAACCCCATGAGGGCTACAAAAACTGTGATAACTTCCAGTTCCCATACGACGATGTTATCACAGACTCACAGCAAGTTTTAGTCTGGAAGGTACCTCTGGAAGCTTCTTCTCCAACTCTCTGCTCAGAGCTGGGCTAACTCCAAGGCTAGATGAGGGTGCTTAGGATCTTGTCCAGGTGAGCTCTGAGCACCTCCAAGAGTGGAGATTCCTTAGCCTCTCTTGACACCTTTGCCACCCTGAACCACCTTTGGAGCAAGGGGAGATTTTTTTTTTTACTGTATAGATAGAATTTCCCTTGTTGTAACTTGTGTCTGTTGTCTCTTTTCCTTTCACTGTTCTCTGAGAAGAGTTTGGCTATTTTGTCTCTCTAACATCTCTGCTATTAGACCACTCCCTCTTTAGCCTTCTCTTTTCTTCTCTAGCCTCTCCTAGTGAACTATGTATAATGTGTCCTGCAGTCTCTAAGACTATATTAATTCCAGGTACAGAGAAAGAAACAAGAACTGTAGATTGCATTATGGAAGATTTTTTTGGTTTGGCTTTGTTTGCATTCTTTTTTTAACATTAAGTAATGATTACCATTAAGATACCCTGTTCTTGGGTGTACTACTGATGGTTCCACCTGACTATGGTCTAACCCTTGGTTTTGAACCTTCTTTCTCTCAAGGTGTTTGGCAGACTTACAAGATTTGTTTTGAAGCCTCAGACTTCAGCTCAGGCTGTCTCCAACTTGCTATATTGCCCACATATACACAGCTCTCAGCCTCTCTTGCTGGACCTGATTTTCTTCCTGGCACATCTTTTCTCAGGTTATCAACTGAAGAAACTCTAATCTGTAGCTGACAAACTATGTTCCTCCCTTTACTTAATAGCAAACCAGAATAAAGATCATTATTATTGTTGATGCAAGACCATACTGTATTTGTCAGCTAACTCATCCATTTGAAGACTAACAGGAAAGTAGTGCATGGAAGTAATAAAGCCAACTTAGAAAACACATCACATTTCAAAACCTCCTTAAACTTCTAGGCATGATAGCCATGGAGAGAGGTTTGGGGAAGTGCATGGGGGGAAAGTGAAATGAAGGCACAACAAAGAATGGAGAACATTTTAAGACAAATTATTTATGAATACATTTCCACTTTTTTAGGAAGAAGTTACCATGTGGCTCTGATGCATGTGCTGTTTAAGGAAATTCTGTGAATCAGAAGTCTAGTACAAATATGAGGGGACAGAGATGAATTTCCACATTTCTCCTCACAGCAGGATCATAGAAAAGTGGGAAGGGACCACTGGAGGTGTCTCCTCCAACTCCCTGCTCAGAGTCACGCTAACTCCAAGGCTAGGTCACGTTCTTGTCCAGGTGAGTCCTGAACATCTCCATGGGTGGAGATCCCCCAGACCCTCGGGGCATCTGTGCCAGTGTTGAGCCACCCTTGGGGGAGGGGAACATATTTTCCTTATACACAGTCAGAATTTCCCTTGTTGCAAATTGTGCCCATTGCGTCTTGCACTGTGCCACTCTGAAAAGAGCTCAGATCAATCTTCGCTAAAATGCCCCTTTAGGTGGTTGATGACATCACTTAGACCATCCCCCTTTAGCCTTTTGTCACTTAGGCTGAGCAAATCCAGCCTTCTCAGCCTCTCCTCATATACCATTACTCCAGCCTCCCAACCATCTTTGCATATCTCTCATATGGGGAGCCCAAAACTTTACACACTGATATTTCTGTTCTCCACTCCACTGATGAAGTATTCATACAGTAGTTTCCTGTTCCCATTATCACTTCCTGTCATACTTGCTATCATCTCCTGCCCTTAGTTGTTGGGGTTTTTTTAACTTCTGTTC
Source organism: Gorsachius magnificus (assembly GCA_034008185.1). NCBI lineage: Eukaryota > Metazoa > Chordata > Aves > Pelecaniformes > Ardeidae > Gorsachius > Gorsachius magnificus. The sequence continues at coordinate 132,752,734 of CM067081.1, forward strand.
TCTACTTGATCCTTAATAATTTTCTGGACAGACCTTGGTGTTCTCCAGGTTGAACAATGTCCATGGCTGGCAGGGACTGAACAAGCTGCATCTTTAGAAATCAGCACATTAATAGGTGTCACTTTTCCTATGACCTTCCCTTTCTTTCACTGCCACCAGTTACATGAGAAAAGAAAGAACTCTCGTTGCTAGACTGGAGAAGTATCTGTGGAGAACCTGACTGAGAGCAGGAGATCTCACAGGAAGAGGCTAAAATTAGTTGTACATTAAATGTCACATATAGGAAGACACTTGCCTCCAAGAGGAGCCCCGAAGCAACATCCAACTCCAACTGCGCAAGCCGCCACCAGGAGGTCGAACTGCCTATGCACATTCTGGAACAGAGAGTGCAGCCAGAGAAGGGCATGCTGGGGTTAGAGGGAGCAAAGCCCAGGGGTTAGGGTCCAGAACAATGAAACAAAGCAACAGCCAGCAGCAGATTCAGCCATTGCTATTACAAATAGCAGGCTCTACACACTAGTGCAGTCTTTAGTACTGTCAGCTGGTCCTCAGCAGTGACACCTGGTGCTTATGCACAGGCAGGTTCCACTCAAGTAGAACAGCACCTCCCACTGTTGTACCACACAGCCAGTTTCTGCTGGGAGCCTGTATGTAAAGCAGTTCCTACATTTAGCTAGATATACAGTTAATAGATTTTTTTTACACAACTAGTCAATACAGTGATCAGCCTGCAGAGGCTGTTCTGCGATAGCAAAAGCCCAGAGACAGTGTCAGTGTCTATAATTAGCAACGCTGTATAAATTTGGCTTAAAGACACACTGATCTTTGTCTGCAGCTACTTTTTTATACAGACAATGACCACAGTGCAAAGGTATCAGCATCATGAGATTGAAAACTCCTTAAATGTGTATTCCAAACCAGTCTCTGTGTAATTGGTAGGTAACATTGGTGGTCCTGCACAGTTATTTGACTGTATGTCTGGCCTCCCACTACCATTTTCTTTGGCTTATATTTTAGAGTTCTGTATCAGTATGGTGAACTTCAATCCCTATGTCTCCTCTCTGTTTTGTGGCCTACTAATACTATCCTATGTGTCTTAGGAGTTCAGCCAGTGGAAGAGCTGTATGCAGAGATATGTGCCTTACCTCATACACACCACAGAAGATTGACATGAACTTGCTGAGTACCGCAGCACAGATACTGGCAATATGCACAAAAGGACCCTGCAATAGAAGAGAAGGAGAAAATCAGAGAGGGTTACCCTCTGGTTACTGTCAACCATTTAGCCATTGCAGATCTCTTAATTTCTCTTTGACCATCTCAGCCAGTCCTTCAATCTTCTTTTTTTCTTCCCTCTCAAAGACTACCTGACTTGAGTTCTTTGATGTTTTCTATATCAAGCCTTCCGAAGTAGAAGGAAAATGGCCAATGGAATGTAAGTGTTGCCGGAAAGAGCAGAGCTTTGAAAAGAGGAATGGTGGCAAAAGAAGGAAAAGATTTATAGGCTCTTCTTCCACAGACAACCCCTCTCACCTCCCAGACCCTGGCCACTACTGCACATGAAACCAGCAGTATTTACCTCTTTCCCTACAGGCATGCCACTTCCAAGCCCAGCTGTGAGGCCCACAACTTTGGCCACAAAAGCTTTGAGAGTGAGATATTCCTTGAGGACCACTCCCCTCATAATAGTCTTGAGCTCTGGGATCCCAGACCCTGAAAACAGCAGCAGAGCAGGGGATGAATAAAACTGACAGGAAAATGGAATAGGAAAAAAAGAGACAGACAGAAACAGATCTTGCCATGCCTTCTGCCCTCACCAACAGCCTGTGGAGAGACGAGGTGGCAGAATATGGCCGCAAACAGAATAAGAACAAGTGGGTATGTGACCCACGCCAGATACTGCATAGGAACATTCGGGTGCAGCTCTCTGTACATCCACTTGTAGGCTGTAGACAGACAAACAAAGAAGTTGTCAGTAACCACAGCTTCTCCAAACAGGTTGATAGACATCACAGAATCACACACTTGCTAAACCTGCCCATACTAAATCTCCCTGAGAAATGCTCTCCCGAAGTCTTCATTTTCTAAGACAAGCCTTGTTATGTTTTGAGTACGATACCCAAATAAAACAGACGTTCTGCAGGCTGAAGTGGTTCTCTGTTCTTAGACATTATTAATACCTGTGCCCAAATGTGGTGGAAGAAGAGGTGTGTTACATGCAGTTGTGAGGATGAATTACTGTACGGGGTCTTTTATTTTGACAGCCTGAGGGCCTATGTGGGACCTGAGGGACAATAAAGTAGTCCATCGACAGCTAGTGCCCTCTCCTCCATCTCAATCACACGAAAAATTGTTCCTTCTTAAAAACTAGCATAAAAGCTCTGCTTGTGATTTGCCTTTTAGAGCAGCAGCATGAAGGGAGCTGTGCCAACTGTTAAAACAGCAGCGGCACCATTGCTCAGCCAGGTACAACAGCATGAGCTGCCAAGAATCCAAACTGAACTGCAGCTCCTGTGCAGTCCATTTTCTTTGCTTGAGCTGGCTCCCCACACAGCAGGAGACTGAAACTTGGTGGAGGGAAAGAAAAACAAACCAAAGAACTCAGCTGCAGGGAGTATGAAGAACAGGGGCCCTCTGAGACTGGCAGGGTCATCTGGACGCTTGGTGGGTGGGAAAGCTCTAGAGCGAGGAAGGCTGGGCTGAAGGAATATTGGGAGCTTTGAGAAACTGCAGTGTCTGGTGGAGGGCAGCAGCCCAGAGCACTGAGAGGGAAGGATTGGTGCGCATGTGCGGCCAGGTCAGGCGCGAGGGTAAGGACAAAGGAACAGTGCAGTTAACAGGATGGGGGCAATGTTGTGTGTGCATGTGTGACTGAAAGGGGGGGCAGGGGGACTGAAAGGCCTTGTAATTGTTATAACGGCAAAGAGGAGAGGGCCACAGGAAAAATGCAGGGAAGGTGTCCCTGCTCATTGCAGGGGGGTTGGACTAGATGACCTTTAAAGGTCTCTTCCAAGGCAAACTATTCTATGATTCCATGATCTATAAGACTGTGATTAGGACAACTTTGTGAAAAGAGCCAAAGGAGAGAGCACTATGTGGCCAGGTAGCAGGAAACTGCAGGGCACTGTACAAAAAAATTGGAAAGACCAATAATGAGGTAAAAAGCAGAAACAGTGCCAGGAGGGCACCCGAGAGCCCTTTCCCCTCCCCACCTCCCATGTGCTCAATAGATCTGGGGAGGATGGGAACCAGTATGATAGGAAGGACCACAGTACCACTTCCCTGTGCCCCTACGTATTCAAGGGAGCAGGAGGGAAAGGGAGTAAAAATAATGGTTTGTCTTTTACTCATACACATGCCCTAAGCCTGCTTACTTCCAATTTTTTCCCTGCCATCCCTTTAAAGAACCTCTCCCTACTTAACCTTTTCTCTACTATGTTGCAAGCACTTCAAAATTCCCAGGCAAGCACTTCAAAATTCCCAGGCAGTGAGGGATGAGAACGGGACACTGATATTAAAGGAGGAGGAACAGTGGTAAGTGGGCTTAGTAAAACATTGATATCATTTACGGTGTGCTTTTGCAACACCTGAATGGCACCCACCCTGTAGGCTCTTCGCACTGGCATAATCCATTCCCCAGCTCACCAACGCCATGACCAGACCCAACAGAACCAAGAAAATCCAGTCCTCTCCAAGCTTCTTGGTAACATATTTCTGGATGCGTCTAGCACAGTCTGTGGAGGGAAGAGTGAACCAGAAAAACTGAGGGAATGTAGATGAAGCCTGTGACTGTCTCTCCTCTCCTATGCTGAGAACTGACTACAATAAGGATTTATTTGGAAGCATCATGGACTTAGTGTTGAGGGACTGATACTGATCCCTCTCCTACACAGTCCTGCAAAATCTGATGCAGTTTCAAAAAAAAAGGGGGGGGGGGGAGGAATTATTTAACATCTTGTGCACTAGCAACAAAACTCTGACACAAGAAAGTCTTTTTATTCCTGTTACAGAAGTCTGTTGTGGAAAAAATTATTAACTTGGGACTGGTCTTTTTCCCAAACGGATCTTGGCTCTTTCTGGGATGAAAGCTGGCATTAGAAAGTCTTTTGGATCCACTGCAATTGCCTTTCCTTCCTCCTGTGCTTCTCCCCAGTCACAATTTTCTTGTCTTTTTGCCTTGCTTAGATTCTGTCTCTCTGGCTGGTCTACCCAGTGTCTGGTCATAGGGTAATGAAAGATGAATTGTCCCTACCTTGACATTTGGAATAGTGCTCTTCTTTGATCTCTACTTGACTGTCACGTTTCAGGGGTCTTTCATTGTTCTTTTGGGCCTGCTTCTTATTCAGTAGTTTTGCTGCTTCCTTCTCTGCATAGTCGGTTATCTGGTCTGTGTATTGGCCATAAAGCTAGAGGAGCAGAAAGCAAGAGATCAAAAGGAAAAGGTAAAGGAAATGCTCCTTCACAAATAGCATTAAAGCAGAAAAGGTGGATCTACAAATAGAGGTGCAGACATGGATGTACCCAAACAGGGAGACAGAGACACAGAAACTCTCAGAAAGACGCAGCACATCTTTTTTTCTTTTTCCTTTTTGGTTCCCTCTTCCCAGTCTCACAAAAATCTTTTCATCTCCTTTTTGGGGGTACTAGATATGACCACAGAATATGAATTGCTTTCTAACATCCTGAGAAAGAGCTAGCTCTGGTCTGAAGAGACTGAGCTGGCTTTCTGGAGGTACAAAGAAGGTCAAAAGAGTTTACATGAGGCTGCCACACTCAGGGCTGTCTCATAGACTTCAGCAGCACTGTGAAACATCTCTGAAGGTTTTGAGAGGTATTACACTTTCAAACAGGCTGTGGGAATGTCCTGCATCTGTTCCTCCTGCTGCCAAGGAATGCTTAACAGGGCACACAGCCATTGACGGTGCCTATGGAGGAAAAGCAGCATCAGCTCAGAAATATCACAGGGTACAGCACTGCTCCTCCCATTATTTATCCAAATCATCATGCTAAGTACTCACATATCTCCAACTCCTCTGAATTTCCTACCTACCTAATCTAGTCTTTGAAATGCAATTACCTTATCTACTCTTGAAATGCAATTACCAATGACATTTCACACATGGATCTGTAGTAAACAGAGGGAGTAAACAGGCAGTTGTGCCCTCTTGTCAACAACAAGATGTCAAGGGAGCTTGAAGGATCCTGATGGAGCCCCCTTGTTTGTTTATCAGATTCCCTCACCAGCAGCTATGCTACCTCACTCTTTCAGAGTATAGGTGGGGAAGGTGTGCATTTGAGAAGCAGAGAATAAGCCTCTCCTCATCACATGCCCTTCAATTAACCAGCTTTGACTTTACTTGAGGTCAGTTTACCACCTGATGCATGGCCTGTGATCTTGGCACTTCCCACCTGGGAGAAGTAACCCCTTGCTTCCTCCCCAGCCCAACATCTGCTCCTCTAAGATTTTCTGAGTGGCAAGAGGAGAGTGAGTGATGCTTCAACCAGCAAAATCAGACACTTCAGCTGGAGAATGACAAGACATGAAAGAGATATAAAGCACAACCATGCTCTTAAGAGACATTTCTATTTGACAGCTTCACATCTTCTCCTTCTGAAGTGATACAGGAGACATTGCTCCTGTTCCCTGGGGATCTCCATGAACTGAAACATCACCTGTACAATGGGGATAATGCAGCTGAACTATTTATAAGAAAATTTGAGATCAAACAGATTCAGAGACTCTCAGAAAGAATTACACTGGAAGGCACCTCTGGAGGCTTCTAGTCCAAGCCTCTGCTTACAGCACACAAACTTGAAAGCAAGATCAGGCTGCTCAAGACTGCTCCAGGCAACTCCTAAATATTTCCAAGGGTGGAAATTCCCCAGCTTCTCTGAACACCTGTTTCAGTGCTCTACCAATTTATATTTCCACATGACAAATATGACTGAAGGTCCTAAGTAATTTATTTATTTGCATATATTCCTCAAGAGACACTTGAACCATGTGCAATAGCTCCCTTCAAAATCCGTAGTGTTTTTTTCACAGGACACACATCTAGGCTTTTTTATATCATCCTGTTCTTCAGTGGCTTACCTGCTGTCTCTTAAAGAAATTGATCCTATCTGAATATTTGAAAGTATTCTTCCATTCATCACTTTATTGGAAGCTGACAAATTTAATGTTATTATTAAACCCATGATTATCAACACACTCTAGGCAAATTAAGCAATGCAGACTTTTCGCAGTGAGGAATGGTCATGCTTTAGCACCCATATTACAGACAGGACCATGCAACATCAGTCTGAAGGACCGCCAGACTTCCTATGCATGGTAAGCTGTCACATATAGAATCCAGTCCTAAACAGCAGACTGCTCTTTTTTTCCCTGACTGTGTCTATTTCAGCCAGAAATGCCAAGTACTAGGCAAATGCATCTTCACATCACCTCAGCTAATGTTTCATTGCCCTTACATGGTCATGAGGGATGTGTTTATATAAAATATAGCTTAATTCAAACTATGAACTCAAACCTCTGTCAAGCATGATGTTCAAATTAGGATCTTCCGTCTGCCCAGATGGAACAGCATGACAGTATAATAGTATGAAAGATAAAAGTCCTCATACGGTATCCTAGTTCATTGCTTCTATCTGGCTGGAAAATGGGGCACTCACGATGTGGAAAAAAAGGAGTTAGTCTCTGGACACAAAAATAAAGGTTCTGTCTGGAGAACAAGTTAGTCTCAAGTCACTTAAAGAATGCTTGATACACATGCTTTGCTTCTCTGGGATGCTGGCACTTTTAAAATGGTAGGAGATTTTGGGACAGTGAAAGAATCTGGAAATCAGAGAATGACCTTAAAGCAAAATTAGGTTAGGCAAGAAATATCCGCTCCATTAGAAGACATGTAAAACTAAAAATACAACGCAATAGGACTTAGACTGTTCCTTCCTTAGACTAATGCTCCTGCTCTAACAGAAGGAACACAGGGTTTCTGAGCACCAGGAAAACTGGAATTTTAAAATATATCAATTACCACCTAAAGGGTTGAGCCAGAAAAGGTCCTATCATGCCTAGCTTGGCTAAATGCTGAGTGAGAGAATCATAATAGTGCAAAACCAGTATAAATACTGCTGGGGTGGCCGGGGGGGGGGGAAATTCCCCTCCCAGAAAAAACATCCAGGGAGAAAGCACAACCAGGGTAAAGTTCATTTTCAGGGAGGAAGGATTTATTAATGTTTAACTGTCAACCAGCAGGACTTGTCTTTCGAAAAAAGATGGGGAAGTTCCATTGCTTGAGTAATGGAGGAAAAGCTGCACAGAATCTCGGGGGAAAAATATGTGCAGCACCACAATCTCAAGACTTTTTTGGGAGCTATTTTCTGAGACCTCAGCACCTGCATAAACCAGTCTTCCTCTCACAGTCCAAAGCCTAAGCTATTTCCCATGCCATTCAGAGTGAACAATATGTTCTCCACAGCATACTCCAGTCCTGAGATGTCTTTCCCTAGCACTGCCAGTGCATACGGTTTTGAATCTGCTGCTCCTGGCCATTGAGGCAGCCTTGGGCTCTACTGCTCACCCCTCTCACTCCTGCCTTGTAGCCACCCTGCTATTCTTGAAATTATCTTCCTCAGGTTTTTTTCCTGATGGATCACAAAAAAGTAGCCATATTTGGTCTCAAAGGTGAAACTTCCCAAAACTCACTTCAGAAGTAAATTTAAATATCAGCAAAAAGTCTAGGCTCAACTGCTTAGGCTTAGAGCCAATGAGGCACACGTGAGGGGCAGGGGGCGGCAACAAAAAAATAGTTCTTCCTGAAGAACAGAAGGCAAAGGGGAAATTCAACATCAGTCCCACCTCCTGAAGGGAGAGGTGGGTTGGAGAGAAACATCAGAGGGAGAATTCTCAGATGGACACAGTGAAGGGCAAAAGGAAAAAGGCGTAACTTGCAAGAAAGTAAAGTCTGTGCAAAAGGGAAACGTGTCCCCATCCATGCCCTCTTGAGGGTGGTTCAGCACAGGATCAGGTGCCCAGAGGGGCTAGGGAATCTTCCGTCTTGGAGATGTTCAGAACTTGCCTAGACAAGGCCCTGGACAACCTTGGAGTCAGCCCTGTTGTGAGCAGGGGCTTGGGCTAGAGACCTCCAGAGGTCCCCTCCCACCTACACCTTTCCATGAGTCTGTTATTCGTATTGTTATTCTGATTCTGCATTGCTAATTACTCATTACACATCCCTCCCACTACACCCATCTGTGTATTGCTGAGGGAGCTCTCTGCCATAAACGCCCTTTCTGTAGTCAGGAATAACACAGCTTCTAAATACCTCACCAGCTGGAGCTGCTTTCTCATGCAGAAAAAAACCAATAAAAAATCCTACAATGTACAAGAATGTATATTTTTATCGATGTACATTATTACATCATCTATCATATATCTACTATTTTTTTAATTATCAAAAAATATATATTACGATTATTATTCTACTACCATTATTTTCTATTAGTCACTATATGTTTTTTAACTATCGATTATCTGAAGGTCCCAGGCCAAAGACCAAGATTCCACTGTTCTGGGGCCTCTGTAAGCCTAATCAAATCACAGAGCCAGTCTGAAATGGCTTCCAATATAAAACAGAAGGCAACAGCCAGCAAAAGAAAAGGGCACAACAGAATCAAAATCTCTCTGCCAACCATTTTTTCACATGACAGTGGGGAAAGAAATAATAGTTACTCTGCATGGAAATGGATGAAAACACATGCAGCGGGTTGTTTTTCATGCTAATAACATGTGTGCATGTTTGTACAAGATGTGTACATTAGAATGCATATTTATACTTTAGCTACATATGCATGGATGGCTAGCAAAATATACATATGCACAGCAAGCCTGGCTTTGCCAGAATATGTCTCCCTACAAAGTTTCATACATAAAAGTACATGCATACATGTGTATTTGATTGATTATGTAAAAGTATTTCTAGGGTATATTTTTCAGTAAATCTATAAACACAGCTGTCTTTTAAAGACTGCAAATTGTGTTCACAAATGCATGCTTGCTTGGGAACATTACTGTCTGAAGATATGCGTGGGAATGCATTTGATGGCCTGCTTGTTTGTACGTGAGGTTGCCTATCCACATGCATTGACCAGCTGGAGCTGCGAGCAAAGACACACCAGTGCCAGGTAGCAAGAGCATGGAGGTAGGTTGTGTTGCCTGACTGTGGCATCTGCACCTGCTTGTGAGAGTGGCTTTAGACACGTGGGAGCAGCGTATCAGCTGGATACATATGAAGTGGGATGTTTTTGCACATGGATGTGCTTTACCGGAAAAAAAATTTGCATCCCAGAGCAGCCCCTGCCCCCAGCTCACTAACGCTTCATGTGGCACAAGGTGCATCTCGTTAGCCCACCTCAGCTCTCCAGTCCTAGGAGCTGCTCCACTCACACCCCACAGGGCAGGCACATGCCATCTTCCCCACAAAGCCATGACACTCACCCAGGGCCAGCCAGGGGACTTGGGCACAGCTGATGGGGGATGAATCCCAGCAGAGCTCAGCTCCAGCTGGGCACATACACCTCTCCATCCCATCCCACCCTGTGCTCACCCCATTAGCGTGGCTGCTGCAGACAAACCATTGCCTTGCATTAATGTAAATAAAGCATAAACTGCTCCAGTCCGACTTCTGTCCAGACACCTTCCCATTTGGGCTGCTGCTTCCAGATCAGCCAGGGACTGGTTTTGCAAGAGTTTAGTATAGGAGGCATTTGCAAAGTCTCATATGTTTTAGATAGTTTCAGAAGAGAAGTTCCTGAATATGACCATGGAACTGATTCTCTAATCTTTTGCAGTGTGACCCTTACAATCCTCAGTGGGATGCTTATCTACTGGAAGAGAGATCCTTGGTGGCAAATGTGGCTTTTTCCCTGTCGGTAAATCACAGAAGTCTTCAGGAGATGATGAATGCATCCCCTCCCTCATCCCCCAATCATTCACCTAATTATTCAAGTAAGGGGATTTGTATTCATGTAAGAAGAAACATCCACTCTATGAATTTCACATTCACACAGTCTTTCTTTCCCTTATCATTTAACTGTATCCTTCATTGCTCTAAAGCCCTCTTATGTCAGCTTAGTCAGAGCAGAGTGGTAGGAAATTAGATACCAGAACTCTGCTGTAAAACCTCCCCTTTGCAGGAGGCTGTCCCAAAAGGAGAAGTAGAGGAGATACAGAGGGTAATGGAACAACAAGCCATAACCAAAGTACATCTATGTCCCAGATATCTTTCTGAACTTCTGTTTTTACAAACCAGAGCAAGAGTCAGGTCAGGTTTAAGGGTTAGAAAATCCCTCACTTACAGCTCCCCTAAGAGCTACCAAACTACCAATATACGTCTATGGGTCTATGCCCATGAATTGCTTTTTGGTCAGAGAAAAGTCAGAACAGAGCTCTGCATATCTTTGTCTATACATGTGTGCAGACAGATACGCATCTATATACATCACTGTTCTCGTTTTTATTCACTCTTCTGCTCTACTTAATGTCACTACGCAGCTGAAGGCAGCTGCAGTTTCTCTTTGCTGTCATACATACATTAATGGTCTGGTTGATTTTCCCCATCCCAACTTGCCCATCCTAACTCTCTTTGTGTCCATGGCAGGTGAAAATGACCTCTGACTCAAAATGCTTACAGCATGCCTGGGTATAAGTACAGCTGTGAAAGTCAATGCCGACCTGGGAGTCAACACACAAAGGGGAGAGTTGGTAGGTTTGGGAATGGAGAGGGACGTGTGCTCTACAGCACTGCTCTAGGAGCCCCAAGAGCATGTGGGATCCCAGGGAGACCTGTGCTGCCACAAACGTCCCAAGTTGTCCAGCCCTACCTGTGGGTAGCTGAGGGAGTTCTCCGGGTAGTGCAGGTCGTCCCCTGTCCCCCCGGCCTCGCGTCCTGCCTCCAAAGGTATCCCGTAACGTGTGCATTTCTCAAAGCAGACATAGTTGTATTGCGGTGTGCCCCCCCACAAAGCTGACTTCGGTCTGGGCTCCTGCGTCATGGTCTCTGAGCTCTCCACGCCTCTACTCTTCCTCACTCTTAGCTGTAATGGAGCTGCTGTTCTGGGCCTTACCTAGAACCATCTCATGTTCTGGCGGAGAGCATGGCCTCCGCACTTTCTTCTTGCCCCTCCTTCTTTTCTTTTTCTCCTCAGAACACTCTGACTTGTCCTGTTTCTGCACTCACTTTCTCTCTGCCCCCCCCTCCTCCTTGTGCCTCTCTCACTTTCTCCCTTTCCTGTGCAAAGGCAGTGATTACAGGGTTTAACTATATTTATAGCAACCTTCTTCTGCCACATGATTCCTCAGTGCCGTGCCTGATCTCAGCAAAAGGCACTAACCCTGCCAGGATTGAATATCAGGTGTGGGCAAGAGGGGAACTCCTGAAGGAGAGGGAAGGGGGGCGGAGGGGGAGGAGGAAAGAAGACAGCAAGACAGACAGAGCTAGAAGTACAGAGACAGAAAGCAGACAGGAGGAAGCAGAAATTATTATCCGGGAGGTGTCTTCTTTCACACCTCCTCATCCTGACCAAGCTATATTTGCAATGAAAACAAAATTCAGTGGGCTTCCTCATTCCTTCTCCAGATACCAGGTGTCCAAAAGACTGAGTGACAGTCATAAAGATGCCAGCATCTATGGTGAGATAGAACAGGATGGGTGCATGCTCACTGCCCCAAGACAATTTTTCCAAGTCCATGGTCCACAACAGAAGCAGCAAGCCCTAGTGGAGAAGTCAGGCATCCCTGTAAACTGCTGAGCATTACAGTTTAATCTCAGCCTTTCCATGTGCCCTTATGGGCAACACTTTACACTTTTGAAGAACGTCACCAAACTTCTCTGTGGCTATTCAATTATGGGTATATGCAGAAATTTATTCTTCTTGATGCTCACTTTTCCACAGGCTAGAGCATTCAACAGCTTCTCCTCTCCATTCTACCCCTTGTTTCTCAGCCAGGCAAAAAAGCAACAAGCTCAGCCAACACCAGTGAGCTACCAGACAGTGACAGGAATGAGAAGCATGTTCCAGCAACATGGTCTAGAGACACCTCCCAGTGCTGTCAGTGTGTGGCCTGTAACCATATACCTTTTGATGGCTATTAATCAATGAAAAGCAGTGAGTTCAAGATCCTAGAAATTGTATACAAGAAAAGAAGACCCCATATGCCTCAAACACAGTCACTAAAGAGCTGATATTAATTCATTCTTCCTCCTCTTGCATACTATCACCTCTCTAGAATAATGGTTTCTAAGCTTCTCACTCTGCAGCATAAGAGATTTGCAGGCAGGATGGGAAGGGGGGAGAGGGAGAGAGGCAAAACACTCTTCTTTTTGCTCCAGAACAGTAGTCTCATTATTTCATTTTGAAGACCCCTGTAAAACATTTCTCCTGGAGGTTCATTTTGCTTTTTCTCAGTTTGCATGGTCCTCCAGAGCAGGGTACAAAGAAAGTCTCCAAGAGGAAGACACATTTGATTTCTTCCATAAACCACCTCCCCACCTCCTCCAAATTTTCTGCTAACAGTACCCATATGGATATCCATTAGCAATATTATCTATATGGATATTGTTAGTCTGTACAGTTCACACCTGGTGGCATGCCAGGCAAGCTCTGAATATTTAAAAAAGCAAGATCAGTGCTGCCTCAAAACATATGGACTCATCTATTCCATTCTCACCAGCACTTACTTTACTGTCAATAAGCAATGTTCCCCGGAGAAAGACTGTGGCCCATCAGTTGAGCAAAACTTGCAATGAACCACCTTAAGGGTGGATTTCTAAGTGACCATGTCATACATGAGAAGTGACCACACAGAGGAGAACACTTGGATATCCTCATAGATTTCCATCTTAAATGCATTAATTGCTCCCAACCTATTGAGATGCTTTTGGAAGGCCAATGTCACTATGGTTTACATAAAAAAAGATGCATAGCATATACTATATAGTGTATAAAATATTAAAACGTGTATAGAATAAAAGTGTACATCATATAGAAAACCTACAGAGCAATCACAGTAAGCCCCAGAAAAAATCAGAGCTGTAATACAGCACCAGATCTTCAGTTACTATTACATTTACTGGAGCAGAACACTCATCACAGCCACCGGAGAAAACTAATGGGAACCTTTACCCAAATATGCACTCTTCCAGCTCTTGTTTTTCAAGACGCACAAGAACAACACATCAGAAATTGATTCAGTATGAAAAAGAACCCCCTCCTGCCAGCTAATCAAACTCTACTGTCTGTCTTGTACGATACTGTTACGGAATTTCCATTGAAAACAATTATATAATTATAGTCTAAAATAAGTGGATCCTACCCTGAAAGGTATTTTCCAAGAACTGTCCCTCTCAGCCTTCAAATTGGTCCCAGCCTCACTCACCTCATCAATAAAAGATCAATGAAGGATCCCAAGGCCAACGTTCATCAAATGGCTCTAGATGCTACCCGAACAAGAAACCTTTGCTATCCTCATGGGGAAGACAACTCACAAAACCCTGAATCCTCACTTATACTTTCCACAGTGTAATACACCTCATCTAGGGGACCAAATGGTAGACTGGTAACTATACAGATGGAACTGAACAACCACTACGCACACAGTGGTATGTGTGTACGCTCTAAGGACCCAGCTCTAAGGACATCTGCAGCTAAGGACCTAGCATTTATCTAATTCCCAGTGGGAGAGCACTTCTCATCAAACAATCTCTCTACCTCTGATCTCTGTACCCAGATATTGTCTACCAAGGAAAAGACTGAGAACTGAAATTCACCATTCCAGCGCATGACAAAATATATGCCATCTGTAGAGATACTGGGTTTATGTCATCTTCTTTCCCATGTTTTGCACATTAATCTTCATGCTCCACAGCTTATAAATCACCTCTCTCCCTCTTTCCCCTAGGAGTAAAGCACTTTGTCAGCTCTCTGGGCACTATTAACATCCTCTCTATTCCACAAGATACCAATAATGTTTTGTCACAGCTTCACTGACACTAGTCTAGTTAAATTCAAAGCAGCTACTCTTAACTTGTATTTGCTTTGAGTTCTACTGCTTCTATCTCAGAATCAAAGAAGAACTTGTAGACCCAACAGCTTGTCCACTTTTTCCAGCTGGCACAGCTGACCTAACAAAAGCCATTGTTCCAGCTCTAGCCATTGCTTGTCCATATTCTCAGATCAGCAGTCCCAAAGTACAAACTACTGAGCACACCCTGAAAAGACCTGCCTTTCTGCACTGCTGCTGCCCAGCAACTGCTGTCAGATCTCCCCTATCACTTTTCCTGTAATTTCTTGCCACAGCTCTTCTTTACATATTTTCTTTATTGTTCATCTGTCCTCCTTTCTACTACCAAGGCCTAGCTCTGCCCTTCTACCAGGACACAGCACTATAGCGCTGCTGTTGCTTGAGAGGTTACCAGCAGACTCAGGAGACTAGCACAGAAGTAGAGGAAGATGTCAAAAAGACAGGAAGATGTAATAACCATCTTGCACCAGTCACAAACACAGGTCACCCATATGTATGGCTTGACGCACCTCAGGTGCACCTAAAACTCTTTAAAGGGCTCACAAAAGATTATAGGCTGCCCCACAGTATGCAAGAGGAAAGGTGTACAACCTCCTCATACACAAGCTTTTTCTTTGCATATTACAGGCCCCAAAGGGACTCCAAAGTGTGTTTCTGTGGTACTTCCTTCAAGTAGGACATCTTCATGACAGATGAAACTACAGCTGCAGTCCAAAATAGGGTCTTAGGTGAGGAAAGAGAAAGGAGTAGAAGTTAGAAGAACTCTCACCCTAGATGGGTCTCTTCTCCAGTCAGCCATCTATCTTTCTCCTTCCTCTTCCCAGTTTTCTCTCAGGTCTCCCTTTCTCTGCCTTTATTTTTTTCTCCTGGATGCTTTTCAGGATGCAGAAATGTAATTCCTAGCCTTCCCATCCTACTGCCTTTATAGTGAAAGCTCTGACAGTATGTGGAGAGGGATGATTGAAGGCTTGCACTTCTCTCATGGTCCTGTCCCAGGAGATTTATCACCTGAAATCCCAGAGCTATTAACAGTGACAAGCTTAATGTTGTTCCCAGTGCCCTGCCCACACCATTATCAGACATCATACTAACTTCTGAACCTTTTGCTTGTTCTAGAGCTTTTTTTTTGTTTGTCTATTTTTCAGCTGCCTCAAATACCACATACACAGACATTATAGCAGATGGTGATGCAGAGCCCTCTACCACCCCAGACTGAAAGGAGCTGAATTTGTGGAGGCAGAGTTTTTGTTACTCTGAGCCATGCATGCAGAACAGAAAAGCAATCATTTAAGAATACAGAAAAAATAATATTCTGTGGTGAAGAAAACTCAGTCCAAGAGGTCCATAAGGCAAAAGAAACTGTAAAGGTGGAAGGGAAAAAGGGAGTTTTGAAGGAGGAAGAGGAGAAAGGTGACAAAAGGAGGGCTGCTTAACAGTAACAGAGGCTCTTAGAGATAAACGCAGAGGCAAAAAGAGACAAAGAATGCACAGAAGAACATTAGGGGATGAGATGCAGGACAGGAAGAAGTCACAGCAAGTGTACCTTGCCTCAAACAATAGGTTCAGATGAAGCAAAAAAGAGTGAAAAAGCAGGAAAAAGACTTCAGTAGACATAAGATCAGGCAATGTCTTGTAGATGAGAACAAGGTGCTTGAATGGAACATTTTATTAGACAAGATACCCATGGAGGCTTCAAAGAGCTACAGGAAGCAATTGGAGCTTTGGGAGAGAAAGAATGATGTGAAAAAGGTTAGGAAGAGGGAGGGAGACTGGGAGAAACAGCTTTTATAGTGAAAGAAAGAAATAGACCACGGACTAAGACTTGAACAGTAGCAAAAGACAGAAATTTAAGCTGTGCAGGAGTATATTGCAAAAGGCTGATTATGGGAATGATGACAGAGAACACTCAGAGAATGCTTAAAAAGGGTTTGAAAGTCCAGCGAATTGACAGAAACAGGGCAGATTTTGAGAATCATCAGCTTTTGATAACTCAAGAAGGGACATGATGATGTTACCAGAGGAGAGACAGAATGGGAAAAAAATAGATCTCTCAACTGAAAGCAGATAAATACTTATAGGAACACAGGGACATGAAAGGGCCATTGAGGTAGATGTTGGAATAGATGAACTTGGAAAGAAACTTGAACACATCAATGTTATGTATGTTATGTATGACATAATGACATTGTGCTATGACATGATATGACATTATGATATGCTGTGACTTGGCAAAAACCAAATGAGCTTTAAAGGGGCAGGGTTATATCCCAGTTCCCCAAACAACCCAACTGTGACAGTCTGCACAGAGCACCTTGTGAATCCACCCCAAAATCAAATGAAAGAAAGCCATATCTATATTGATGTTGGTACCTCAGGTAAATTACTTGTTAATTTGAGATTGTCTTGTCTTAGATCACAGTGTGGTCACAGTTTGGAACTGAGAGCAAAAAGAACAAGCAGGGAGAACTTAAACAAACCCAGCAGCAAGAGCAAGACACAGAAAATCAGATGAAAGAGAAGATAGCAAAATGAGGTTTTATAAATGGCTCCCAACTCATCCAGAACTTTAAGATGGATCTGACTAGATGTCCTGGTGGACATCTGGTCGAGACCAGCAGGCTTCAAAACTCAAAATAGAACAGTCTTTACTAGAATAAAAATAAGATTCTTTGATTTTTTTAAATATAGAAAACTTCAAGCATATAATTCATGAAGCACAGAAATAAATCTATAGTTTACACACAACAATTCCCCACCCACTGCGACCTTGATTGCAATTAACTCCATGACCTTCTGAGCTGCTAAAACTTTGTGCTTACACTCCATTGCCTAGGAGATTGTTTCTGCACCTCCACAGCTTGGATGGCTCCTCCCCTACAGCTGCTCCTCTTCTTAAATTGCAACCCTCAATTCCCTCAGTGACTCTACCCTACAGCACTCTGTAGCCTCTATTAAATCACTTCTTTGCATATGCTCAATGGCTTTCCAAAGGAAGAGGTGTCTTATTGGTGAGGTAGACATCTGATCATCTTGTCTTAGAATAAAGTGAGAACAAATCAAATAGGCACAGTGTATATATACAAGTATGAAGAAGTTAAAGCAAAAAATAAGGAATAAAAAATAAAATTAGACTGCTGAGAGGCAGAACACTTTTTATAACTGCATCCAAAAGCAGCTGAAGTCAATAAGAACTAGCAAACAATGAACTGTTTGAAGTGGGTTCAGTGGATTTCTTTTCTAGGAGAATAACGGTGTATCACAAACATTTTCTGAAGTAATCAGCTTGAAGACTTTTTTAGCAGAAGAGGCTAAAGAACATCTAGGCAACACAGATTCATCCCTAGTGATAAAAACATATTAGGGATGCTTCTAAGCTTGTGAATTTGTTATTATTCCAGGACAAAGAATCTACAGACTCTTTGGGAAATTGCTCTTTACCTGCCTATCTAGGTGAAGAGCTCTGATTCTAAATGGTGAATGTTCCCTAATAAGCCACCTGCACCATGACCTGTATTTTGTTATCAGCTAAATCCACCCTTGGGAGATGGTAGGCAGTGCATGGTAGATAATTTGCAAATGCTATTTTCACTTATCACTTATATGAACTCCATGGTTGCCAAGTACTAGTTGCTGACTGTACTAGTGTGTCCTGTCCTGTCTCAGCTAAATGAGATAAATGTTGTCAATACAAAATTTGTAGTACAGACATGTCATCACTACTATTAAAGATTTTTTAAATACCTTATTTACTGTCAGAGTTATACTAGTAAATCTTGTACAGTTTTGACTAAGCTCTCAGTTTTTCTTCTCCTTCCCCCATCCAAATGCAGATACCCATACAAAAACACCTAATCCTGCAGAGCAGGGGTCTTGCCTGTTTCCCATAAAACAATCCCTGATAGTAATACGAGATAAAGATGAAGGTAAACATAGGGAAGACAGTAGTTCTCTTGGCAGACAGAATAATAAATCCATCACAAACAAGGGCAAAGCAATTCCCCTGAGGCAATAACCTTTCCTGTTATCACTGGCTGCTGATTACAGGGATGATAGTGAGAGTCAGCATGACATCACTGGACTCCCTGCCTCTTTTATCAGGCCCCTGCTATGACTTGTGGGAAAGTACTGGGGGAAGGGAAGATCTGCATTGAGGAAGTGCGCCCAGGTTGAAGTTCTGGGCCACACTTCGGCACGAAGGCTGAAGAAAGACTTTTCTGTTGAACTCATTAAACTAAAGCTGCTACATGCTTACCAGCAAGAGCCAATTTTGACTGTCACAAGGGGAAAAAGGTGCAAAAAGTACTGCAGGGCCAGAGGGAGCAACAATCTCCAGATGTCAAAGAGACAGGTAACCTGCTATTTCAAGCCCAGGACAAGATAAGTCAGCAGAAGAAAGTGCAGGAAGTGCCCCACAAATCACATTGTGTCCCAGGGAGGACATTTAAAGTCTATGCCATCTAAAAATGTTAAACCTGGAACAGGAATCCAGGGAGTGGCTGTAGATCAACAGTAGAAGCTGTTGAGCAATATCAGGAGTGGTGGAGGGAAAATGGTGCAGAGGATAAATGATGGGAACTATTCTAACTTTCATTTAACTTGAGAACTTAAGTAAGTTCTAGAAGCTCCTAATTCAGATTGTTTACAAGAATTTACTGATTTTTGGATGCCATATGTGTGTGTTCAATAACATTGCTCACTGTCTTGCTCCTGTGCATTATTTGGTGTTCAAAGTCAGCAAAAATCACTGAGAGTATTTGTGGTATCTTGTTCAGACACTGCCCTTGGTCTGGGGCATAACTCAGTTTTTTCCTCTCTGTATCACAGTTATATTCTATTCCACAAGTAGTATTATGTCTATAGCATATTTTGATAGGGATCAGTCAGAAAACAAAAAAAAAAAGCAGAGAAGGTCCCTGTGAAATTTTTCCAATCCCACTCCCTCTGCCGCTTGTCCTTGCATCGGGGGAGAGTCATTGCTCTCTGCCAGCTGCAGTGGCTGGGCTGGGGACCTTTATTTAGCAGGAGAGGGACAGGAATGACCCAGTCCACAGGCTTTTGGGCACTACAAGGACCAGGGGCTCACATGAGTCTGCAGGCTCCTCAGACCCATCATGCTAAGGGACAAGCTGTGCCACCTGCTGAAGACTCACTGTTCTGGGAAGAAGATGCAGCTGACCCTTGCCATGGCAGATTACAACCTCATCTTCATCAATAAGGGCTGTATTCAAGGAGGGAAGGGGACCCAGGGGGCAGAGTGGTTCCCTGAACCACAGGGATCAGAGCTGTGGCTACAGAACTTGCTGGTAGTCAAAGAGACTGGCTGGCCAGTCACCTTCTCACTGAATCACCCTCCTTCTCTCTCCTTCTAAGGGAAATAGCTCCAAATCCCATCATTAAACCCAATGGGATGGAGGGAAGGTCTCCGCAGGGCCTGAGCATTCTCCTTGCTTTGGGCAGGAGGGTTCTCCATTGTGTTCCTGAAGGAGATCTTCACCTTGGCAATCTAACTATACTTTGTGACAAGACCACTTGGACAGACATGTCTGTCTATACAATTTCATACTGAGTTTTGCCACCCTGTCCTCTCTTGACCTGTTGTCTTGAATTCTGGGGAACATGATCGTTATACTAAATCAGCTGCTGCACATTCAGATCTGCTTGGAAGTACATAAATATCTTTAATATCTGTGTTCTGATACCAGGTCTGCAATGTAATTTTTATCAGGATGCCTTTCTCAGCAGCCTTAGTCCACAGGAGTGTTGGCCCTGGCTGTGAATTTTGCTTCTGCCCTGTTCACAGAACTGCATTGGAAATAAGAGGCAGATATCATTGGGAAGCCAGGAGGTCAGCACTCCCTAAAGGACACCTGGTACCATCTCCAAGCAGATAATAGTACTTCTTTCACCTATATCCAAGTGGAAAAGCTCCATCTGAGCCACTCTTGACTAGACAGAATCTGCATCTTGCACTGGAACATCTTGACAGACAGACTCTGGCACTGAACTATTGTCCTTCCTAAACAGCCACCTACTTTCTGTGAGGGCTACTGGCCTACTGGCCATTTTAGTATGGGCATTGTAGGACCTGTGGAAACACAGTGCCAAAGGTTTTGGGAAATGGTGTGTGCCTGGTTATCTTGCCACAGCTACACTAGAGATGGCTGCCAGCAGAAGGATGTGGCAAGAGGGGAGCTGTAACAGGAGATTTTGGAGCTGCTGTGTTTTTTTTGGGTTGGAAAAAGTGGGATAAGCTGTAGAATTTGGAATTTTGCTTGTCCTGGTGTGGTATTTTTTCTGGTCATTCAAGTAGCTTCTTTGGGAGACAGATCATACCACACATTTCTTCTACACCTTGGAGAAAAAGAGGGTTCTAGGAAGCATATCATCTGCATCCTGGAAGAGGACAGCATTCCTTTTAAGGATCTGAAGCAGATGAAAGAAGGACTGAGGGCTTTCTATGCAGACCTGTTCTCTTTAGATACCAATATGGTGTCCTTCAGTAACCTCCATGTCTTCTGGAAATGTTTTGGTTTTTTGGTCACATCTCTTAATTAATTAAAAGACTTCTTAATTTTTATGTGGTTTTCTGTTTGATCCATTCTAGTGGATTTTTTTACTGTTGCTTTCACAGGGGTGTTGACTCCAAGCACATTGTGGTCACTGTGAAGCAGTGGTTTCAACTAAGAAGTTGAATTGTTTAACACAGTACCTAATCATAGCCTTTTGTGGACTTCCTAGCTGACTATTCCACAATCACTGATTGCATCTACTTCACATCCCAACGTGACATTCTCAATCAACATATCACACTGTTGCAATCTACATTCAGAAGGTGGTAATGCAGATCCAACACTATACACTTCCTATTTAGGTCTGAAAATTCGACCTATTCTGACTCTGAGTTCATTAGTTCGATCCAGGTTCTCATCAGCATATAGTACTACTCTATGACTAGTATGGTTTGCCTTATCTTTCTGTGTATTTTGTATTCTGGTATTACAATTTCACATTAATTGTCTGCCACAAAGTTTTTAATATGCCTGATGTATCTCCTGTTAGGACAAGAGACTTGTCCTACATGTTATTTTTTGTATTTCCAGCATTTGCATAGAAGTAGGTATACCACTACTTTGTGTGTTGTTTTGGTACTCTATTTAAATTGAACCATATTTGCTTTCTATGTCTAATTTGATTGTTCACAGACTCTGATCTGCCCTGCACTTGAGGATACAGAATTTCTGTAACTTTACTATCCCTCATAGAAATGCCCTGAAGAAAATATGCTTTTGCACCTGTTATCTTCTCCTAAATCTTCAGTCTGAAAGTGTGTTGATAACCTTCTTAATGTTCAGCATCAGAAGCCTGGATTTCTGCAGCTGCTCTGTCCCTCCTGTACAAAGTCACTCTTTACAGCAGTCTGTAGCAAGAAGCTGTATTACCAAAAAATTTTCTCTTCCTTTCATGGGGTTTGAGCAGTCATGTGACTGAGGGGTGACCAAGCTGGGTTGATGGAAAACAAATTGTGTTGATGGTTTAGATTTATGTTCAATCAATGGCCTGAGCTAATTTAACACTGCAGTCATGGACATTAGATCCATGGTGACAGGGGCAGCAGGAAAGTGTGTCCAAGAACAGAAGGAAGAAAGTAAGTCTGTCCCCTTTCACAGCTACCTGCCATTTGATCATATTGTATAATATTATATTGTAAAACATCACCCTGAAAAGCTTAAACAGCATATACTGTTATAGAATTAGTTCTATCAGTCCCACAGTCCTCCACATTCAGTAGCAAAACATCATCAGCTGTTGATTGCTCCTCTTTAGACAAGATCTGTTTACTACAAACCCAAACACACTGATCCAGGAAAGTGGGGAGAAGGAGAGAGAAGCCTACACTCATAAAAAGGGGCTGTGTTGGAAGAGGAAACAACTAGAAGTTCTGAAAGAGTCAAAAATCCTGTGGAAGGATTTGGAACGGGTGTGCCAGAGTATCTCATGGTGTTTTATTAATACATTATACTAACATTATACTATGTACTTGCTAGAAGGATATCAGATTCTATAAGGTATCAAGAGTTAGGTGGCTGAGTAGAATATAAAACAAACAAGACTGGAAGGAACAGCACATCAAGAAATAATAAGCAATATACTCAGTGAATCTCTTGCTACCAACTGAGGATACATTAATCCCCTCCCTTTCTTTCCCAGGACTGGCACTTTTGAAGGAAAAGGTCAATTCAGTACTTGTTCAACCCCTGGGGTTCTGTTTGCTAAGAGACTGCTGAGATGAAGGAGTGGGGCAGAGCTCACAAGAGTTGACCCAGTAGGGCACGTTCAGCAGCCACACAAGTTTAAACAATTGTGATTCATGCTTCAAGGGTGGTGGTTTTTTAATGTGGTTATGCCTACGTGTGGCCTATGTAGCATTCAAGTGGTTTCTCACAGCGATGGAACAGTAAAAGTAAAGAATAAGGGTGAGGTGGGGTAGCTCAAGGTTAGAACTGTGTGGAGAGTGAAAGGTACTGTGGGGAAGGACTACTTCTTGCAGATATTCTGATTGTCTCTTTCTGTGGGCTTGTGGTGAAGACTGGAATAAGCCACGCTACCCAGGCCCTATGCAGAACAGGCTGCCTGTCACACTGTGCACCTGCCTAAAACAAAAGCCAGTAGTGTATCAGACCTTGAACTTCTTAGCTTCACTTATTCCACTTTTCCAGACAAAGTCTCAAGTCTGGTCTTTTACCTTTTGGTATAAGGGCAGTTTGAAAAAAGAAAAAGGAACTCTTCAGGGGTCCTGGGGTAAGAGTAGTTCAGACTGCTTTGAAACATAGAGAAGAGGCTGCATTAAAGAAGAGAGAACCCACAGTAATTCATGATTTTTCACTGTTGTCCTGAACCTTCACAGCTGCCTCAAAATTGTGAGTGGAATAAAGGACAGTCACATTCCTTTCCTTGCACCAGCTCCGATATGTCTGCCCTTAGCATTGTGAAAGGTAAACTGATGGAAAAAACATTCATGTCTTTATGCGGTTAACTGCTCAGTGTTGTACTCTGAATGAGTTCACCATAGGTCAGAGAAGCACATTTAAGTAAGAAGCTGTTACATGTGGTGGCCAATAGATCATCTCAGCTCCAATGTACATCCTCACATGAAGCATTAAAACACATGTTTAGGCAAGAGGAGAACTTTACTTAGCCCTTGCTTAGTCTTCCCAACAGAAAGATTTTCAGGTATCTCTGGAATAAAGTTCCTACACCACACTGGCTGTTTCTTCTTTCTATATGGAATTGGAACTAAAAGCAGTGTACACTCGGTGCATTGTCCTCTACTGCTGATAAAGAACTTGATGCCAAGCAGTGTAATATCAAATACCTCTCTGGTCTGGAAAATGTCTTACAGTTTGTTGATAATTCAGAGGAGTGAAAACAAAGGCTGACCGAAGAATTGTATAGGGAAATTAATATGATGACTGAGAGATAAAATGACAGATGAAACAGTCACAATAAATATAAAGTGATGACTGAGAGCAGCAGGAACAGGTGTACTAGCTTTGCATACACAGGAATCATCCAACTTTCACTATTTAAGCTGACTTTTACTATTTAAGAATAAGGTCTTGCGGTTAAACAGGACAATTATGATAATAGCTCCCTCAGTATTCTTTTAGAACTGTGAGTTAAGAAGTAGGAAAATAAGGCTAGATAAAATGCAACGTGCAGCTACCTCTTGAGTAATACTTGCATTTCTGTTTCCCCCAATCTCAAAAAGGATATAGCAGAATTGGAAAAGTTTCAGAGGATGGTCAAAATTATGGAATAGCTTCTGTATGTGGAACAGCTAAGCAGACTTGAACCTCCCAGGCTGGAAAGGGCAATGAGGGCTGGTCATGAATAAAAACATGAGTGATGTGGAGAAAGTGAACTGAGAAGATTTCTTTTGCTGTATCTTGTGAGGTAGGCAGTGGGTTCAGAACCAAAAAAATTGTTGGTCAGACAAAATGCATCTTGTTCTATCAAAGTCACAGCTTTTTGGAATTTAGATGCAGGCAGTTTTAATTTGCTTTTCTGTAATAGAAGTAAATGCCCTTTATTTTTGAGCCCTTTAAAAATTGGCGTAGATAAGAGAGTTCATTACAGATGAGGAATTAAAAATGCATTCTTGTCACATTTAGAAGACAATAATTTTGTTGACCAGTAGGTAACTTGCACTGCTGCTCCTCTGACTACTTCAGTTAATTACAGGATCATAGAATATTTGAGCTTTGGATGGGACACCCGCTGTCGCGTCCAATACCATGCTCAAGCAGTGTCAGCTGGAGCAGGCTGCCCTGAGCTATGTCCAGATAGCTTTTGAGTATCTCCAAGGATGTAAATTCTACAACCTCTCCAGGCAACCTGTACCAGTCCTCAATCACAGCAAAAAAACCCAACCCTCTTTCCTTATGTTCAGACAGAACTTCCTATGTTTCAATTTGTGCCCATTCCATCTTGTCCTGTCACTGGGCACCACTGGGAAGACTCTGGTTTCATCATCTTCAACCTCTCATCAGATGACAAGATCCCCCCTGAGCCTTCTCTTCTCCAGGCTGAATAGTCCCAGCTCTCTCAGCCTTTCCTCACATGAGAGATGCTCCAGCCCCTCCATCATCTTTGTGGCCCTTTGCAGAACTAGCTCTGGTAGCTATATATGTCCTTTGAACTGGGGAGCTCAGAACGGGACACAGGACTCCAGATGTGGCCTCACTGCAGCTAAGTGGAGGGGAAGGATGACCTCCCACAACCTACTGGCAACACTCCTAATGCAGCTCAGGATGCCAATTAGCCTTCTTTGCAGCAAGGACACACTGCTGACTCCTGTTGTACTTGGTGTCCACCAGACACCCAGGCCCTTCTCTGACAAGCTGATTTCCAGCCAGTCAGTCTCCAGCATGTACTGGTGCATTGAACTATTTGTCCCCAGGTGCAAATGTAGAGTCCTATATTTCCCTTTGTTGAACTTCATGAGGTTCTTTTCTGCCCATTCCTCCAGCCCGTCACGGTCCCTCTGAATGGCAGTACAACCTTCTGGTGTATCAACTACTCATCCCAGTTTTGTATTATCTGCAAATTTGCTGAAAGTTTCCTCAGTTCCATCATCTGGATAATTAATGAAGAGGTTAAACAGTACCAGATCCAGTATAAACCTTTGGGGTACATCACTAGTGACTGGCCTCCATCTGATCTTTGTGCTACTGATCACAACCTTTTAAGCCCTGCAGCTCAGCCAGTTTTCAATCCACTTTGAGGTCTGCTTGTCTAGCCTGTACCTAATCAGCTTGCTATGAGGATGTTGTGGAGACAGTGTCAAAAGCCTTCCTAAAGTAAAGATAAACAGAATCCAGTGCTCTCCTTTCATCTACCAAGCTATCATATGATCGCAGAAAGCTATCAGGTTGGTTAAATGTGATTTTTCCCTTCATAAATCCATGCTGGCTACTCCCAATCACCTTCCTGTCCTTCATGTGTCTGAAAATGTTTCCTAAGACAAGTTGCTCCATCACCTTTCTGGGGATTGAGGTGAAGCAGACCAGCCTGTAGTTTGCTGGACTTCTTGCCCTTTTTGAAGATAGGAGTGACATTTATTTCTTTCCAGTCCTCAATAACCACTCCTGATCCTCATGACCTTTGAAAGATAATTGAGACTGGCCTTGCAATGAAATTGACCGACTCCCTCAGCACTCGTGGGTGCACCCCACCAGGTTCCATGGACTTGTGTATGTCCAGTTTGTTTAAATGTTCCCTGACCTCATCCTCTTCCAGTAAGGGTCCTTGCTCTTTGTCACCTGGTCCCCTGCCCCTTTAGCAGAGGGCCCACGTTTTCCATCACCTTTGTTTTGCTGCTGATATACTTGTAGGAGCCATTCTTGTTGCCCTTCATGTCCCTCACCAGATTAAACTCCAGATGAGCTTTGGCTTTCTTAACCTTATCCTTGCACGCTTGGCTGGTGTTTCAGCATCCCTCCCAGGTCACACAATCCTGCTTACACCTTTTTATGTCTGAGTTTAGTCAGGAGCTCCTTGTTCATTCATGCAGGTCTCCTGCTGCTTTTTCTTGACTTCCTGCTCATCAGGATGGATCATTCCTGAGTTTGGAGGAGATAATTCCTGTACATCAACCAGCTCTCTTGGACCCCTCTTCTCTTCACGGCTGTATCCCACGGGATTCTTCCAAGCAGATACCTGAAGAGCCAAAGACAGCTCTCTTGAACTCAAGGACTGTGATCTTGGTTTTAGCCCTTCTCCCTCCTCTGATCCTGAGTCTGTCCCAGACCTCCACACCCCCAACTAGTCCTTCCTTTTCTGTAAGTATCAGGTCCAGCAGAGCATTTCCCCTTGCTGTCTCCTTGATTATCTGTGTTAAGAACTTGTTGCCAATGCACTCCAGAAACTTCCTAGATTGCTTGTGCCCTGCTGTGTTGTTGCTCCAGCTGATTGTTTCCAGGGACTGTGAACGTGAGGGTCTTTCAGTCGTCTGAAGAAAGTCTCATCCAATTCTTAAGTCTCTTTGTAGGACTGTGGTCTGTACCTAGGCTGACTACATAACTCAAAAATGGATAGTTACTTTTCTGTAGCTGTTAAAAGCAGTAATTCCTTTTTAACTGTGGAATATT
Source organism: Gorsachius magnificus (assembly GCA_034008185.1). Classification (NCBI taxonomy): domain Eukaryota; kingdom Metazoa; phylum Chordata; class Aves; order Pelecaniformes; family Ardeidae; genus Gorsachius; species Gorsachius magnificus. The sequence goes on from CM067081.1 coordinate 132,779,464, forward strand.
TTGTCAGCCTCTGTGAGTGATCTTCAGGCAAATCCTATTCTCTTCAGTGTCCCAGTAGAGCTTTGGGTAGCTCTGAGTCTCAGGTTATAGACATCCATAGTCTCTATAGTAGTCTATACAGGATCAAAGAGTATGTATGCTAGATTATGCAGAGTTAAGACTAACTGGCCTAAATTTGATCTGAAACAAACTTGAGGACCCACAAGGTAATGTACTTAAACACTGTGTTTCCTCACATCATCAAATCAGAAAAGAACATACTTCATATAATTTGTCAGAGTTTTTAGAGCTGCAGGTAACGGCTTTCTTTGAAAAGGTGCCACTCACATTTGCATTAGCACTGTGCAATAAATATGGCGAAGTTACTTTGTATTCTTAGGCGCTTTAGAATCTACTCTCAATGCCAATAGCTGATAGGTTAAACATTCCTGATCCATGACCTTTTAAAAATATTTTGTGGAAATGGATGACTGTCGACCCCAACAGTCACTTGGTTCCTTTAAGGACACACAGGACTCAATTACTTCACCAGGAGGTAGGAATTTGTTGTAGACATATATGGCTCAGTTTTAACAATGTGAGCAAATCCTTTAACCCTGCCTATATCCTTAGCAATGCCCAAAGTTTGAAGTGTCTGTTGCAATAACAACTTGTGGAGGATCTCTTTGCTACTCCTACGTTCAGTGTGGAGACTTGTATCATTACCAAATACAAAAGCACAGCATGCCTCCACATGCAGATAACCAGCAATGAAATCTGGTTCCTCAGGTCACTTAGTAGTAAATGAAAACACTTAAAATAAGCAGGTTCTGATAAGGCAGTCTCCAACATTAATAGCCTTTGTCTGCCCTCCCTTGGTGTTAACAAGGTGAGTTAACAGAGTTACCATTTTATCATGCAGATATGTGGAAGCTGTTCTATCAATACTAACAGAAGCAACTTCAGCAGCAGCTTCCTGCTACTTCACGAGAGCAAGCACTGACAAAATATTTTTATGCAGTGTTTACTGCCAGCTTCTCTCCAGCATGCACAGGTTCTTTGCTGTGATTTTGTGAAGATTCACAACAGTAGCTGAGTTTAACTTGAGGATATCTATTTGCTGCACGTTTCTGTATTGATGTATTGTTTATTGTGTACTGTACTTTGTATGCCACCTGCTGTACAGCTTGGGCAGCGACCTATGTATTCCAGTTGCCCCTCTGCTACCATTGTTGACTATTTTCTAGCAACAGGTCTAACTTTTTGAAATACCAGGAATCTTAGTACATGGTCTATACACCTCTCCTTCCCCAAACTTGTCTGAAATAATTTAATCTGCTATACTGCCAAATTAGCATGCAAGTACCAGCTGTCAAAACATCAGTATACTTTCTTTGTCCACGTAAAAAATGTTATAGCATGCAGCTACCCTATTAGGTTTCAAACAAATGTGGGATGCTACCTTATGACATTTACACACAACCAGGTTATTTTACTTTTTACAGCACAAGATCAATGGCAAGGGTTAGATTGATCTGCATTCTGCCAGCCCATGGCATTTATTTGCTTGGACCAAAGATCTGTACAATTCATGGAAAAGCTTAAATTTTATGGGGACATGTAGCTGAGCAATCTCACCGAAGTATCAAGATATTGTTACTGCTAATGTGCTATAGTTGCGACAGATTTCTTAGGAGGAGACAACTGCAGTGGTGAGAGAGAGCACCATTGCCAGTCAGCTAGCTCCTGGTGTGTGAGATCTCCACTTTGTACCTGGACACCTCAGATCGTTTGGAAATAACATACTAAAATGTCCAATTCCAGACACCTTCATGACAGAACCCAGTACCTGAATGATGCTGGAAATGGGTGAAAAAAATGCTTTTTTTCTGCAGGTAGCAGACAAATAAGCCCCTTGCAGCACCCTGCTAGGACTGTGCCATCTAGAGTAAGGTGCCTGCAGGCAACCTGCACCTGTGAAGCTGCAACTTCCCTGGTGGTTTGGTACAAGGACAACATGGACAACAACCATACAAGGTAGTGCCAAGTGGGTGGCAAAGTCTTTAGTGCCATTTCTGCTGCATGTGTTACTGTTAAATCAAACTTTCTCCATGGGAAAAGCATTTAGGTCAGTAATAAACAGCACTGGTATGCAGCTGTGGGTGTCACCTCGGGAAGTCTTGCCTGGGTTGTTGACTGGAGAGGCTGAAGGAGGTGGGTTTATTCACCCTGCAGAAGAGGAGGCTGAGGGGGGGTCTATTTGCTGTTTGCCGTTACCTAGAGGGAAGGTATAGACAAGGTGGAGCCAAGCTCTTCTTAAAGAGGCACAGGGAAAGAGCAAGAGGCAACAGCCATGACTTACAAGATGGGAAAGTCATGCCTGAGCAGAGGGTTGGACTCAATACTGCCAGAGGTCCCTTCCCATCTAAATCTTTATGTGACTCTTTTTTTTTTTTCTTTGATAGAGACAAAATCAAAATACTGGCAGACAAACTTCAATTATGAATGTAACTATGAAGACCAGGTCTGCAGGCAATACAAACTGGAAATGAGAGAATTTCTTCAAGAAGCTGCTAGGTCTCACAGTGGCCATAGCTAAATATATGAAAATTTCCTATCCAAATATTTTAAAGAGCAGCTCTGAACATCTCATCCATGCAGTAATGGACAGAAGACTACTTTGTTGTTTGGGGAACAGGTTCTTACATAAATTATTTGCAAACAGAGTGGATAGGACAGCTATGAACTCATTATTTTTTTCTAGGGCCTGGCACTCTGGATAAGTAAATCTATACTCAAACCACCCTTTAATCTGCTCCTAATCAATGAATGCCATGTGTACTCCACCTTACTAAAATCTTAAAAATAAAATCCATCTTACTTCAAGAAAAAGCTAGTTGTTAGTAGGCCTGTTCTTGATTTGCTTTTCCTCAGCCTTCCTCCTGGCATGCTGGGTGGCACTGGAAACACACTGTTGTGCACTGGGATTCTGAAAGTGGCCCATCCCTCAGATAGGAAAGGTCCAGGCACAACCCCACCACACAAAAGCATGAGGCCCCTTTGCCCAGTGACTGGCTGATGGGCACAGAAGAGGAGCGCTGCCATTGTGTGCATTGCAGGGGAATGCCTTTCAACTCCCCAGGCATTTGTACCATGCCACCAGGACAAGACCCTACCAGTGATTTCTGTAGCGAATTTCTGACAAGGCAAGGCATTAGATCTGTGACCCTACTAATGGGAAGTGGGGAGAGAAATGACTGCAGATCTTCAAATATGCCTGTAGAACTGAGCCAGCAGATGCCAAAGCAAGGGGAAGTAGACAGCGAGGTGGATATGGTGGATAAGTGAATAGGAAGCCTTTAGTTTGAGTAGATATTAAATTCCAGTCTGACTCACAGGAAGGTGGGCAATGGACCTCTTCTTTTTGCCTCCGTTAGTTTCAGCAGCATCCGGCCTGTGAGCCAGCAAATGCTGCCAGTATACAAGAGGTGACACTTTCCCCGCAAAGACTGAATATAAGAAGTTAAAAACTGTTCCCTAATAGCAGTAGGTGATGCTCCTAAATGCCTGCACTTCTAAACAGACAGCAATAGTCTGAAGAATTCCTTTCTTTCTTTTCTATTGTCATTGTCAGCAGCCTACGTTTTGCCCTGTAGAGCCTGGCCCTGTATTCATCTGCATCTTTTGTCCTCTCCAGCTTCAGAATTAGCAGTAGAAACCTGCACAAGCAATCTTTTTCATGACCTCAGTTCTCCAGGTCTCTTCTGCCTTCTGACAGTGCTTTCTGTATGATTGACAACATCTTCAAAAAGAAAAAGAGGAGGGGTGTGTGTGTGAAGAATCCCCCCACTGCCTTGGGACAGCACAGGGAAAGGGTCACATGGGATATTTTTAGAACAGAATCCAATGGCAGTGATGTGAGGAAGGCGCAGAGAAAACCACAGCTGTGAAACCTAACACTTGGCTTCATATATACTGAGAGCAGGAACAGCAAAGAAAAAAACTGAGGAGACGCAGCAGAAGACAAGAGTGAGAAAAAGGTATGTGAGGATAACAAGAGAATGATAAAAGAAGAAGTGACAAAGAGGCAATGAACACCTGGGAAAGAAATGGCTAAAAGAGAATATGGGAGAGAAATGGCAAAAGACTGAGCCAGGAGGAGAAAAATTTAATAAAGTGGTCATGTTAGATAAATAAGCAGAGATATTTTAATCACAGAAGGGATTGAAGGACAAGAAGGCGAGCTGACTCATAAGTGCTCTCGTGTAGATGATTTTTGACTTTTAAGGCTGAGTAGCAACTCTGCAGTCTATCATCTCTCCTCACCCCAAGGTATAAGGGCTTCATAAGTGACTTAGGTATTGGACTGCAACACTGCAATAGATTGACTGTGACACTGCAATAGATTTTCTAAATCCGAGGAAAATAGCAGTCATTCCTACAGTCTTTGAAGCCAGATGATGACCTACCATCTTTCTTTTACTAGACCAGCATGCTCAGAGAGCAGTGACTGCTTTATGTATGATAACTGATGTAAGTAGCATTAGTTTCAAAGTGCTCTCTGCTACTGTTCACTCCCTAACCAAGAAAGAATTAGCATGACTGACTACATGGAGTGGATGGAGGTAATGATGATACTTGATAGGAGTATGCTCGTAAAGATAGCACTTTAAGGCTTAACTTGCTAAGACACTCAAGTCCTAAAAGTGTCTGGGATCCACTTTAGGCACCTAGACCCAGAATTACAGTCCCTTGGTCACTTGCTACCTAACCCTTATAACTGTCCTTCATTTTTCATGTTTTGAGAAATAATTCATCCTTCATCAGGGTTAGTGATTCAGCATCTACTTAGCACTGATGCCTGGATTAGATCTGGCAACTAGCTGCTCTCAGTAACTGGCTGCTACTCTGCCTGTGATCTCTAAGGACTCAAGTACATGGTCATTCTCGAAGAATTACTGAATTTATAGCCACCTCTTTCATGAAATAGGCTGTAGCATTGTTGCCTCCTTATCACAAAGCTTATCTGGGATGTGAGTGACTTGAATTCAATTAAAGAACTAAGTGTTTTGGGTTTATCCATGCAAACACTTGAGGGATCAAACAGCTACCATTTATTACACAATCCCATCCTATCCAGAAGCCAAAAATGGTAAATACTTGGGATAAATCTATGAATAAATGAAGATCATGCAGTACATTGTCTTGCTTTGTCTCCTGAATAGCTATTTAGTAATGCATAAATGTTTTGTGAAAGACTTGCCTTAGCTCAAGTTATACAGATTATGAACTCTTTGAACTCAAGAAATCTAATACCAGTTGTGTCTTCCCCCAAGCATTCAAGAAAACTGTCACTAGTCTAAATAGCCTGACTAGCCTAGTTCTAAACTAAAGAATCTAAACCTGAAAATTCTAGAGATTCATGAGTTTGTTACAGTTACAGAAGAAATATATCCATTTTCCCCAAGTAGCAACTCGCTATTTCTGCATCATTTGCTGTCTCATGCTCTCTTCTTTACTACTGGTTTTGTTCAGTTTTGTAGTATTTCCTTGGAGCTCAGTACCTCATACAATTTGATCAACTCAGAAACCAACTCAGTTTGAAATTTTACCTCAGAACCCAACTCTCGTTCTCCCTCCACAAACCTTACATGCTTGTATACCGTGCAAACAGGCCACTGAATCCAATTATGTCGTATATTAGGCCCAGTCTCAATGCTCTAGTGTTGGTGCTACTCGATCCTGACACTGAGGATGCTACTTTTTTGTACTGGACTACAGAAAGCCAGGCCAACAGAGATGAAATATTTCATAATCCAGCCTTTCCACTGGAATGATTGGCTCCTTCAGCAATGTTAATACTTGACAAGTGATAAATAGCATTCAGTAAAACACTGCTGAGCTGAGGGCACGTGCTTGTGATGTGCCTGTGTGGATCACTAAGAAATTTACATCCATTATGTAAGTGTGGATTTGAAATCAAGCTTTCAGTCATGAAGGGCTATATGCTCACATTAAAGATCACACAATTCTTCATTCATCTGTAAGACACTATGTCATACACGAGAGCAGGGCTTAGCAGCAGAAAATGTTGGACTGAAAACTACTCTCCTGGCCTTCACCTCAGCTTGCTGTTCCCAAAGGCAACCATACCCTTCCTAGGTTCTGATGGAGTCTCTCCATCTGTCTTTACAGAAGCTCAAAGAAGTTGAGATTTCATGTTTTCCTCAGCCCCAACGCAGTCTTATTTGTCTCCAAACACTGCTACCAAAACTTTGCATGCTCACGTACAAACAGGCCACCATTCATTTTTAGAGTCTGGGATTCCATTCATGCTGTTCTTTAGGAAATCCAGAGTGTATGATGCCAATTCTCACTTCAAATTACCAAAGGAATTGGCTTTTTAGATACAGTACGAACTGCTATCTCAGCTTGTCCAGAGAAGTGTGAGGACTCATGAGATGCCATAAATCTTAGTTCTCCTATAGTTGGCAGTAATCTCTTAAAGTACTTGAAGCAGAAAGTGGGGCAACAGCCTGCATCCAAATACCTGTAAAACAAAGCAGTGCCCAAAAGGTGCCATAGAGCAACATGCTCTGTGCTCTCGCAGCACTCCTTAGTACCCAACATGGCAGAATCCTAACCACATCTTCTGGGAGCTGTAGCCAAGGGTAGGGAAAGGTTTCAGTACCTTACCTGTGGTTGTCTGGAAAAAGAAACCCATTCATAACTAGCAGTTGCCTTTCTATACAGCTTGGCAGACTAGGTGTCCCTACAGAATCAGCCCTGAGTCTCTCCAGCATTTTTTTCCTTGTCTGGTGAATTCAGTGATGTAAATTTTTCCCCTACGGGGATTAGGAATGATTCCATTTTTCATACTGAGAAAAGGAGAATATGGCCTCATTCTCTCCTGAAGGAAGACCGGGGCATGTGCTCAGGCAGAACTCTCACAGATTCTTCCTAATACAAACAGGGAAGGGTATTTGTAGGCAAAGGAAGAGTTTAGCCCCTTAAGCAGAGAAGGGAACAACTATCCTGTAGGAAACATTCTGTCCTCCTGCAGGTATCGTACTCACCAGAGTTTGTTGGTATCGGAACGCTTTTGTTGGAGAGGCATCCCCAGTCATATCCCCCAAGACAATGTCCTGCAGAGTAGGGGCTGTTCAGGGCAATGTCCTCCTGTCTGCTCCCCACAGCAAAATCATGGAGTGAAACAGACGCGAGGCTTCAGCTAAAATCCCACAGAGCACCCTGAGGGAGAAGGTTACTGGTGAGGGAAAGACAGAGAAGGAGAGTGTAACCAGAGACTCCCTGCCCCCTCCTGTTCACTCTGTGCTTGGACACAACAGCCGCTTCCCTGCTTTAATATCGCTCTGCTGCCCTGGCACCAGGACAGCTCAGTAAATTAACAGGAGGTAAGGTTTCCCTCTCCTCTCTCAGGCAGTATCATTCTTCACTGCATTTGGAAGAGGTCAACAGTGGGACCATAGAAAGAATGGGGGCTGATGACAGAGAGAGACTATGGAAGAAGAGGATGGAAATTAAAAATTACCAAAATTAGAGACAAGAGAACCCTTCTGCAACTTGAGCAGAATTATTCCTACAACCTGTTTCAGGGACAACTTTGTGAAGTGTCAGCATCTGAGAGGGCAAGTTCTTCTAGCAGGCCTTGGAAGTCTGTTCCTTATATAAATTACATTGGTGTCCTTGCATTTAACATGATTTTTCTCAATGCATATCCATTATTGCTGATTCCCTGGCCACAATACCTCACCACAAATAAACAGCATTCCTCACAATATTTGTACCTTCATGAACCTTCATCCATGGGCAAAACCAACACTCAGTATCTTTTTCATACAGAATCACAGAATGGTTGAGGTCGGAAGGGACCTCTGGAGGTCATCTGGTCCAACTCCCCTGCTCAAGCAGGGCCACCTAGAGACAGTTGCCTAAGACCATGTCCAGGTGGCTTTTGCCTGTCTCTAAGAATGGAGAATCCGCAACCTCACTGGGCAACCCGCTCCAGTACTCGATCACCCTCACAGTAAAACTGTGTTTCCTGATGTTCAGATGGAGCCTCCTGTGTTTCAGTTTGTGCCCGCTGCCTCTGGTCCTGTCACTGGGCACCACTGAAAAGAGCCTGGCTCCGTCCTCTTTGCAGCTGCTCTTCAGGTGTTTACGTACACTGACAAGATCCCTCTGAGCCTTCTCTTCTCCAGGCTGGACAGTCCCAGCTCTCTCAGCCTTTCCTCGTATGTGAGCTGCTCCAGTCCCTTCATCACCTTTGTGGCCTGTTGCTTGACTCTCTCCACTATGTCCATGTCTCCCTTGCATAGAGGAGCTCAGAACTGGGCACAGGACTCCAGGCGCAGCCTTGCCAGAGCTGAGTAGAGGGGAAGGATCATCTCCCTTGATCTGCTCTGCTGGCAGTGTTCCTCCTAATGCAGCCCAGGATACCAGTAGCCTTGTTTGTGGCAAGGGCACATTGCTGGCTTGTGTTCACCTTGGTGTCCCCCAGGTCCCCCAGGCCCTTTTCTGCCAAGCTGCTTTCCAGCCAGCATCCCCCAGCATATATTGGTGCATGGGGTTGCTCTTTCCCACATGCAGGACTCTGCACTTCTTGTTGAACTTCATGAGGTTGCCTTCATGAGGTTTCAACTCTTAATGATTCCTTTTTCCATTTTCTAATTTTTTTTCCATCATCCTCACCAGTGAATTTCAAGTTTTGAAACATATTGTGATAGACAGATACACCAAAAGAGTGCATACTCTAACATCTAAATATATGTAATATCATTCCTGAGAACTACCTTAAAAAGATCTCATATTTTCCTTTTGTGTTAATGTTGGGTTTTTTTTTTCTTAAACTAGAAATGGCATGGGAATATAGAATACAACAAAAAAGCTATGCTTAACCCAATTTGTTATACCTAAAACCAGTCAAAGCTGCTCAACAGCATAGTCAGGAAGGGTTCGTGGGATGCTGAGGATCCTGGAACATCAGTAGGGGTGCAAAGTAGGGAGGTCCTGCCTCCTGCCCTTCTCTGTCTTCTGGGCCTTTGCCACAAAAAAAAGCGAGGAGGACAGAAAAGCAATAGGGTAGAAAGGGCAAAATCAGGGTGCTGCTCGGGGCTACTCCCTGGAGAAACAGAGCACTGAGCAGCCGTGGCAACTGCTATATCCTCAGCTGAGTCATGGAGCTACTGTCTACTGCATCCCAAGGCAGCAGCAAGCCCAGAGGTCTGTGGGGAATGGAGTAGATAATATAGGCCACAGCTTTTTTCACAGACACCTGCTGTCTTTCCCTCTGTTATCTATAAAGCCTTTCAATCAGGGGAATCGATAAATTCTACATATATGGAGGCAAAGCAGATAGTTACTTAGATAGTACATGACTTCCTAAGCTGTTTCTCCCACTAAATAAAGATGGGTTATGTAAGGGTATGTGAAAGATGAAAACATCTCTTTTATTAAGGTTATCCAGTCAAGGACCTTTTCAGTGCAGAAGGTAATGGTAAAGTAAGGGGGAAGCCACAAACAAAACCATGCAGACTCAGACCTGCGAGACAAGGGATAACGGAGATGATGCAGAAGACCAAATGTCTCCAGTCACTATTTGATGGGCCATTAAGAAACTTCAGGCACAGCTTTGGAGAGGGACAGCCTGGACTTTGTAACTAATAAGGGGGAAACAAGAGGAACACAAGAATTTGAGGTATTTGAAGTGGGTCTGTGGGACTATGCAAAACTTGTTAAGGTTGGGGAGGAACAAAGAGGGGAATAGATGGAAAAGGGCCAGTTTTATGAAAACCAAGGCTGGTCAGTGAGCTTGTCTGACTGAGCGCTGCTCCTGATCACCAGAGTCTATCCTATCTTCTTATTAAAACCTTTCTTAACTATCTTTCCATGTAACCTCACTATCCCATGTACATGAGTGCTGTAAGGATGAAGTGTCAGCAACTGGCAAGACTGATGTGAGTGAATTTGGCGTCAGCAACTGCAGTCAGACCAGGGGTCTTGGGGCTCTGGGACTGTGGTGCCAGCAAGTGGGGTCCAGCATCAGTAGCCGGAGCAGCCATAGCTCTCCAGATCATCTTGCTGGGTGCCCAGAGTGCTACAGGTGCGACCTGTGTGAGGGGACTTGGTGCCAGCAACTGGAGTCAGACCAGGGGTGTCAGCACCCCGAGCCTGTGGTGTCAGTAACAAGAGTGGGTGGGTGTCTGCTCCAACCTTTAGGATGGGACCAGTGTGTCCTGGGTACAGCTGCTGGGGAGACCAGCATGAGGGAGGCAAGGCAGGGGCTCAGCACCAGTAGCAGGACTGTGGGTCACAGCCCTTGTGCCAGGTGCCAGCTGCTGGGGGGAATATCTGTATCTTCCCCAAACCTGGGATGTGTGCATGTAATTTGCTGGCAAACTTCAGTCTAGATTAACCAGAAAGTAGAAGGTGATGGGTCTGTCTGGTCAGGGATTTTTAGGTAGGCAGGGGGGTCACATTGATACTGTGGGAGACTCATGAGTGTGGGGTGCCTGTGGGATGAGCATGTGAGTGCACCTGTTTGCTAGCAAGCATCAAGCTGGACTAGCCAGCTGGTAGCAAAGCCATTGAGCAGGTAAGAAGGCCCAAGATTTGGGCAGGGGTACGGGAGAGACAGAAGGGCCAAGCTCTCTGGGTACTCAACAGATACATGAATGTGCTTGTGAGTCTAGAGAGTGGCGGTGCGAGTGCTTTCACTACTGAACTTCAATCCTTAACAGCTGAAGAAGAGAAAGGGGAGGTGACGGTCTGTTTATACTTTGAGTCCTGGTAGCATGGAAGTTAGGTGCTGCTGAAGGCAGTGCCTTAGCTGTTGCAGTCCGTAGCTGGCGACATCAGTGTCCTCTGTCGGTCTGTCTCCAAGACAGCCTTGCTGCTGTTTGAACGTGCAAGTGAAAAATGAGCCTGGGACGAAAAGCCAGAGCTTGCTGAGCTGGGCAGAAGGAATACCCAAGCCACAGAGCTGCTAGAGGCAGTAGCAGCAGCAGCTTATAACGTCCCTTCACTGTTTATGTAATACCAATTTAGAAAAGTTAAACCTATGCTCAGTGTGACCCTTTCCCCCTCAATCTTTAGGTGACTTTACCAGTGACTGAATACTGACAGCTAGCTCACTTTTCCTTACAACCTGAACATACCAGATCCAAATCTAAATATTTTCTCAATGCAGGATGGTGCTCACTTTTGTCAAAGCACAGCTTCTATGAGAAACTGTGTTACTGTTTCTCCTTATTTTGCAGCTGAAAATCAGAACTTTTAGGAGTGACAAAGGAAAAAAAAAAAAGTAAAAAAATCTACAGCCTAAAGTACAGCAATTGCAGTTACTTTTCTTAAGCTAGAGAAGACTGAATACAACTCTGAGCTCTTTGAAAGACATAGTGAATTACACAGATGTCTTAAGAAGTTTTGCATGCAGGGGTAATAGTTTATGCAAAACTACAGTCTGGAGACCAAGTTATACGTAACAGTGACCATAGACAAGGTACCACACAGATGAATGGAAACGAAAGACTACCAAACCTTCACAAGAGAGAATACAAGTAGAATAGGCAAAAGCAGCAACACTGGGCCAAATTGCATTAAGGACTTGTGCCTAATGAAACAGCCTCACCGAGGCTGCTGAGCCTGTGGCAATGGTTGCTTGTAACCTCTCTGGAGATTCTTGTTTCTTTCCTTTCCTTTAAAATAAACTGTGCTCTGTATGCATATGCTAATGACATCATCACTCTGTAAGGAAGTTGATCTGTTACATAACAGTATCTTCTTTTTGCATTTCCTTCTCCTAACAATGATTTAGTGTTGTGATGCAGTAAAGAATTCTCATACCCTGAAGACAAGGGTAAGAATACATTGCACGACACAGGTACAGTGTTGTATGTTTAGAATTTATCCCAAGCTGAGATTCCTTTTTACAAGAGGTTTTATAGATGTTTAGCCAAATCTTTTGATGTTTTGAAAAGCATGCCCTCTTTCAATTCCATTCTGTACATCCTAAATTTCATGATCAATGACTATTTTTGCAAGGCCAAATACTCTGAGCATCTATTACTTTTCAAAATGTCAAATAGGGAAACAAAACCAGTCTGGAATTACTAGAATTGTATTCATTTACTGGATTGTTCTACTAATAAATACAATTATTTTCATGCAACTCAAGATTTGTAAAATACCTTGTCTACATCCTGTTTGCTGTTTTCACACCCTGTCCCACAAAACAGAATTTTTGACCTTATTATTCTTTTGGGTTTGAGCCAAAATGTGAACAGGTTAACACTTCCCTGCTATGCCAGCTATTGAAACCATTCCTTAAACAATGCTAGTAGCTCAAAACTTAATTGTCTTACTTAATCTTCTGTACTACTGGGAACACTGTCTGCATAGGTAGATGTTGATAATTCCACTGCTAACGTTACTACTAGATTTTCTGTACCTGAATTTGGTATTCTTGAAAACACAATGTACTCTTTCCATAAAAAAAAATAAATTAGAAGACAGGAAGCACCCTTCCAAGTGTCACAGATGAGACAGAGCAATTGACAACTTCTAATGGATCTGGATCTGGGGTTTATTTTAGAACTAGAAGAACAGAGCTTTTACCTTACTTCACACTCACTCACTGTTTTTTTCCCAGGTGTATTACGTAGGTCTCAGCTTCCCCTCCCAGCGGCGAGACCATTGCTAGCTTGTAAAGGTGGAGCAGAAAGCTGTGCTGGTTCTGTGCTGTGCAGCTGCTCACCACTACAAGTCCTGGGCATTACAGGTCAAGGTGTCTGCGCATCCTTTGGCACTTGTTTCCATGCAGCTCTCTGATTCCCTGGATCTTCCCCCACTTCCAGTATCTTTCCTCCAGCTGGTATCTTTACCTTCTTTCTACACCCTTCCTCCTTCCAAGACGATTCCTTTTCAGGGACCCTTCTTTTTGGCACCAGCTCTTCTTTCAAGCACACAGAGTCTATAATTTTCCCAGTCTAAATGTTTTATGTGCTGAAAAACATTGGCCACCTAATTGGTGGTTCTGCCTCATATCTCTTTAGTAAAAATATATTAACTTTAGTTTAGTCCAGGTGTTATCAAAATCCACAAGCAGTCCATACTGGTTGCAGCTAGCAAGTAGCAGATTTCTGCCTTAGAGTTCAAAACCACCTCTGGGAGGTCCTATCTCAAGAAATTATGCAAAATTCTCTTTATGTAGAAGCTCCATTTCTGCACAGAGGTAAAACTCCCCAAGCAGATGTTGCACAGATTAATCAAACCAGAATTCTTTATTTTGACACCTCAAGGCAGTAAAATACAAGTATACAAAAAGTATATATGAAAGTGGCAGTGATAATGTAACTTGATGCAATCCTACAGAAATCTAATCCACCGGAGTGGACTGCTTCATCAATACACGTATCTGGAACATATTGCACCATTTCAAAGAAGGAGCACTCAGGAAGAAAGTGTTTATATTCCAGGGAGGTATAACAGCCCCTAAACTGGTATCTTAAACTTCAGAGTAAGGCACCAATTGGCAAGTATGATCTTTGTTCCATTTATCACGTGTTCTGCGCAAGGGAAGTGCAAGATGCATGCTCATAGTGCACCTTTGCCAGCTGGAGGAAACAGCCTTCATTTTCCTAGACAGAACAATAAAAAAAGGACATGCCTAATTTTCCAGCCTCCCTCCATATCCCTTTGTGCTTCTTGATCATAATTCTATCCTGAAAAAATATTTTAAAAGCCACACTTACATAAAAAGAGTAAGCCAGGAACTATGCCAACTTACTGCTACAAAATGGAGAAGATAGAGACTCAAGTCTACTTTGGAAGTAGACAACAGTCTGTAGTACCTATGTGACCCAGTATACCAGGATTTAGGCTTTACCACAGAAAGAGAACAATGCCCGTCTCCCACATCACACCAAATGGGAGTAACCGCAACCAGACACAAGCAAGAGGCAAATTACAGCATGAAGAGACTGTGTAGGAAATTTCCAAAAGAAGTGATGGATTATGCCACACTTCTTATTGACCAGATAAAATGACACTTTGCAAACAATATTAAGTAAACAGCTTTAAATGATCACAGCTGAAGAAAGCAAACTCACATAACAGAGTAATAATATGAAACCATTCCCTTTCATTTAAAAGGGAAACAAACTGCAGTGATAAATAATCCAAGCAACATGCTTAGACTGTAAAGAACTGCCTTGAATATTTTTGTTAATTAAACAAAAGACAAAAGTTCCTTTTGTACAAGGCTGTGGGTTTTCAGGGATTCAGCTGTACAGTGCAATTTATAGAGTACTGAGAAGTTGGTGGATTGAATGTTACGCCTGTTGTGACACATAGGTACTATGGCAAACAAATTCCTGAAAAGTATTATTCCACGAAGTTGTTCACTCTTGGGATTAAGGGGAGCTCATCTAGAGTTTCTAGATTCAAAACTGTTTCTGGTGCAGTTTATGGAGGCTTATTTGTATGAGCAAAACAAACAGAGAACCAGGATTTCTGATAATCTGGGATGTTTTGTAATTCTCTTGATAATCTGGCTACAGAAGGAATGTGTAAAAATAGATTTTTAAGTGATCAAGATGGATAGGAAAGTGTCAAGTACTGAAAAACAATAACCTATTTTAGAGAGGAGAAGGATTCTCCTTCACAAGGGAGCCCTTTTCTAATGTGCACAGTAGCCGACTGTCCTGAACGAAGAACCAGGCAGACAGTACTTAAAAATTTTAAAATACAAGCATAACACAAGTAGTAGTTTATGAATAATATTCCTTTCAGAAAGGCTTAACTTTTAAAAAACAGTATGAATAGTCTGCTTCCCTTCTCACATACACTTTGCTTACAGATGTCCTTATGTCTCCTTCCAAAGGATATTCCCACTTCTTCCCAGTTCCAGTGCTAATCCTCTTTCAACCAATTTCTATACATATGGAATAAATCAGGATATTAGAATTTTAAACCCTGAACTGTATCAGATTACAAAGAAAGTTGCCACATTATTTTATAAAAAGACATCAAGAATTGGACTGGCCAGATACAAACAAGCATTCCTTGCTTACACATCTGATGTCACAGCTTGTAAGAACGAGAATGTAGACATCCATACTCAAAGTTCAGCTTTGGCAGTATCTCTCTTCCAACAGAGCTGGCAGGGTTATTTTCCTGGCAGATAGCCAGGAAACAGGTAAAGGTCCTGACAGAGTGTGCTACAATATTCTGACATTTCCTTGCAGCGGTGAAATTCTGTGCCTGGGGCATAACCTTCTCGTTGCTTGATTTGCCTATTCACCTAGATGTGACATTAAAAAAAAAAAATCACTGGAAGGATTAAGACAGAAGTAAGAAAAGTGTCATTGGTTTCTGTACTCATAGATTATTCTGTTTAACTTATTAAGTAGTCCCCTATTTATTGTCCTTCTAAATTATAAGAAGGGTAAAGAACTAGGGTGCAGTTCCACAGCAGCTCAAGTTGCTGTGGTCACACTGCTGTCTTCACTCCCTCCTCCCCCATTTTCTTAATCTTTCCCTTATGTGAGTGCAAATGCTTGTGCAGCTATGTGGTGAGCCCATTCAGGGAATTAATCCACCTGAAAAAAAGCTATAGATACAGAAAAGTAATTCTTGGCAAGCCAGATTAATTGTACTCCTAAATTCACCATGCAACTGCACAAGTGAAATGGAAGGAGTCAAAGAAACAGCATTTTTACTTTTATTAAACTGCTGTGGAACTGTATATATATGTATATATATAAATGGGACAAGAAGCAATAATTTTGTAACAAACAAGGCAAAACCAATTGCTTTAACAGTACATCAATCCTAGCAATTAGAAGGACTGGAAGGCCCCTCAGAAATCATGGAAGTGTGGGAGAGGAAAGACACTCCAGCTCACCTTCACCAACATGTCAGCCACATGAGTGTCTCGGGAGTCCTCTGCAAACACAGAGGTGAGAGCCTCAATATACCAGGATCCACGCTTGGTGTTTCGCATGGCCGCAGTACCTGAGAAGAAAGCATGTACGATGAAGTTTCTGGGGAACACAGACACATAAAACTTCCTTATGCCCTAACATTAGGGCCTCTCCCCAGTACCTTTCAGACAAGCATATCCACAGATCATATCAGAGCATGTAGGCAGACGCAGCTTGAGATTTTCTTCCTTGTTTGCATCGCTTTCCTCACAGCCTGGGGAATCTGACCATTCTTTCCCATCTCTTTGATCCACTCCCCGGTCCGTCTCATCTGGGGGGGCAATAAACAAGGGGAAAAGGGGGGGGGGGGAATTATCCTGAACTACTGGATGTAGCTCCTTAGTTTTGGACTCTGGTCAGCCACAACTGCTGTCAAGCAGAAAGCTTTTGCATGAACTTTAAGCTTTTTTAGCTGTTTTAAAAATTAATCTCAAAGTTCTTCTGCACAACCTAATTCAGATACCAACAAGTGCTGAACCTGCTCAACCTAACGTAACTGTCAGTCTGCATACCAACTGATTCCTCCCCCACCCCGCCTTTCCTATGCAGATCATGGGATAACAGGAAAGCAAAGTTTCTCATAGTTCTTCGCCATGCATGGTGCCATTTGCTGCCTAGTCCCTCAAAGTTTCCATTTTCTCCTTCTACCTGCCTTAGAAGCATCCAAAAATGTCTAGTCTAGTTTGCAATGCTAACTATCTACTTATTGCAGAACTCAAATGAGAGCTATAATTTTAGTTGCTAAGGTCTATCTCCAAGGCATGAAGAAAACATGGACCCAATATCTCACCTAGTTCTAAATCCTGACTTTAATATCACTTGTTTCAATCAAAAGCATAAATTGTGCAATAGTTAAACGCAAAATAATTTGACCCCAAATACAAGAGAGAAAACTCCAGTACATGGAGATTAGTTTAAAAACTGGAGAACATTTAATGTCCTTTCCAGGATTCATTAGTATTGTATTATGACAAGTGTAGATATTCTCAGTTGGTTGTTTTCAAGTTTCTACTGTAATCTAGACTAACTGCTTAGTGGCAACAACTTTAATAGTCCAGCTACTTTGTAAGAAAAATAAAACTATGTTTTACATGTTTTCTATACAGTTTTGCCATTTTGTTCTTTTGTTGTAGGATGAGAATCTACTGTTCTACTTACTTCCTAACAGCATGGGTCAAATTTAGTCTTAGGAGGCACACACCCACTTCAGAGGCCTTCCAGTTATGATGGCTCTAGGTTTTTGTTGCCAGGTTGTGCCTCAAAAAATGCATTTGGATTTCTAACCCTTTTACAGGCAGTGGCACTGGTGGCATCTCATAATTTTGCACAGGAAATGGTCAGTTCATAAGTCAGTAATGTTGTTCTCTTCCAAAATGAAAGCAGCAGTGGGAAGGGTGCAGTTGTCCGACAGGCTAGATATAGCCTATAATTAAGACTCCATAGCCCAAAATTTCATTATTACTTCCATCAGGTTCCTTCATCATCTCTTTAAGGTAGCAATACAAATTTTTCCCTTTTTAACCACATTTTTTTCATGTCTTTCATCACACGTCTCCAAATCCTTTGAGTTCTAGATCTCCTTAAAAATGTAGAGTACTGTTCACAGTGTATGTTATTTCAGATGAGACTCAGGTAATTTTACAGTCAAGCTATATTATTCACACTGTCATCATCCCATAATGTATAAAGTCAAAACCTTTTTGATTAAAGCTTCATAATTTCACATCTTCCTCATGTATTTGTCCTCATGCATTTGTCCTCAAACACCATTCCAGTCAACTTACCAATGTAACTAAGTGTAAAGCACTAACCCTAACACAATATTCCTCTGCATGCTTAACCTCTAATTTATACCACTAATAACTGCTGCCTAGATTGACCCCATCTGCTTAAATTTTATTGAAGCTCCCAGATCAGTTTTCCCAGTTGATTTAAATCAAACTCCTAACTACCATTTGTCATTATTTTTTTAATTTTATGGATCAACTACTATATTATTAACCTTCAAAGTCTCATTTTTTGTCAAAGTGAAACCTGACCATTTGTCTTTTCCCATTGCTTTCTGTTGCCACTGGTTTTTGACCAGTGGACTGCTTCAATTCTTTAGTGTATTCCTGCCAAAGGCCCTGTAGAAATTAAGTAGATTGTACCAACTCTTCTTTATCCACATTTTTAATGTATCGTAATAGAAGATAGCTAAGGCCTATTACATAAACTTATCACATTTCTCACTTTGCTTCAACTGGTTCCAGCTAACTTGGATGGCATAGAGAGACTGACTACTAATCTAAAGTTGTCCACACTATTATACAAGCTTTCAAATGCTACTTTAAAAAAAAATAAATTGTATTGGCTAGCCTAATAGCATGAAATGGTACATTTTTTTTGTTGATAGCTCAATTACTTTGTACCTGGCTTCCCCCTCCAACTATTAATCAAGGTTTAAAAGAGAGGTTAAAAAAAAGGCAGTTTTGTGCTTTTTTTTTTTTTTTAATTAGAGAAAGATTTTTCCCTTTGAGTTGCTCAAGTCTCAATCCCTTGCCTATTGCAGTATCCCAGTTCTGGCAGCATTTTGCATAGCTTTCTTAACTGAAACCTTTTTGGGAATAGGAAGGCCAAGCCTGATTTGTTGACATGAAAAGACCCATTATGGTAACACTACAGTCAAATAAACCTAATTACCTAATTATGTCAGCTGCCACCTCTGGCTTATTACACTTACTTCCACACTGTTATGAGTCTGCATATTCAATTTGTTCAAGAGTATCTAAAGGTTCAGTAGGAAAGTCATCACATTCATTTCATATTGTAAACACGCATGTTTCAGTATTTCCAAGTGCTTAAAGAATCAAATATTCGTGATACCCAAGATACTTTATGTAGACTTCAGGTTTTTCTCTGCATTGGGATTAAACACCAGTAGGTAACAGGTGAAAGAAATATTCTCTTGGCTAGAGGACAAACTACAAAACCCAGGTAAAAATGAAAAAGAAGGGAGACAATTGCAAAGAACAAGGGAAAAGAAGGGGAAAATGTATACATGCTAGAAAAACTTCTCTATCACAGGGGAAAAAGCAAAGCTTTCCAAGACAGAACTTCTCTTTGGAGTATCTGCAGTTTCACAGCGATCTCAAAAAGTCCAAACACTTTAGGGAAAAATTTGGTAATTAGCAGATTTGAAAGGTAGTTAGTTACAGACATGTGTTTAGTTACAAAAGGAGGGAAAACAAATAGCAGAATTAAAAAAGAATAAGAACAGAAAGACTGGAAAAAGAATACGTCTATTAGAAACAAGAAAATAATTCTGTAGCTACAATAGTGTGTGGAAAAGGGTGTAAGGAAAGGTCATTTGGAGGTTGAAAGCAGGATAAGGTAAAGGTCGCAGGGGGAAGGCGACTTGGAGCCTGATAGCTCGAGAGACAACACCATCAGAGACAACACATCCTAGCCCAAGACAAAGATGGGACCTCAGACAAGACTCCAGTGCTAGTGTACCACTCCATGCTGTGCTGCAATTTGAGGCACCATAGGCCCCACTCCCCCTACTGCAGGCATAGCAAGAGAAAGCCTCAACATATGAGTGGGAAATGGTAAGAGGGTTTTATCACTAAGGTGCTCTGGGGTCTGCAAGTCAATGCACACACCTCATGCAGAGCAAAAGACACTTACAGAGCAACAGATGCAGTGGCAGCAGCAGGGCAGAGGGAGGTGAATATGGGTCCCACTTACACCTGAGAGAAGCAAAGAGGAGAGTTGACAGCAAGTTGAATGTGAGGGTGTGCATGTGTGTAAAACGAGCCTTAATGGCAAGCCAAATATATGGCTTTTAGTATTTGGGCACTCACCTCCCCGGCAGGCCTGAATAAAGAACATTTTGGGCTTATTCTGGAGATTTGGACAGTTTGCATTATCAAAGAGCCGGAAAGCCTCCTGCAACTGAGAGTAGAAAGAAGATAAATATTCTTCACTGCAGCCTTCTGAGCACCAAACCCAGTGTCACCTTGCTTCCCTGTATTTTGGTTATTACCTCCCCAGTCCTGGTACTTTCTCCTTTGTCTCCAAACTCACTGTGTGACAAACACATCCTTTCCCCTGCTCCTTCCCAGCTCCACTCTACTTAGTACTTGTACAAAATAGAGAATGAAAGAACTTCTCCTACCTGTCCTATTTCTATGCCATTTTTTAATCTTATAGACCTCTCATAGACAGACCTTTTTAAAAAAAAAACCCACTTTCTCTCTCACTTTTTTCCTCTTTCCATTGTTACTTTCCAAGATATAAACTACAACATCACATCACATTAGGACACAGTAATATACCTGTAGTAGTTTGCCATCACTGCCATAAACTGCACCCTCCACACCATGGGAAAGTAAAGCTACAATACAGGAATCCACATCCCGATGACCTGGCAGCTTAGAGAATCTCTCCAAGGCATTCTGCATCTCCTGGAAGGGAGGAAAAAAAAAAAAGAAACCAACACACTTTCCAGACTTGCACAGGTAAAGTTGGTCAATATACAGGGAAACCCACAAATGTACAGGAAAAACACAAATGGTCTTCCCATTACAAAAATAAATCCTATGTACATCAAGTTTACAGGACAAAAAACATGCGTTCCATAAAAAACAGCAAAATGTTCTTGTTCTTTTATGTAGTATTCAGTCCTAAGTATAACATTGTGAAGTAGGAATCACTTCAGACATCTACATTTCTATATGGCCGACAGGGGAATGCAGCAAGTGGTACACAGTTTCAACATAGGAGAAATCAACTGGTATCTCAGAGGTTTTACATTGACACTTGAGTCTAGCTGGGATACTGGAGCAACTTAACAAAAAACAGTGTGACCAGCAGGACATGGGAAGTGCTTGCCCCCCTGTACTTGGCTCTGGTGAGGCCACACCTCAGATACTGTGTTCAGTGTTGGGCCCCTCACCACAAGAAGGACATTGAGGGGCTGGAGCGTGTCCAGAGAAGGGCAACAAAGCTGGTGAGGGGTCTGGAGCACGAGCCTTGTGAGGAGCAGCTGAGAACTGGGGTTGTTTAGCCTGGAAAAAAGGAGGCCGAGGGGAGACCTTATTGCTCTCTAAAACTATCTGAAAGGAGGGTGTAGCGAGGTGGGTGTTGGTCTCTTCTCCCAAGTAACAAGCAATAGGATGAGAGGAACTGGCCTCAAGTTGCGCCAGGGGAGGTTTAGATTAGATACCAGGAAAAATTTCTTCACTGAAAGGGTTATCAGGCACTGGATCAGGCTAGCCAGGGAAGTGGTCAAGTCACCATTCCTGGAGATATTTAAAAGACAGGTAGATGTGGCGCTTAAAGACATGGTTTAGTAGTGGACAGGTATGGTTGGACTCAATGCTGAAGGTCTTTTCCAACCAAATGATTCTATGAAAACACACTAACAGGTTCTATACCACTTGGTTTCATAGGGACCTAAAAGAAATAAGAACAAATGAGGCTGGAGAAGGCAGCAATTGCATTCCTAGGAAAAGAGAGTGGCTTGATTCAGTCATGGAACATTGCCAATTTTTGTAACTGAAGCACAGCCACTTCTCTAATAAAGCAAAGACTGAAAGAGTGGAACTTAACTGCATAGATACTGGAAGACTGATAAATAGGGTGGCAACTGACTCCATCAGTGAAAGAACATGAAAACACCACTTACACTTGCAAAGACTAGGTCAAATATTTGCGAAGATTAACTTTTAGGATAGCAGATAAATGGAAAAAGTCGATCTAGACTAAACAGAAGACTATTCATTTGTGGTTTTAACACATGTCAGGTGTGGTCTAGAAATTCTTGCCCATTGCACTACAATGGGTCAGACTAGAGTAGTACCTCTTGTGGTCCTTTGTGATCCTACTTTCCATCGTAAAGTCCTCTTCCTTCCAAGCTTCTTTATATTTGTCAGTATGCTAGCAGACATCACCCCATTTAGCCTTACGTTCTACTTCTAAGAGACCTGGTCAAGCTTAGTTATACCAAAGGAAACCTCTTAAAATGTTTACATAACAGTTACAAACTCTCATCCATACTGGTGGTGAAGTCCTGGGATCCATCCCCCTTACCTGTGCAGTTTGATCCTGAAAGACAGTCACTTGATACCCAAGATGCTTGAAAAGCATCTCCAGGGAAGTACAGTCCACATCTCCTCCTGCACGATACTCCAAGTCCTTCTCACTGCTGAAGTGGACATTGCTGAGAATAAGTGCTAAGCCTCGGGGCTCTGATATCAGTTTATACGCCTGGGAAGATGATTTAAAATTGGTAAGTTTAGACTACACAAGGAAATGGAGTGTTAGAGTAGAGTAGCAATCCCTACATACCCGCTTGGTGTGATATGCAGGATTTCTTGATTGAGAAGGCACAAAAACAGTAGAGGTCAAATTTTTGAAGGGTTGGGTTTTTTTAATAAATAAAACAATTGTATGTATTGCAAAGGGCCCCAAAGACAACTGTATTTGCAAGTCTCCGCAACTAACAATCCTACAACACTATTATTAAGATGTTACACTAGCTTGCCTTCTCATGTTAAAGGAAACAAAGCTTACACATTTCAAACTGTAAATTAGGCCCTGCTAACTCTTCTCCCTTTCCCCACCCTCACCCCAGCACAGCCCCACATATTTCCATCATCCCCATGCCTTAGGACAACACTATGTAAAATTTAATTAACATTCCTTAATTGCTGTTGGGAGCAGAGAAGATGTAAAATAGCATGCAAGTGCAATTTTAATACCAAGGGACTGTCAGTCACTGATCTAGAAAATTATGTGCCTGGCAAAAATGGTTAACAGGAAAAGAACTAATTTAAGAGGGGTGTCTTCAAAATAAGTACCCTCTCTGCCCCTCCCACTCTAACAAGATCAATAGTAAATCAGTTACTAACACTCCTGTAAATTGGAAGTGAAATTTAATACCAAAGGAGTATATCAAAAAAGGGTATATCCAGGAGCAGATGTAAAAGGAGGCAAGGCAAGCTCACACTGATGCTGCCTAATTAGGCCTCCCCAACAGATAGTTTTAAAATAAAAAAAAAAAAATCTGTTTTGCTGTACACAGAGCCTGTGACAGAAGCATTAAGTGTTAGCACATTGTGTAACCCTAGTAAAGTGCCTGCCCCATTACACAAAATTATTTTTTTTTTTCCTTAAGCCCACCCCACCATAACCTATGCTTTACAAACAGAATAAACAAAAAGTAGTTAGACTACCTACAGAACTTCTAATACTGCAGAAGAACAGAAATTCAGGTTATTCTACCCAGTACTAGCACAGAATCCTGATCTGGTTCTTGAGCCTAAGGAGAAACTCTTCCAGGTTCAAGTTGGCAATTAAAACAGCCAAGACTGTGACTACCACTTGAAACACAGTTCTAGTATCTTACAGTCATTTGCAGAGTGTGTCATCACACAGAAGGAGATGAGGATGCAGACAAATAAACATGAGGTAATACTACCAACAGCTTACACAGAGCAACAGAACAGAAGGCATTTTGTGAAGCTCTTCATGGACAAAAAACAGACAGAGATTTGTATAGAGTTACAGAACTTCTCAGAATTTCTTTACACTTATAAATTAGAACTACATCAAATCAAACAAGTCTGGTAACATCTTTCAGTTACACAAATAGCACAACATTGTTCTGCATCCCAATAAAGCATGTGTTTCGACTCAGTTTTAAGTAGCACATGCTCAGTAGATATATTCAAACACCTCACATCTTAAGGAGACTTTCTCTGTCAACTATTTACCAAGTGCCGATGATCACGATAAAATTCAGGAGTGCAGTACTTCACTGGAGGAATTGAGGGGCCATCTCCATTATCTAAGGAATGTTCCATTGGTTCTGTGCAAAACAAACATATCGGTAACAAAAAATTCCAACTACAAAGCCTATGCCTTAAGGTAATAACTTGCAAATTCTGAAGTATGTAGTCTTAGGCATATTCCTGTACTATACTATTCATACCTCTAAAAATTTTGCTTGATCAGGGACTACAGACACACAATGAAACAGAAAAAACAAAAGTACTGGAATGGTATATTTTTTTCTTTTATAATTTTAATTGACAACTTTTTTATGGTCTTGTATGTGGGTTAGCCTTATCTAAGGCCTAGTAAATTTGGTTCTACACAGTATGAAAACAGAACTCTCATCTAAAATTAGAGCTGTGCGCTTTGTCATTTTGTACAATATTTTATTCCTTTCACAGTTAGGCTGACAAACCATTGCTAGAAATATTCAAATAGGATATTTTCCTTTAAATGGCCCCCCATGCTCACTGGATGCAATTCCTTATTTTTTGCTGAACACATGCTTAAGTGATCAAACTAGATGTTTCTAACTTCCATAAAGTGCAGTGCCCTTTTTTGTTTATCTGCCTCTGAACAACCCTTTCCTCTGGATGACAGAGGAATGATAGTCAACTATTTGCCATTTGCAGGCAAACATTCACTCCCCTGTCCTGAAGAGATAGAGCTAACGACATATATGATCTCCTTTGAAATCCTTTTTCAGCCTTTTGAGACATGGCTCTCCTGGCTGGAGGAATATATGCTCTAAAAAACCCAAACCCACTCAACCCTAAAACCTTTGCACCTAAATAAAAAAAAGCCTTCCAAATCTAGACATCTGTTGTTTAACACTAGACAGAGCTCCTAGTAACCAGCACACAGTTAAAGCTGTGATTAGGGAACATCAGTACTCCAGACATTACCAGAGGCAACATGAAAACTAGCAAGGAGATTCATTCCAACGAGTTCCATGAACTAAGTCACAAATGCTTGCTAAAGAAAAGCTGATTTGCTGCACTTGACAGAAGCTACAGAAACCTCACATTGGGCCCATGTAACATATATAAGGCCAGGTACATAAACTTATTTGCCAAGAAGGAAGTCTAAGTTAAGGAACATGGCCCCAAATCAGTACCTTTTCACAGCTCTAGTTCAATTAAACCCCATCACAAATCTTAAACAAAGAAGAAAATATTTGGAAAAATCTAAAATTTTACCAGCATGTACTGTTTAAGCAACAAAACTTCCTGTAAGAATAAACAAACCTGCCTAGAAACTGATTAGGTTCTCTCTTCCAATATGCTAGTTCACTTTCATTTTCTAGCCTAGTTCTGCCTCCTACCTCCTGCATCTGATCATAATATAGTCAGTTCACTGTCAAGTTTGTATTCCTGGGATGAGCAAAGTGGTAGCAATCTTATAAATTATTAAGAAATTAGAAACAACCAACCAGATAGTTAATCAGGTATTCATGATGTCATGTGCGACTCACCAATCCAGCGCAGTCTTTTTGAATTACATGATTCACTGGCAGGGAATGGAAGATTTGATCCATAACAGTGTTCACGCTACAAGACATTCAATAAATACATGAAAAAGATTAGCATAAAACAGCTATTTTTTCTCTACGGTACAAGCCTGTAGGTATCATGGAACAAAGATACATGTATTTCCATACACATATATATGACTTAAAAATAGTATATGGTTCACATGCAAATAAAACATCATTACAAGACAGCACGAACATTTTCTGTCAATGAAAATTTCCTTCCCTTCTTCACACATCTCTACTTCTACCCAAATCCCCAGTTTGGAAACTGAGGTCGTCAACTCCCCATTTTTCCCAAAACTGGATTTGTCCAATGTTCCTACCTTGTGTTTGCTGTCAAGATTTCAATGTTTGTATAGTAAAGCACAATTGAAAATGAAAAAAATATAAAAGGTAGTTAATAATTTTAATAATGGAGTGTGTCTGCTCAAAAATATCTGGTCTTCCTTCCTTCATATGTTTACTGCAAGATTCCAAGCTTGTCAATGCACTGAGAGTATTGAATCTTTATTAAATTCTTCCTTCAGTTCAATGCTGACAACTGCAGAGAGCGAAAAGGTGAAAATAAAAATAACAAAATAAAGAGAGTCCCTCTCTCCTCAACAGACCAGACTAGCTTTTAGTAGCTTTACTCAGAGAATCATTGAACACTAAATTAAAATATTTCAGAGAAAATACTTTCTTTGCAGCTTTTGGGTTCTTGATGACACATCACTTAATAACATGTTGGATGTAACAACATCCAGGAACCTCGTGCAGTTCAACAGAGAACTGCAGAGTCCTGCATGTGGGGAGGAGCAACCCCATGCACCAATATATGCTGGGGGATGCTGGCTGGAAAGCAGCTTGGCAGAAAAGGGCCTGGGGGACACCAAGGTGAACACAAGCCAGCAATGTGCCCTTGCCACAAACAAGGCTACTGGTATCCTGGGCTGCATTAGGAGGAACACTGCCAGCAGAGCAGATCAAGGGAGATGATCCTTCCCCTCTACTCAGCTCTGGCAAGGCTGCGCCTGGAGTCCTGTGCCCAGTTCTGAGCTCCTCTATGCAAGGGAGACATGGACATAGTGGAGAGAGTCAAGCAACAGGCCACAAAGGTGATGAAGGGACTGGAGCAGCTCACATACGAGGAAAGGCTGAGAGAGCTGGGACTGTCCAGCCTGGAGAAGAGAAGGCTCAGAGGGATCTTGTCAGTGTACGTAAACACCTGAAGAGCAGCTGCAAAGAGGACGGAGCCAGGCTCTTTTCAGTGGTGCCCAGTGACAGGACCAGAGGCAGCGGGCACAAACTGAAACACAGGAGGCTCCATCTGAACATCAGGAAACACAGTTTTACTGTGAGGGTGATCGAGTACTGGAGCGGGTTGCCCAGTGAGGTTGCGGATTCTCCATTCTTAGAGACAGGCAAAAGCCACCTGGACATGGTCTTAGGCAACTGTCTCTAGGTGGCCCTGCTTGAGCAGGGGAGTTGGACCAGATGACCTCCAGAGGTCCCTTCTGACCTCAACCATTCTGTGATAGTTCTCTTCTTTCCAAATTTCTTCCCCTCTGCTTTTCTAAGGTTACTACAAGTTTCAATTTGCAATGAAAACCCATCCTGAAACATTTTTTTTTCCATTTGTAAAAGATCCCTTTGTGCCAAAACCCAATCTGAAATGCAGTCTATCCATTTTATTTTTTAAAAATTCTTGTACCCTTGCAATCCCATGGGTCAGGTTGGACATTGTCTTCAAGATCATTGCCTCTAGATGCTGCTGTTTGGTTTCTTGTAGAGCTTCACAGAAGGCAGAGAAGGCATTAGGGCCTCTCTTAGGCAGCAAATTGAGGAATTCCACATTTTGGCTGAAGTTCCCAGACTTGGCCTAGACCCAGAAAAAAAAAAAAAAAAAGAAAACCAAAACAAATTCCACACTCAAAGTAACATCCCAACACAATTCATTTTGAATGAAGCTTCATCTCAACTTTTTTCCTTCATGTGTTTCATCACTATGCTTAGCTGTGCTAGATCCATTTTTATAGCTTCTCCTAGCTGATTTCACTCCCACTCATCTGTTCCCATTAGCTCAAGCAGAGGGTATATGACAACACAGGAAGCCAACAATTCATACATTACCACATACAGTAATATACCCTCTTCTTTCTAAATGTTTGCTTCCAGTTACTGTTGGAGCAGTACCTATTTCCCCTCACTGAACACACAAAGTCCAGAACACATTTTTACTACTGCCCAATAGTTTATAATCTCATGCACCAGTAAGACTTATCCCTCAAAAAGCATTAGGTAAAATACTTATTTTACACAGTCAGTTCTGAAAAGACACTACATACATATAGACTGTAACGTTTAGAGCAATGAAACAGTATCTAGTAGTATATAAGGAAAAGTAACAATCAAAAATTAAACTTATGTATCTGTAAAACAGTCCCATTAAGTTCTAATTGTTAGAATATTAACAGGACATTTGCCAAACTGTGTAATTTATACAGTAATAGCCTTCCCTGTGAAATCTAAAACACACCAAAACATCATATACTAAAATACTGGTTATCAAAAATAAATTTTATCAATTCCATGGAATTAATCCTATATTTAATTACCACTTAGATCCAAGATACCTTCTTTTGGTGGATGATAAGAAATGGTTGGTGAGTTACACAGAATTAACGCCTAACACTACATTTGCAATTACACGAAAACCACCAAAAAAAAAGCCTTGAGTCACATGTGTAAATCCTCTGCTACATTTTCACACTGTCTGGTTCCTTTCATAAAACTTATCAAGCCTGGTGTTAAAAGTAGTTTGGCTTTTGTCCCATCACATTGTTTGGAAGGATATTGCAAAATCTTATTGATCCAATGCTTCTGAACCTATTCTAAAGTTTCAGACCTATGTTCATTCATGAGTGACTAATAGCATTTATTTCTGTATCAACAATGTCCCCTTGACTTCAGTGTTCTTCTGCCCTTTCCCTTATTTATCAAACTTCTTTCTATAAATTGGTCTCCATTTGCTACAGTAAACAAGCCACTTTCTTTCAGCCTCCTCATAAATGGCCTCACCTGTGCCTTTCCAGAAGTATGAAAATACTTGCCCCGTTCTCCAGGTAACACTTCTCCATTAGTCTGTAGAAGATAACCACCTCCATACACCTGTATCTTCCTGTAAGCTCACTGAATTTTATTTTACCTAATAAAGTAAACTGACAGCTGATGAAGTACCTATTAATTGCTTCTGCCTTTCTAGTAGACCTGCAGCTGCTTATGACAAGCTTAGGATCATTAATCTTCTTCACTTTATGTGTCTTCTTAGTCTATGGCTAAGCAACAAATCATAATTAAGAACACAAGCTGACCTCAAGAACTGGATCTTAAGTTTTATTGAAAAGTTAAGAAATTTCCATAATGTTCATATTCTGTACTTTGTACATAGAGTAGCCAGCTTTTGACAGACTTCTTCCTTAATGCTTCCTTCGAGTGCTGTATCTCCTCAAATAACTTCCACATCAACAGCACATTTAGGTTATACTAAATAATGTTCAGCAAACATTCAGAAGTAAAAGTTTCATAAGACAGACTTCTTTCATTTTATTTCCCACACATTCCTAATTTATTTTTGTACCCTCACAGATGAGTTTGATAATCTGCATAACAGGAACTGGTTACACAATAAACTCTGAAATTCTGTCAAAATCCCATAGTATTAGTCTTCTTATTGAGCCTGGATATACATGCAGTGGGAAGAGCATATATACTTGACAAACATCCTAATTAAATTTATGTCACTTTGTCAAACCCAGTAATCCCTTCGTTACTGCCTAGTGATTAACAGAGCATTTAAATCTCTGTATCTACATGATCTGATAGTCTTCAATTACAGTACAGAATATGCAACTTGCTTAAACAGCAGGAGAAAGCTCTTGCTATCATATCTGCAATTTTGAAGGTGCATCCCAGAGCTCTGGAAGAACATCTGATGCTCTGACAAGAAAGTGGATTTTGGAATTCATCTTAAAAATGGCTGTTTCCACTGGCCCACTTTATTTCCATTATCATTTTTGCTCTGTGTTTGAAATCCCTCTCTTCTGGGCCTTCATCTAGATAATTATATTTACATCATATTTGCCACACAGTAAACAACATTTTTTTCTTCATTCTTTCTTAAAAGTACATATAATTGAAAAAAAACTAAAATTGTATAGTATCTTTCCAAATGACCTGATTTAAATTCATTCCTGTCAGTTCCTACTCTCTCTCCCCATTTTGGACATCAAAGGAAGCTGCTCCTATTTATTAATTCTTCTCCAGTGAACACCTATAAACGCTTTACTTACTCTTCATATTCCTTGTGAGCTCTTCATCCAGCTCAACCATCTTTGTCTTCAGTGGCTCTTCCTGCAACGTCCTCCCCTCACACCTTTTTCTTACTTGTGGTAAAGTTTCAGTACTGGTTTAGCACCTCACAGTTCAAGAAATTTCATCCTTCCTTCATCTTCCTGAGCTCCTCGGTTTATTTGACTTTCCTTAGATTACAAAAGTTTATTTAAGTGAAATGCCCTATTTCCAGAACCAATTTGTTTATTCTTCTGTTTGGTTTAAATCAAACCAACAGAACCAGTATAACTGTTGTGCTTTTAAGACAAGATGATTTAAAACATAACTATTTATCCAGATCTTCTTGATTTCCTGACTTTTGGGGGGAGCAAGGGGATATATAGAACGAGTCAGTTACAATATCCAGGAAAATCTATGCTCTTATCATCAGACACAGTGGCATTTGTCTCCTCCTTTTTCCACTAAGGTACCTTATGATTAATGTCACAATACAGTGTCAAGAACAGGCTGCTTAACAGCACTCCTAAAACTTTTGTTCACATTTGAGCCAGAGAGTAGAAGACTATTACAAAATCACAGACCTACTATAGAAGAATGAAATGCAAGACAAATTGGTTTTGACTCAAATGATTTTTTTATGCACATTACTTTTTGTTTATCTATAGCACTGTTATGATTAGTACTACCTTGCAAATATTCGCTTCACTAGAAGTGCAATGCAACTTTGCAGTACTACCTTTCCATTTGTAGATGCTTTCCTCCTATCCCTGCTGTATTTTTATTTTTGCTGCAATTTCCAGATTCATATCCTGCAACAGTCATTCAAGTCCCTTTTTCTCTTGCTCAGGCTGCTATTGCTATATATATAAATTTAAACTCTTAGTTATGTGTGTATGTTGTATTAGGCACTATTTTTCCACTAAGCTATTACTATTTACCTGACTTACCCATCATAACACCTTTCTCCTTACTGATAACGCATTACTAAGAATTGTTGCAACTCCCGTTACCCAATTATACCTGGAAGGGAAGATTCCCTCAGTCTTCCTCCTTCTGTCTCAGTTTAAAACTTTGTAACTACAGCAGCATTTTCCCAAAAAGATTATTTTCTCTGACAGTACCCTACCTTTGAGAGGGCTTATGTTCTTTCTTTTTTTTCTTCCTTTTATTCCCCTCCCCCACCCCTTCAGTGACAAACCGAAGGCCAGCAACCAAACATCCCTACTAACCACCCATACTTGAGCAGTGTTGTTTAACCCAGTTGGGCTGCTAGGCTTCACACAGCTGCTCAGTCACTCCCTCCCCAGCAGGATGGCAGGGAGAATCAGAATGGTAAAAGTGAGAAAACTCAGGTTGAGATCAAGACAGTTTAACAGGTAAAGCACAGTCTGTGTGCAGAAGCAAAGCAAAACAGGAAATTCATTCACCACTTCCCATAGGCAGGCAGGTGTTCGGACATCTCCAGGAAAGCAGGGCTCCATCACGCGCAACAGTGACTTGGGAAGACAAACGCCATCACTCTGAACATTATCCCCTTCCGCCTTCTCCCCCCTCAGCATGCTGGGCACGATGTCAAAACATGTGGACTATTCCTTTGGTCAGCTGGGGTCAGTTGTCCCAGCTGTGCCCCCTCCCAACTTCTTGTGGACCCCCAGCCTACTCACTGGTGGGGCGGTATGAGAAGCATAAAAGGCCTCGACACTGTGCAAGTGCTGCTCAGCAACAGTGGAAACATCCCTGTGTTACCAACACGGTTTTCCTTACAAATCCAAAACACAGCCCCATACAATCTACTATGAAGAAATTAACTCTATCCCAGCCAAACTCCGAACAATCAGTTCTTGCTTCATTCTCTGACTTTCACTGTCTTCCTGTATCTTTGCCCTCTTTCACTAGTGATTGGAGCTATTTCAGGTGAGACTGCCTGCATCTCCCACAAGTCAGTATATGAGGAATTTCATATTATCTTTGACACACAGTCAAAATTAATCAGGAAGTTATTTTCTCATTGCTTTCAAAAACCTCACCAGTCTCAGGTTTATACCTCATGCACTTGTGCCCAGCAAATAGCTCATAATTCTATTTTTTCAGCATCTGTTCTTATGACAGGACCATCAACTTTAGTAAGGGACTAAAAAGTCCCTCAATTGCTTACTTGAGCCTTGAGATGCATGTAACATGCATCTTCATTCATTTCACTTCCAGCTTGCTTTCTCTTTGAAGACCTGTATCTCCATCCTGCAGTATTCAGTGCATTACCATACCTCTGGGAGCAACCCCTAGCTATTTCCAATGACTTCTCTTAATAGTACCCATTGCTTAGGACAAGCAACAAAAGCTCACATACAGCATCTGTCATCTGAGAGTGAGTCGTAAATCACATAAGGTTCTTCATGCAATCTACAAAAACACACATGAAATACAAATTCTTCAAGTGAAAGGTGCACAAGTGCTGGTTTGCAATATACCCATTTACTTACTTTTACAGTAGTCTTTTGGAAATAGGTATTATTCCTACTTTTACAAATGGGAAGGAAAAAAAAAAAAAAAGACAAGCACAAAATGACAACAAAGAACTGGAAGATACCACCTGACTCACAAAGCGCAGCCAGCTGCAACCATATCAGCACGCAAGCCAATAATTTAGTAAATCTCAGACAACATCCGCATTGCCAAAAGCAGCTTACAGCTCTCCTATATGTTGCAAGCAAACCCCACACTGCTTTACATGTTCTCCAAATGTAATCACGTTAAAATAGGCAGTTAACACACAGATGAGTGTTACTGTGCTGCCACCGCCAAGAGCAACACCGGGCCTAACTAGAAATAAAGCTCATGGTGCAGTCGAGTATACTCTGCATACCTGTATCATTTCCACCATCTCCGTGGTGATGATGTCCTTCTCTATCATATGCTCCATCAACTCGTTTAAAACCAGCTGTTTTGCCAGCATCACCCGGTTCTTCTTTAGCGCTTCCTGGTGACACCGCAGCATGCCGCACGCAACCAGCATCCTGGCAGGGCAGGGGAGACCAAAGCCAAACTCAACGGCAAGAGCCACCCTCACCCCTCCCAACTTTCTGCTCTAGAAGACGACCGTCTCCGCGGGCAGCCGCCGCCTGACAACTGGAAGATCCCCGCCCCACCGGGGATCGGCGGCGAAGGGCGCGCTCCGCGACACCTCCGGCGCCGGAAGCGGCCGGGGTCGGGCGCCGGGGGGGGGGGGGGGGGGGGGAGGCGGAGGGGGGGGGGCCGGCGGCAGGTGGAGGGGGGGGGAGGCGGCAGGGCGGGAGGCGGCAGGGCGGGAGGCGGCCGGCGCTGTGCGCTCTCCCGGGACCAGCTCCCGCCAAACGCACGGCGCCGCGCGCGCCGCTCCCGCCACTCACCCCTCGCTCCGCCGTGTGTGCGCGTGCGCACCTCCCCTCCCGGCAGCCCCAGCGATTCAAACCGCGAGGCCCGCTTCCTCCAGTCACGTGGGGCGCGCCACAGCCCCTCCCTTTGAGAAAGCCAAACAAAACCAAGCGCCGGCCCTCAGCCGCTGTGAGCGTGCGCAGCCGCGCCCCACCCGCGGGGCCCGTGGTGCGGAAGCGGTTTCGCGCCTCTTCCTGCCTGGGCTCGGCCGGGGGGGCCGCCGGGGGGCGGGGGGCCTTAAGGGGGCCGAGGTAGAGTTAATAGGTACGCAGCCTTCCTTCAAACATACCGCTTCTGGGATATTATTTATTATTGTTATTGTTGCTGTTATTATTATTTTATTATTTTTAATTCGAGTTTTTCTTACATATGTTTTGTTGACATTCGTTTCAGCTGAAACCAGTAACGTTCCGTGGCTGGAAGAAGGGAAGCGCGCGGCACGTGCAGGGTACATCTGAAATGGGAAGGGAAAGCAAGCGAGCATCCTTCTAGCGGAAGCAAACTTAGAGCTGTTGTCATGTGATGCTTCCGGTAGATGTTCCTTGGTGCACCGGAGTTTCACATGCCAAAACTTAACACTTGAGTCTGGAGGCTTGAATAACCCTTGCAGATGCTGAAGACAAAATTCTAGTCACCATAGCTGGCAACATTTTTTTGTCTTTGTTTTCTAGCTAGTTTTTATCTGTGCTGGTCACCTGAATTTCTCCCTGACTCCTGGCAATTTGGTGCGCACGGGAAGGCCCTGGGTCGCTCAGCATACACCCTAAGTTTCTGTTCTGGCGTGGTACACCTGTACTGCTCTTTACCGTGGTTTGTTCTTTTGCATTTGCAGCTACAGGAAGGAGATGCAAGAAATTATTGGCTTTAAAAAAATCACATTGCCTCCACCAGCAGATTTGCCTTTCTTAATACTTTTATGATAGAGGTATCATAGCTGCTTCACCATTAATGATATTAAAGTGATTCAGCTGTAGGCTTAGAAATGGAACTCTCCTCTTTTTTTCTAAGCCAAGATTATCAAATAAGCAGAATGCAAGCAAAAGCATGCTTTGTGGAGTGTTTCTTTTGGGAGGAGAAACTAATGATGCCACCAGGTATTTTTAGCACAGTCCCATTTATTTATAAACAACATAAAAAGTCCTTTTTTTTTCCTGAACTATAAAGAATCAAACAATAAGAAATAATTTATTTGCTTATAGCCTATGGCTTGATGTGTCCTCATATGAATTAAAAATGATGTGATCGTAATAGACAAGGCTGTGATGATTGCTGTTGTCCTTCATAGGAGATTTGGACCACCATATTCTTTTTTTTATTATTATTTGGACATTCACCAGACATAGATATCTTTCTGCATACTGCAGACCACTTTAATGCTGCAGAGTCCATCAGTTTAACTCACCCATTTTAAAAGACCACGCAGCATCACCGATCAATGAAGGCTAGAACCTGGCTCCAACCTAGAGCCTTCATGATGAAGACAGCGTGTGCCTTGGGACTGCAATTTTTGGGTGCTCTCCACTGTAGCCATGGCCTCAGCAGGCAGACCGGCCCTTTCCAGAGTCCAGAGAGAAGCCCCCGAGCTCACTGTTGTTGCAGAGAAGTGGAGGAACGTTGACATTTCTGTGCAAATGCTTGCCATGATGACAATAAAAGCGATCCATTTGGGGCTGCAGTACAGCAGGGAAATGCACCCTCCTGTAGACCTGCAAAGACTGGTGGTCCAGGCAGAGGATATGTATGTCTATGTACCCCACTGCCGGCCTCTCTTCTAGAAGAAAAACTGTTGTATCCCTCTTGTCCACACCTGGAGGCTGTGTGGGATGAGAACCTTGTGAACAACAGAAGTAATTTTATGGTCCCGAGCTTGCTGTCAGCTTTTTGACCCCAAGTGCCTGGTGCTGAAGACAGCTGGATGAAGACAGCCACCCTCCCCTCAGTCATGCTCTGGTGCAGCACAGCTGAGGACGTGGAGTGAGTGCAGCAACAAATGGTGCACACCACAAATTTGTGTTGCTGCAAGACAGCAACTCGGGGAACTGCAGCCTCAGCCTCTCAGCAGGGATTTTAGGGTGGCTGGTGAACACACAGCTCTCAGCAATACTGCTGTTTGTAATGCACAGGCCTAACCTACTTGCGCTGTTTCTATTCCTCCCATTTCTGAGGGAGCTTCTCCTGGCTGCATCCTACAGTCCTTCTTCAAAGGTCCTTTGGCAACCTTGTCTCTTCTCATGATTCACTCTCATTCCCCATTAAGGTGTATCCCCAGTTTGAGAATTGTTGCTGTATATAACACAACTTTCCTCACAGTGGTTTTACATATCTGCCAAGACAAAGCATTGTGGTATTGCACTGATTTATATTTTGTGCAAAGAGATTATAGTGAGACCAGAAGCTGTGTCTGTAGTTCGGCTTTTACACTTTCGGGTGTGAAAAATCTCCTCTTTCACTTTCCCTCCAGGAGCACCCTGTATCGAGGTGAGGGTTTGGTTCTGCATTCATAGAAGGAGAAATTAATCATAATCTCGAGGGCTGGAAAGCATCTTCAAAGACCTCATCGTTGATGGCACTCTCATAAGCAGGTGGTGGTGTGAGTGGCTCCAGCGGCTCAAACCTCTCTTCAGTACCTTTCACTTCATGGATGTCCGAAACAAATCGCTGCAGTCTTGGGGGCAGCACCAGCTGCAACTGCATCCTGGAGCCTGTGTCTGTCTCAGAGGTACGCGTTGTGTCTGACGCCACTGACACCCTGAGAGCCTCCACCATAATCTCTTCTTGGGCAGATGATTCAATAACTACGTTGTAAGGAGGAGGCTCATTTAGTGGCGAGGGCACTAAGCCTGGATTGGATGCAATTGTCCATATTGCTGGAACGGACATGGTCATCACCTCCTCATAAGTGGGTGCTTCATAGGCAGCGTTGACCCTATGCACAAGGAGAGGAACGGCTGTTACACTCGTTATTTTACTGCTTAGTTTAGGCAGGTAGTCTGGATAATGTAGTATAGGGACCGTGCTACAACCAGTAGATGAGACTGAGACAGGATATCTCATGTGGTATTATTGTATGTGATATTCTGCCGCTGGATCAGCCCACGTGTCCAGCTAACCTAATGCCTTGCATCCTGGTCTAGAGAGTCTAGAGAGTGGCTCATGTGAGCATTTTCCATATTTCCGGAACAACCCACACTGGGTTTCAGTGTCCTAGGCTTAGCTTGACCTCATGGAATATCTCAAGCTGGAATGGGCCCATAAGGATGATGTCCCTCATTTGAAATCTCCTACCAGTTAAAATGTATTAATAAGAACTACTAACTGCTAGTTATTTCTCAGAATAAAACAGGACCGTGCTCAATGTTCATCTATTTTTAAGAAGTGGAGAAAATTAAGTATGTTCCTGTAGTTGAAACAAAGACTAACTATTCTGTGTTAAAAAGAATGTCTGCAGAGAAAAATGTTACTTTAGTAACATTTACTTACATTTACTAACATAAATGCCACTTTAGCAACATTTTCCTTTTTAGGTCATATTTTTAAATATATCAATACTAATTTTCTTTGAGTATGTCCCCAAGCTACCAAAGCCCAATATAGACTGCTTTTTATGTAATTTTTCTAAAAATAAACATGTAAAAACATTGTTACCCTCCTACAACACCCTGTATTTGAGAATGTGAAGTCATTTATTGATGTGGATAATGATTATCTGGATTAGACAGACAAGGAAGCAAAGATACAAATAAAGTTAAACTCTTCAACTACAGTAGGCAAACTGGGGTTAAATTAGGTGATGCTGAGAACCTGCACATGAAGCCAAAAAAATGTAGGGATATTTAGAGCCTCTCAAAATCAGGGCTTATTAGTGTCAAGTTTAAGACTGGAAACACACCCAGTTATAGGTTCCTTCTTAAAAGTTTGCCGAGGAACCGTTGCTCTGGAGATAAGGTTTATAGAGCTAAACCCAGCTAAGATTCAGTATTGCTTCAGCACTTTTTCTTTTTTCCGTGTCTGACTCATTGTTTGGCAAGACTTGATTACTGAAAGAAAAATAAAACTGGGCCTGGACCTGTTTAACCTTGGAAATTGTTTGTGGATCAGCTCCCAGGGGGAAGAAAATATATATTGGACAAGATACAGGACATGCATGGCATAGACATTTGCAACCTCCACCTGAAGAATGAAGGAAAACAACCTAAAAAGAATTTTTGTCTTCTGAAATGGAGTCTGCGTTTGGTGCCCTAGGGGAAGGGCAGCAAAACAATATGTAAAATGGCCATATCTGAGGGGAGAGAGTTGAAGTAAGAGGAATAACCACATTGCTGCTTACCCTGCTTGGCTTTGTCTGCTTGGAGGTATCTCATTTGCGTCATGTCGGTGCTGATTCTTCAGGTAACACTCAACAAACACACTCAGCAAGTAGCCAACCAGGCACACGCCCCCTACCCCTAGGAAGAAGTAACCTACTGGATTGATGTTAGAAGAAATTGCCAGCATGGTGACCCCAATGAGAAGAGCAGCAGTGAAAAGAAGCAACAAGGCTTGGCGGATGTTCTTCCAGTGTGTCTCTAACAACATGGTAGTATAGATGGTGGTAGCAGACAGTTGAGAACAGATGAGCAGTTAAGGGGACAGACATCTGTGGAAGATGGAATAGTTTTTTCAACATGAAACATGAGCACACAAACACGTTAATCAGCATCATGACCAAAATAAGAACGTACATACTCGAGTACATGCCACCACGAGAACACGCAGCTATGCGTGTACGTAATAAGCCTGGGAAATCTGTGCATAAATACATGCCAGCATAAATGTACTGGAGTTTCTTATGTGAATGCATATTGAATAATGGGAATGCTTGGACACACAGTTGCAAGACATAAAATGCATAAATAGACCATCAGCACTTGTTGCCAGGCTTATCTAAAAAGGCCTAGCTTCTTAATAGAACTTAGAGCACTCTAGGATGCCGATTTTAGGTTACTGTGAAAGTGAAACTAAGAATAACTTTAAAGGTTAATTCTAGGACATTTGCACATTGCATAATGAATTCAGATACTAGTTCAGATACTAGCTTAGATCCTGGAATAAAAGTAGCCTTATCAATGGGGGTGTCTGCCTCAGTAAATTGAGCGTTATAGCAATTACATTACTTTAGGTTCTAGATATAGCTGGATTATATCTGTTTTTTGCAAAATGTAGGCATGTGCTTGAATATTTGCCTATATCCTCAGTTCTGTTGATGTGCTTTTTTGCCCCATTCTTAAACACGAGAGCCCCTCCTGTCCCCCATTCCAAACCCTGTCTCTGTGAAAGAGACAGCAGTTGTCTCTGTGTGCAGTCAGTGCGGAATGAATACCAGGGATCTGTGGTATTCAAGAACACATTAAGGAGTCATCTTGCATGTGAAACACTAACCTACACATATCCCACTTTTTTGATGAAGACCCCTTTGAAGGAAAAGAGCATGACACAATGGGCATATTTTTTATGAATATGCATCTCCAAAGATAGAGTTTTATATAGTTCCATGTTACATTGTGTGCTTTTGCACACTAAATGCGTTCCCTTGTTACAGCAAAAATAGATAAACATATATATACAAATGCCAGAAAAAGAAAGACATTCTTTCTGAACAGATTACCTTCTTGTTACCTTTCTTTCTGTCAGCTTTCAGCATAAACTTACCAGAGAGAGGTTTGGGTAGGTAGGAACAGTCATGTTTTAACTTCTCTCTTCATCACAAGGAAAAATGCGCGAGCTCTTTTGTCCCTGCTCCTTCGCCTTCTGACCTGAGGATGGGACACCAGTAAAAACTATCCTTTCCTCCTTTTGAGTTTTCTTGTAGGGAGACGATGAAGATTTCTTTTGAAACTAAAAGCCTGTAACTAGTGAATATAGGAAGGTACCAAACAATGGGAAGATCCTGTTGTACGAGTTTTGCATGGGAAACTAGAACCCTATTTTTCCAGGTTCTGAATCCAAAGCAATTTCTAGACGATCACATACCTTCTACACTTTTGCAGCTCTTCTAGGTCTGTCCCACAAAAGCAGGAAACTCATTAGGAAAGAGGGCGGAGTGAGCAGTGGGGGAGTGCTTACCTGTGTTGGATCTGTTTGGTCTGCTTTACTTCAGTGAGAGAAACTCTGCCCTGGAAATTATGTTCTCCCCTCTGTGTAGCAGAGGAATCTTGATCTCTGCCTCACAAAGCAGGAAGGACTGCCAGCCCAGCCCACATCACATGGCCCACACATAAATCTGTTTATGAGTTCTACAAAATATAAACCCATACATTTTCCTATCCTGATTAGGTGCTGTTTGTCAGATGTTGTTTTATGCCCTCTTTGATTTTACAAACAAAAGGAAAAAAGGAGGCGATAGGTTATTATTTCATAGAGGGCCATGTTAAGATCCTTCTTACTCCCTGATATATCTGGGAATGAGGA
This sequence comes from Gorsachius magnificus, assembly GCA_034008185.1. Lineage (NCBI taxonomy): Eukaryota > Metazoa > Chordata > Aves > Pelecaniformes > Ardeidae > Gorsachius > Gorsachius magnificus. Next base: position 132,818,992 of record CM067081.1, read on the forward strand.
GTACTGATATACAACAGAAGAGGATCTGAATTATTTTTCTGAATTATTATTATTTTTGGGACATGGTTTAGTGGGCATGGTGATGTTGTGTTGACGGTTGGACTCGATGATCTTGGAGGTCTTTTCCAACCTTAATGATTCTATGATTCTATTTCTTGAAGTCTGTTATCATCTGAACCTTTAGCGTGTGTCTGAAAATCACTGGAAGTTCTCAAATACTATAGTGTGAATTACCTCCAGGAGCTGGCTGCAGCTCATGTTTGTCTGTAATAGGAAGATGTCCTACTGCTAAATGTTTATTAGTAGTATTCGGGTTGGAAGATTGGGCCAACAAGAATCGCATGAGGTTTAATCAAGATAAATGCAAAGTCATGCATGCACGGAATAATCGCAAGCAGCAGTACAGGCTGGGGTCTGACTGACTGGGATGTAGCTCTGCTGAAATAGACCTCATCATCAGGATGAACAGCAAGCTCAACAGGAGTCAGCAGCGTGCCCTTGAAGCCATGAAGGCTAAGTGTGTCCAGGGCTGCATCAGTAAGAGTATAGTCAACAGATCAAGTGGGGCGATTATTCCACTCTACTCAGGACTTGTTAGGACACACCTGAATACTGTGTACATTTTTGGTCCCCCCAGTTCAAGAGAGAAATTGAAAAATTGGATATGGTCTGGTGAATTGCCACCAAGATGATTTGAGGGTCGGAGAACTTTGACAACTTAAGTAACTGGGTTTGTACAGCCTAGAGAAGGCTTGGGCAGGTGGTGAGTGCCTACTCACAGTTTTCCAGTGTCTAGTAGGTAGTTACAGAGAGGTTGGAGGTACTCTCCATGAGGGTACATGGTGACAGGACAAGAGGCAATAGGAAAGAGGGTAAATGCCTCTGCATTTAAGAAAAAAAAAGGTCTTCAGTGTGAAAATAGTGAAAAGTTGAAACTACTTGCCCAGAGAAGTAGAGGAATCATCTTGGCTAGAAATATTCAAGACTCAGCTGAGTCTAAAGCCCTGCTTTCAATAGGAGGTTGGACCAGATGATCTCCCCTTCCAGCCTAGACTTGTCAACGTTTCTGTTTCTAATATTTTTGCCTTATACCTGCCTTTTTGGCTGCTGACAGATAAAGGACTTTCAGCTCTGATTGTTATCCATTCTTCACTTTCAAGAGAATTACTTTGAAGATGGCAGATTTAACAACCATGTAAAGACGAGGGAATCAGGCTTCTGGTGTGTAGCGTGTCAATTTGCAAGACTATAATTTAATGGGAAAACTGATTTGTTTCTTACAGCTCTTTCCATTTTGGGGTTGCCTTCTGTTGAGAACACTTTAAGTGCTAAGGAGGATTTGACAAAACTGTTTTCACAGCCTCTCTGCACAGAAAGCATGACTGGACGCCTCGTTACTTCCTTCTAACCAGGGTAGCTGGTAGTTGTTAGACCTGATCCTTAAAGATAAAAGATTTATATCTTACTGGGCTAAGGAGGGAATTAAAATATACTACAGACCCTGACTAAATGCTATGTTTACTGAGCTATTGTAATAAAAGAGCATCACTACTATAAGAATTATTTTCAAAGAAGATGGTTCTACTTTTTAAAGTAGTGAATGAAAGTGTGGTTTGACAAGGCAGCTAAACAAACCAAATAGAAAACTGCTGTGGAATATGGTAGTCCTTCCTCCTTCCTGCCTCTTCTCCATCTCCCAGCTGCCAAAGCTTGTCCTCCTCTCAGTGGTTGTAGTGCTTAGCTGATTCTTGCTGAGCTACCTCAGCTGTCTCAGCTAGTGGGAAAGTATTTACATTTTCCCCAGGTGAATTTAATGGGCTGAATCTAGTCACCAACGTATTGACTAACCACTAGATCCCCATTCAAGGGAAGCAATGGGAATGCATTGCTAGAGTGGTGGAGGGGAAGGGAGGAACAGAGGGAATAACTTCCAGGGCTGCAGTGAACGCCATTTGATCAGCTCAGCCCAAACCACTGGAGTAGAAGGAAGTTCTTCCTTGTTGGACTAAGTAAGTCCTGCAGAAAGGTATAGAATCTCAGACCTATCTTGTCCTCAGCAAATCCTATTAATTATATCAGGGATTTCCAGCTCACCCTGATGACTTCAGGAAACTCTGAGCTCTGATAAGTACACTGACTATTGTTGAATCCCCCTCAACAATCTGACTTATTGAATCCCCCTTGTAAGTACCTACAGAAGGTATTTATCCTTCTGTAGGCTATGTAGAGGGAGCTGAGGCACTTTGGTTGTTTGCACATTCTGCTGTGGGGAGTAGGCATATGAAAACTGCTTTGAGGCTAGATCTTTTTCCTAAGTTAGGAGAAAGTCAGAAAGGTGAAAAAAAAATCTTCACTATTTGGTGGAAAACTACCTCTGTGATTGGAAAGGCTGTATTTGATTTGTGGATAGATAGAAAGATACAGGTGTGCTGAAAATTTGTGTAGTAGTTTTAATTGGTGCACTGTTTTTTAAAATATTTATAGACATCAGGATGAAAAAGGGTAAAAATGGTAGATATCTCTGCTGCATTAGTTGTTGCTTGTATTACTTCAGTTTATTTCAGTTGAAGTTCAGAGTTCAGTAACTCCTTTATATTTTACCCACAGAGTTACATGGATGACTGCGCCAAATCTTTAAGTATGATTTTTATGCATTTACGAGAATGATACTTTGCTGTGCAGCTGTGAATGCATTAGTTGAACATGTTTGTGAATGTGACACTGACCAGTTTGTGTATCTAAGGATACAAAGCAGGATGAACTTCTTTGAACTAACCTTTGCAATATGATTTCTAACAACACAGTGCTTCTATGTGAGGAATTCTGAAATTTTTGTCTGTCGGCCATTGGTTGACAGTCATTGGTTACAGTCTGTTGGGGTCCATAACAAAGTAAAATTGATCACATAGCTGCATCAAGAAGTTTTTGGTGATGACAAGATTCAGAAAATGCAGAGGGGCTTGGGAAAGGCCTGGGAGGTGTCACTATGCAGTGCTTGTGAAACAAGGGGTAGAAGTCAGGGGGAGTAAAGAACGACATTCCCACTGCCATCCTAAACTGTCTCCCTTCTATGCACGGTAGAGATGTTTTTTATAGAAAGCTTTCTCTTCTCAGTTGTTCAATCATGCTGTGGGGACCGGACTTCATTTAACAGCAGATTTCTTTAGTTACGACCACAGATTTCCTTTTTTCGTTCTTTCTTTCTTTCAGTATCTCATTATTGATCTTTGTTCTTTATTCAGTCTCTCGGAAGCACTTCACCTTTCCCCTGTTTCATCTCACTATCTGCTCTACCTCCTGCCCAGACTGCTACTAATTAACTTAGTGCCTACAGTAAGCTCGCTTATCAGGTTGGTATGCAGAGAAGCTTGCTTTATTCCCAAGGGCTTGTGACGTACACACCATGGCATGATTAATCTCTCTGTAATCACTAAGTCTATTCTTCCCTATAACCTTGTCCTGAAGCAATTTCTGAGAGCCTGAGCAAGCAGTGGGGACAAAGTGCTACCAAACGACCATTTCCTGTCCTGTCTACCTCGCCTTTTGTTGCCTGAGTTCTGCTTAATCACTTTTGTGAAATACGGCTTTGATTTTTCTCTTCAGGAGCATGATGAAGTTGTATCTACAGAGGTCATGAGGCAGCCATGACCTATGGTTGATCTGTCTCTGGTCAGTGTAATGTCTTGGGCAGGAGAAAGCAAAATCCCAGGGAAGTGTGCTCAGATGTTCAAAAATATGTGTAACTTCGAGAAATCCAGTTGTGCTTGACCTGCCAGAGCTGAATGTTCATACACTTCTTGTGAGCTGGCAATCTCTTTTTGTCTTCCAGCTTATTCCAGTTCTTACAGGACTGCAGTGGCTTTTCTCGATAGATCAGGGTTGAGATGTGGTCACAGAAGGACTGATATTGCAAGGAAAGCTTCTACTGCTGCTACTATTTCCTCACCTGTCTCAGGGATACCTGAAAAGCATACATCTACAGAGATTGAGTAGGAGACACTTGTTAGGTTGTGCAGAAGTAATAGATATCTATTTTCTGACCATGGGGAGTCACATTTAAGGTGAGAAGTGTTTCCAAGGCTGCCTGCGCACCTAAAGTTCCTAAGTATTTAAAACTAACAAAGCAGCGCCTCTTTTTCTGCCATGAGAATGACAGAAAAGTAACAAGCGTTTAACCAAGACTATGATATATGAGGATTTTTGTCTCCTTTTATAGCCATTCAAATTCACTTATGTCACATGTTTCATTTTTTCTCTTAAAAAAAGAAAGTGAAGGCTAGAAATTTACTCATCTTTTTATTCTGAATCCTCCTTAGGGCAGGAGCTTTAAACCTGTGAGGTTTCATTAGCATCGGTAAAACTTTCTGCAGCTGGTTTAGGTTAATGACAGAGCCCAATCTGGTCTATATTATTTACTTTTTGTTGGAGGACTTTCTATACTTGTATAGAATCTCTGCACAGTGCAGCACTTCTACTGATGAAAAATCAGACATTACTGTGTATAAGATGTAAATTGGCAGCATGCACTCTTTTGAAGGAATTCACCCTGGTGACTGTAATGCTACTAAATGGAAAACTAGAGTAACTTCTTTTGTGCTAGTTCAGAGATCCTAATGTGGATCAGACAGAGGAGAGAACTTGACTGTGACTAAAGATGAAGAAGAAGGAGGACAGTTAAGATCCTACTGCTAGAATATGGTGAAAGAATCAAGTGAATACCTAGTGTGGAAAGAGCAAGTGAGCAGAAAGAAATAGTTTCAAGATAAAATTAAGGAATCAGTTGAGAATGGTTAAAAGAACTCAAGATCATTTGCTGTCATTCTAGACTGTACTAAGGTGTCTCTGGAAATAAGAGAAAATAAGACCTGTATACGCTGAGCTGCTTTACAGTAGAACAGTGTTTGCATTCCTTTTCTCCAGACGTAATTTCACCATTCCAAAATGGGAAAGTTTTCAGCCAAAGGACATGAGATGCAGTGAGAAAAGTTAATGTGTAATTGCCACAGCATTCCTGTTCCCTGTCTTCCTCCCTGGCCCTAGCCACATATTCCTGCTGATGATGTTGCCAAACCTGTTATGCACTGGAGCTCTCCCTGACATGTTCTGAATTGCTAGCAAGGCATAAAACTAACCAAGTAAAAAGGAAAAAAGTGCTATTTTCTGTTGGGTGAGTAAAATAACAGTCACGAATACATGCAGGAAGCGCTGGTATGGCCACAAGAGAGGAGAGAGGACCTCATGGCCTATTTTGGTGTAGAAGAATAGGGGATGTCCTTTTCCTTTCAACAGATGGTTCTGCGAGGGAACCACATCTGAAATATTTGGGAACTACCACCCAACATTAAAATACAGCCTCCTTGGCTTGGAGTTCCGTGACTGTGCAACTCACTCTAATACTAAATAACTGTGGGCTCAAAAGTAATAGGCATGAGGGGAGAAGAAAGGTTGAAATTACTGTCACAGAATGTAGCTTCTTGAGCAGGAATTTGGCTTTGTTTGCTGTCACTGCTGAGGCCCACAGTGTCTCCCCTTGAGGCGCTCTTACGTTCCTGTTGTATAATGTTGCACCTCCTTCAAATTCTTTCAGTAAATAGTGGGGTGGGAGAATGGGAGAGGTGTGCCAGACAAGGAGCTCACTTAACTATTGTATTGATGAGCTATGCTTTGGAAAAAAAGAGTACGCTGCTGTTATTGGTATTGGTCACCCTCTGAGCATGGTGCTTTATAGCAAATGCAGTGCAGAATCCCATGCTCCTCGGTGCCTGTTCCCAGCCTGAGGTGCTCATAGCCTAGAGAAAGTGTGACAAAGCCACAGGGCAACAATTCAAGTATGGAAGGCCAGAGAGGGGTAACCTGGTAAGAAAAGAAATAAGAAAGAAAAAAAAAATGCATAAAATCTATTTTAATAAAGGCTGGGTTTGCTTGAAAACTAGATCTGTAACAGTGGTCATTTTTGCTTCATTATATATTCTCCATTCAAAGGCAAGACTGCTTGTTTCAGGGCAAGTTTTAGCACTAGTTTTCACTGCATTTTGCTCCAGTCATGTGCCATAAAGGTAGCATACCTCAGAGAGAGGAAGCTCAATGTGGTTCCTTTTTCTTTCTCAGGAAAAACAGGTGTTACATTTTGGTTACATGCAAATAGGCATTCACAGGGGTCAGTGAAAGGGCATTTTCTTTGTTACTTTGTGAAGGCAAATAGACATATGAGCTGAAAAGAGCATAGCTTTTATCTTGGCATGGTTCCTCAGTGTGTGACCTGTCACTTTATTTAGTGATACGTACAGTTTTTATCCCATTCTGACATAGATTTGCATTTCTAAAGGACACTGCCAAATTAGCAAGAGCACATCATAATGCATTTCTGGTATGTGCCATGACCCTGCCCTGTAGTATTGCAGTTTGTATGGCATCTGAATTGGTATCCTGGTACATTCTAGCATGGCATTGTGAAGATATTTTGGATGTTTTTCCTGTGGGGTGAACTACTGTTTCTAAGGTCAGCCATCAGCTGCAGGAACTGTCTCATGAAGAGCACTGTGCCACATCACTGCTAGACCAGGCTGCTCTTTGTAAATCAGTGCTGTGAAAGCAATACAGCACTTCTGCTTTCTTCTGAGGCAGCAGCAGTAGTGATACTCCAACTCCTATTGTTTGTAAAGGGGAACTCTCTTTTATCAAGGCATCTGTTACTGAGAGCTTTCTTGTTCACTGTAGGTGACAAAAAGCCCCAGGACACGCAATATGTGGAATTAAGTGTATATCTGGTTGAACTGATGGCTTTGACAGAATTTATTAATGGTGATAACTGTCAGCTTGTTCCACATCATGTCTGTGCTTGTGAGAAGAGTTATGACTGGTTGCAAAGGGTCTTTCCCAAGGGAGGATTTCAGGATAGGGGTGTGTTGGACTGAAGTCTTATTTGATAGAAAAGATGATCCATGTGATAGTGCTACTATTCATTATAGTTCTGCCTTTCATTCCATGAATATATTTACATCAGTTATAGCAGTATATTTATCAATTCTTAATATTCTTTGAGAAGGAAGTAAACATCTTGCCCTTTTTTCATTCTATTTTAGTCTGCTGGATTCTTACTGTCCATGGTGCTCTATGCAGGCTGATTTTCCAGTCATGCACAGATGTTTCTCCTCTTAGTGCTATCCAGGCCAGTGAGGTGCTTAACAAAATGGTCCACAATCATTTTTCCTTAGTTGTTCTGTCATTTAAGTTTGATATGGAAACAGTATTTTGTGAGACATGTTGCCTGACACTACTCCAAAAGGTTTAGGGAGGAATTCTCTGCAATAATTAAAATTTAAGCCATAGATTGAGTTTTTACTGCAAGGCTGATAGACAGAATATATTATGTGTTTTATAAATATATGTGCACCTATTCTGTACACATGCCAATTGGAACTGTGTCCTGTTGTGATATGTGCTGTACAAACACAGCAGGATATGTATTTAGCCATTCACATAAGCAAAATGTCCCCCACATTCTTCATTAATAGGTTTTTCTGGGTATTTAGTGTATGGTTCCTAAATGGTAGACATTCTCTTACTGAATATCATGAAGTGATTCTTTTTAAGACATTGCATATGCTAAGTATTTGTCAAAGCAAGTATTGGCTGTTCTCTGCTGTCATACATACTTTACTAGACCCTCCTTGTTCTTTATGTGTCCTTACTGGTTAACAAATAAATGATCCATTATTTTGTCTCCTAATGCTCTGCATAAACCATCTTTGCCACTTTCCTGGTAGCCTGTCATTGTGGAATAATTGGGAGGTGCTTTTTGATGACATTCTCCTGAGGCAGTAATCATGAGGAGTCTGCATATTGTTTGTTTACTGTCCTGATTCAAGTAAGTAACAAGGTCTTCCCCATCCCATAATTAAAGACAGACACTCTATTTCATGCTTTTCTTCTATTGAGGAGCAACAGCAAGGAAGAGAGGAGCAAGGAGACTGTTCTTGTAGCTGAACTCTGATTCAGGTAATCTCAGTTAAATTTCCAGTTGCTACAAACCTTTTGGCTGTGACTTTAAGCAAATCCCTTGGGTCATCATGGGTCTCTTGGAGAACGAATTTTTTTAGAATGGGGACTTACTCTTATTTTGTGCCTTGCAAATAGGGGCGAAATCTTGCTGAGCTATCTTGTAGCTTCCTTCGATGTAAAAAAGAATAGAAATGTTTCACCGAAATACATAATTTCACAGCATTCCAGGCGCTGATGAAGTCTGAGAAATTAGCGGTGCGCGGCCCCCCACCTCCGTGTATTTATTAGTGGACTCTCGTAGCTCGGGGTAGATGTCCTACCGGCTTTCCCGAACGTTTTTAGGGCACAGCAGTTTGCGGCTGCTGCCCGCCCGCACCGCAGTGGATCGTGCCGTCCACACTAAGCAGCAGCGGCTCCCGCTCTTAAAGGGGCCGCGGCACCTTCCTCAGCCCCCGGGAACCCGCCAAAAGGAGGGGGGCTCCTGCCACAGGAGGGGGCTCTGGGCTGATGGTGTCCTACTGCCAGGGCTTTCCCCTGCTTGAGGTGGCCTGGCAGGGGCCGATCCCTGCTGCCCCTTTTACTGCAGGCTGCTTTAACCCCTTCTGCTCCCTTCAGAGTTTCAGGCCAACAGGAGAAGTTGGAGAGTAATCCCAGCTGGTTCAGGCTAATTAAGAGCAGCTTTATCCCTAATTCTGAAAAAGAAATTTATTCATCCAATTGTCTTTCCATTTAGGCATTCCCCTGTTGTCCTCACCTGCACTGCATCCCTCTGGGCCTGACCTCCCTTCCTCCCCATCCCATGTTATCTTCCAGCAGCCCCAGTGCCAGTTTGGAAACTTGTGGGTACATACGCAGCACAAAAACGTCTCATGTGCACCCTGTCCTTCTGTTTGGATTAAACCGCTATTAATTACCCTTGCTTGAATACCATTTCATTGCTGTAAACTGTTAAACTTGTTGACTCAACCCAGGCAAGGCCTGTATCTTCAGCTACATGCTCTTCAGCCTTTCCTCACTCTAATGACTTGCCTCTCTGCTGTCAAAAAAATCTGTCCATCCTTCTGTTTTAACATGGCCCTGGAAATCCTTTCTCTTCTCTGCCTTGATTTCACATGTAATTCATGGATCTGAACTGGCTTTGTATATCCATATGTTATTGCTTTTGAGGGTCTGAGCTTATTGAGAGTATAAAGAAAGATTTTCTTTGTTAAAAATATTAGTTAAAGCCAATTATGAAGTTAATTGTGCAGTAAAGCCCAGGAACTAAGTCCTTTACGTTAGGCATGATTATTATATAGAGATTGTACTACTGTTGGCAAAATACGGGCTGTCAGGAGTGCCTTCCTCTACAGGAGCTATCCTCACATCTCATGTTTTCCATCTGCCTGAGTTATCCTCTTGTTGAGCACCTGAGATATACTTTCAGGGCAAGACTTGCTGGATGCTACAAACTCTTTCTGATTTTCAGAGTGCTCTCACATATGCCAAGAATATATTTACCTGCTGAATAAAACTTGGTGACTTTGGGTGGAAACTGGTGGAGAAGACTTTCAACTTGGTTATGATCTGATACACTGCAGAGCTTGAAGCTCTTACATTTTGTACTGAAATAATGAACTTCTGAATATAATAATGAATATGAATAAATAATGAGCTTCTGAACATTTCATGCCCCAGGTGTTCTAACATGCAGTAAATAAAATCATAGAATAAGTCAGGATGGAAAGGTCACATTTAGTTCAACTACCCTGCACAAAATGGACAATTTCAAAGCTAGAACGGGTTGCTCAGGGCCTTGTCCATATGTCTTCTGAATATCTCTAAGAATGGAGATTACTCAGCCTCTCTTGGCACTTCTTCCCAGTAGTGAACCACCCTCATAGAGGGAACTAATTTTTCCCTACATACAGCTGAAATTTTCCTTGGTGCAACCTGTATGTTACCTGTTATCCTTCTGCTGTGCACATATGTGAGAACCTAGATGTCACTTGCGTGGAGGAGCTGCATCCTCTTTGCTGAATCGTGGCCATTCCAGTCATCTTTGAAATTAGCAAGTAATTCCTTAATTTCTGTCCATATGAATTTTCCCTGTTGACAAACATCTGTAGTCATACTGGCACAATCTCCCCCAATTCATACAGTACCAACAGTCAGATAAATTAATAAATATTTCTCATATCATTACGTTCTACTAGCAGGCAACTTTGCTCAAAGCTTGAAAATAAACTGAGTTGTGATCTAGGGGCTCTGCAGGAGAATGATGATGCAGTTCCATGGGCTAGTTTAAAATACTATTGCTTGCAAAAAAAGGGAGTCCTGCCACACCCATTCCCATCCCCATCCCTGGCCACTTACTGCGGTCCCCTTCGCTGCACTAGCATTCAGGATGCTGCTCAGATCAGCCTACTGATCCGAGTGGGACTGTGCTGGTGTCAGTGTGGTACACAGGCATCTCAAGTTGTACTCCCAGCTCCGCTTCCTTTTCCTGGCCCTGGGTAACAGCGAGGGTCAGCCCCTCTGTGCTCGTTTATCTGTATGGGGAATAGTGGTAGTAATGGGAACCGGTATCATAACATATTGCAAGATCTTCAAATAAAGGTGGCAAGGAAACGTGAAGTGTTAGTACTCACATGGAAACAATTTCTTCTAGATTCTTTATAGACAAATGTGAAGACCCAGTCAATTTATAATCTAAGGATGATTAATGAGATGACACAATAATTTTATTAATCAGTTTATGAAAAATACTGATTTACAACTGTAAGATGCCAGAACAGTGACACAATAAGAATATTAGACACGAGTCTAATATTCAGAATAAAATGCATAAATTTATGCTCCTATATCTGTAGGTAGATGTACATATATTGGTATCTACTGTTTACTGAAAAGCCCAAAGTGACTGCTTTTCTAATATTTACAATGTCATTTTTCTTACTTTTATTGAGTTTTACCATACTTTGCTCTCAGGCTACTTTTCTGGAACCAAAACATATTCAGTCCTTGTGGGTGTGTCTGTACACCATTATCACTTAGTAACCTTTGGAATAGTTGCTTATCTTCTATCAAAGTTAGGGGATTGAGGTCTCAAAGCTAATTTGTTCATTTGATAATTTTCTCAAGATTATGTTTTGATAATTTGATTATTATATTTTTGATATATTTTTGATAATTATCTCAAAGAGGATTTGTTCTCTTATTTCAGATAAAAGGTTCCTATAAACTTAATTAAAACGGTCAACCAGGAAAAAAAAAATTCTGTAAATGTCCCAAAAGAGGGAAAGGTTGAAAAGTGAACCTCGTCAAAGATTCAGCACAAGAGTAGGGTCTTGTAAGTGCTTCAGCAGATTCAGTCAGAGTTCTTAGACCTGGAACAACTACACAAAACAAAGCCATAGGAAATTGGTTGTTGTTCCATCTATAAACTTGTTGGTTCCCTTACTCATGTGAAAACAAGAAGGTGCTGACTTTTTCTTTTTTTAAAATAAAGCATTTCCAGCCCGCATAATTGTGAAGAAAAGCTTGACAGCTTGGTCTATGAAGTTTTGAAAACAAGAAAATAATTAAAAACAATTGTAGATACAAACAATCACAATGCACTCTTAAAAAATGTTGCTGGTTTTCAGGAGTCTTACTCACAACTGAGATTGGAATACCAACAATTTTTTTATTAGGCACTTTATTTTTAATCTAATTTCAGGAAACTCTTACTTCTGGTAAAATTCCCACAGATATTTTTGCAAAATATGAGAAAAGTTAAATAGGGCAGAAAAGCCAATTATGACCTACCGTTTGAGCACCCTAGTATGCTTTTTTTTGTCTCTGTGGTGCCTCTGCCATGGGGCAGCATCATGGGAGGAACTAAGAAGAAATTACTGTGATATTTGAGATGACCTCGTAGGAGGTCCCCCAGCAGACTGATGGGACCAGAATGAGTCAGGGTGAGTTACTCCAGTGCAAAATGGAGTGGTTAATTTGGCCTGGGAATTAAATCTCATTTTGCTTTGAGACAGATCTAAAGCACTCTCACCCAGGTGTAGGTAGTAGCCCTCTACAAAGGCAAAATACTTTAAATGCCTTCACCTAGGTCTGCCAGATCTCATTTTACCGTTGCCTGAGACTGGTACCACATAGGAAATTCTTTAATTATCTACAGAAATTGCAACTGAACAATCATTCCAACCCACAGGTCAGTCTCATGACTCATGATTACCAAAAGCAGTTGCAGAAAGTACCACGTCATCCTGTCCCCTCAGGTCATCCTCTTTCAGTGCCTTTGCTATGGGACTAAGTCAGTCCTAAGTAAGCTTTTTTCAGGTTTTTCCAGTCGGTGACTTTAGCTTCCTGCTCTCTCGTATACACGCGAATCTGCGTGACGCAGTTCCCTGTCACCAAATAACTGTCATTATACTTGAGAGGGCTAAAAAAACGTGCTTTTATGTGGAGGAAAAAAAACCCCTCTCATTTTTAAAGATCATCCCCGCAGGTCTGGGATGAGAAGTGCAGGGGGCAGGATGCGGGTGTGCGGGGCTGCCCACGCTCCACCTCTGGAGCTGCCCGTCTGACCCCTTTCCCCAGGAGCAAGCTTCCCTGCTCAAGAGCCCAGCTGCCCCGCGGGCGGGCTGGTCAATGATCGCTGCTTCCAAGTATGACAGCACCGACCTGCTCGCTCCCCATTCATCTGCAGGTGGGGGCAGCGGAAGAGAAAGGGGGGGGGGGGAGGGAGGAAGGACACTGCAACCTCCGTGAATAATTGATAGTGCAAGGAAAGGAGAGCAGCTGGGTTCCCTGTCTCCATCCGCTCACTAGCTGGGGATGAGAGAGCCTTGCTCAGGTAGGGGATGAACAGCGTAGCCGCTTTTATTCTCGCCTTGCCTGCAATGCCAATTAAATATGTTTTGCATTTAGAAGGGATGGGAGCAAAGGCAGCTGGGGGATGGTTGATCTGGATCGTCTCTGCTGTTTGTGTGGTGTTGTGTAATGGATGGACCTTGGGACAGTTTCAGCCTCAGCAGGGAAAGTGTCTGTATGCTTTTTAAAAGACATTGTGCCATGCTGCATTGTGTAGAGAAGCAGTTGGGGGCGGGGGGGGAAGAGAGAGAGAGACAGTGGAGGTGGGGAGGGCAGGTGTCTGTGTAGGAAATGAGACAAACTGAAGAGACGGTGGGGCATGAAAGAAGGTCTGTCCAGACTCAAAGGAATCCCACCCTGATTCTGCCAACCTTTGGCATAACATGATGAGTCCAAGTGGGCAGTGGCAGGTGCTGTCTGTGCACACTCAATGCTATATTTAGAAGCTGTGTGTGTACATCTGTGGAAGCAGCTGACGTGAAAACATATATGTTTCTATCTGTGGGTGCCTCTGTGAGTTTGTGACGACTGAGTGTAATATTGTAGTAATACATAAAAAAAGAGTTTCTGCCCTGAAGAGTTTGCCGTTGAAGGATATGCTGTTGTGTTTATGTGATACTGTGCAGCTTCTGTGGGGCTTCTGATGTTCTTACAATGACTCAAATAACTAGTAAAGTTGCAGACATCAATTTGTGTGTTACAGCTAATACAGACTTTTCCTGTGTGAGCAAGTTAAAATGCTAATGCGCTTACAAGAATTAAAAAATTCTATTAAAAACTGGGAGAACACATAGCAAAAGGTATAGACACCAATTACTGTAATGCATATTAACATACCTAGAAGGATACCTGAAAGAACAGAAACTTGTGTGCAGTAACTATAAAATGCATAACGATCCATGCAAATATAAACAAATATATGGATTACAATGTGAGTCTATAAGTACACAGAATTAGCCATATAAGAATGCAAGTATCAATAGGAACTGAATCTACTTAGTACAGCTAAAGGCTTATGTTAGGTGATATTGTTGCATCAGCTGTGTAAATAGTAACAATTGTTAGCTTGATTATAAGTTGAGGAGCAGCAAGGGGAAAGAGGGCCTGTGATTTGCTTACATGTGGAAGTGATTCATATGATTATTGCTAAAGGAGGCTAATTTGAACAGTATTTAGGGTATTTAGTAATTGTTTGCTGGTGGGTCTTTGTACACAACTGGAGTTGCACAGAGTTAGGTAAAGCTGTGAGACAGTTAAATGAAAGCTGAGCCCAGTGTGGTTTTGTATGTGAAGAGAGTTGGCTCTTGTCTATTGTGGCAAGCTGCCGAAGCATGGCAGAAAGACCTGGGCCTCTCTGTATACTTTGCTTTCACCACGGCCAGGCTGGCTATTGCTGCTGACAATGACCCTGGGATGGGGGAGGGCAGTAGTTACTGCCCTCTCTAGCAGCAGAAAATAATACCTCTTCCTCCTTCCTGGCTGCAGCAGAAGAGACAAGCTTGGCTCTTTGCCTTGGCCCAGTCACATCTCTGCTCAGAGATTCAGGTGAATGAGTAAGAACTGCTTGTGCAGACAGCAGCTGCTGCATTCAGTGCCCTGGACCCATCAGGGAGGCATCTGGTGGGTTGGAGCGAGGAGGTGGGCTGTTTGAGTTAGCTCATGCTCCAGCATCAGATCTGCTGGAAGGGAAAAAAACCAAAAACAAACGGTAGACAGGAGGAAATGGAAACATCTGGTCTCCATGCAAGTTTCTAAAACCAGCAAGTGGATCCTTTCTTTGTCCATTCAAATTTGTCACCTATCTTAATTGATTCCTTACTCCTTAGTCTCTTTTCCCACCCACAGATCCTTGAAGCCCCCATAATAATTTCTATCGAGGTCTTTGATGAAGAATATCAGGAAGCTGCACTCTTATCCCTAAAACTTTGATGTAGCTGCTTGCTTTCTCTATTTTACTTTTTGCTCATCTATATCAGCTATCTCATATTTTCTTTCTGGTCTCTCTGAATTCTGCTCTTCCTTTGCGTCTTTTCCTAGGTCTCTGGCTCCTGTCGAATTCTGTTTCTCATTCTGCATTTCCTACTGTCCCCCTTCATGAGTTAGAACAAACCCAGCGTGAGGCTGACACTTGGTGTAAAGTTGTTGCTGCTGCCTTTATAGGTCTCGATGTAAAGAGGAAACATTACATCATCCTGTGGAATGAAATTGGGAATCACAGGAAAAGAAAGTGTCCAGAAGAGCTCTGTGTTCTTATGTAAACACAAGTATATGCACATTCTTGGAATGAAAGGCCATGTTCTCATCCTCAGTTTTTATCAGGAATGACAATCTACTGATGAATGAATGCAGATACATGTGGTTAAGGGGTTTCTGACCCCTCAAAATCTGAGTGTCCCCAGAGAATATTAGATCATGTGAGCTTTTTCATGAGGGATGTAGAGCCAAATCTCTGTAGTACTTGATGTACATCAGCTCCAAATACCAGAGGCTAGTGGGTTTGGTATCTTCTTAGTCTTCCCTGGAAGGGGATGGGAAGCTGTGGAAGATTGCCTTGATGCTCACTTTTCCCACTGGATATTGAGAGCTTGGGCAGAGATCCTAAAAGGGACCCCTCTGCTGCCCCGGCCCAACGCTGCTCGTCCGGCCGCCCGGCTCGCACCTTCCCCGGCTCGGCTGTCCCCGCAGCGGTCGTGCAGGCCGTGCGCCGCCCGTGAATCCCCCAGAAAGGGGAAATCTGATCTTCCACAGCGGAGAAGGGACAGAAGTCATCACCCCATCCCCTGTTGCCTCATCTTCATCTTTCCTCCTCTTCGCCGCCTCCGGTCCCAGCTGCGAGGTGCCCTTTGCTGTCTCTCCTTTGAAGCTCGGCTTGGGAGGAAGAGGAGGGGGGGGGGCCGGCCCTTCTCCATGGCCCGGCGGGAGGAGAGGAGGCTCCCGAGGGGGGGCGCCGGGAGCTGACTCAGCGGAGCAGGCCGGCATGTTTTCCCGGGAGCACGGCTTCCCTGCCGGAGCCGGCGGGTACTGCCCCGGCCCGGGGCGGGGCGGGCCGGCGGAGGCGCTGGGGGGGCGCTGGGGCGGGTTCCGCCCCCAGCGGCGGCCGCGCTGTGGGAGCAGGAGGAAGAGCCCCCGTGGGTCGTCCGAAAGAGCAGAGGGCCGAGGAGGGGGAAGGCCCAGCCCGGCAGGTCCGGCTCTGGCTTTGGGGCTGGCCCCGCTGCGGCGGAGCTGCGCGGAGCCCTGCCCGGGGAGGGGGGGCGGGGGCCGCGCCCCCGCCCCCCGGGCGCTGGCGAGTTCCCCAGCCCGGGCTTCTCGGGAGGTGGGAGCGCGGGCGCGTGGCGAGGTTAATCTCCCTCGGGAGCTCCCCTTTCTGCTGCGGGGCAGGAGCGGGGCTGGGTTCTGCGGGTCTTTTCGGGACCCTGCCCGCCCTTTCTGCCGGTGCGGGAAGCGAGGGAGGAAGCCCCGCGCGGGGATTGCCCTCGTGTCGGAGCAGCGGCCTTCACCGGCGGGGCAGGAGCTCCCTCCCCAGCAGCCGGGACGGGGAGCGCGGCTGGAAGCGCGGCTCCTCGCCGGCGGTCAGAGTCCGCGGGCGGGAGGGTTTGTGACCAGCCGAGAGCACCTCGTGCCTCACAGCTGTGGCAGCCGCTTCCTTTTCCTAGCAATTCCTTCTTGGCAATTCCTTTTCCTGAATTTTGGGAATCCGTGTGTGAGCAAAATTCAAAGCCGTGGTTTGCTATGCGTACTGGTAGAGTAAGGCTATTTGTATTGTGTTCTCAGCTGTCTTCACTGAACACGTAAAAATCTTACTTGGTGGAGCAAATATGCCTCTCAAAGGGAGAAACAAGGGAGTGAAAGAGCAGAAGCTGTGGCTCAAGGGAAGTGGTTGCCCAGAATTTTCCTTATGAGTGCTTCAGGCCTGTTCTTGTTTCACATTACCTTCAGTTCTTCTGAATTGCCTGTCCCTTCTGCTGAGCGGTTTCAAAAAGGTATCGGCATCTCATTGCAAGAATCATTCATCAGGCTGGGAAGCCAGTTATTATACTGACTGTCATTCCATAATTAACTGAAAATCATGCCGTATTGTTTCTCCTACTGGAAGGCTTCCAGACGAGCAAAGGTTTTTACAGTAGCTGTGCACCTGCTTCCCTGTGAACTTTCAGGAAAATAGTTGTCTGAGAATTTGGGGTTATCTCTTCAGAGCGCAACAAATCCCCTTTACCTCTGGAATACTTACGAAAGGTGGATGAAAGGATGTATGAAATCTGTCAAGGCTAATTTGTGTTTTTCTCAGAACAAATATTTGGATTGAATATTGGTTATTGAACTGGCTCAGCTATAGCAGGTGGGAATGATTTTGAGGGAGGTGTTTAGAGAGATCCCAGGACTGAAATAGCAGAGGGTGCTGCCAGATGGGAATACAGGACGTGAGCAGAGTTTGTGTGGAGACAGTGGCTTTAGAGATCTGCAAAGGTGCTTCTTGCACCATTTCAGAATTGACAGTGGAGTCCTTAGCAGTGGATCAGCAGTGCCTACTTCTAGTTTGGCTGCCTGCTTGAAATTAATTCACTGGTTACTGTCACTGGTAAAAATCCTAGTTTAGTCTTTAGCACTTTCTAGGCCCCCTGTTTCCCCTTGTTGCCATTCTCTAAAAATAAAGCTTCAGCAAGTATACATATTCCTCTCCCAGTCTGCAGAATTGCTTTTCTTTTTCAGAAGGATGATATTCTGCTTTTCTGTGGTCAAAGAGTTTGAAGTTCCAGTTTGAAAAATGTGTTCCCTGTCTATAAATAAAGTTTAGTGCTTTTCATTCCAGAAGTTCAAAATTCCCAAGTGGACTTTCAAGCAATAGTTACAATGACCCCATATTTTTGTGATGCTTTGTAAAAGATAACATAAAATCATTCTCCTGGGTTTTAAAGTCCATCAGCGCATTCCTAATCTGGGATAATTACAGAATTGAGAACATCTATGATAAGACTGGTGATTTTGGCATCTTCTGGAGTGATTTTGACAGTAGAACTGTACTAGGATTGAATAGTAAGGAGCAGGTGCTGCATGAAGTGCTCAAGTTAGTCCAAAGTGTAGAGATGCATTTATGGTGAGAGAACAGGGGCAGGACTGGCCACACTGACCTCATGTAGGAGCTGCCAGTTTTCCATGGTGCAGGTCTGTATTTTACTCTCTACTGAATGTGTCAGGATTCAAACCAGTGACAGCGAAAGAAAAACACTATAGCACGCAACAAGGCCCCCGGGCATCCAGTTGTGTGGAAGTTCTGCTATTACACTTCTCTGGAGATTGCTAGTTTCTGAAAATGAGACTTCATCAAATTCAGCTCCTACCTTTTTAGGGCTCACAGAAGAGAAACTTAGCTTTCTAAAATAAAAAATAAAAATCTTTCATGTACTGCCTTGGACATAAATTTTGTTAGTCCCAAACATGCTTCAAGTAAACGAATAAAGTAAGTCAAGCATGTGTTGGCATAATATTAATATTCATTTTAAATACATCTGCCATCTAACTATTCCAATATTTATGTGAGGATGTCAAGACTAACTCCTACATCTTCCCTCCCATATACATTACGGATTTAATCTTTAGATGTATTACACAGATCTCTCTCATTTGAGTTTTAGGAGAAAATTGTGGGATGGAAGCATTGTGTCACTTTGTGTACATCAGCCTATGTACAAGTTACATGATACTGTTGTGCTACCCAAATAAATTGTGAATTGTCAGAGAATTGGTGGGCATAGAGATTCTTGGAGCTTGTAACAGAGTGTAGCTTCATGATTACAGAAGTATGTTATATACTTCCATGCAACAGGGAGCGTAGCTACTGGGTTCAAAGCAAGTCTGTGTGCCTTCAGATACTGATCTCTTAGCATGGAATCAGTAGGATAGGAGTCATGCATCTAACAGCTAGAGGATAATAATTCATGGTTGCATTATATGATCACATAACAAACAATTCATGATTACATTACAGAGTGGATGAGCCTTGTCTCTTGTGTTACAAATTTGGGCTTTGTTCCCAGCCTCACCTATATGACCTTCACAATGACTTAAACCCCAGTTCTGACTGCTAGTAAAAGAGCATGGGAAGTTTATTAGCTAACAGCAGGAGAGCTGCAGCTAACAGTGAGACTGTCCATAGTGCAATGGGCAATGCAAGATGCGTCTTTTAAACTACAGTGTATTGTTTGTGGTTTTTTGTTTTCTATGAAATCAAATAAGTGCGGCTGCTATTTGTGTACACTGCTGCTCCAGCAGGGGCCAAAATAATAATAATAATAAAAAATAATAAATATATATTTTTTTCAATAGAAGACATGCAGACAGAAGCCCATCTAATGTGCGCACTGGCTTTACCAGCAGTGGTAACGCAGAACCGTGCCTGCATCTCTCCTGCAGGGTGTATCAGTTCTGTTCTGGCACCATCTCTGTTATGTTCCTGTCTTGGGGACTAACACCCAGGCTGTGGCAACTGTGCCTGTCCTTTAGGTGCTGATTTCAGTGATATTTTATAACTTTCAGCTCTTTCAATATGGTTCAATTTTGGGATCTGATCCCAAAGATTCCTGTGAGACATTTGTTCTGCTGCAAGTCTATGACAGAGGAGGAACTTGGCAAAAAAGGTCAGCACTTACATGACAGTGTGTGTGAACAGAGACAGAGCAGTCAGGGCCAGAAGACTTTTGCTGTTATATTCGGGTTGTTTGCAGATGGCAAGTGGTAAGGGAAGACAGTTCAGGGAATCTCACAGGAAATCACAGCTTCCTCATAGGCAAGAAATGGCCTGAGGAGAGGAAGACTAAGCAGAAGGCAAAGGAGG
Source organism: Gorsachius magnificus (assembly GCA_034008185.1). Taxonomy (NCBI): domain Eukaryota; kingdom Metazoa; phylum Chordata; class Aves; order Pelecaniformes; family Ardeidae; genus Gorsachius; species Gorsachius magnificus. The sequence continues at coordinate 132,838,673 of CM067081.1, forward strand.
TGCTGGAGGCAAGCACTGGCATCTTGAGTTCTCCCAAGAGACAGAAGTTTTTCTTTACATCCTCCCCCCCCCCCCCCCCCTTTCTGCCTCTGTCTCTTGCAGGAGGTCTGAAGAGGGGGTGTGCTGCTTCAGTGATGTTATAGACTCTCCCACCCAAGGCTTTCCATGTGCTCTTGCTCCTGCTGTCCCCAACAAGGTAAAGGCAGTCCACATTCCTCTGGCTCAGGGTTGGAATGTGCCTTGAACTGAGCAGAGGTGACTGAAAGCAACCTCGTGTGCATGCATGTGTTGTAGTTGCCCACTTCTATGAGAATCCTAAACTTATTAATTTAATCATTTCTTATGCTATACTGTATGAAGTCCATAGTCTGACCCATTGAAAGAGAGAAGTTCCTGGTACCTGTTCAGGTCAAGCTTTTGCAACAAAAGCTGAAGACAATTTGGCTGGTTGTACTGTCTGTGCTATCAGTTAAAGAAGAACAATGCCATCTTGTCTTCAGCGAGGAATTAGTTTCTGTGCCAAAACATGGAAGGACCTGTTGGCTTCTTCAGTATCTGCGATACCACAGAAGATAACGTTAGCTTCTGCAAATGTTAAATTCTTTTCCCTGTTTTCTTTTCCTTTTCACAGCCTGTGGACTTGTTTGAGATGATTGAAAAAATGCAGGTAAGGAGAATTTATTCTGTCAAACTTTGGGATCTTTTGGTTTTTTTTATAGTGAAACAGATTTTAAGCGAATCAGCTGCTATTTGTCTTGTCACTTCACTCCCAATACCCTTTAATTTGGGCTTGCAGAATATTTAGCTCCCATACCTACTCTTAAATGGAGTTTCAAAAGCATTTTTCTGTGTTCATTTTTCCAGCCAGCATGATGGAAGGAATAGACACAAATTATTATAATTCTGTCTGTTCTTTGCAGAGTGTGATTCTGAGAGAAAATCAAAGTTGCATTAAGTTATCTCTGGCATCTTCAAGAAATTTTGTTTCTGCTGGGTAGCAGCTGCTAATGACAGGTGATGTTAACATAACTGCATTTAGCAAAGTCAAAGAGTTTAATGAATAACTACTGTTAGGCCCCATCTTTAACTTGCACAAGAAAGAAGGACTTTGGCTTAATTATCTTATGAAAATACTTGGATTTAGTTGCATATATTACATAATAAATTAGAGTGAAAACGAAGAAAAACAACCCTGCCCTACCAAATAAAGAGATAGTAATATAATAATGCTATATATGTTATATATCCAACAACAAAATCTTTAAAACAAAATTTTTCAGATGATCTGTTCTCAGAGCATCCTTACAGAGTACCAATGTTTTCTCTCAGTGGTACACCTTCTTTAAAACGCTGTGGTGAACTTTGACCTAACGTAGCACGTAACATGTGCCTGCCTTTTGTTATGGGCAGGAATTAAACTCATGAGAAACAATTAACTTCTTTTCTGGAATTTGGGTGATAAAATTATGGATATGAGGAAAATGCAAGACTTTGGGACTATAAAGGTGAGGAGGTGGAAGGTAGCAGCAAAACGCTGAGTACAGAGTTATGAGGCTGAAGTTATTTGGCAGACTAGAAAGGAGAAGTGGGGGAAGGAGGAGATGAAGGTATATCTTCTCTATATTCATGTGTGGACAGACCTTGAAACCACTGTACTGACTGTATGTGGGATATATGGCCAGTGCTTTGGAATAGCAAGCTCTGTAAGTGTGCCTGGCTCATTTAACGCTGTGCTAGAAATGAGCGTGCAGAGCTTCTTGTTCAGTTCAAGCACATGTTGAAAGCTATGACGATCCTTTCCAGGCCTTTTGAAATCCGTATAAGGAAGTATCACTATCAGATGTCCCTTACTGGAAGACTGTGTTGCTTAAGATTCTCAGTGTTTCTCAGCTCCCAGTTTACTATAAGCAAACTGTCTGTCACTGGACTTGGACCTTTTTAGTTAGAGATATAACAGAGGGAGCTGATGAGAATTTCCAACAACTGCAGACCACCTAATTTTGCATCTGTATTGGTTTCTTGGCTGCCCATTGTTAGGACTGTGTAGTGGTGTGTTTTGTTTTGTTTTGTTTTTTAATTAAGCCTGTCACCTGACTTGCACTAGGAGAAATAACTGCTGCTTAAGTATGACAGCAATTTTTTGAAAGAATGGAAGAGAGGTGTTTTCCAAAAGAAAAAACTCCCACTTCGATATTTCCTTTTATTATTTATTGTGATCTTTCTTTATATTTTTACTAATTATTTATTTATTCTTTTTTTGTTTGTTTTTGCTTTTCCCTTTCCTTCCATTTGACTTTGGCTATCCTTTAGATTTATTGAATTATTCTTGAAAATTGAATCTGGGATTTTCATTATCAGTCAGGCGAGTAAAAGCTGAAATAGGAGACTTGGACATTTATCCTGTAAAACAACAACAAAGCCACAGGATAGAATCAGTTTTTGAGTACTTTAACGAACCGATTGGAGCATAATTGTTTGACTGAAAATTAACATAGCTATGTAACACTATGTGTGATGAATTAGCAGATGCTCTCTGTTTAAACTGAAACCTGTCCCTGAGATCTGGGAATGAAGTTTGCCTTTTTTTTTTTTTTTTTTTTTCCCCAATCCTAATAATCATTACTTGACATAAATGGGCTATGGGCCACATTGTTCTATGTGTACAGGTATAGTAAAGACTTTGTTCAGGACACTTAGGAATACATTGTTCCTAGATTGCTGTGCAGCACAAGCAGTTGAATAGCAAGCAGATCTTATGTCAGCCAATAAACCCAGATGCTTTGGGTCTAGGCATACTTGCATAACCAACCCCACTTCATTTACCTGCTTTTGTCTTTTATGGTGTGATGTTTACTACCTCTATTCTGCATTTGTACAGCTTCAACATATCCTTCAGTCTTATTTTCTCACAACTATCTTCATGGGTTTTTTTCCTGTGTCCCCTTTTATATCTGAGCTGTCTGTTTTGAACAAGTCCCCTCAAGGCACCGCTCTTTCCCCATAAAAAACATGTGTTATCATAGCATTGTTATGCCATGTTGGACCCAGCTGTGGGTCTGGATGGCTTTTTCCTCTGCTGTCCATTGTTTCATCCTGCTCAGGCCAGGTGTCTCCCCTGTACAAGACCCTGGGGATATCAGATTCCCAGACCGATGCTGTCTCCAGTAAGCTACCCAGGGAGAGAGTGGGGGAAAGCCTTTCCTTAAAGGCAGTGCTGCAAGCCAAACTGGACCAAACCAGAAGGGTGTCTTAACAGGTGGCTGAGACTGCTACAGTTTATGCCTCTCCCTTTTGAGGAACGGCAGTGATCATCAACCAGTTGGTCTGCCCATGCTTTGACACTTCAACAGCTTATGCTGTAAGTTCCCTGCGGTCCTGGTTGCTCTTGAAAATAAAGCTTTGGACTCTACAACCCAGGGCTCCATTAGATCTTTGCTAGCATCTTAAGCTACACCCTAGAGGAGAGGTTGGTAGATTTAGGACTATGTCTTCTGCTCCCAGGCTACAAGGAGCTCCTTTAGGGGTGTGGAGTCATGGAATGTGCTGGCACATTCCTTTGCTCTCTTTAGAGGCTCTGATACAAACAGCAGCTCCTTTACAGCAGCCCAGGAAGTTTTCCCTTAGGCCTCTCTGAGATACTGATCTTCTACCAGGACCTCCTTTGAAACTGGAAACTTTTTGCAGTTATCAGATCTGCCAAAAATGCCAAGGAAGGGCAAAACTCCAGTTTCCTGACCTCCTTTTCTGTGTGCAGAAATCCCCCAATGCATAGCAAGTTTGTCCCAGTACTTTCCACAGTCTGTTCCAGAAGGCTGGGGCTGCTTTGTACTTGCATGTGTCTCCTGTCTCAATCCTATTTTGATAGAGCATAGGACTTTCTTGCCCCAAAGACCCTTGTTTCAGAACCTAGACTTCCTCGTGAGCCCCAACACACTAGGCTGACAAATGAAACTCCAGATCACATCAATATTTGCACTTATATTTCATGCATTCTACTTTCTCAGCTTTATGACTTCCCCAAATGCGAAATGGTTAGTACTGTCTCTGCAAAGGTAAAGATCACTTGTCATCCTCCGTTTCATCTCAATTTCACAACCTGCCACATCCTGGTAATTTGTTGTTCATTTTGTCAGTGCTGCCTAGTGACACTGCAATTGGAAACAGATTTTCTGATGTTTCCATATGAAGAATAGTTCTAAGCTGGTATTTGCTTAGGCTCCTCTGTTGAAAATACAAATGCAAACAATTTTTTTTTTTTGACATAACTCTCTCTCAGTCAGCTTTTATAGTCTGATCCTGTGTCACCCTGTAGACATTTTGAGAAGCTGCTTTCTCCTAATACAGTTAAGGAAAATAAATTTTTTGCTCTTATTATGTTATTTGCAGATTGTTCCTCACTTGCTTTACTGTGTTTCTATATTTCACCAAGTAAAATCTGTTGTTATTGCTATTTTTTTTCTGTTTGAACTCAACTTCAGACTTATGAAGAATGCCCTTGTGCATTTACTACTAGCCTCCCTTACCCTGGAGTTTAGCTGTACTGGTTTACTTCTGGTGTTTCTAAGAGTTTTTGAAGGTGTTATGCATTTGTTGTGAGCTCAAGGTCTGGCTCCTCATCATTTCATGAAGGTTTAGGTTTTTTTATGGCTCATTTTTAGGTTATTTTAATAAGCTTCCTCATTTTTCTATAACCATATTTTTATGTGTAATGGATGTCTTTTTTTTTTCCATTTTTATTTTGTTGCTCCTGCAAGGAGCATGCTGATCATTATTAATTCTCGCTCTAATGTTGCTGTTGCCCAATATTAATGTTATTGCTATAGTAGAGTTTTTTCACCCTATATGGCTGGAGCATTGGCCCCAAGCTTTTGATCGGTAGCCTCTTGCATCTCCACTGCAGAGCTCCGCTCAGCTGTACGTATTTCTACCAGTGACTAGTTTACAAGCTAGTTCCACTGTAGAATACTTGCATAGACATAGCTGTTATAAATTTGATCCTGCTTATTTTCAGAGCAAAGTTGAGAGCTGCTTATCCTGTCTGGAATTCCAGACTCCATTAAGCAGTCACTGATAGTGTATAAAAATGTAGCCTCAGCATCATGTTCCAGTATGAGAGTTACAAGATTTAGGTGGCAGTAGTTGAATACTCTGGTATTGTGTATAAGAGAAAGCTATAACTTAAATCCTGGTCTTCAGCTTCCTATCTGACAATGCAAATTTTGCCTCTTACTCTTCTGGCCGTATTGATGCCCACTTAGACTATGGTCATCATTTTACAGAAGCCTGTTGGCCCCCATATCTTTTTGGCTTCTTTCGTTCTGGGCCTCTGCTCAGTCTGTGTTGGAGCTGTTCTCAGTAAAATTTTCCTATTCCTGTGTGCTGCTGCTGCAGAAGTGCAGTGGAAGTGAGCTAGTCTTGCCATGGTGAGAAGGCAGAGGATGGAATAGCCTTAAGAAAGAGAATAAAGTCTGGATGCCAGCTGCTAATTCAGGAAGAAACTAGGCATCCAGTGGTCTTTTGCCCTGCCATTCCAAGCCACTTCACAGTAATGGTGCCTGGCAAAGCAGATGTGTGGGACTTGCTATGCAGCTCCTTGCTGCTTGCAGGAGTCTGTTTGCACTAGTCGGGTGTATGGATGGAGAGCAACTCTGATTTTCTCTTACCTCCAGGAAACAGAGTTGTTCCCTTATGTGGATGGAAGCAAGGCACATAAGCTGCTTAAAAGTCTTCTTGCCTAGCCCTAATCCTGAAACCAAATGTTTGTTACTTTTCTTAACCCTACTCTGAGGTTCTCAATGCTCTTCCTGACATTGTGTGCAAGGGAGAGGGAAGAGTAGAACAGGAACGAATGGTCTGAAATACTGTTCTTTTGTGTTCTGTCTTTACCTTTTCCTTTTTTCATTGCTTGGGATAGGAAGTAAAGTAGCTAGAAGAGATTGGAGAATTAAATAAGAAAATCAGTTTGGGAGATTGCTTTTGATTTCTGCCAGATTTCTGCTTTTTAACAGCTGTAAGTGGGGGAGGCTTTTCAGTTTTAATGCCAAACTAGGGGACTGGCCAAGTTCTAGCTTTACTCTTTCTGTTTATTCCAAACTTCCAAACTGGCATAAAACAGATTACAGGGAGTGACAAAATACGCATATTGGAGATACAGAGAAGGACACAGAGGGTAAGTGAAACAGAGACACTAAAAAATAGGATTCATTGTCTGTGACTTTCTGTTTCCAGGGCAGTCGTCTGGACGAACAAAGATGTTCCCTTCCAGCTCCTCTCAAGGTCAGGCCAAGTTGTTGTTGCCTCCGAAGTTGCTGAGAATGGTAGATAATAAAACTGACCTGGCTTGCAGTGTATTTTCATCTTGGAGTGAACAGGGAGCCTACGAACAGCCCAAGATATGCTTGTCTTTTTTTATTTTTTTTTTAATTTGCTGCACAAAAGGATGAAACTATGCAGCTGAAACAGAATCAATACTTCCCTTTTTCATATTTCAGTCGTTCCAATAAGCTTTCAATATTGCTAACAATCTTAGTTTTGACTAAATAATTTCTTAAATTTTATTCAATTAGGAGCTATAATAATATTTATGAAAGCGCATTTATTTCAGTAGTCTGCTTGAGGACTCAGATACTACTAGAAAGCTGGTCTGTTTTCCTCATATTGGGCCAATACGAACGGATTCCTATCTTTAAGTTCTCAACTCTTTCTCTCCATTCTTTCAGTCTCAGCTCAGGCACAGTAACCTTAAAATCAGCCTTCACCTTGAACTCAATCTTGGAATGACCTTAAAAAAAAAAAAAAACCAAACCAAAAAAACCCCAAACCCAACATAGAGAATTGGTATAGCTCAATTCTGACAGAGATAGTTGGTGCTCTTTTTGGTGATGGAAGGGGCACCCAGCTGGCATAAAATGACTCAGATAGTCCTCTTATTCTTGCAGTCATATGTCAGCACTGCTCAGTTGTGTACCACAGGTCTAACTATGGACGTGACACAGCCTTGATCTCACTGTAAATACAGTACTATTTCTGTCATCCCTACTGTCATCTCTGCAGCTGTCTAACATTGTGTGGAAGGAAAGGAGAGAGGCTGTCACTCCTAACCTGATACAATTTACCTATAGTTTGACTACCTCCTCATTTTGCATGCCTGTATTCTTTGTAGTTTCAAGGAGGAAGGTGGGCGAAATCTGACTCATAAATTTATTGTTCTCAAAGTTCTATATTATAATGTTGAGACTTGGGAAATGGATTCTAATCTTTAATCCTAAAGTAAAAGTCTAAAGATGGCGTAGGGCAGAGTGGAAGCTGAGGGCACAGTTTTCACCATTGTGAGAGCATGACACTTTAAACAATTGTCACTTTTTTTTGCTAATGGTCTGTTCTGATTTCAGACAGAAGAGGAGTATATTCCTTACCCCAGCATCCACGAGGTGAGTTAGTACTGCTCTCCTCTGTTTTTTCTTGGACTTCACTGGCCTTTCAGCTTATTGGCCTTTCAAGCTTTCATTTCTGTGTCCTTCTGAAATAGGTATTACAGAAAGGGTGGCCATATCCTCTCATTATCTTACCCCAGTTTGGGGGCTACTGGATTGAAGGGACCAGCCACAACCTCTCCAGTCTGAGTCCAGCTCTGTCTGACGTACCCTTTCCCTGGAGTGGTAAAATGAAACTGGAGAGTGACCCTACAGCCAAGCTGTACCGCAAACATTTTCTGGGGAAGGTAAGGGTGATCTTCAGAGCCTTCTCTGCCCACCCAGCCTCCAGGCTGAAATGTATCTTGGTCTTTTCCTGACAGACTTAGAAATAACTGCACAGCCACTCCATTTAAATTCCTCATGATGCCTTGAACTAATGCAAATAAGGTACATACTACCGTATGGTTAGTAGTATGTTAGGTTGGTCCTGTTCCCTTGTGATATGTGCATCATCCTGTGCATTAACAGAAGAGAAAGGTTTGCACAGAAAATGCTTGCATTGGTTAAGAAGCTCTTTTGAGGCTCCTGGACAGATACCAACCTTAGGATGACAAGGGGGAAAAAAGTGTAATAATATTGGAAATTGAGATGGTATTATTTTTAGAGAGGACAGTGCAAGCCCCTCAGTAGTAAGAAAAATGCTCCATTTTCCTCAGTGTGGATAAGTAGCAAGTATGTGGCACTTAGGGACATGGTTTAGTGGTGGACTTGGCAGTGTTAGGAAAATGGTTGGACTTGATCTTAAAGGTCTTTTCCAACCTAAACAATTCTATGGTCACCACAGAATGTATATGAAGAAACCGGACAATATATTTTATAGCTATTCAATTTAAGTAAGTTTGGTGCTAAGTGTTGCCTGACTTCAAAAATTTCAGTCTGACGGACAGGGAGACACAGCTTGGCCTCATTGAGTGGGTGTTTGTTGGCTGGCCATTAAGGTCCGTCTGGGTTGGCCTGTTTAGGGAACTGATTGATTCCCAGACTGGATCTCAGGATGGTATTACCCATCAAGAACAAGACAAATCAATGATCTCTGATATTGAGTTAATGGCATAAGGTGATAACAAAGCCTGACAGGTATGCTCATGCTGCATCTTATTTGGTCATCTCCCTCTGCGACTGCTTAATAAGTTCAAAACCAGGAAGACATGGAGCTTTGGACAGTGCTGGCGACCTGTTCTGCAGTAGTTGGACTTGTCTGAATGATCTTGTGTAATATGCGACACTAGAATATTAATACAACTTATACGTAAAGTACCCTTCCTGGCGGCTTCCTCTCTAGACTGACAGATCTGCTGTACGATCTATTGTTAACATTCTGGAAGCCTTCAGTATGCCAACTGCTATTATTTTTCTGTCATGGTAAATTTAGTGTTGTGCTTGAAGGTTTCCAGAGCCAGCTAGGATGAGAGGCAAAATTGGATATGATTTCCTCAGTGCGATTTTAGGGTTCACTGCTGACCTGATATCACAGAATGGTTGAGGTTGGAAGGGATCTCTGGAGCTCATCTTGTCCATATCCCTGCTCAAGCAGGGCCATATCATCTTTGTTCCTTCCAAGTGAGATCCAGGAATTCCCATACCATCTGACTCTATACATTTGCAAAGTCCCAACCATCAGTGCTTCATTACAACAGAAAAACTCCTCTCGCCTCTATTCTTTCTTTTTAACGGTGTTCAGTGTTTTATTCTTTGTCTTAATTGACATGAATGTGTGTCTATGTTCCATTAAACATGCAAGTTTTTGAGCAAGCCAGTGTCAGAAAAGAACAACAGGACTCTTGTCATGGAAAACTCTGACCATGGGTAGAAAACTTTACCCATGTCTTTACCCATGGCTTAAAGGCTTAGGTAAGGAGAGAGCTCAGAGCTTTTCAACAGGAAGAGTATTTCTTCAGTTCAAAGTTGAGAGACCAGTGATTTTGATTCTGTGTGGATTGGGTCATTTTCTTGCTGATAACATGGGAAGTTTATTTCAGAAACGTAAAGAAAGGTCTCTTGCGTGCTTTGAATAACTGCAAACAATTCTTAGCTGAAGAAGAGTCCATAAGCATCACGTGATGGGAGAGGCATAGCCAATGGTTTAGGGAATATCCTTTAAGCAAGATGGGAGATCAGAGTATGTGGGGTACTACAGACTTAATATGCGTGACTGTCTTGTGGGTGTGCATATACTAGGTCACTCAAACTCGGACAATTCTTTTGACACTCTTTGTAGAACACCTTATAGCAGACCCTATAAAACAACCACAAAAAAAAGTGCTAGGACATACTGAGCCATAGCTCAGTTCCTTTTCTTTGTTTCATGGTCTATATTTTATACGATGATTACACAGGAAGATTCATTTTGCCTGTGGGAAGAAGGCTGTAAAACCTTATGTCTTCTACTGTGGGAATTATTAAATGTTTACATTGTTTTTCAAGACTATAATACAGAGAAGTAGCCTGAAGCCAGGAAGGATTTTATATAGGTGTACATTGGAAATGCCGGTCAAAGAATCTTAGGGTGCAGTTTCACAAGCACTTGAAACTGGCAGTGCTGATGAGAGGAGCTTTCTTGCCACACATTCATATGTGGTCATGTATTTCTCCATTATGCTGTCCTTTCTTTGTGCTGGTTAAAGTATAGCTGCTGCAGTGCTGTGAACTGTTGGAAAACTGACTCTTGGTGGAAAGAACCATTTATTAGTGTGAAATTCTAGGTTAACCTAGGACAAAGAGGTGAAAACTATTTGAAGCAGTCAAAGGACATTTTTATTATCAGGTATAAATGTAATAATATTTTTTGTTATTTTAAAGTCTGTCTAATTTTGTTTCATTACCAAGTCTATGATTTTAGTAAACATGTTCTCTCACTTGCTGAGACTGTAGGTCTTCTCATATTGAGGATCATTTTCCTCTGGTATGCAAATACATGTGTTTTGGAGCTTGTTACTGTTTTGCTGTCATGACAAGCTGACATCAGCCCAAGATTTTTTTTTAAATTTTTTTTAATTTTTTTTTAAATTTGTTTAAAATTTTTTTAAATTTTTTTTTAATTCTTTTTTTAAATTTTTTTTTTTTTTTTTTTAGTTTTCTCCAAGCAGAGATGCAGGGAGGGCCTGCAAACAGACAACCTATCAGGTATTGTTTCAGTACCGCCCCTGCCTTAGTGGTTCTGTCTTCTGCAGTTGCCAACAATGGTAGTAGCTTCTAGGTCCTTGCTGTCATCTGACTGGCAAACACCACCTTACACTTTTACAAAAAGAAAGCTTGCTGGAATAATGATGCTGCCTACTCAGTACTGTAAGTTTATTAATTATTGATCACTGTTGATAGGTTTGGATGTTCATGTATCACTAGCTTCCTGTAGGTCATCACAAAAGCATTTGTCTACCAAAGCTGCTTTTCTTCCTTCTTCAGGGATGAAATCATCTCAGTATTTTACCAGGTGACCAGAGATTGCCAAGTTTTTTTCAAAGTTAATTTTTTTTTTTATTTTGAATTGTCTTGAAGGAAGAGATTGGGCTAATGAACCCATTCTGAATCCTGTAAAGATCTTTTAATGTTCTCTGGCTTTCCTATGCTTCTGTTGCCAAAAGAACTCATGAAGTGTACCAGGTCCCACGGGGAAGACGTCTTTTGCTTTTGTCTGGTTTGTTCATCTTTGGTGCAATTGCTGCTACTGAATAGAGAAAAATTACTCCATTTCATCAAAAAGAACCCAAGCAGCTAAGAACATGGCAGATGTCTTAATAGCTTTATAATGTCTCAGGCAAACTGTCAGCGCTCCTTGTGTATTCTGTTAGTCTTTTCCATTGGCCCTATGGAAGGTACTTAATTTCTTTTACAGAGATGCATTTGAAATCCAGAACTTACTTTCAGACTGCCTTAAATAAACTGCTTCTATGGCTGAACAAATTTGTACCTATACGTAGGTCATCTCAGCTCCAGGGTATCTTGTCATCGCTGAGTTGCAGTCTTCAGTATTAACCATAAAGTCTTTTGATGGTTCATCTCTAACTTCAGGACAGCTAACGATAAATGCTGTTTTACATTGAAGGACTCTGGGTCTGCCTTCTGTTGCCTATGTGCTTTTACAGAGAAAGAAAATCGCAGAGGAAAAATAAAAATTCATAACAAAGGAAATTATACTCTTGTTCATACATACAATTACTCAGATCTCCATTTAAAACCCAGGCTTACATTTGGGATCAAGCTAGGTAGCCAGAGTAGCTTTGACAAAAATTCACTTACTTTAAGACCTCCACTAATTCTGGTGCCTGTTCCCCTGTGAAGATTGCATCCCTTTGTGCAGCTCTGCCTGGTTATGCTGGCTGCAGAGCTCAAAGCAACTGAGATCCCAATGTGTCAGACCTGCTGGGGTCTGGCTTAGAAGTCTCATCAAAAGGCATCCTGTTTTCTGGTCTTGGCAGCTCAGTGTTACTTTTGACTGCAGCTAACCTCAGGCTTTGGCTCCTCTTTGTTCTGCCTTCTAGTCCTGACTTTCACTGGCATTGTGCTGTCTTTTTCTTTAACAGCCTGCCTTGGGCATCCACCCTCGCATATGACTACTTTGGTTTATGGACTTTGATTCTAGACTTTAATTGACCAATGAGCATGCTCCTGTTTTGCTCCTTGAATTCAGGAGATCTGTTCCTCAGATGCTCTGTCTTTCTGCCCTTGGTCACAACGGTTACTGCACCTGATTCTTATTCACATCCCAAAAATCTGTTAGTATCCTGAAAGTCATGGTCAGGAGAAATAAACTGTACTCTCAGCCTTTGTGGCTTCCTTTAATTTCAGCTTTTCTTCCCATGTACAGATAAGTTCAGTCACTACCATTGACTCCTGTGATTTGAACACAGTAGCTAGAGGCCACGTTATTCTGTTTGAGTGTTTGCTGCTCTTTACTTATACTGTCTCTTTTTCAGGACCCACTCATTCAGTCTGCTTCAGCAGAAGGTAGACTGTGCTCGCACCAGAAGCTATGAAAGTTTTTCCCCATAAATCAGTGGCAGGGCAGTTCTGGGTTTTTTCTTTCTCAAAGAGGAAGTGAGGACAGTGATATCTCTAATACTTAAAGAAACTCAATAGCTTCATTTTCACATCCAGGTTCAGGGTAGTGACTGTAGTCTTAGTTATTCCTTTTTTTGTGTTCCAAAGAGGGGATTGGTTTATGTCTATTGACTTCAAGATGCCTATGTCCACATAGATATCAAAGTATTTCACTAGATGTATCTTTATTTCACAGTGAGTCAGAACTATGACTAATATAAAAAATTGTTTACATTTTTTCCACAGCAAAAGGCAATCTCACCAGTGTGTTGGGAGAGGTTGTAGTCTACCAGAGACAGAACACACCTTCTGTATTTTCTAGGCAAGAGGCTGAGGAAGGAACTCTCAGGCTACCAACTCTTTTTGATCAGATTACACACTTTGCTCCCATTGACTCCTTATTATTAATTAATTGTGTCTGGAGTATTCCTTTCACAGGACCACATTCCAAATCACGTGATTCTGACGGCACAGTTGGACACTTAACTTACTATCCCAGTGCATAACACTTCTGCGTCATGCACAGGGATGCATTTATACAGTGTTTCCTGTGATGCTCCCTCCGAGACTTGCAATCCTGGTTACTGACTTCATGTTCCTTGGACGTCTTCTCGAGTTGCAAGTGACTCTGTCTTTGATTTGAGATGACTGCTATTCTGGTGGCAGAACAGCCCAGTCATTATTTGCACGGGAATGGTGTTTTATCTCTCTCCTCTATGTTTGACCGTGGCAAACACTTTGCATTTAGGCTCAGGAGATAATTTTTACAACCAAACAGCATAAAAACACTGGTGTGCATCGGAACAGAATCTGTACACACTAAAATGTATATGGAGTACTTTGATTATCTCTTTCAAGTAAGTTGGTGATGGGCAATGCTATCAGAAAATATATCAATGAACAAGATAGCAGTTGATACCTCTTCTCTGTGAAACAGTTGACAAATGGTATTTGGGAATCAAGCTCCCCATTAAAGTGTGTGCATTTTCTCTCTTGTGAGTGTCTGACTCCTCAGTGAGTCCTACAGAACCACAAGTGGGAAATCCAGCTGGATATCTTGAGATACATCATTTGGGATTTGGAAAATCCTAGGATTTGTCTGCAAAAGATACCAAAAGAAAGCCTAGATTTTTCTTCTGTCTGCACTGAAGATCTCTATGGACACATTCCTGATTCCACTGTCAGCAGATTGCTGTCTGACTTTCTCCTGATATTCGCAGTCCCAAGGCATAAGGGAGGAACTGATAATTCTGCCTGCTGTAGGGTAGCTGAGACTATTTTGGTTTTGGGATTCTTTATTCTGTTTTATTTTGTTTTATTTATTATTTTGCTTTGCTGAGAATGAGTCTTACCCCAACTTTCATCACTGCAAGCTCAGAAGTACCATACCAATCTCACTGTATTCTCCTGGGTTGCAGGCTAAATACTGGAAAGTGCTACTACCCCTTTCAACAGAAGTCCTCATTAGCAGCAAGAGATTAAGATATTACTCTAATCAAATATAATCCAAAGAGAATTGTATCCCCTGCGTGACATTCTCATTGGTGTCTCTGTCCTAGTTATACCTTAAACCCAGTAATTTTGGACTGTTTGCTGAAAGCATGAGTTCAGTCTCAGCTGTTTGGTCAGAGTTTCTGTAGCAGTCAGTTCCAAAAACTGGCCATAAAGTGGTTTTCCACTAGGAAGATGGGAGCAATCTAAGCATTTCTGTATGATTCCACCTATATGGTATTCTCATTGTGCTAGAGGTTTCCATTCACATCCCTTGTCAAAAGGCTTTTAACCTTTTGAGGTTAGCAGTTATACATATCAATATATGTTACATAGGTAACATCTCTCTCTTTCAATATATAAAATATATATAGATATACCCAAGCCATTGGAACATGGCTTTATACCTAGGAGAAATGTGTGGCCACAGCCACTTCTATATAGAGCCTGTGAAAACGTTTGCATTATGGTTCATTGTTTGATTGCTGGTTTGAGGCACGCTCCACTGAAGCTCAAGCAGTGTTAGGGACTCTGCTGAGAGCAGTCTTCATCTGCAGAGTAGTTACTTGGGGCTCTGACTGCATTCTCCTTGAGACGTGAGTGCTCTTAGAGATCAACTCTTTGGTATAATGATCCTGCCATTACTGTTTGTATAGAAAAATTCCCATGACCGCATCCAGTTGAATGTGCTGGAGTCCACTACTTGGTCATGCAGAGTCTGAATGGATACAGGGAAAGTCGATGAAGATACGAGTTTATTTACAAGAAACTCGATTTCTTCAAAATGTGTTGCTGAATGTTCTCATCCTATTCCTTCTCAGGAGCCCTTCTTATGATGGAGAGCTGAGAGGGAACTGAACTGACAGTGGATGAACTTTGATTGATATGCTCATGCATTGATCACCAAGGGGGCTGGGAGACAGCATATGCATGTCTTCAAGCATGCCATTGCTAGCTAAAGAAAAAATTAGCTAATCTTGAGTGACAGGTTGTATGCAAAAAATTTGGTAAACTTCTCTGGGAAGCATGTTGGGAATAATGAATTTTGGCTTCCTGTTTTCAGGAGCACCAGAACTTTTACTCCAGTGACATGTCCTTGGGCTACCTGGTACTTTCTGTGAAGTATGAACAGATCGAGAAACAGGAGAATCTGCGCCTGTTGCTGAGGTAACAGTGGTTGTTGTTGAAGTGTATTTCACTGTTCTGTGTCTCTCATCTTACCTTGAGCTTCCTCTGCACAGATGTTGTTGTGAATCTCATGTCTTTCTCCTGGAGAAGACTGCAAAGGAACTTCTGAGCCGCCTTTTCTTCCCTTCCCCTTCGAGTTTCTCTCAGCAGTTTCCTTCAGGAAGCTGAAGTGGTTTTTGCGGGCACATCTTTGTAGTTCCTGTGTGAAAAACATTTGCTCTTCCCTCAAAAAGGAAGTTTTTTCTGTTTATCCTGTTTACTTAGAGACATGTGAGTGCTCTCTAGGAGAATATGGATTCCCTGATGGAGGGCAGCTTAGCCCAGGCCTGTCTTTGGACTTTGTACTTGAGACTAAGGCTCCCTTGAAGGTGAGCTAGAACATTACTTAGCTTCCCAGGATAACCTATGAAGTGCCATAACCTTTAGGGCTTCCACAGAGAGCCATTAGCCAGAGAGAGCTGCTGAATGAACTAGAGGAAGAACAGAGATAGCTCTTGCATTGGTGAGAGGCACACTGCAGAAAAGGTTTTTACCACACTATGGGCTGGGTGCACTTCCAGTAGGCAATATGCTACTGGAAGCAGCTGATGTGCAGTTGCTGCTGACAAGGGCTCATCCAGGACTGAGGGAAAATACTGGTTGCATAGGCATCAGTTACAAGAGAATCACTGGTGGGTTTCTTCCATTGCAAGTGGAGAATGCTTCACAGTGCCAGGAGGAGCAATAATCTGGGGCAGGGGGGAAGAGACTATTTGAGAGCTGTGACAGGGAATGTTTATCTGAGCCCAGAAACCTTCCTACATGGAAGAGACCAGTGAAGAACAAAAGGGTAGTAATTCCTCTATTAAGATACCATGTTATATGCAGCACCTCTTGCTCAATAGCTTGTTTATAATAGTTTGAAGAGGACTCTGACAGCCCGATATTTCTTTTCCCCTAGGAAGGTATCTCTCCTTTAATACATATGTAGAGAGAAAGGAAGCTTTTCTCCATCAGCTTTCTGGAACGATGCTGCACTGGTTTTTATCTCCTATACTTTGCATAGATCTGCTTTCCTTGGCTGACTCTAACAGACCTTTTTATCAGTCTTTCAGACCCTCATTGTATGATCTCATGAATCCATTCTAACACTGTGTCCATGAATTGTATTTCAACATTTAGATTTCTGTGAAAGAAAATGGCGGGGGGGGAGGTAAAAATATTTCTTCAAGCAAGAAAAGAATGCAAAGGAGCAAGAGACTAAGCATCCCTGTTTTGTGTTCCTTTGCTGCCCTCAACAAGTGATGAGCAATAAGAAGTGTAAATACCTCCATTTTCCAGTGATTTTATGCACCAGGCTTAAAATTAATCCTCTGGAATTAACTGCTTCAAAGATAATCTTAAGGAATCGCTACTCTTTCTTTAAAGAGCCAGTGTTGCTTATGTCTCCCTTCAGCTTTTGCTCTAGTGCTTTTTGTTTTGTGTCAGGACTCGGACTGGCACCAAACATGACCTGATCCCCATTTCCTGTCTGAGTGAGTTTCCCAGTGCTGTCCAGATGGCAAAGGTGAGATTTGTTCTTGCCTGTTCACTCTCATATCCCCATTCTTCAAGTTATTTTCCCCTCTGTCCTCCCATTTCCCTCTTTTCTACTATTCCCCAATAGTCATATACTTCACTTTTACACTTCCATTTAGCATCTTTTCTTTCTCTTCTAAATTTACCTCATAATTTTTGCCTGAAGGGACTCCTGTCAGATAATTATAAGCAGTACCTATGCTGTCATGCCCACAACAAGCGAGGGCACATGATAATCACACTTCTGTTTCCATCTCTCTCTCTCACTCGACAGCTACTGTGTGAGGATGTGAATGTTGAACGCTTCTTTCCTGTCCTCTACCCCAAGGTATAATGTTCTGCTAAGTCTGTATGTCCCTTTTCCATCAAGGTCTGGGTAATGATGTCCAACTGATAATTTGTATTTTCATTACCTCAGGCTTCACAGCTTATTGTTGCGTTTGATGAACATGTCATAAGCAATAACTTCAAATTTGGGGTCATCTACCAGAAACCTGGACAGGTAGGCTCTCTCAGATCCCACAACACTGAAGGTAAAGCAAAAAGAGTCAATTCTTTTAGCTTAAATGTAATAACAAGGTCTGTACTATCCTGTGAAAAATATAGACGCCATAAAGAGAAAGGATAGAAGCTTGCCTTAAGTTGATTGATTTGTGTGTGCAGGTCCTCAAAGCTGGTTGAACTGTTTATAAAAATTACTGCCCTGTTCTTTATACTGCTTGTGCTCCTTATGACTTCTCCTTTCCTTTTGAAGACGACTGAAGAAGAAGTCTTCAGTAACACAGAAGAGAGTCTGGGTTTCCTGGAGTTCCTGGATTTCCTTGGTGACAAGATTCAGCTGCAGGATTTCCGTGGGTGAGTACCCTGTGCCATTGGAAAGCCAGACTGAGTTAGGGAACGCCGTGTGTTCAGAATCTGCAACTCTGTTAAAGCCGTGCTTTCAGAAAAGTGCTGAGTCCTCTGAATCTCAGTGCAGATGGAAAAGCCCAGAATACTTTTGTCCACCATCCTGTCTGGGAACCAGTTGGAGCTTAGGTCTCTGCTGGTATTTTCATTTAAAGGTCTCTTGGTATCTCAATCCGACCCACAGTATGATTAAAGAATAATTTTACTTGACTCTGTAAATGTAAGTTTGTTTCACAATGGTAGGGGTCAGTAGTGTTTTAATCTGTTTCTGTGGGACAGCCGGTCCTTTCTGTGGTTCTAAAATACGGATTGTGTTTCTCAAAAGAATGCCAAAGACAGTAGCTCCTTTGTGGATCCCTGGTTTAGCTTCATAGCTTTTAGCAAGCAAGTTTGTTCATCAGCAGAAACATTTTGCAGCTTCAGTCATCTGTTTTGGGAAGATTTGGTGCCCTACAATCACTGACTTCTTAAAAATCACCTGTGATAATGTTGATGTACCAAGCTACTTTTACTGATACCTTCTTTCTTCTCTCCACTTTCTCATCTCTGTCCTGCCTTACCTATGGCATGGTATGGATTTGCTCAGGTTCCGGGGAGGCTTGGATGTCACTAGAGGTCAAACGGGCACCGAGTCAGTCTATACAAATTTCCGGGGCAAGGAGATCATGTTTCATGTGTCTACAAAGCTGCCCTTCACAGAGGGAGATTCCCAGCAGGTATTGGAAGGAGAACTAAGGAATTCGACTGTGTGGCTGGGAGGGGAGGGGTATTTGATGAGGGGCTACTCAGAGGGGAGAATGCCTAACTCTGTAATGCTGGGAATTACAGCTGGAGTAATGGTAGAAGTAGTGATGAGGGGTTTGGTTGAACAGATAGGTTGGGGATGCTAGAGACACTGGTGTTTGAGGCCCCATCATACTGTTCTACTCTTTTTCACTTGTCTTCTCATGTTACTATTGTTTTCTTCTCCAGCTTCAGCGGAAGCGTCACATTGGGAATGACATTGTAGCCATCATCTTCCAGGATGAAAGCACGCCTTTTGTCCCTGATATGATTGCTTCTAATTTCCTACATGCCTATGTGGTAGTTCAGCTCACTCATGGCACCACTGGGGACACTCTCTACAAGGTAAACAAGATCCAATAGATTCCTCTGTGCTGGTTTACTGATACTGATCCTTGGAGTGGAATCCTGTTCTTGGGCCTCTGGGAGAGGTAGAGGTTCAGCCAGCTGTCATCCTAACAGCTTTGCTTGCTCTGTTAGTAAACTTGATCAATGTTTTCAGTGAAAGGCAATAATTAGATCTATTACCAGTAAACCTAGAAATCCAGTAGCTGCCACCAGCTCTCCTTCCCCTTCGTCCACTCTTTCATCTCTGACCAGGAGTCTCCTTCTTGCTACGTTGTTCTCTATTCTATAGGTTTGCAGAGGTCCTGTCTGTTTGGTGTGATTGCTACTATTTAGCAATCTGTGTTCATGTTTGTTGAGTGTTCAGATTTCATAAAGCTATTGATAAGCTGTACAGGGCTAGGAGTTGAGGCTGAGAATGATTAAAATTCTGGAACGCAAGTATTTTACTGAAGGGGGTCCAAGACTGCTTACTGCCTCTACCTCACAAATAGAAGATGAAAGAATAATTCGAACAATTTGTTAAGTATCTGCACATGAAACTAGAATGTACTTGTACGCATTTCAATGTAGTTGATGAATTTCTGAAGCTTAATGCTTGGGCATTAAAGCAGGATGAATTCAGATAAATTTTTGTTTACATTCCAAGAGCACGATAAGCAATGGATGCCATTTTGGGAGATGTCTTGCTTGCATTTTATAAGTCAGGTAAAATTCATTTACCTGACTGACAGACATGTCTGCATTGCTCATGCTGCAGAGCACAGTGCTGAGAATTTGCAGGTTGTTGAACTAATCGGAGTCCGAACCAGCTACATCTGCTTTGGGGGATCCCAGAACAGATGCCCATCTGGCAGAGAAGTGCTCCCTGTTAGGGCCCTCCAGTTGAAAGAAGCCCTGCTACAGCATGAATTCCCTGTCTGCAGCCTTTGGACATAACTCTTTCTCTGTCACGTGACTGTATGGATGTCTGTATAACTTTATGTTCAAATTTCAGTCATGCTTGCATTCTGTGATGGGTTTTCCATTGTAGAAACATTTTAATCAAAGTGCTGGGTCTCATATTAAGTAGGAATTCTGATTTGGTGACAATGAGTCCTTATGCCTTGGAGGTCTACAAGGACACCAAGAATATAAAAATTAGGACGGGATCCCCATCTACTTTCCCACCAAAGAGGGTGCTGGGGTGCTTTCATTGCTCTTTATGCTATGGGCAGCCAGGTCTGTAGTGAGACAACAGCCTCGTGTTGATCAGGGGCATGGGGTTCCAGTTCTCCTCTCGCTCTCTGTTTTGTAGGGCACAGAAATTCATTGTGGTTTTTTTTTTTTTAATGACAGGACAAAGATCTGGGAAGCTTGTCGTTTGTCCTGTCTCTTCCTGCTGTTGTTTTTGTCTTTGCGTGTCTGCAGTGGCATTGTTTTTGTCAGTGTAATAGGGTTGCCTATATAATTTCATTAAAAAGAAATTGTACCAGTCAGGACCCTAGAGCCAATGCAGAGGTTTCTGTAAAGGCTTTGCCAAAGGAGTTTTAACTCATTCTGCCTTGAGAGCATTCCAGTATGGAAGAGACTGCAGTTTGGGAAGATGTTTTTCAATCCATTGTTCCATTTACTTAAGCTTTAGTGCCTAGTGGTTAAATTGGAATATTAATGGCATTTATTTCTTTGAATCAATTTTTGCAATTGGAAAATTAAAAATGCAAAGCAGGATTTTAAGTGGTAGATATCTATTGGGAGGGAGAGGGAGGCCTTGTAATTAGGGGACCTGGCCTACAATGTGAGAAATCTGAATTGAGTCAAGGGCCCCTTCCCTCCTATCTCTCGTTAAACTCGTGTCTCTCATTGGCTCTGTGACGTTTACACTGGAGTGTTATTTTGAGGCAGTTGCTGTTAAGTTGTTCTGACATTGTTCCGTGTTGTATGAAATGGCAAATAATGGTATTGTTCCATCTCAAACATGATGAAAAAAATAACTGAAATATTCTTAAGTGCTGTACGTATCTGGTAAGATAAATGCATATAATTATAGGTAAGAGCTGTGAAGATCCAAGCGACAGTATGTAAAAATTGGGCTGCAATACAGTTACTTTCTTTGGCATTGGTATGTCAAGTAGGAGCATGCTAAAAAAAAAAAAACAACAAACCAAAACAGCCCCTGCATGGATTTCCTTATCTCTTACTGGGAAAGTGCTTTTGTATGCTTACCACATGTGACTCAGAGGGGCTGTGTCTCTGAGATACTCCCCTCACTGTGCAGTGTATCTCCACTGAGGATTCTCTTGTCAAAAAAAATAGGTCAATTGACAAAGGTTCTTCTAGTGGAGGTAAATCTTGCAGGCTGAATAGAAGCATCTTTTTTTTTTTTTGTTCTAAATACACTGGTTAATATTTATTACAAATATTTTTTTAAAAAAGCAATCGGTTCAATTATTTTTTGCTGCTCTTACTATGTGCACATCTAGCTGATTAATTTCAGGGACATAAATCAGCACATCCATTCACTGAATACAGAAAACAGATGGATGCACAGGACAGCATATTAGATCTCTTTTGGATATGTAAACGATTCATGAGGGATCAGATGTACCACAGTAGTTTGAAGGCTTTGATAATCTCACTTCTGTTATGATACTTATTTTTTCCCGTTTTTCAGGTTTCAGTCACAGCCCGAGATGATGTCCCTTTCTTTGGACCCCCTCTGCCAAATCCAGCCATATTTAGAAAGGTTTGTTTCTCTGGTCCAGTGTTAGATGGCCGGGGGATATGGTACATACCCTTGTGTCCAAGTCAGTCTGGCTAGATGACTTTGGAGGTCTAAAGAGTCGTAAGGCAGAGCTTTCCTCATGTGATATCTTTATTCCTGTTTTCATCTCCAGTCTAGTCTTCATCTTGTCTTGTAGAGTGCAGAGTTCCGTGAATTCCTCCTGGTCAAACTCATCAATGCTGAGTACAGCTGCTATCGAGCTGAGAAATTTGCTAAATTAGAGGTGGGTCTATTACCTGGCTGCTTCCATGAAAAATTATAAAACTGTGTTACTGCCAGATTAAGAAAATCCAGTATAATTTTTTTACTTTCTTCTACTTGTAATTTTGTGTTGCTTTAAAAAGGAAGATGAAATGCAATCATACTCAGCTATGTGATGCTTCCTTTGTATTTCACAGTCGTCTTGATAGAATATGAACAGAATATGAAAGATCATTTACATTCTAATGCAAAGATCTAATCCTCAAGTAAGAATGGGAATATGATGCAAACATTTTGCTGGAGGAAATTCTCTGTTAGCTGAAACTCAGTATTGTGCTACAGGATGCATAGCATGCTGTAAAAATACCACCGATTTTTGTTCAAGGTACCAAAAATCTGTTCCAGACTCTGCTGCTTGCCTGATCTAGAAAAAACTGCCCTCTGTTTCATCACCTGTAAAAAAAAGTACTGGTGTCCTCTATGACTTGCTTTAGAAAGAGTTTAAAGGGGCTGGGTATTACTGTAATATATTCCCTAACTATACAGCTGAAACCACTTCATGCTGTTTAAATTAATTTTCATAGTGATTTTGGTTTGTTTTTTTTATTTAAGGAGGATGTGAAACATTGCCAAAACGGGGTGGTGGTGGGGCAACACCACCACTCCCAATAATAGCTGTGTTTTCATTCCCACTGTTGATGCAGGAAAGAACCCGGAGTGCCCTCTTGGAGAGCCTTTTTGAGGAGCTGCAGCTTCGAAGCCGCAGTATGATGGGATTGCCCATAGGGGAGGATGACAAGATAGAGAACGGCAGTGGGGGTTTCCTCGAGAATTTCAAGGTGAGCTGTAATGGACTGATTCCTTACCCTGTTGCTCACACTTTTCTCAAGCTTATTGTGTGTCCTTCCAAGGAATATTGACCCTGCTGATCAGCTGTGGTTAGGGTGAGACAGAAAAGAAGTCTTTCCATCCAGCAGCCTTTCTTTAGAGTGTCTTTAACTGAGCTTTACTGTATCTCTCAAGAAAAGACATTTTTTCCCTTCCTGTGCTCCTTTCTTACAGAGCTACAGCATGGTCCGGGGTGGAATTCCATATTGTCCCTGGGAAGTCAAACTCTTTATGCTTCATGCTGGTGTCTAGTGTCAGATAGGGTTTCACTCCATGACTTAAAAAAAAAAGGTAGTGAGTGTTTGCAAGAGGAATTTCAATAACTAGTAGCAAGCAGCTTTCAGTTTCTACACCAGATCTCTTCCAATTAATTTTCTGAAGGAGCTGCAAGAGCCACAGCAAGGGAGATTCTAAAATATCTGTGAGTGTACTGTCTAGAAAAAATTGTGATGGTCTACTTACCCTCTAAAAGCTGGAGTTAATTCACCTTTGTTCAGTGTAGATGACAATTCCCCCCCCCCCCCCCTTTTTGTTAAATAAATCAGGATTGGGTGACAACTTACTTTTAAAAGTGATCAAGATGATATGAGAAAGCAAAGTTTTTGTATGAACAGGCAAACAGTTTTGAACAGATTATATAGAGAGAATCTTATCTCACTTTCCTATCTATTTCCCCTTTTCCACTGCTGTGAGAAATGCCTCACCACTTATTATTAAGTTATCTGTCTGGACAAAGAGAGGTATTATAAATAGTATTTCTTCAGATGACCTCTGCCTGCTTTGTATGGTGGGCTGGTTAGAGCTGTTAAGGGCTGCGAAACTAATCCATTCACATGAAGATTTGGTACTTATATGCGTAGCTTTGGTCAGAGCTGGGATGCTTTGGTAAAGTGTATTTTTATGTACAGTCTGCCTTGCCTGTGCTGCTAACCAGGAATTTCATACCCATCCATGTCTTACACTAATTATCCCAAAATGTCCTTTTTTGACTTCTAGCAGATGCTGTGATTCGCGTGTCATGTACACAGATGACCTTTGTAAAAGACTGGAAAAGGCTGAGTAAACTCAGAAAATGGCTTTTTCAAATGTTCCAGATTTTGATACTGCTGATACCCTTTGGAACCAGCACTCAAGTTCATGCAAAACTGAACCTTACAGTCTTGAACAGGAGTTTGATTTTGTGTTTTGTAGCCTGTACTGGGTAGGACTGCTCCAGATTATGCTGGTTTACCCAGTATGCTGGGATACTGGAAGGGCTATCTCTATTTATTGCAACAGGAAAAGGGAAGTGAAAGTGGAGAATATACTTGAGAAAGAGTTCTTCCCTGGCAGCGAGCACCATGAATCAGCTAGGACCAAAAATGGGTAATATCTAATATGCTGCCTTCTAGGAGTTAGGATTTTTGTGGTTCTGGTGTTGGTCTGTCACAACTTTCCACCCAATCTGTGGTGCTTTTCATGCTGCCCTACTGTGTGCATGTCTATATGTGTATCTGTGTTTGTCTGTTTCCCTGCCTCCCTTCTGTTCAGCGGGTGATCAGAGGCCGCAGCCAGAGCCTGGATACCATGGGGATATCCATGAGAAAGCAGCAGCCAGCCACCCTGCCCAGCCGCCCAACTACAGCTGGCCTTGCCCTCAGCCAGAGTGTCACCGAGGGCCCTAAGGCCATTGCTGCGGTAAGGTATTTGGGAGGGCTGTAAGAAGAAACCCGGCATACCTTTGCAACCCACCCATACGTTTTATTTCTCTTTCCCTATTAGTTTGTCCTCTTGTCCTTCTGTGAATCTCTTTTTGTTGTATCATCCCATTTCACAAGCAGTGACAGCATGTGTTGCAGTCTGTTTTGTCTGTGCCTATCTCTAGCCCCAGTTCATCTGTAAACAGAGCTGAGACTGATGCAGACTGGGAGAGGAAAGCCAAACATGATTCTACATCAGACATCTCTCTCTGCTATCTTGGATTAGATCCTGTACGTTGCCATACCTTAAAAAAATGCATGCACTGTGGTTTGACCAGAATGGTACTGTATTGTCATAAGGCAAAGAGCTGAGAACACAAGGACTCTAGATCTGTTCCATTTCCTTAAATTTCACCAATCAGATTCTTTTCTGTAATATAAACAAGCGCACAATGTTTATTCAGAGTGCTGTTTTGCTGTAAATAGACTTTGCATGTTGGGAACAAACAGCAGAATTAATAAAGTTTGGGGTGAGAAAAAGAGTGAATATTTCTAGTTGCTATCAAAGCCTTTCTTATTTGATAGGGATACTAAACATATGTAATAATAAATCCATGACAGATGCTTCCAGAAAAGGAACCATGTTTCTGATACTGGAAGTATGGTTACCTTGGCCAAAGTGCATCCAGCTGATTGTGGTCTCTGCACTAGTGATGTCAATACAGGCAAACTACAAAAAAAATCGCTGAGTAAGCCAAGAAAGGTGCCTTTCAGTGTGGAAATTTCTTGCTGATAGGTTACTCAGTTGTATGCATTCTTTATGTCAGCATAACAAAGTCACGGAATAGTAATGACTTGAGTTTGCTGCCGCCTCGTCTCCTTTAACTTCTAGTTTTCTCTGCCTTTCTGATTCTGCCTCTCCTTCTCCCATCATAAGGGGATTCCCTTTCCCTTCCTGACCCTATATACTGGCTGTGTATCTTGTTCTGCCTTTGTTTCTGTATCTTTCTGTCTCTTTCTCATACCACCTTTGTAAGCCCTAGCTTCTCTTTCTCACTGACAGAAAGTACTCCTTGCACCGGTGGAGCTGGGCCATGCTATTGTATTGCAGAGTAAAGGAGAGCATCTGGATCACAAACTCCCTTTCCCATGCTTCCAGTTCTCCATTTTTCCCTGTCTTGTTCCCCTCCCTCCTTTCTGTCACACTTTCCTTTTTTCTAGTCTTTTGCCTTGCCTGGTAGGAGCCCATCGCGTACTCGAGCCAGCCGCTTCCATGGGCGACGGAGTAGTGCCATTGGCATTGAGAACATACAGGAAGAAAAGAGGTATGAGCTGTGGGAAGATGAGACAAAGCAAGAAAAAAACCAAGAGGAGATGAGAAAAGATAAATAGAAAGGCACATATAAGGACAGAAAGGAAATCGACAGGAATGAGAATGGAAATGATTGGTATGGGAAGAAAAGCCAGATTATCAGCTAATGGAGAAATGGACAAGTGACAGGAACAAACAAAATTCTAAAGGGCATTTGGAAATAGGGAGGATCAATATTTGACGAAGAAGGGACAAGGTTGCTTGAGGAACTTAGTAAGATCGTTCTTAAAAATTGTGCAGTATGATCCAGGAATTTGGTTGTCCTGTTCTGTATTCACCACTTTTAGATAATAGTTAGATGAAAGGCTAATACTTGAGAAGGGGGAATAGGGTGCTTGCTTGCTTGTTTGTTTTCATGTTAAAAAGTTCAAAAAGACAAAACCTCTGATATCTTAAAAAAATGATGTTTTAAAAGAAACTTTTAAGTGAAAGTAACTAATATTTACCTTATATGGTCTGAGAAATAATTATGATGGAGGGGTAACATACAGGTTTAAGGAGTGATTTGGAATGTTTGACCATTACAACCATTCAAAAATTGTCTACAGGTCATGAGAGATTTAGTTAAAACAATAAATTTGTGTCTGTTCTGGCTGAGATGTCTTTGTAAGATTATACAGTGTCTCAAAAGTCACATGAGTGCTCTGCATCTAATACACAGTTTTCCCAGTTGCAAGAAGTCCAGGGAACAGCTTAAAGACTCAGTGTATAAGGGGAAAAAGCCATCTTTAATGTGGAAACTAGTGATTTCACAACAGGAAGAATTACTTTCCGTTATTCTCCTGGACCTTTCCTTATGAGGTGTCTATGACCTAATCCAAATAAAACTTTCTTTGAGAAAAATAGACTCTTCTGAGACAACTTCCCTGTAGCCGTCTAAGCCAACACAGCAGCCACAGATCCTCACTACTTTAGTTTTGTACCTTATGCTGCTGTGCCCCCCAATCCATTACTTTGTGTACAACATCTTTCACTATCCCCTTAAAAGACTTATAGAAGATTTCTACAAGGAAAACCCCCTGGATTTATTTTTTATTTTCTTTTTTTTTCTGCTCTTTGTTAGGAGGTAATTGGTATGCTATTGGGTTTATTTAGCTTTCCTTTTGCTTGTTTGTAATCTTAGATATGAGGAACAGTGAGCCTTATCTTGTGTTTTGTGAAAGACTTTTTGAGTGATTCTTCAAGGTGCAACTGGTCTGTTCTAACAGTTCATTGTTACTGAAAAGCAGATATCACACTTCCCCTCTCCCAGTGTCTCTTTCAA
Source organism: Gorsachius magnificus (assembly GCA_034008185.1). Taxonomy (NCBI): domain Eukaryota; kingdom Metazoa; phylum Chordata; class Aves; order Pelecaniformes; family Ardeidae; genus Gorsachius; species Gorsachius magnificus. Next base: position 132,865,623 of record CM067081.1, read on the forward strand.
CTACCCAATTCTGTCCCATTCCTTGTGATGGCTCAGATGCTTAGTGGACCCTTCACGGAACTGATTCAGCCCGTTAATCTAACAGAAAAAGTATCAACTTTCTTTCATTGGATTAATTGTCTGCCAGGTTCAGCCATGAACAGGGTCATGGAGAAGTCTGATGGGTACCAAGGCTGATGGAAAGTACACTCAGCAGGAGTGGAGGAGGCTGGAGAAGGCTTGCTCTCTGGCAACAGTGAGCTCAACATATCGTGTGTGACTTCACCCTGAAGCTGTAGTTTAATGATACTCAGGCTTTGATGACAGAGCTGACCCAGTCCATCCCGCTTGTTCATGTGTCCTAGAAGTTTCAGGGTTGTTATAGTTTCAGGATCGTTTTTTGTTAGGATAATTTCTAGTTTCACAAACAGTTGTATTCGCCCAAGCGAGGGAATGAGGAACTGTGATGTGAGGGGTACAGGTAGGATCAGCTGACTGAGAGAGTAGAGGAGGAACTCTGTGAGCTCTATCACTGAAGGCACAAAAAAAACCCAGCAAAAATTTGAGTTTTCCAGTCCTTAATCAAACATACCCCGCTTTTCAGTTACTCACACAGACAGCTTTCTGCAGAAGTATCTTGACAAGGACTAGCAGCAATAAAGCTATTGTAACCATCCTGAAACAGGGAAATTGGCTGAATCCTTTTTCCTTATGCAATAAAACATACAAGCTCTCTAATTAATCCTAAAGCTTCTTAAGACCAATGAAATGGGGAGGGTAGAAGAAAAAGTTGAGGAATTAAAGGAGAATACTGAAATGAATTTAGGCTTTTATATCAATTCAAAAAGAGCTTAAAGTTGGCCATTTCTAATATAGTACCCTCAACAGGTCACATGAAAAGGGCAGACTCCTTACAACACAACTGCATTTGCTTCCCTTTCATGTGTATACGACAGATCCAGCTCTGTATTGTGGCTTGTAAGGAAGTGTTAGAATAGATGGTTAACTCTGGCCCTGGGGTATAGCTGGTTTCTCTTTTGTCCCAGCAGAGACACTGCAGAGAAGATACAGAAGGTGCTGGACAGTCCAGGAACTTTCTTTGACCTGAAGTCTGATGGATCATCCAGTCCCAGCTCCCCAGAGTTCCCCATCAGGAAGAGCAAGTGAGTTGAAAATAATATTTGGAAGATGCTCACTGTGTCTGGTATTGGCTTAAGAGTGGTGCATGTCTTGCTCTGTTGGAGGCTTTACTGAGATTGTTCACATCAGGCATTGCAGCATCTTAAAAGTTAGATGTCTGGTCGTGGCACAGTAATTCAGAGCATTTAAGGAAGGAACTCAGCTTTCTTAAACAGCCAGTGAAGAAAGATTGGACCACTTAAAGGTGATTTTGGCTATATCTTTACTGTAATGTTAGCTTGCATCCAACAGGATACACAAAGCCCTAGCTGTCCAATTATCCATGCTTACTCATCTATATGTTTCCTCTATAGTTTGCTCTGGAGTGATTTTGGAGCTTCATGGAGAAGCTTGGACAAGGGTATGTTGGGATGTTGGACTGTACTCGAGTTATGCCCCTTTAAACAGGATTCATGCTGCTGCTCCCAACCAGCGTGAACTAGATTGTCTTCAGTCCTCCCAAAGTATTACAGCGAGTGTTACAGCAGGGTCTCGTGTTGCACTCATGTTTCATTGCTAAAGCACGCCATACCACACCCAGTGTTCTCCTGCAAAACACTCCATGCAGTAGTCTGCAAAATAGTTCTCCAGTTTCTGGTGGTCAAAAACTGGAAAAATGCACTTTCCTGGTAGTGCAGCTTTGCTGTTGCTAAGCTGTATTATGATGGGGTGTGATCCTATCTAGGATACTTCAGGATTTCACAGAAACTACATGTGTACATTTCCAAAACTCTAGAGCAGCCTAGATCTAAGACTGCAGCTGACATTCTGGAACAGCTTGCCATGCCTGATGATTTTTTTTTTTTTTTTTTTTTTTTTTTTTCATGAGAACTTGGATGAGACCTGTGGCAAAAAGGGCACCAAGTACTTTGTAGTAGGGCATGTACCTTTCTCAGGACTGGGGCTGCTTTAAGAGAATTTCAGAAGGTGCCCTAGAGCCAGGCCTCTATGGCTGAAGTTGCTCCAGGTGCCAAGTCTGACAAGGAAGGGCCTTCCTTCCAACTAGACCCAATGCTCCCTAAGAATTACAGGCTGGTGACTATCTGTAGTAGTTCAGCTACCCAACTGTATGCTGTAGCACTGCCCAGAATTTTGTCACAGCCAAGGTGCAGAGTTCTGGTAAGTACATTTTTGTGATACTAGGTTTTGTGTTGGGTGGGTGTCCAGAATTTTGGTGGGGAAGAAGATGGAAGCACAGCTAGGAGATGGGGACCATTTAAGATGCTAGCGCTGGCAGTCAAGGAGAAGAGAGAATGCAGAGCATGGAACTGCTGATTGGTCAACAACCCCCATCTTACAGTATTACCACATCGTTCCACCTCCCCTTCCTCATCCTCCCTGGAACCTTGTTAGTGAACTAGAAGTTACTGGCTAGGCACATGTGAGGGACTCTTGCTCTGATTAGGTTGCTGAAGTAATCTTGGATAATCAGCAAGAATTCTGCATAGTAAGAAAACATCTCATAGCTCGGCTAGTCCTGGTTACTATGTGTGCATGTCCAGGAAAAAAATGATGAAGCTTTCTTGATGTCTATTCCTGATTTTTTCATTTGATTGCCGGCTTCCCCACTTCCCAACCCCTATTCTCCATTCATCAGCTGAGGAGGTGAGCCAGCTGCAATGGCTGTTTCAAATTGATATCACATGCTTCAGAGAGCAAACATAGCATGGTATTTCACTAACAATACTTGCATGAATATTGTTTATGCACATGAGGCATGACCTGTATGATTTGCCAGTGTGTCTGCTTCTGTCCCCAGGATTCTCTCTATGCAGCTTTTACCATTCATGGATTCAAACCCACTTGTACGATCACCAGAAAAAGTCTTTTCACAGTTGCGGTGGTTTAGCCCATTCCTGTTTACAAGGTGGGATGTGGCATGGAGCTTTGCACAATTGGTGATTAGCTGGAGTTAGAGTTGTGATTTCAGAGTTGGGGACCAGCCCATGTGCAGTCATACCTTCTGCATCATATGTGGGACAGGGAATCAAGGACATGTAATTCCACCACGTAAAGCACACCATTTTCACCAAGACAGTATTAGCACAGTATGCAGGAACAGGCTAGGAGTGCAATTCTAACAGTCTGTCTCGGAGACAGTTCTACTGAAATAGTCTACTTATTGTTCATTAATTGTGGAACCACAACTCAGGATCATGATACAGGCATATTTCTAATGCAAAAAGAGTTCCAGCTGGTTCTAGAGTAATTTACGCAGCCAATACTAAAAATGTTATCCCTGGTAGTATGTCATCAATCCACTCCTGGTTCTCTCCAGGGAGTAGCATCACAGGAAATTTCTCTACCACAGGAAGTCCGGCATGTTGCTGCTGGTCTTAAATAATAATTTCAGATCCCAGATTTGAATGATCTTCATCTATGTTCTACTAAAATAAACCGGGAAATAAATGCAAAGGTAACACATAAGTAATAGATTAATTCTTTTACAGTAGAGACAAACCAGCACTTTATGTCCTCACACGCTGATTTCCAACACAAGTTTCTGCAGGGATCAGCCTGCAATCCATGAAACCACATTGTTCACTTGGGCTAACAGCATCTTCTCTCCCACATAAAGGGTCAATTGTCCTTAGTTTTTGCTCCACTGTCCAGGTAGCCTTCCAAATAATCCTTCTTCCCAAGGGACAGACTCAAAAGAATGAACCTGGGTTCTAAGTAATCAGGTAGCGAAACTCCTCAGGATCAGGCAGCTTTCTGGGTTGCATCTGAAAAATCAAGCACTGTACCATGTATGTCCAAATCCTAGGAGAAGTACATGGGTTTTTTGTGTGTGTGTTTTCCCTCCTCAGACACATCTGAGTGGGGACAGCAAGCCAATCAGGAGTGGACCAGATGCTACTCAGTCATTGGTTACCTCCCTGAAGATACTGGCAAGACTTTTGGGGTGAAGTCAGAGTCCTGGCTAAGAGGAGCATGAACTTACTTAGAGGACCTCAAAGACTGTGGAGAGACCAAGTGGCACCACTTAATGCTCCACTGGCAGATCCTGGAGCAGGAATGCTGGGAAAGGGAGATGGACGGATAGCTCCTATTGGAGCATTTTGGCTCTGTGCCCTTCCCATTGCCCAATCAGCAGCCACTGAATCAACCTCTACTAATGATGGGGGAAGGAGGCTACCTTGAGTGCCTCCCCTTCTCCTCCCCTCAGATGAGCGAGAAGAGAACAGCTTGGCCTGCAGAAGGCAAGAGCAGAACAACATGTTTCCACCTCTGTCTCTAGTGCCTTTGGATGACATAGGTCAGGAAGTGCAGTGCAGAGAATGAGGATGGAGAAACCTGCTGAGGAAGGATGCCAAGAAGGAGATACTTTGTGGAAATCTAGGTCCCAGCTCACTTAAATTCATGTTACTGATTTGCTCTGCCAAGGGAGAAGCATGTTGGCCTTCATTTCCTCCGAAATATATTTCCCAATCTCCTGAGGAAATATCTTTGGCCTGTATTGGCCCTCTCATTACTGTTCTCCCTGTTGCATGCTGGCATGTAATATGCCTGGGACTTTAGGTTTCATTACTGCTTGTAGGTCAAGTCTGGCCACATTTTGCAGTGTTTCTGAAGGAATAAATATATTTGAAACTTTTTGGGTTTCCTAACATTTTTAAGAACTTCATCTCTTTTATTGGCTGATCTCTTGTGCAGGCAGTGAGTATTTCACCATAAAAGTTAGGCTCACATGCACAGTGCACCTTCCACGGCGTAAGCATATCAGCCTCATGTAATGCTCTTTCTCGTAGATGACTGCAAGCAGTGGATCCCAAATTCTGAGCTGGAAGAAGCTGACCTAAAGGGTCTTTCTTGACAGATATAAAACATGCACCAGGCTACCTCAGCATCCATGATATTTGAGAGGGTGGTGGTGGTGAAGTGATCCAATACAGTTTGCTTTGAATGTTCCCTTTATAATGACCCTGTGGGAGCTAAAAGTCTAGTGGGATGGACCTCTAGGAGCCAGTCTACTGGCAACTGGACACATGCAAAATCACCAGGACGGGCATCCTGATCTAGGTACGTTCCTATCTGTAAGCAGGAGGTGGGTTCTAACCTGTCTGTGCAAGAACTTGGCACTTGGTACTAATAGTTTGGCACTGAGACATCCTAAACCAATGCAGATCTCGGTAGTTTGTTTCTACCTCCCCTCTAAGCTTTCTTAGTTAACCATTCCATAATACTGGTTAATGTCTATATTCTTTCCTGACTCCTCCTGTCCAGAAACACGGCGATGACAGTTTATGTGCTCTATGACATGAAGAAGTGTGCTTTTACTGTCGCCTTGTACTGTCTGGAATTTCATGTAAGAGCATGGCTGTGGGAATGGGTGGCCTAGGCTGGGTAGCGCCTTTCCTTTATACTCAGTTTAACACCTCATCATGTTGTATTTAGGATCCTGAAATCTGTTGATTTTAACAAATGTCTAGAGGTAAACAGTGCCTAAATGCAGGTGGTTTGACTTACTCTGCTTTAAGACACTTAGGTCTGTGACTTAAAAATTCAGTTAGTCTTGTCCTTTCATACAGTTATCCAGAATGGAAACAAGAAGCGGTGTTTCTACTAAATGAAGTAGCAACTAGAAATTAAGGAATACAAACCAGTTTACCTGAATTCTGTTTATAGGTGGAAAAATAGCTGTGGATGAATAATTTCTTCTTACTGTTTTTGACTGGTATATAATAAAGCTATGTCACAAAAAGTGCCAGCCTATGTGTAACAATAAGCGTGATCATGTCAGACTTCAGGATACTGTGTGATGCAGCCATTCTCACATTCTTCATCTGGTGTAAGCAGTTGTAGTGGTTTGAGGGAAAATGAAATACTCGAGGAAGAGGAGAATTACAGGGTGGGTGTATGATCTCTATCAAACAGGCAACCTCCCTGATTTTACCAAGTGCATTATTAAAACACGTCTTCTTTGCCCTCTCCAGGAGCTGATGTGCTCTCTTGAGGGCCCTCCAAAACAGGATTCAATGGTTCAGAGTATGTGGCTGGATGACAGTGACTGCACACCCAGTACTTCTAGCTCACCAGGTAAAAAAGAAAGAAAATCAGAAAAAATCCTCTGCTTATGCTTCTAGAAGCATATGTCAGGTTGAGCCACATTCATTTGGCAACATCTTTTGTATAGCTATACCTAAGGTTTGAGAAGCATAGGTAGATGACAGGCTCAGAGAAATGGGGAGAGAAACTAGCATGCAAACTGTAATGGGGGGAGAATAGGAAGGGGAAAGTGTGTTTCTGTAGAATGAGCAATTAGTGATGTACACACTGCAGAAGGAGTTACAGTAGATTGCAAAGAATGAATGTGTGCATGTGTTTCTATGGAGAGCATGTATCTCAATGGTTGCTTTTCTGGATGCAGTGCCCCTTTATAAAGTAGATAGTTTGGATAGGGGAATTACAGAAACAGTGCTTCTTGAACAAAGTAGTATGCTCCTGAGAAGGTGGGTAATCGGGTAGCTAACCTACCCTGAGCTTTTTGACTGCCAAGGCTGGGATTTTAGTGTAGTACTTCAATAAAGTTGAAGTAGTTGATTAAAGTCAGCTTGGACCCACTCACAGTGCAGAGATGATTACAGTCATTACAAGTTCTCATTAGTCCCATAGCAGGCAGAACTATTGCAGTATCTGCTGTTGAGGTTGTATTAGCTGCCCTGATCTCAGACCCTGTTTGCAGTTGTGTTTCACTTTGTTAAAATTAACTGGTTTGGATTGAAGCATTTCTTGTTGAGCATCAGCTTAAAGCTAAAATTGTGGAAAATTTAAATCAGTTTCAGTCTGTTTTTGAGAAAGAGGCTGAAGGGACTGTGTAAGATTTTGGGAAAGTATGATTGAAAAGACTAAGCTTTTGAGATTGGGAAGTCATTAGGAACTGTGGAAGGCAAAACTTAACATTTGTTACTAAAAGATTCTAGAGTAGGAGCAGGCTGAGATGGTAAGAGATGCTAGGGATTATGTGGATGGCAAGAGAGAGAGTTGGTTGGAAGGAACAGTGAAATCTTTATAGGAATTGTGTGAAAAGGGATTGTCAAAAAAGATTACAAGGATCAGAAAGTGGAGCCAATTTACTTTGAAGACAGAAGTAGGTCTCTCAATCTCTGTAGCAGCCCTCTCTGAGATACCAAGAGTGGCCATCAGATCCCTGCTTAAAATTGCCTGTATCTTAGCAACAGGAATTAAGATGTGATACCGTGAGATGTTCTGCAGAGAACTCTGTTCTGTGAGATGTTCTGTAAGATTTCTCCACTTCTGCAGAAGAACTCACAGCATGAATGCTTTTGTGTACTCAGAGGCACAAAAGAACCCAAGGGGCTGGTATTAAAACTCTGGAAGAACAGGAAAAACATGAGTTACTGATCGTGCAGAGGCAGAAGACAGCCATGTCATATGCTATAGTTAGGAAGTGGGATGCCATATACAGAGCCTGCCTGTCCTGAGGGAGAGACATAAAGGTGTTAAATGCGGTGATTTGGAAAAGCAGCATGTCAGGAACCTTCACAAGATGACAGCTAATGAGCTGTTCTTAAGAGGCAGAAGTTGTGAATGAGCTTCTGTAGATCCTTGTGTTGAAGGCTAGGAAGAAAGAGTTCAGTGTTGTCAGCTCAGAGCAAGAGTAATAAATAACTACTATAAGGCCAGGAGGCCCAACACCACGAAATTGCCCCTTTTTGAGGGGATATGGAAATGACACCGTAAAGGCAATAGCTGCTTTATGCCTGGTGGTGTGGAGGATTTTCACTGTATCACCATGGCAGTGTCCAGGCTACTGTTTCCACAGGTCTGGGATTATCCTGAGCAGGCCACAGCTCCCCTCACAGATGTTTGAGCTTTATTCACTCCTGTTGCATTTTTGGCACTGCACTGAGACCAAGCAGGTGTGAAAGATGGTTCCCTGTCAAAAGTGAACAAACAGCTTGTGTTTACTCGTGATGAGAAATACTAATGCGAGCAGAAAATTAGTGTAAATGCAAACTAGTTTGTTTTGCTTGGGTGTCAAAAATTGTCTATTGTCATCAAGTAACTGATTTCACATTCCTTTTGACCTTGTGGGTAACTGCAGTTCCCCTTGCCCTCCATTTATCAGAGAGCACTCCCAGGCACAGACATAATGCAGTGCTGTTTTCAACAGTGCTGTTACACCTCCCCTGCCATGGCCCATAGTTTAATCTAAGTGTGATCTTTCCACAAATCCACTTACCACTCCCATCTACCTGTGTCACATAAAGCCCCGTGGAAGTGATCCACTATAAACTTTTATTATATTGGCTTGGGTTCTCTCTCCTTTTACCCCTTTACTCACTTGTGCAACATTTTCCTTCCTGCATTCTTTTTCTTGGCAGAAAATCCCACTGCATTGTAGAGCTGTAGCTGAGCTATGGAAGTTCAGGTCCAGATCCAAGTGCTGGGTTGATAGTACAGACCCAGCTTGCTCTGAGCTCCCAGCTTGCCACCTTGGGGAAAACCTGCTGACTCAATATATTCTCAGTAGAAGAGTGCTAGGTTATTCAGCCTAGCTGTTCCCCTTTTGTTATGGATATTGGAAGTTAGGGATGCTTTGCAGTGTCCTCTGCAGCTTTTCCCAAGTAGTTTCCCTGTCTGCTGACTCCTTATTGTCCCACAGGTATATACATCATTAATACACATCACTGAGAATAATCATTAAAGAGAATGCTATGTAAAGTTCAACATAATTTTTAGGTTTTATACACTCCATTGTTGATGGCAGTGATCTGATACTGACACTACAGAACTTTCACTGTGGTTTCCCAGTACCTTGGCATGGTAAGGCAGCTGCACCCTGCAGGAGTCGTGATTTTTTGCTGTACCACATCTACTCTTATGTCTTCAGTGCAGAGATTTAAGAAAAAAAAAAGTATATAAAGGTACACCAACAAACATGCAGGTTTGTATATGGACTTCTGATTTATGCCAGGAGAGCGTGGTTAAAAGGGATAAACATAGTGGGTACTTTTCTGACTAGCTGAAATCAACTCGCCTAATCAGGAGACTGTAGAGATGTAGTCTTGAGTACCATTGCTGATTGCTGTAAGAAGGCTTTATGATGTCACCATCCACACCATTTAGAATGTGTTTGTGGTAAAGGGGCAGAGAGGAAGGAAATAAAAGGTTACATGTGTGTGAGGTACGTGAGGTTGCAGAGCAGAGCCTGCATTTTCCAAGCACGAAGTGAAATCTTGTCCTTAGGAACTTCAAAGTTTTTGAAATTTTATTTTCCAGAAATTCTGACAGTTCTTGAGCTAGAAAAGGATAGGATTGAGAGCAATTTGTTGTGCTAAAAATTTAGGGAAAAAAAGCCAGGGATGATATATTTTGATTTTTTCAAATATTAAAAGTTTTTTACTTATGTGCTACAGCCAGTCCTGATAGAAGACTAATTACCAAAAGATAAAGTGTGGCAATACATGTTAATATTCCTAGGCAAAATTACATTTAAATGAACATTGATAATTTGAGTTAATCTGTGCAACAGGGAAGAACTGTAATTATCCATAACCAAGCATAATAAACTGAAGAAATGCCAGAGTTAAGCTAAACTGAAAGCGAAGAAAACGCCCTGGGACACAGAGAGGCATCCGGGTGTTTTATTTTTGCCCTTTAGTCAGCTATACAACAACTGTTCGGCCACAGTTAATGTACTGTGTAAAATCAGACTGAACTGATTTTTTATGAAGAAACCTAAGACATTTTGGATGCCCACTGTAAGTCTGAATCTTGCGCTGAACGATTCTAGAATTCTTAGCCCATGTACACATTCTTGGATTCTCCAACTTCCCATTCAGGTGGAGAGAGCAAGGTTACAGAAAAGAAAAATGGCAGCATTCTGTGGTCTGATAAAGACACAGAGAACTGCCATTACCAAAACTGCTATTCTCTGAGTTGGCTTTAAAGCACCACCGTGTCTCATATGACAGTGCATGTCACATGAGGCAGAGGTGACTTTCCCCCTAGCCTCGAGGCCAGTGTATAAATTCAGCTATAACCCTCCTTAATACTTTAAGACACTTCTAGGTTAGTTAATATGCATAGTTGTTTTAGATGTGTTTTTGTTAAATTACTCGGTTTATTAGTCACTACCTACAAACATAAATCATAATTAAATTTCAAAGTACTGGAGCTGGCATATATACAAAATGGAGAAGAATCCTGGTACTCCAAATCCATGTTGTTTAAAGCCACTGTGGCTTTAAACAAAACGGCACTGATTTACCAGTTTTGGTTTTAAACCTGAGAGTTTTAAATTACATCATGAAACTGGGAAAGGGGATAGTCTACCTTAAAAAACTGCTGAAACACAGTTGCATCTCATATGTTCTCTAGAAAATATTGGTATGATCATGTGCAGTTCAAAAAGAAAAAAATGTTCATACAAAGAACATCTTAGATTACCATCTTACTGCAGGAATCCCTCATTAGCTGAATTTTACAGCTTTCTTAGGATAGGTACACCATCAAAGTCATTCGTCTGCTCCCACTGCACATTCCACACTGACACCAACTCTTTAATTCAAGCTCTTTCAATTTTCCTTTGATTCAAAGAGTTATAATACAGATTTACTGTTGCAATACAGCTATGCATAAACTCCCAGAACCTATACTATTTATGAAGTTAGGATATTTAGTAATTTTAAACCATCCTTAGTGCATAGGATGGAGGGTCACCCAAGAATAAATTAGAATGGTGTAAGAAAGAGGGCTGTTATGTTAGAGACTTCATACTAATTTCTTATGAAATGTGTATGGTGAATATAAGATGACCACAGGAAGCAAAAGAATGTTTCAAGTTTGTGAATTTTGCAAGGTATTTCATCCCTGTTTTTGCCATGGTGTTGGTATGAGGTGATAGGCAAATTCCTTAAACCCTGAGGTCAGATGTGGGAATCTGAAGGGAGGGGACAGAGGGAGGAGGAGGATGAGAAACCCTATGAGAGCATAAGATTAGAGTCTGCTTCACAAAGTATATTCTTAAGGATAAGGCACTCAGGTTGCACAGATGTATTCAGTAATGGCATTTCTTAGCTTGATTACATGATGCTGTCACCTACTGAAACCTGCTGTATTACTTTAAACTATTTCTTATGTATAACAATAGTCATATAGAAATTGAAAACGGGACTGATGGAAGCATTCGGGAAAGCTGCAGAATGCCTTCGTTACTCGTTAGACCGCTGTAGACATAGCTTCTTTAGGCAAGAAGCTATAGCCAGAACAGCTTTGGCATTGAAACACAGTCTGGAACCAGTGGCCAGTGGTTTTTTTGAATGCAATGAAAGCCAAGTAGTCACTTTTCTTGTGTTTCAAGCTGGAATGAGAAGTAGGTCAAGGTAACATTAGTCAAGTTTGGTGTAGATACATTCCTTTCACTCTTACCTGTGGATGAGCCACAGATCTGTGAAAAGTTTGGGGTAAAACCAGCTATGTGTACAGCTCCTGGGATACCCTCTTGATTATTTCTTTATTGTTCTGTGCTTGGTTCCCTTCTAGGAAGCAGGTTGCTTCCTTCCAGCAGTGTTGCTGGCTCCACTGGAAAAAGAAAAGGCAGCAAAGCAGATGCTCAGCACCATAATCCAGTAAGTGCTTTAATAAAATGTTTCCTTCTTACTTGCACAGAGGTAAGGATGGGAGGAAAGAGAGACACTTAATTTAGGAGGCTTTGCTTGCTGAAGAGTTGAAAGGACAATAAGAAGGTGCTTGCAGGGGAAGGTTAAAGAACTGCCTTCTTCTGCAGGCCTCCATTTTGTGCTGCGTGTGAGGTCACCGCTGGAGGACTGTCTCAGTGCACACTGGGTGAGGAGCACAGGTAACAGGCATGGAGCAGTGCTGCAGGCTGATGGTGCAGGGTGGATGCAGGCCCCTGGGCCATCCCTGGCCTCACTGAGAGAGTGCAGCAAGCACTGTACAGCTTCACAGGAAATAGTGTTAATCCTACACCTTCTTCCCCAAATGATCTTCTGTTGTCAACTGACTGGCCTGTTTAACCTACCTAAGCTCTGCCTTTCTTGGTTGCCTGCTCCTTCTCAGGTCTGCACCTATTCTCTCCTTCCTGTGGTCTCATTATTTTACTGAACCACTTTCTTTGCTCATTTTGTGACTTTGTGCCTACCTCTATGCTTGCTTGTTTGCTTTCAGCCTAGCATTGGTGGGACCTACCTCCTCATGCCAGTTCCACAGATTTCCAGACATGGGAAGTGGGACTGGATCTCCTAGAGAGGTCTGTAACAGAGCAAAGGGGAACACAACTCCAGGTTTGTTCCCTAGAGTTCACAGTCCAGTTTTGCTTGAGTCGCTGACAGTCCCTCTTGGCTCAAAGTTCCTTTCCTTGCCCAGTATCTGGCTTGACAGCTAAACAGCATGCTACCTTGAAAGTGATGTGGATGTGAGGCTCTTGGGAACTAGTTTATATATAGCTAAGTAGAAGAGGTATCATCTTTATGGAAGAAATTTGTTCCAGCTATTTGTATATAGCTGGCAGTTCTTATTACTGCTTAGCCTGGTAAAAAGACACAAAAGTTTAGATCCTCAAAGTTTTTTCAAGTAATGCTCAACTTTTAGCTGCCCTGCCACCTGGTGGCATTCACAACAGTGAGATAAACAGTTCAACTCCATGCAGTGGTGGCCATTGTGGTGTTGCAGCAGGCGACATTTACAGACAACATCAGAAAGAGAAGCCAGGTAAAGAAGCTGGTACTCAGCGCTGAGACCACTTAGATGCGTGCTACGCCAAAGCTAAGTACAATGACAGTATAGCTGCCAGCCAGCATTTACTGGGGTAATCAGTGTCTGCCAAGAGCTTGTGCTTACCATCAGGTCTCTGTAACGCAGCAGTAAGGCTGCCTAAACAAGAGGCAGAATTTCCTCAAAGCTTTGCTTCCGAACAGGCAACTTTGCCTGAAGTAGCTATGCAGTCAGAATGGCGACACTATGCATACTCACCGATACAAGCGCAAAGGCTGTAACCACTTACCAGTGGTTATCACAGGCAATAAGCAATATATGGAAAATCCTGAGTTTGGGTTTTCCTTATCTCAGTGGTGCTTAAGTACTATTTTAGTATCTAAGGCTTTGAGCATTTAATTTCCACTGATTTCAAGTAGGTCTCCTTAGAGTCTTTAAGATAATTTGGGGAAATACATAGCAGTCTATAAGGTCCATCTCATCTGGTGCATCTGCCAAATCAACAATGTTCTGTCACAAAGGCTGTTTATTTTAGTCAAGCTGGGTCAAAGGACAAAGTTTCATGAGACCATGGCTTCCACCATGAGATTATTTCAAGATGTTCCTTGTGTTGTCCCCACCTTCCCAGCAGAGCGCCTTACCTCCCATTTTGCCCATTTCTGAGACTGCACTGTCTATGGCAGTGGCCCCAGGTCACCAGGGTGATCTGGCTTAAAGTGATGTTTCAGTCATTCCATTTTTATCACAACCTCAGAATCAGTTTAGTAGCACAAACTGGAGACTGGCAAATTTCAGGGGGGAAATGGTAAAAAAATGTCTTTAACGTGGCTTCAAGGGACTCAAAAGAAACCTGTGGCATACACATACACGGTAACTTCCCTGTCATTCTAACTCCTAAATTAATGTAGCCTCCTGTATCTCACAAAGATTTCCTTAAATTCGAGGCTGGATTTGCCCAAAGAGTAATGGGTGCACTGGTGGAAAGGAGGAAGGAGTTCTCAAATTCTAGGATATTTCCTGAAGAGCTGAAAGAGGTGTAAGAAGGAAAAACTCTGGATGGGGGAACAAAAGATATTCCCACAACACTTACAGCTGTTAAGAACATAAAGGATAGAGATTTTTTTTCTGATGCTTTGTTCCAGGATTTGCTGTTCAGGTGAACAAGCAAGAATATACTTTACCTTAAAGATCAGAAGGAGACAAAAAATGGAATTCCAGCTGCTGCTAGTTCTTCTGCTTCCTTCAGTGATGCGTCAGAGACAGCCAGGCATCACTGAGAAAACAAGTCTCACACAAATCAAATTAGTTTGAGTGAGTGTGTTATTCCAATTCAGCCAATACAGGGCTAGTGTGAAATTTCTAACTACTGTAATCACAGATGAGAGTGAAAAATCAAGCGTTTTGGTTTTAATTTTATTGTTTGCATATTTTTCCCTCTGCAGACTGTATGATAGGAAGTCCCTCATAGCCATATCCAAATCGCCTTTGGATAGGCAGCAATTAGGCCATCCTTGAGGAAACAGAACGCAGTCTGGTTAGGTTACCAACTAAACTAACATGGTATTCACCATTGTTCTCCAGAGACATTACCGTAAAACTGACGTTAATTAAAAACCCCTGCAAGGTCTGTGGTTGGTACCTGAGAATGGATGTGCATGGTGTTCTCCTCAAATGTCAGCCACTGCAGAGCTAGGGGTACAAAATACTGTTCAGGAGGGGGAAAATTCCTTTTGAAATACTTGATTGGTTCCCCAGATTTTTCTTTGGGCTTGAATTGTCCCTCTCTCTTCCACTGTTGTCCCCTCCAGTTGCCATGCTGCAGAGTAAAAGGCAGCATGAATACCTTGTCCTGTGCTTCTAGTGTCTGTGTAGTATCTTGGACTTAAAAGGAGAATGGGGCCAGCTTTTCTTAGGCTGTCTGTGTGTGTGTGTTTCTAAAGGACAAGCAGGAAGATACAAGAAATCCAGAGATCTCAGTCCCATAACAACAATTTAATCCTCATGCTTTTAGGGTGAGAGAAAGAGAACTAATCAGGAAAGAAGAATGTTTAATCTGCAAGAAGTTAAATATGTAATGTTTAATCTTTAATGTTCATCATTAATCTGTTGAAAGAAAAGCAGCACATTTGTATTGGAGAAGACCTCACCGACTGGTAATACTGGTAAACCTTGAACTTCTTCCTAATTAGAGATGAGACTGAGCTGTAAAGTTAGCTGTAAAGGATGAGAAAGCCATCGCTCCATAAAATTGGATACATTCAGATAATCACTGAAGATTGATCATGTACATATATATTTTCACTCTTACATATTTCCCCAGGACTTTTCACATTTTGGGGCTTGGAACTGATGGAACTGGTCCTAGCCACTTTTCACCTGCAAGACAAACCAGCACAAAAGAGAAAGTTAAAATTTAATGCATAGAAGTGATTAGCCAGTCACATTTCTGCAGTAGGATGACTGTTCTTACTCTTCTTTTGAAGGGTAACTACTGATGATGGAATACAAATTTATATCTTATTTGGCATGCTTCAGCCAGCTCCCTAAATCCTTCACTCTTCTAGTCCCAACTGAAGCTGTACAGAAGACTTAATTTCCTCTGTCACAGATGAGGTTCTGCTGGTCTGTGGCACTCCACGTGAGGGTGAAGCCAATTCTTTTTAGAACTCCTTTTTTGAGGGGTTGGGCGTAAGGAAGAGAAAAAGGGTGGAAGGCAGGGGAATCAGAGAAACAAAAGGAAAACCTGTTGAAGTCCTTGTAGTTGAGACTAGAAACCAGGCCATAATATTCCAGTTAGGATTAGTGACTATTGTAGTGGGTGTTGGGTATTCATCTTCCTCACTTTCATTTTCATCAAGAGTATTTTTATAGAATCAGAAACTCATCCAGAAAAGAAAACAAACCTCACAAAAATTCCCTTCTGTTTAAGCCTATGACTAATTTTAGTTTCATTAAGACTCTCTGCTGAAATTTTTCAACAAATGCATCAGAGCTAATTATGTCCACAACTCTTTCTAGCGATAAACTCTCTCAAGTGCCAAATCTTGAGATCAATAGTCAAATGCCCTCTAACTCACGTAAAGCAGGTGACTGAGTTTTATTAGTTATCACAACCTATTCCAATTATCTTTAAAAATTTAAAGTTCATAGTCTATTAATAGAAAAATGAAAAGAAGGATGGTCCATACAAGAATTTCTGTTAAAAAGTTGTGTAATTAGGTAATTACAAGTTATAGACTGGGGAGCTGTGATAATGTACTTTTTGTTAAGAAACAACAGATATAAAATGAAAATGTTAAAACTACCAAAAAAAAAAAAAAAAAGCGTTATCAGCCATAGTCTTAATCTTAGCCAAGACCCAATGCCCAGTACCAAAATGGTTAAATATGAACATTTTGAAAACTAAAGAGTTTCAGCAGTAATTTGAGAATGGTATGTGGAGCAAAAAGCCTTGAAACATACCAACAGAGGATGGAGAACGCAAGTTACTTCTAGTTTGGAAAAATTACATATTTGGTCACTAACTGTACTGAGATACATTCCAGTCAGCAGTTTCATCCCATGAGAAGGATACCCAACGTTATTTAATATTTGAAAGACACCAAGAATGTTTTATTTAGCTGTTACACACTTCATTAAAGGAGGGTGAAAGCATGAAACCAGAAGTGATGTTATTAGGTATACTCACCTATAACGCTGCCTAGCAGCTCTAAACGATCAGAGCCAAAAAAGAGATGAGGTTCCCCATTAAAATGTGCCACAACAGCAGGCATCCCAAATGCCTATTGACGTCACGGAGATGAAACAGAATGTTACAATGAGAGAAATTTTTGCAGACACATGATCAGTCTTCAGGAATAAAAAGCAAAAACTTTGACTTCTTTCCTCCCTTTCTTTTCACCTTCTTCATTCTTAAAGATGAGACTGATGGAGCCATCAGAAAGTAGGGGACTCTCCAGAGCCTGTGTGCCCCGTTTGAAGGAGCAAAAAAAGCAACCTGATAAATCTGCAGTTTTCCGTCAAGTAGCGACAAATGGTATCTCCTAGTACTGGTCCTGTAGCTCCCCATCCTTGCTGTCTGGCTAGGATTTGCTGAATGGGCCAACCTTGGTTTCCCAGATGACAATGACATGAACTACCAACTACATGTTCAAAAAGCAAAGACCACCTAAGAGAGATGGTCTGTATAGCGCTTTCTAATCATCACCTTTGTTGTTCCTTGCTTCCCAGTATTTTTAATAGAGAAGGAATGCATAGCTGTGATGCCAAACAGCATTGGACACATCTCACCCCATATTTTATTGCTTTCTCTGTTGTCTCTTTCAGTCGGTTCTTCACTGCAGGGGATGAAATCATTTCAAGCAGCTTTTGGGCAAGCTCTGATGATAGTCCAGCTTGTCCAGCAACCTGAAAAAAAGATGATATAATTATGAGTACTCTAATACTACATATTCTAATTTCTACTATGGTCTAATTGATTTAATCTTCAGTATTACCACCCAAGGTCTATTACCAAAAAAATTACAAAACACCCTTGAAGCACTTCTTGCACAACTGTCTTGCTGAATTCCCAACCTATTTATCATTTACCAACTCTCAGATACATAGCAGAAGGAATATTTTAAACTTCTAAGCCCCAAATCTGCGCTTTTTTTCAGGAGTTCCTAAACAGAAAAAAAAAAGAAATTAAAAAAGAGAAATACTAAGTTTCATTTCTGATCCAATGACTTATAACTTACAAAAAAAAAATTTAAAAATTGTTGTTCTGAAAATCTTACTGTACAAGCCTGCCAAAACAAAACCAGTGTTTATGATAAATGTGGCCACATAGGATCTAGACATGATACTGCATGAAAGACACTAGCTCAGATGTGAAACAGTTGCTAGTGTTATTGCGATATCTTTTTAGCCTCCTCTGTGGCTCTGCCACACAGGATTGAGATAAAGGGGCCAAAGGTAAAGGTCCAATGTTTATTGGGAACATCAAAGTTAAATTAGTATTTAACAAAAAATGTTAACTTCCATGCCATCTGCCTGAATGACAAGCCCTTTTTCTTTCCAAAAAAAAAAAAAAAAATATATTAAAAAATGATTACAGTATTGCACCCAGACACCAGTGTGCACATGCAGGTGTTAATGATTTTTTTCTTTCTTTCAATCACTTTTTTGTTTAGCATCCACATTTTCTTGTGCCTTCTACTTCCACATCAGGGAGATAAGGAGCTCTTTTTGACTCTGCTTCACAGGAGATAAATAAGTGTAGCACTGGAGTAGAACAAAATGCTGTGTATGCTTGTTAGTCAGTGTTTAGACTGCAATATTTACACAGAGGCATAGTATCTGGACCTCACCATGTTAGCGCAGAAGGGGTATTTAAGTGTACTCAAAGCATTAAAAGATTATACATTGCTTCTACAGTAATTTATGTGAAGTTACTGCTGACTAAAAAAAGTAGTAAAAAAATACTAAGGAACTGTATCAAGTAAACAACATTTTTATAATTGATGTGTAAAATAAATTCACCTATAAATAGTCAGATTAAAGGGTTGGGACCCCTCGCCCATCTTTGGATGGCGTATTTCCATAAGAGAGGAATGTTTAGCACTTGCTGCAGGGGTGAATGAAGACAGACACAAGCAAACAAGGAGATCCCCACATCTCTGCCTTGCTGAACATAGGCAGCTAGACCGCCAAACAGTGACTAAATTACAGAGATATCTTTCTGAGTGTGAAGTTTGTTTCTCTGAAGTTCTGCATGTCCTTGCTTTATCTTTATTTCAGTAATGATGGATTCAGAGACTATGAGTGGACTTTATATTATGTACTGGGTCTGGCTGGGATGGAGTTAATTTTCTTTGCAGCAACTCCTATGGTTGTGTTTTATATCTGTGACCAAACCAATGCTGATAACATACTGCTGTTTTAGCTGTTGTTGAACAGTGCCAAGACCTTCTCCGTTTTCTCACTCTCCACACCACAAAGATACAGGGGATGCGCAAAAGGTTTGGAGAGGACACAACAAGGCAGATGACCCGAACTAATCAAAGAGATATTCCATGCCATATAACATCACACTCAGCAATAAGCAGCGAGGAGGGGGCTTAGGGAGGTTAGCCACCTTTTTGCTTGGGAACTGGCTGGATATCAGTCTACCCGTGGGGAGTGGTGAGTGACTGCCTTTGCATCACTTACTTTGTTTTGTTTTGTTTCTCTCTTCTTCTGCTTCTCCTTTGCTTATTAAGCAATTTTATCTTGACCCACAAGTTTTCTTGCTTTTATTCTTCTTTTCCTCTTCCCCTGTCCCACTGCGCAGTGGTGGGAAGTGAGCAAGCACCTGTGTGGTGCTTAGCTGCTTACCAGGGTTAATGCACCACACTTTAATTATATCCTTCAAATACGGCCTCTTGAAAAGGCAAAATGCAAACCTTTGCTGAAAATCTAGTAAAAATAAGGTACACTAAGATGAAGCTGAGTGCAAGGACTACACTCTGGGGAAAACAGCAAGACTGAAAGTTTCAGCTTTCAAATAGGGATGTTGGATAGGAGAGACTAGTCATGGACAATTCCCCTCTTTTCTTCATATTCCAAGAACTTAAAAAATAAAATAGTGTAGAAATGAGAGCCCTTAAAGAGGATCTCATGGTATACTAACTTACATGCCATTACAGCTTTTACTGTAATAAACAAAATCTAAACAGAAAAAGAAAATACATCAAAATAGTATGATTTCTAAGCATGTAAAAGGGCAGTACAGCACTGAACTTAGTAAAGTCTGGCTCCATCACTCCAAGGAAAGTCAATTTTCCCAAAGTGTTGCATTTCACCTGAAGATTTCATATAACAGCAAAACCTCAGTGCATTCTGGAGACACTGATCACACTTTCACTACTGTAAAACAGATAATAGATAAATAATAAAATAGATAACTCATTGTCCATCCTGGGTATCTCGCCACATGAAAAAATAAAAAAGGAGATCCTGGTTCTGTGTGTCATTAAAAGCATGACCAAAAAAAAAAAAAAAAATTATCCCAAACAGAACTGCTAGGGAATTAAATCCACTTTTTTCTATGTGAAATTTTTCAAAACTCCAAGTGATCATTTAACTAAGCTGTCTTCATGCCTATTACTGACCTAAGCCATCAATAAGAATCTGCATCAGAAATGCAAAAGCACCAACAAAAAGGAGACACTTACAGCTAATATATTCTCCGGCTGACTGATATCTTCACGCTGGCAAAAGAATAAAATAAATAATTCAGTAATTAAGAACAAAAGCTCAGCTCTGGACTTGAAAGCAAGTTTTCTAAGAAAACAGAAATAAAACCAAATACTAGTTGCGGGAGAAATTTCCTCAGAAAAAGTTTTAAGTCATCTAATCTAGGAATGTATTAAGTGCTTTCTGATAGGAACTACTGATCCACTCAGCCCACAGGACTCACCATACATAGCTAAAAGAAGGCAAATCAAGCTGACTATAAGTTAGTTCTTTTTTTGTAATGGCTCTTGAACCACTATGACCTTAAGTTTCCTGCTATGAATTTTCACGAAAAGACATTTCCTTTTTCTTGCTCAAATTCCACTTTTGAATGAAGTGGGACAGGATGGTGACAGAGAAAGGATCAAGAAGTTGGTTTCATAAAATACTGACCTGTGACCAAAACCGTATCCAGAATTCCCTAGATAAGGGTTCCAAGAACCGTGGTTCTGTCATATCGATGGCTGTGATAAAGCGCATGGCCCCAAGACTGCCTGGGATCAGTGGGAAGACAGAGAAACATACTGAAACACTGGATCAGGAACAGATATGGTCTGCACAAGTGCTACCTAAGAACAGTATAATCTTCTCTGTAACAGTCCCCAAAAAGTAAAGTTTATGTTGAGTCACATTATCTTCCATGCTAATATAATTCATAAGCATATTTCTCCCGAAGTTCCTTTTATGGTTAAAAACGCACATAATTCATATTGCTCACAGATACAGGAAGAGGCTGTGGACAGCTCATCGTCATTCAAGACATTCATCTTCACCTTTACTGTTAGGGAGAACCTGAACCAGAAGTGCTAGAGTTGAAAGGTACCAGCTAAGCTAAGTATCTTACTTGTACCAAGGATACGTGGGAAGTCTTCTTCTGAAATCCTTACAGGCACTTGGTAATATTTTGCCATCCTTTTTATATCCTTCAGCATGTATTCTGCACGCTTTGGCAACATTGCTGGGGGCTTGTTACCTTTCAGAAAAAGTTGAGATTTTAAGCTGTATTATAATAACACTGGGCAAAACAAAACTGAACAAATTAGACCTCATCCATACATGTGTCTGAGAAAGAGTATAATTTCATATTGGCTTACCGAAACATACACAGCTTTTCTGAAGACAATGCTAGGATGTAAACATGATTTATTTTGGTTTTGCACAGATCAACCCTTTAAGTTAGCAGAACCAGTTTTAAACTGAGGTACAAATGCCCTAGCAGGGATTTATATTGATTCAGACAGATGACTTTTAGGCTAAACAACTACTAATGCATGGGTAAACAAATGTAGAGACTTGTTAATGTCATGATTTATGAGTTACAAGTGTCAGTGATTAACTACTTCTAATAAGGCCACAAGTACTATTTTATGGCATACTCGGATACTTCATGCATGTTACAAACTGCAAGTGTTCCACAAATTATTTCTGGTTTGAACTCAACGTAAAACTTTTAGGAAAACATTCCATATAAAACTATTATTATCCTATTTTAGAACTGCTGAACTTTGGCATAGACTGTACGTACCACAAACAGTGGCTGTGTAGTTGCACAATATGAAATTCCTTGTGGCTGTTTTGGCAGTCACTACTGAGCTCCACAATCACGTAGTTAATGTTATCGGTGCCAAAACTCAGTTTAAAGCTGGCTCTGTGGGCTCTGCACTCACTAAGAGCTTGTCCACTAGTGTCCTACTAGTGAAGAAGGTACTTCCCTACAGAGCTAATCTCCCTGTACTGCCTACCAGTTGCTTGCATTATGCCACCAAGGAAAGCTGGACAGAAGTGCAGATCAATATTCCAGATGTGCTGGTATCGGCAGAGCACCTGCAACATAAAAAAAGTCATGATGGATGAACAATCTGAGATGTCTATAGAGCTAGAAAATAAGCTAGGGCATTAAGTAGACACTACAGATAAATCCTTTTCTACTATTATTAGTGATAGTCCTAAAAGCTTTTCTGGAAGCTGCCAGACAACTCTGATCTCGGAAAACCTGAAAGGACAGCATTCGTGTTGTCACTATACAAGTCTAAGCAGGGGTAAATAAGGAAACGATCAAGCTCAAGGCGGACGCTTGCACTTGTTACCAACATCAAAACTGCCCCTAAAGCAAAACGCTGGGCAGCGGCTCCCAAATCCGCACAGGCAGTGCTGCCCTTCAGCTGAGACACGCTTCCTTAGCGTCCCTGGTTCCCAGCACTTTAGGAAGAAACCGAAATACCCCTCCCACCCTCCCAGGCGAGACAGCAGTACAACGGAACGTAAGGCGGGCAGGGCGCTGCCCACAGCAGGGCGGGAAGGCACCGCGAGCCGGCCGGACGAGCCGCCCTTCAGCCGCCTCCTGAAGGAGACGCAGCGGCTGCAGCGACCGCCCGGGCCCAGCCTGCCCGGTGCCCCCAGCCGCAGCGGGCCGCCGCAAAGGCCCGGGCCGCGGGAGACCGACGGGGCGCACCCGGAACGGCCTCTCCCCGTCTCCCCTCCCCCTCACCTCGAACCCCAGCCAGGAGACGGGGACACCCGTCGTAAAAGAGCTCCACGAGCATCCGGCCCATCCCGGCCGCGTCCCGTCCCGTCCCGTCCCGTCCCGCCGCCGCTACCCAGCGCGCCCCAGGGGCAGCGGCACCTCCTGCGGGGCGGGCGGGGGACGGGGGCGGGGCGCCCTTCCTCGACCTCGGCCCCTTCCCCGTCGGTGCTTCCTGGCTCCGCCTCTCCCCGTGCTGCCGCCCGCACGGGCACGGCCGGGCCCGGTCCCAGCTGCGAGGTGCCCTTTGCTGTCTCTCCTTTGAAGCTCGGCTTGGGAGGAAGAGGAGGGGTGGGGGCGGGAGCCGGGGCTTTGCCGGGAGGGAGCCTGTGCCCTTCTCCATGGCCCGGCGGGAGGCCCGGGGGGGGGGGCTGACTAGCGGAGCAGGCCGGCATGTTTTCCCGGGAGCACGGCTTCCCTGCCGGAGCCGGCGGAGGGTGTGGGAAACGGAAAGGGGAAAAAAAAGGAAAACGCTTCTTGTCCCAGCGGAAGCACGGAAAATTCATAGTTATGAACCATTCTTTCTAAGTACACTGACATTTTAAAGAATTTTCTTATGCTACAATCTAAAGCACGGAAACAATCTCTATTTTTCCTTTTCTGTATTATACTTTTTTTTTTTTTGGTATTATGTTACACACACCAGTCAAATAATCTGTAAGTCTCTTTCTGTCTCCTTTCATGATATTTAAAAGTCTTGTCAAGTGTATTCCAATATCCTATTGTAGCATATAGCACGTGGTGGCACAACACTACCTTGCTACTTCCCATCTCCTTTTTGATATACTCGGTAAGTTCATTTCACTATTTTAAACGTGGCTTGTGTACATGAGCAACAGCACAACGTCAGCTCTTCCGAAAGCACACGGACTGTGCTAATTCATCATCTCTTTCCTCAGGTCACTTGTGTTCGGAGACAATCACAGTCTGGCCTCAGAGAAGTGAATTTCATCTTCCATGCTGCCTGATCTGGAAGCACAGTATGCTTCTCTACCACCTTCTTCCACCACTGAGTATTTGCCCTGTGAAGTAACTGAGGTACATCTGTGGACCCTGCTCTTTGGTCTTTACTTCCTCCCTTATGTCAGTGTACAATATCGAATATACTGGGCTAAATTCAGCTCTTGGATAGGCATCTCCCACTGGCTTTTATAGGTTTCCAAGCACTCAAAAGCTCTGAAAACGGGCCTGTCCTTCTTTAGAAATTAAAAAATGAATGTGCCTAACTTTAGACAACAGATTTTAAATGTTGAGATTGTAACAGTTTCCAACATAGAACTACAGTTGCTTACAAGTTTTTATGTTTTAGAAAAATAAGGTGTTCATTGTAATAGAACTGTTAGTCTTTATATTTAACATGTTTAATCTATGAAACTATACTGATGGATCATTCTGTATCTGCCCTTGGAAAGGAAATGCGCTGTTTCACATGTATTTCTGACATGACATTGAAAGGATGGGCTAACATTATTAACAGCTATAATCAATACACATTTTCTAAACGATTTTGAGTGCTTCGAGCAATTTCATCCACTTGACTTTTTCTGTTAAATTTTTCATTCACTGATACTATAAACAATCAAGAGGTTCAATTTTCCCTTGGAGAAGCCAGACTGGCTCAGAATTACTGCTTATATTATATATTGTATGTATTTATACAAAGAGAGCGAGAGAGATTGGCTGAGAGACTCAGACTGGCTACCTTTGAGCACAAGTTGTTTCTCTTTGTATTAAGGATGTTTGACTTAGCTCTGTGACATTAACCAAACTGTGCGTTATTTAGTGCTGTCCATCTTTACATTACCTCTGGCTCTCTTTAATTTATTACTTGTCATGTGGTAGCACTGGGTGTTAGGGCTAGCAATTGTTCTGTTAAAAATAATTGCAAAGTATAATTTAAGATCACAAAGGATTTCTGCTTTGTTGTTAAACTAAGTCTTGCCTTCTTTAAAGAAGGCAAGTTCTTTAAAAAGTGGCCTATCACCCATGTTCTAACTCGAATTGCTGGCATTTGATTAACTTAGTCTGGTCTCTCTACTTGCTGTCGCCTAGACCTTTGAACAGCCTCACATGGGGTAGAGGGGGACATTAAACAGAAAGATATTTAATAAATATTAGTAAGATAGGATAGCCTGTGATCAGGCACAGGGCTCCTTCAGGCAAGTGTTCTGACCAGCAGCTGCTTATACACAAATGGACCCTTTTATTTTTCCCCTCTCTTCCCCCCACTTTGTTCCTCCCTGATTCCCCTTCTTCCTTACCTTTGACTCTTTCCCTAAAAATTCCTTAGTAAGTTTTGCATAGTTTCCCAGGCCCCCTCAAATATCCATAATTGTCATGTTCTCTTGTTTCTCCCTTCTTATCAGTTACAAAGTCCAAGTCAACTCTCTTTAAAGCTATTCCTGTAGATTCTTGACAGTCTTGTCAACTAGTGGTTAAGGAATTTTAGACTTACTGTCTCTCTTACAATTTCTCAGTTATGCTTGTGACTGTATGCATAAGAGCATAAGGATATCTCAGAGGGGGGTGCCTTATTTCCAGCCTATTGACCCCAACAACTCCATCCTTCAGTCCCTCACTCCAGTATCTCATCTCAGTCTGTGGTGGTTCAGTAGTTAATTTAGAGTATGTTCAATATGAATTAAAACAATTCCTTCTGCTCTGGTGAATGAATCTTGCGTCTTTGGCACTCTAGGGTGGTGTGGTGCTCATCTCTGATGCTGTTTCAACTCTCTTCCCCCACAGTGACCCCTTTTAAGCACTGTTCTTTTTAGCACTGAAATTACTGGGAAGGGGGGAATGTTGATGGGTAGGATGTCATGCAGTGTGACACATAAACTGTAACCTCACCCATCCTGTGTGTCCATATTTCCGTTGTTCTTCAAGGGCAAAATCTTTAAGGTTCCCTAGGAGGGTCCAAGCTCATTAGAAACTGTGTATTTTCCCTTGGGTCAGAACCTTTATACAAGCATCCTCAGAAACACAGGCATTTGTGCTGCTAGAATAATACTGTCTGACCCTGGGTTGTCCTGTCCAGACATTTCTTGCTTCCTAGCAGGATGTGTAGGTGTTTGTTTAATGACAGGAGCTATGAGAAATGTGTATTTCCACAAGGTACATTATTTACATTATTTATTGAGTAGTGTGTCAGAGAAAGAATTAAAGGTGTTATAGGGAAAAATAGGTATGGAAGGATTAGAGGATCAAACAGAGCAAAATTAGGTGAGGTTGGAATTTGCAATACTCAAGACTTCTGCTATCAGACTCTATGAGGTTTAAAACTCTGTAAATTTGGGCTATACCTTTGCAATTGTGTATTTTCCTTTTGTACCTGATTTTTTCACAAATTTTAAAGATGGATTTGTAATGAGCTTGGTCTTAGCCTGATTTTCTT
Source organism: Gorsachius magnificus (assembly GCA_034008185.1). Lineage (NCBI taxonomy): Eukaryota > Metazoa > Chordata > Aves > Pelecaniformes > Ardeidae > Gorsachius > Gorsachius magnificus. The sequence continues at coordinate 132,891,656 of CM067081.1, forward strand.
GGTTTTCATCCTGCTCATTAACCAATGTTGTTTCTGATTTAATAATTTGAAGTGATCTGTTACTTACAGGAGGTATTATACATACTTCTGTAAGCATCTGTTTTCATCACTCAGAGTAGACGTTTTGCCTGATAGATCCCACAGTTAAGCCACTTCACATCTCTTATTATTCTTGCATTCTGTTAATATGCTTTCAATCCTATTACTCCAATTATCATAAAAATTCCCTTGGGCAGGTCTATAGAAGTTTCCTTACAGATTTTAACACTGTGGGCACATTTCCAAGATAAGTTCACTTGCCACATTAAGGATTCTATACCCTTATATACAATCACCTGGGGAATACTCAACTCAACTGGATCACACCAATGACATCAGTTGTTGCCATCTCTGAGGCCCAGGGGATTCCTCCTTCCTGGTCACTGGAGCCCAGCATGGTGCACCCAGGGAAAGGAAATCCTGTCATCCTGTATAGATAATTCTGACAGGGATAAATAGTCTGCTACACCTATTTCTGGCATAGAATTGGTTGCCCCTGACAGCTTCTGCTGCCTTTTCCTACTCCTTGAGAAAACTGACTATTTCCGCTTTCCTAGTTTTTCTATTAGTGAACCAGAGCAGATAGCATGATCCAGTTAAATTACATGGATGTATGTGTTTCCCTCCTTCTGTGTCTCACAGCATGCCTGTAGCATGCCTGTCAGGTCTTGCTGTCTCAAAGACTTGGCAGCTGCAATGGCTTTATGTCCTCCTAGGTTTAACCAGGGAAGTAAACCACTCTTGCCTGGAGCTAGATGTCAAGGTGGTTGCTTTCCCTTAGGATCTCTTTGAACAAAGTGCCTTGTCTTTGCCAGACTTGTCTTTCCTTTTGATTTTCTTCCTCGCTACTTCCAGTCTAGCTTGGAAAGGATAAAGTTACACAGACAGAAACATCCTGTGCATCACAGAATCATAGCAGTACACAGTACTCCTGTGCTGTCACAACATTCCACAGGAAGCTCCATTCAGTGCTGGGAGGGAGACATCCAGGGAAGCATAGATTTGCCTCACTGAATACAAAGAAGTATTCGGTTCATCTCAGTACAACCTCTTCTGCCTCAGTTCTTGGCATAGGGCTGTAGGGTGTCTTGATGCTGTGCTAATGAGGTTATTGAGGTTGTTTGGGAAAGGATTTGCTTGCCTGTGCGTCATCTTAGCTATCTGGAACAAACGCACATTTCTTTATGTATCATGATGGCTAGAACAACTGTTGGTTTTACGTACAAATGAGAGTCTCATCTGAATTATGGTGACTCTCATAGGTATTTCTTCTAGGCACATGTCCTGCTTTCCACTGGGATAGAGTTAATTTTCTTCCCAGTAGCTGGCATAGTGCTGTGTTTTGGATTTAGTATGAGAAGAATGTTGGTAACACACTGATGGTTTAGTTGTTGCTAAGCAGGGCTTACACCAGTCAAGGACTTCTCAGCTTCCCCTGCTCTGCCAGGTGCACAAGAAGCTTGGAGGGGGCACAGCCAGGACAGCTGACCCCAACTGGCCAAAGGGCTGTTCCATACCTTATGTTGTTATATGCGGGAGTTGGCCAGGAGAGGGCGATTACTGCTCCGGGGTGGGCTGGGTATTGATCAGTGGGTGGTGAGCAATTGCATTGTGCATCACTTGTTTTGTATATTATTTTTTATTATTATTATTATTATTATTATTATTATCCTCTGCTGTTTTATTAAACTGCCTTTATCTTAACCCATGGGCTTTACTTTTTTTCTGGTTCTCTCCTCCATCCCAGTGAGGGAGAAGAGGAGTGAGCGAGCAGCTGCATGGTGCTTAGTTGCTTAGTGCTTAGTTAAACCACGACAACACATCATTACTCTGGCATGCTGTAGGCAAATTCTCAACAGCCTGCATTTCCACTACATTTATCATCTGATCCAAAAAATCATATCCATTTTGAAGTTTCAGACCTTTTTCTTTTGAGATACTTAGTTGATCTGAATAAGGTTCATAAAAAAAATTCCTTCACATTCTTGAATAAATTAGCAGCTTTCTTGGGTGGAGAGGGAGTGCCTACTAGAATGGTAGGGCTGAGATTTTGAGGGATAAATGGAGGCCAAGAGAGATGACAGAATGCAAGGGAGGCTTTTTGTTTCAGGACCTGAAAGAAATTTCATTAGGAGCCAAGACAACAATAAAAAAGACAACCTTCTATTCCGTCAACATGTGGACTTCATATGAGTGAAAGAAATTACATGACAGACACCTATAGGCATGACCACCACTTAGCATTTGTGGAAAGAAGTTAAACTTTCTCTAACTGCACAATTGGTATGACTTTGGGAGATGCTAAGTCATGATGGTATAAAGGGAGAAAAGAGAAGAGAGGCTTTTCCCTCCAATCAAATGCGCGATTCACTTGTACATAATTCAAATGACAGACCTACATCTAAAGCGAGGACAAGAATAACCTCTTGCTGAGTTTCTCATCTCACAAAGCATTAGATAGAAAATTCATTCTAGTCCTCATATTCTGTGTGACAAGCAAGAATATCCAAAAGATGAAACAGAACTTTGATGATTTTCTTGTACTCCAGAAATCTGCCCCATGTATCTGTGAGGAGATGCATAAATTTGAGAAGAGATCTTTAAACAGTTTCTGATAAGAGAATACCATAAGTTGAAAAATTAAGTGAGTAGAAAAAATACAATGAAAATATTTAGAAATAAAAAGCAAAAACTGTCTAGGCAGTCTTGGCAACAAGAAATTACAAAGGAAATTAAAAAGATTTTCTTAACAGTCATGCTGGTATTTCTTCTAAGTATGTAATTGCTTCTCTGCAAATAAACCAAACTTAGGTAAACTAATCCTAAATGCAGGTTGTTCTGGTTCTACTAGTATCCAATTAGCATTTTATGAACAGAAGCATATTTCCAAAAGTGGTCAGTACAGCTCAGCAGGTTCTATTGGTGTCCCAGTTCTTCAACATCATCATAGCCTGTATCTTCAAGAGCAGGGGATGAATCTCTCTCAGGCTTGGAGGCCCTCTTTCCTGACATGTTAGGACTCCAGTCTGAAAACATGAAGGGAAGAACACTGAGATAGATGCACATTCTGTATGTATTACCTTCACAAGGTTGTGCAGCTGGCAGCATGGGCTGTCCTTTGTCTTCTCCAGGAATTAGAACCATAGATATGTGTGGCTGTGAAAGACCTGAGAAATTCTCGTCTCATCCTGCCGCCTGCTACCTGTACACATATCCAAGGATCAAGCTTACTGTTCCCAGAAAGCAAGTTACTGATCTAACTTTAAACACTTCTAATAAAGGCAATTCTTCAATATCTCTAAATAACCCAACTCTGGTTTGCTGCCTCAAGTGTTAACTGACGCACTCCAAATTTAGTAGATTTGTCCTTGTCCATCCCACAAGTGTGCCCTGATCTGGCCCCTCACAGAGCTGTCACAGGAGAGTGCTCAGCCCATTGTCTGTGTTTGAAACCCATTAGGAAGGTGTATCCCACCTTACTGACTGAGGGGTGTTGTTGCCCACAAAGGTATGAGACTTATGAGATACAGGGGAAGAGCATCTTGGGATGACAGAAAACTTACTATGGGCTGCTTAGAGGAGGAAACAAAAGCACAGAGAAGGAGGAATCGATGTAGTTTGGGGAGGGAAAATATATGAGAAAACAGGGGGATAAAAGGGGATAAGGGGCTCATGGCATGTAAACAGGTAGGTAATGTTTCTTCCTCACAGTGGTTAGAGAAAACCTAGATGGTCCCTTGAGGTACCCTCCACCTTGATCTTCCCCAAGTTCAGTACAGTAACTATAAATTATGAAAACTAACAGCACTGCTCCTCTGGTCTCACCTGTCCAAGAATCCTTGTTTCTGTCACTTTCTTCAGGGAACCCAGTGATTTGCTGTTCATTTTGCTCAGAGAGAGAAGCATCTTTAGGTCCAGGAGCTTCTGTTGCATCATCATAACCATCTTCTAGGGTATTTCCAGGCAGTGGAGGGACCTCTGGAACAGTACAGGTATTAATTGTAACAAGGAGAGACCTTCCACTAGTGAGAGCAGTAGCTGATGATACAGTGATGAGGGCCTGTGATACTGACTCTAAGGTATCCCAGACAACAATGATGTAGCTCCAGTAATTGTTATGCATTGCTGTAACAAGTAGAAAGCAGAAAAAAATGGGGAGGAGGGACAGGAGGGGGAAGAAGATCTGGAGAAGGAGCCAGTTAGTGACAGGGTTTATTTCAGAATAAGCTTCCCCATTGCATTTCATAATTGCATAATGACATACTACTCCTTGTTTATCTCTGTAAAGCACTTGCTTCCTGTTTTTTTCATTGCTTTAACCACCTTCTGTTAAATTTCTCTGAAATGGTCTTGCTAAGTAGCCACTCTTGGCTGTTTGCCTATGGACATGTGGCTACAAACTTAGGCCAAACCTTTGGAGAAAAGTATCCGCAGTACTGCTTCTCTTCTCCAGGCTGAACAACTCCAACTCTCTCAGCCTTTCTTTATAGTAGAGGTGTTCCAGCCCCCTGATCATTTCTGTGGCGCTTGTCTGTACCCACTCTAACAGGTCCATGTCTCTTTTCTGCTGGGAACCCCAGAGCTGGATGCAGTGCTCCAGGTGGGGTCTCACCAGAGTGGAGTAGAGGGGCAGAATCGCCTCCCTTGACCTGCTGGCCATGCTTCACTTTATGCAGCCCAGGATATGGTTGGATTTCTGGGCTGTGAGCGCACATCGCCAGCTCATACCCAATTTGTCACCTGCCAGTATCCCCAAGTCCTTCTCCACAGGGCTGCTCTCAATCCCTCATCTCCCTTCATCCCCCATTCTGTACTGATCCTGGTGTTTGCCCCAACCCAGGTGAAGGACCTTGCACTTGGCCGTGTTGCACTTCATGAGGTGAGGTTCATATTTGCCCATTTCTCAAACCTCTCAAGGTCCTTCTGGATGGCACCCCTTCCCTCAAGCATATCAACTGCACCACTCAGCTTGGTGTCATCTGCAAACTTGCTGAGGGTGCACTTGACCCCACTATCTAAGTCATTAATAAAGATATTGAACAGTATGGACCCCCGAGGGATACCACTTGTTACTGATGTCCCTTTGGACATGGAGATGTTGACTGCAACTCTTTGGTTGCGGCCATCCAAGACAATTCCTAATTCATTGGATAGTTCATCCACCAAACTCAGTTCTGTGAGTAGCCAGCTTTCTAATTCCTCAAGGGCATCTAGCTTGGTGGTCTGTACTTAACTGGAAGCCATCCCTCAGGGAATATTAGTTTTCACTGTTTTACAGTATATACATACACACATGGACCTAGAAATAATACATACATAAAATTAAAAGTCAGTCAAAGCACTCCTATTTAACTTTTTACCTAGTACTTAATATTCAATCTGAATAAGAAAAAGAGATCTTATTTGGAATAATTGCCTTCTTGATGAGCATTTCAAAGCAAGTAAAGAAAAGAAATGCTTTTAGTTTAATTTTAAACATACTCCCCCCTTAATAAAAGAAAAACAGTAGAAAAAAAAATTTAAGACATAGCACAACAGAGAGTCAGGTATATGGGCAGCTGAGGTCCAAAACTCCTTGTGCCTTTGGCAGTTGATCTCTCTGAGACCAGGCAATAGTTAAGAGAGCTTTTTGATCAGCTCCAGGAAAATGCAATTACTCTCCAAACACTTCCTCTCCCTCAGCTTTTTCAGATTAAAAACCTCCACATCTGGCAACCTGCATTTTTTTCAGATCACTCTGATTACAATTCCCTAATCAACCCCAATGGTATGCCAATGTTCTTATTTGGAGCATGTTTTTCCTGTGTCTTAATTCTCCCCATTTATCTCAGAAATTAAGCAATAGCTTACACACTGTTATGGTTGCAATTTCTGGGAGAAGCAGTTGTCAAATTGTTGGATTCGTGGGACTGGACCCTGTGAAGAGTTCAATACTACCAGCGAACTTTTATTTTCAACTTCTTACACAGAGAAGACTAGCACTTTTATACAAGTTTGTATGACAGTCTTCCACCACAAGAGTTAAACAAATTTTTGTTTTGCATCAAAATATTACTAGTGGACATGAAGTTCAGCAAGAAAAAAGTTTTAATCACCAATAATGCTTTGGAAATTAAAAGCTACCCTGATTTTGATTCTCTTTCTTTGTCGGATCCCCATCTTCCATTACCCTGAGTAGCTCCAGGACCATTTTCTTCATCACTGTCCCCGCTATAATACCGTGCCTTTGTTTTTGAACTCTCTGAATAAGAATCTAGGCAAATGAGAAAGAGCGTGATATCAGATTAAAATCTCCTTAGCTGCTAAGACTGCATCATGAGGAAAAGAGTAGGCTACAGTAATAACACTCAAGTCAAGTTGATTCTTGGGCAGTCAGTAGTACTCCTACAAGGCTTACAGTGGAATAGCCAAGAAACCCTCAGGGGCCCCCTAACACCTCTTGTGGCTCATGGAGGAGGCAAGCCACAAAGGGAGAAAAGGAGTCGACAGGAGAAAGCCTGGAGAGACACATAGCTACTGGGAGGGAGATACAAATTATTCCTTTATTTGTTCATGCTTTAAATAATTGCAGTGAAAACCTGTTTTTTGGGGGGTTGGGTTCTTTTGTTCATTTGTTTGACCTATACTGATCTATGCTCTGTGGCTGTAGTGAGGACAGCACAAAATGAATTGTCCCTAAGAGAGGAATTGGCAGGGTCCAGTGGGCTGGAAACCCCTCTCCTCAAATCTAGGAATTTTAAATTTCCCAGTAGATTTGGGAGCTGCAAAGTGGGATCTGGGCCACCAGGAAGAATTTTCCCTCGACAAAGAGAGAAAGACACACAGACCTGAGAGGCTAGTCATGCCCTGCTTTTCCTTCATCAGGTTATAGTCGATCTCTTCATAGACAGCCTCAGAGAAGGGGCCATAGGATAGTCTGGAGCCTGAAAGTAAAAGGCAATGATCACTCACACAGTCATATCCAGGCTGGGGTCATGAAAAGGAGAAGTGACTTAAAGGGATCTACACAGCCTGGTTGGTACCCAGAAAGTCACGGAGAGGCACTGACTGAGGATAAACACTGCTGGACTCTTTCACTGCCAGATGGTAAGTGAAAATCTTATTGTAGCAGCAGATGCCATTCACCTCAGTCACCCATGCCCCCAGCCTTCTCAGCCAGCTAAACACCCACCAGCCATGGCAAGTAGGCAGTTTATTCCAGCCCTGAGAGACCCACCTCTCTGCTGTGCCCTGGTATGTCGAATCTGCCCAGCAAGAATGGCAAGGACCAGGCAGAGAAGGGCCCCCAGGATGATGCAGAGGATGACAGGTGCTGAAATTCTCATAGTTGCAGGGCGGCGGGGAGGATCTGAATGGAAATGAAGAAGCAACAGGTAGAGACTCAAGTGACCCAAAGGGCTGCTCCTCTGTAGCCTCCTGCTGTGCCCATGCTGGCAGGGTGAGGCAGGTCACCTGCTGCCCAGTTGTGGGTCCTGCTCAAGCAGCTAGAATTCAGCAGCTGGGGATAGTGCCTCTTGGCTCTCCTTTACAAAAAGCTGCAGGAGATGCTTTCTGATGAGCTGGAATATACTGCTGATTTACCTGCTATGCATTATCAGGGACATGAAATCCTCATTTGATGGGTGAAAGAAAGGGGGAAGAAGGAATGTTTTACCTGCTCTGGTGGGTGATGCTGTTGTTTCTGTCATACCTACAAAAGGAATTGAGCCCAGATTAAGGAATAAGCAAATGTGAAAAATAGGGAGAACATCTTCACATAATCTGTGAGGTTCCTGCAGTCAAAATTACGAAGGGGCTAGTCACTGGGATGTACAGCAGACATAATGCTCCTCTATCCACCTCCTTCCCACATCTGTGCAATGAACCAAAGGACTAGTCACTAACCGGAGCAAATCACAGAAGCATCTTCTTTATGATCACAGTTTTTGCCGAACAAGGGCTTGGCAGGACAGTCCCAAAGAGACAGCTCTGTTCCTCTACAGTGCACCTTCTCCAACCAGATGGGACCAGTCCCTTCCCCAAAGGCAGCTTCACTCAGAGCAGACACAGCAGATCCACAACCCAGCTGCCTGCATACAACATTAGCATCTGCCACGTCCCAGGAATCATCACAGACTGTTCCCCAAGAACCTTGGTGCCAAATCTCCACTCTTCCTGAACATCCATCTTCTCCTATGACTCGTAACTTCTCCCTGTCTTCAAAACACAGAAACTTTCTGTATTGCTGAAACAGCAGGAAGGTCCATAGGGACCAATAAGGAGAAACAAAGAGATAGAGGTACCTGAACAACTTGTAGAATTTGGACATGCAGCAAATGTGGCTGGAGATGTTGCCTCTTTTCTTCCTGCAGAATTTAAATACTGAAGTAAATAACTTACTTGATTATTCTCTGAAAAGAGTGAGGGAGTATAAAATGCCTGCAAATTAATAATCAAACTAATTTTTTTCTGTAATATATTTATGGCCTATTTAGTACTTGGTGGATCACTGTTTGACTATTGCTGTGAATTAAATAATCTTCCTGATGACTGTGCTTGCTTTCTTCTTGTGTGAAGCTGCTGAATGTCATGTAGAATTCATTTATATTCTAGTGGGAACCCACAGGTATGAAATGCTGTAATATGAGCAGGCATTAGAAATGGAGCTTTAGAACTGAACTAATTCATATACTTGTCCATGGCTATGTGCATGCATGTGTGTACATGTACATAGGCACTGATTGGCCTCCATACATGTAGAAACACATACATGCCTCTAGACTTCTTCAGGAGTTTGATCCTAACTCAGATCTCACAGACTGACTGTGTATTGTAGACTTCTGCTTTAAAAATATGCAATGGCACCATCCTATCAGGAACTTCCTTGGGATTTCCACTGGGTAACTGCACTTGGTGACACTCATGTAATTTTAATTCACTCATTTACATCAAGAATATAGACAAAGAAAAATGTTTGTGCCTTTTGCATGAAACTAGAAAGAATATATACCAGATAACAGATGAACATGAGGTAATTTCTACAATGGCCATATATGCATGCATAGATTTATATATATGTCTGAGCAGTCCAGTATCGATGCATTTCTAATTACCAGTGCAAGAAATATGGGTCTCTTCTGCTCGGTTATCACATGACTGAGGATCCCAGGGGTCTGACTGACATTGCCAGAGAGAGCTATGTTGCTCAGTACACTCAATGTGGTCCAGCCACGTGGGCCCAGAACCTCTGCCGTATTTGAAGTCTCTTGCGATTTCCCCACCACCTCCACAGTTCAGGTGTTTGCATACAGTTACTGCAGTGAGTTGAGACATATGGTTGGAGCAAATGCTCCCCCATGTCCCATTGTAGAATACTTCTAGCCGCCCAGCACAGTCATTGCCATTCACCAGCCTCAGAGCCAGGAACTCTAGAAGGAAGTGAAAATATAAAGATGAAATTAGAGGGGCCTGATTCTGCTAGAAACTTGGCTATGATGAGTGAAATCCTGAATCTGCTAACAATCCTGTTCATCACTCTGAATGAGAAGTGCCAGATGAAACCACTCTAAAAGTGACAAACACTTAAAACCAAAAGTCGTACAGTGATCCTCTCTGGTTAGCCAGCATTCACCAGCATCTACATCAGCAAACAACAGTGATGGCTACCCTGCACAGCTGCAGGCATATTTCTTTGGTATGTTGAAATGTAGGTGCCATGTGCTCCTCTGGTTTGTTGAAGTTTTGGTGTGCAATGACTTGTTTACAATAATTTCAGAGCCAGCTGGAATTGCTCCCCTGCAGAAGCACAGGGCATCCCTGCAGCCTCTGGTGACTGAAACCCTGCCAGTTGTAGCCCATACATTTCAACCCTCACCTCTGTGAAACACCTATTTAAGAAGTGTTTGAACATACATCCATTATAAACTCTACTTTTCCGTCATCATAGTCATAAAATACATTATAAACTCTACCCTTAGTCCCAGACAATAGGTATTGGCATTGTAACAATGTGCACATACAGTCACCAAAATGCTACATCTCATGCTGGGAATCGCATTATGGGAGTTAACATCATACCAATCTCAACATATATTTACTACAAGATTCAGACCTTATCCCTGCAAAACATATGAACAAGAACGTAGTTTATGAGGTAAAGTAAGGTTATTCTCTTCTATTTACTTTATGTAAAGGCACATATTTCATTGTTCTTTTTCCAAAGACCAACCACTAAGTAATCCTTGCTCTTCAAACAATAAAGACCGCTTTCTTAGGGTTTTCGACTGGGGCAGGCTTCCCAATTCAAGCGTTCTCAGGACTGGCTAGTACTTTATCACCCAAATGAGCTCACGTTTTTTTTTGGGCTGCGTAGGTTTAAGTAAACCATCACACAGCTCTACTTTTCCTGCTGCCTGGTGATGTACCCACTCTACTTATTCTTGAATGGTTGTTATTTTTGTAATGACTTACATTGTCTGTTTCCTGCCTAAGTAGCATCCCATGGTGCTAGCAGATATGTTTGTTTGTTCCTTCTAGGGCGCTACCTGCGTTTGCTGTCTGAGTGGGGAAAGCTTCTAGCCACCCTTGTGATGCTCTACCACTATGAGAACATAGCATTTGCCAGTGTTACTGGGGAGGAAGGGGTTGGTCTATATAATCCACTTGCCAGGAATCTCCAAACATTCATTTCTCTCACTGTACCTACTGTTTCATCATTCATGCAGTATATTGTGTTGTTCCATAGACATGACACTGCCCAATTGCTTGCGTTATGTCTTCCCAAGACAAGCCTAAGTGATAGGCTGCTTAGGCAGCCTTCTCTGTCCTTGACACCTTGCAGCATGCTCAGCAGTTTCTTAGGCTCATCTATCTAAAAATAGTTTTCCTTTATGCTCCCACCTCAAATCTCTACTGACAGTTTGAGCCAGTTGGTCAGCTTGGTTGCTGTGTTTCTCTTCTTGAGTTGCCTTTGAATTTGGGATATGTGCATTAATAGCATGACATACTAAGCAGGTCTTTCTTCAAGCAGCTGTTGTACTACTTTCCATACTTCTGCTCAAAATGGTTTTCCTCACTGCTGCCAGTTATCACAATTTCATCCTTTGAGCCATTTCCTTATCACATTATTCACCATCCAGGAATCTGTATGTATGGTTCTGTTGATGCTCCTGAGTATGTTCCAAGGCTGTTTTCAAGGCCTTTGAAACTTCTTCAAGCATCCTTCCAGAAGTCAGGTGCTCCTGTAGAGGCATTCCAAGGATTTCTACCTCTTATTTCCTGCTGTACTTTTACAGGATCCATCAGTAAACAAACTCTGTTGTTTATTTTTAGTACTTAATTCATCATGTGCTAGGGCTTCAACAGCTAAAGGTGTTTGGTCTTCCTCATACTATTGATTGCTGGCCATTGAATTAGTAAATTCAGCTAATCCTGGTCTGGAGCTTGAACCAATATGTGCAGATTGACAAAGGCCCAGTAGCCATTTTTGCCATTTAGTTGTGGTTTGCTCTTCCCTCAGTGGTTTTGAATCCTTGAACATAAACTTCAGGACAGCTTGTCCAGGGCATAACCACAGTGACTGCTCTGCACTCACTTCAGTGGCACTCAGACACCCTCTGTATATACAGCTAAGACTTCTTGCTCTAGAGTGGTTATTTTCTATTTCTTTGTGGCTCTGACACCAGAGTGCCAACAGTGTTTTTCATCTCTTGAGATGCTCAGTGCCACAAACTCCATATGATGCTTTTCTTTCCTGCATGTGTATATAACACATTTTTTTACATTGCTACCTACCTATATTGGTCCTAATGCCATGGCATCGACTATCTCCTGTTGATCAGCTCCAAAGCTTTCAGCAAATTACTTGGATCACCAAGGAACTGATACTTGGGTCTATTTAAGCAAATACAGGAATGTTTGGGTGATTAGAGAGTCCTGGGGAGTCCCATAGCTGGTTCTCACCTCTGCCAACCATGCTGCCTGTTCCAAAACACCTGAAGCCTTTCTGTCCCATCCGTCCATCTCTGGTGGTCAAGAAAGTCAATGTCAAACATGACAGGGGTAGTAGGGTCAGTGGCAGAAAGTAAGGTGTACTAAACCCATCTATTCAACTTTAGGTTTCCTTCCTCCGAGCTGGGTATTTTTCTCCTCCAGTTCTCCAAGAACGATTTATTTATCCCTGCTACACAGAGAGAACAATAAGGTGCACTGAGTGCTGCTATCGTTAGATATCGACTAGCGCACAACATTGTTGAGGCAAAGGTGCCCAGCTGCCTTATCTGGACACCTCATCCACTGCCAGGCCAGGGAGAACCCCCCGCGATGCAGTAAGTTCAAATCAGTTGTCAGAGCAGTATGTGGTCCAGAAGCAGGGGTAACAGAAGGGCATGGTTTAAATAAGCTCTCACCTCTCTGCTCACAGTGCTAGGTCTATGAAGGGCTTTTCCTCCCAGTCTCTCATATTGTCTTCCTTTTCTTTCAGATACATCCTTAAGTTTCAGTGTATGGGGGGGGGGGGGGGGGGGGGGGGGGCACATGCAGAACTCTCATTCTCTCTTCATGTTTTTCCTGAGGTTGACTGTACTGCTGGATCCTCAGTATTATCCCCATCCACGCTGCTAAGCTTGCACTTTTCTACTGGCATCCTCGCTCCGGAATGGTATGCATTCCACCAGGTGGTACCAGAGGGGCATTAGTAACTGTGCCTAGTCATTGGAGATTTCAAGCCCTAACGTTAGTGATCACAAGCTTTTCAGGGTCCCTCTCCCTTTGCCTGTAACCACACTCCAGCAGTCCAGGCAACTGCAGTTCATTATCCCCTTTCAAAGGGGTATTTTGTTTGTAGGATCATCACGATTAGGCACTGCTTAACATCTCTCTCCGTAAACTGATCCCAAAACCCTCCTACATTGTGCAGTACAGGCTTTACAAGTGGCTTATGCCCCGAACTCCCCAAAGTCCTGCTGTCTCAAGATTTCATCTTTATCTCTTCTGCTCTGGTGTCCCAGCAATGCCATAGCCACTGCAGAGGCCTATCCCTGGAGCAGTGACTATGTTTCTGACATTTCTCCATTAATTTACACTCAGAGTAAAGGCCCATTGAGTTGTCACAGTCTGGGGAGCAGAATACTGTTTTCTGTAGGGCTCCTTATTACTGTAACTAGAGCTGCCTGGAAGGACTCATTTTTTTTAATTCGTCATGAGCTCCTAGCTTCCCCTCCCAAGGTGTCAGGGTCCCTCTCCAGGTTAGTCAGTCTAAGCTGTAGGTGCTCCTGCAAGCAGCCTGAAGCTTGCAATTTGGCCATTTCAGTGCTATTAGCTGCTAACTTCTGACCAAAATCCTCTTTTGTGCTGAGCACTAGTTAACACCACTTTACCAGACCATTACTCTGACAAGAGACCATCAACCAGATTCCCCAGCTCTGCTAAGCTGTCCCAGTGCCTCAGGAAGCCCTGCTGTGAGCATATGGTAGGCTCTGGTGTACCTCGAAGCAAAGCAACACACCACTCCCTTGGGGTTTCACAGGCAACATGACCCCTTTGCATCTCTTGGGCTGATACAAAATACAAAAATAGCCAGGCTCCAGGCCACTTCTTCCCAATCACCTTCCCCTCCAACTAGGTCTGTCACACTCTCCATTTTGCACCTGTTCACACATAGTTTGTACCCCTCCCCACGAGCCCCCACCCCCAACAATGGGGGTATCATTTACATGGCACAACAACAAGTAAAATTTCCAGTATCAGAATCAAAGCTTCTCTGGAGCTTTGAAGTCCTTACAATAATTTCAGCACCAGGGCATGCCAGATACTAGTGTTGCCAGAGTGTCTCCCACATTTACTGTCTGCTACCATGGCCAAAACATTTTCCACTTGGGAAATTTAACTTAATTTTAGTTTTTGCTTTGGGTAATAAGGAAAAAAGAGAAAACATTAACAATTAAACAAACACAGGGGAACACCTTTGTTCTACTCCATTAGTCCTAACATCCTTTGTTTTCCCTCAGTGAGGGTGGCAGAGTAACCAAAATGATGATGAAATTGTTATGTGTTAGTTTTCAGCATTGGGGTGATGGGATCAAATCAGTTAACTACAAAATGCAACTACAAATGCTGCTATGTTCTCTTCTGTACAGCCCTACCCAACTGAACACTAAGTTCAGGATGATGAGAGTACTCTTAAGGTAATTATTAATTTGGCTGAAACTATAGACAATGTGCACCTGTCAAAAGAGGAAGATGGAAGGTAGTTTCGTGTAGCAGACTGAGAAAGTTGGCTAGGACTGCCAAGACTGAGAGCCGAGTAGGTAAGAGGTAATTCCAGCAGGGGGAGATCGCAACCACGACTCATTGACCACCTACCCAAATGATACCACCTACTCAAAAGAGAACAATAGAAGTGAACAACTGAGTTTGCGCAGTAATTTACATAGGAAGCGAGAGAATTTGTACCAATCACTAGAGAGAATGTTATTGATTATGTATGAATGTAATGAATATGTATATATTTGATTTATATAACCTGACTGAAACAGGTGCCAGGTATGCATGTTAGGTGGAGCGATCCCCTGTGCATCTGGCACCGTGAATAAAGAATGCCTGCCTTTTAACACTACATTGGTGTTACGAGGTTTATTCCTCCCGATTTTGGTGACAGCAGTGCAGGAGGTTGTGGTTTTTTCTGCTGCTCCTTGCTTCTTATTCACTTTCCCCTACTCCAGCATGGATGGTCCACAGGCTGCTGTCCCTTCAAGGGTTGTATTTGCTCCATTGTGGGCTCTCCAAAGGCTGCAGTCCCTTCCGGATTTGTGCTTGGTCCAGCATGGCTCACCAGCTTCCCTCCACAGGCTGCAGTCCCCTCAGGGTTTGTTCCTGCTCCATCGTGGGCCCTCCACAGGCTGCAGTACCTTCAGGAGTGGCCTAAGAGGCCACAGCCCTCTTAGAGGTATACCTCCTCTGACATGGAAACCATGTCTCTAGCCATGTCCCCAGAAGTGTCTTTTTCCACTTCTTCATTTCTCCTCTCTCTTGCAGCTGCCACTCTGTGTTAAATATGCATGAGCAGAGCCACCATATACTCCTCTGATCGATGCTTTGGTGCACAGTGGATTGTTTCAGAGCCAGCTGTAACTGACTGTAATGGGTACATGGCAATTGATGACCTCCTCCTGCACAAGGAACACCCACAGCCCCTTGCTGGGAAATCTTTATGGAAACCATCCAATTTACCCCCCAAATATCCCACCCCACCACACAATTTTGTGTGTGTGCGTGTTAATGCAAAATAAGAACTTCTGTAGATCCTTTGCATCTTTGTGGGACCAAGAGGGTGTGCTTGTAGTCAAGAGAGCAAGAGGCTGTCCAAGCAGTCTCCACTATTCTCTGCTTCCCCTTCATGTAACCCTTCCCTTTCAACCCACAGACTCAGAAAAGGATTTTCTGAACACACCTGAGCACAGGACTCCAGCATCCTCTTTGTGTTGGCAGTTATGCTGGCCCCAGGCCCTAGATGGACATGACCAGAGATCAGGTTCAGTCCCAGTGCAGTTCGTATCATCCAGCCAGATCTGTCCTGAGCCTTCACCGTAATAAGCAGAGACAAATGCATTGATGGCATGTCCACATGTCAGCTGTTTGCAAACAACGTTAGCATCTGATAGATCCCAGTTATCATCACAGATGGTGCCCCAGATGCCATCATGATAAAGCTCTACTCTCCCAGCACAGCGCCCTGTTCCATTCACCAGCCTGATCTGTCTGCTACCTGCAGGAAGAAAACCCAGCTGTCAAGATGCAATATAACAGTAATGCACAGGTCAGCACGATGGCTGTATGTTTAAAGCATACACATGTTAAAGTTTTAAGGCATCATGTTCTTCTTATATTCCAGTTCTCCTGTTACGGTTTCCTGAGCAGAACTCCAGTGATGCTAAAACTGCATAAAGGGAAAGGCGTACTCCTCTGTCAGGTAAATGTTTGAATAATTCCTGTGAGATGTTGCGAACAAGGAGGAGTGTCTACTCATACTAAGTATATGCAGAGATCACCTTATCTTAGAAATCCAGAGAAGCTGTTTTCTATCTAAACTCATTTAGTTAGACAGAGACAGAGACAATTTCTGTTACAGATGGGCTACAAAATAAGAGAAGAGTAGAAACAGTTCTTATTTACTTTAGAAAGGCTGTTGGTATCTATAAATATAGAAAAGTCACAAAGTAAAACCTATTTAATTCCCAAGTAACAGTCAGAATGCATGGCAGTCATGGCCAAATTGGTGTTCTTATGGCTTCTGTATTCTATTATTTCTTTTTGATTGATATTTCTTAAAAAAAATTCAGATTAAAAAAGCATTACGTAACTTACACTTGCTCCCTTAACTATCATTTGTCCCTTGAAGTATACAAGCAGGTTGGTATCACAAGCTCAGATCCATGCCTATTTAAGATCTGGTGAGACCACAGCACAAGGTAGGCTAGGGGCAAGCCTAGGAAGCATTCTGTACCTTTCAGACAGAAACTCACCTGAGCAAATCACACCAATGTCTTCAGCAACTCCTGCTGGCACTTTCTGAGAATGAGAGGTCCTACAGAGCATCAGCTGAGTCTCATTTCCAGCACACTGGACACTTCTTAAGCCAATAGGACCCATGCCTCGCTTAGACCTTGGAAGGTAATAGGCTTTCTTGGCAATTCCACACTGGAGCTGTCTGCATACCACATGAGCATCCTTAATGTCCCAGTCATCATCCAGGACTCTGCTCCACATGCCATGGAGTGAGATCTCAACTCGCCCATCACAGCGGCTCTCACCACCTGAGAGTCTGAGTGATTCAGCAACACCTGGGCTCAAGAGAGTTGGAAAATATACTGAATAACATCTACTGTTCTTCCTGCAATAGAAATAACATGCCAGAGAGAGAGGTGGAAGACAAATTTCTATGTTGGTAAAAAAATAATTCTTGCCACTGGTTAAGGAGACAGCCTCTGTTCATGCTTTGTTTGCTTTCATGCATACAAGGGTCTGCAATGGGAAGCAAGAAAGGCTTCCACAGCTCAAAGACTCTGTGAGGAGTCAGGCACATCTAAACAGTGTGAGTCCCTCTACTAAATGAAGTTTCTATGCTGAAACCAAGGTTGGAGGGGTGGGGAAAAGGGAAGGGAAGGGAAGGGAAGGGAAGGGAAGGGAAGGGCATTAAAGACAGGCTGACATACCAGACTTGCTTGGCAGAGTGAGATCACCAATGCTGCTTTGGTCTGAAGTTGCACTACCTGGCTACTCCTGACTTACCTGAGCAAATAACAGTGGCTGCTTCTCTGGCTGAACAGGTTGGATTGCCCAAAGTCACCTGAGCACAATTCCACAGGCAGGATTCTGTCCCTTCACAGTGAAAAGCATCTCTCCATATCGGCCCCTTCCCGTCCACAAAACGGTCTCCTGTCTGGATTGACTTTGCATAGCCACAGTTCAGCTGATGGCAGAGAACGCTGGCAGCTTGCAAATTCCAGTGGGAGCGGCAGAGTCTTCCCCATGTGTCTCCATGGCGGATCTCCACTGTGCCAGAGCACGTGGTGCCATTCACCAACCTGCCCCCGGGGCACCCTGAATAGCAGAGAAAGTGAGTACTGAGACATCATGTTTGTAACCGCTCATGGGCATGACCTGAAATTGACAGGGAAATGGGAATGAGTTTTCCTTAGTAAAAATGACTCCACTGGGGCACTGGAATTTCCATGCTCATAACTAGAATTCAGTCCACCAGATTTTACTGAGAAGAATGACTAGAAATCAGAATCTGGTCCCTTTTGCAATTTTTAAACTCAGGGCACTAGGTTTCAGGGGTCTGGGTGAACCACTAGACCTTAATTGTTCTGACCAGCCTCAGCTAGGGCCTCCAGCTATGCACCCTCAGGCTACTGGTCCAAGGCCTCACTTAAACCTGGACCAGGCCTTCAAGTCCTTGCCTCAGCTATGTGACTGGTGTAACTGTCTCCAGTCATGTCTCCTGCTACTCCTGACTGTACTCTCCAGTTGGACCCTACATCTGATTGATTACTTTGCCTTGTCTGGAACTGTCCATAGGCCTTATTATTAGTACCTTGCTCTGTCCTCTGGGCAAATGCTTTGGATTGTGCCTTGGTCGGTAAGGACACTGCCCACATTGTCCTCACCCTCTGCCCCTAGCTCATCCTACCTTGTGGAGCAGCTTGTTCTTGCTCTTCCCTGACACTTGGAGCATTTCACAGAGAGCACCCTTGTGGTACAGGTGAAGTGTAGCCTCAACTCCTGAAAATGCCTGTAGCAGCAAACAAAAGATGGAGCTTGGCTCCACAGACACCCTCTGTATTTTGGGTCCATATTTTTCCTCAAAGAAGGAGTTTTCCAGTTCTCCTTTTAGACTTTTCTGCTGCTTACCTGAACATATCACACGAGCGTCTTTTCCAGCAGGGCATTCGTCATGACCTAGCACACTCACAGAACAGTCTCTCAGATGTGAACCATTCTTATTGCAGCTGAATGTGCCATTCCAGATCGATCCATTTCCTCTCCCGAAGGACTGTGCACCTGGTATCTGTAGGGCAATTCCACAGTCCAGCTGCTGGCAGAGGGCATTGGCAGCTGGTAAATCCCACAGGTAGTCACACAGGGCTCCCCACATGCCTCCATGAAGAAGCTCTACTCTCCCTGAACATGTGGTACTGCCATTTGCCAGCCTGTACCCACCATAGCCTGAAGGAAGAGTAAAAGAACTTAGCAGTTACTTTATTATTATTATTATTATTATTATGACTTTATTATTATTATTATTATTATGCTATTGCATTGCAAATTGTAAGAGATATCTGTCTGTGAGAAACTAGCTGCAAGGAACTAGCACTCACTATGTCTCAGGTTACTGGGAAGCATGTTAGACCAGGATCCTCATAAACCAGCTCTGAAAAAAAAGTCTTTATTGTCTATGTTGTAGCCTGCACTACATGACTAAAAGTCTTTGGACTCTTTAAATTGTCTCTCCTCCTCTGATCTGCTCTCTCCTCCCCCCTCAATACTGCTGCTACCTTGCAACATCTTTTCTTGCAGAGGCAGTTCCAGCATTGATGTGCATTTGGACCATGTGAGAAACTCAGAGTAGGAGCTACTAGTAACACTCTCTCAGCTCACATTACCTGGTAAGCAGCAACTGCAGTGTGCAATTCTCACCTTTCATCCATGCCACAGCACAAAGCTCTGAACACAACAAGCCATGTCCATCAGCATATTCGCAATAATTTAAGTGCAGCATGGGTAGGACTGTCCTGTCCTACTGCCAGCCCCATGCAGTCCCTCTATCTTCTCACAGTGTTACTTCTTACCCTTCCTGGTCCTTGCATCATGGTCCCCCTAATGAGACTTGGATTTCCCCTCTGACTCTTGCAGGATGGAGGCAGGACCCAAGACCTGTCAGTTACTGATACCTTAACTGGTCAATTTGGCTGCCATAGCTCCCCAGCCAGTGCTCCAGATCACCATGAGCCAGTGGGACAGTGTCCAAGGCAGTCTTGAAACAGACTGCAGCCCTTTAAGTGGGAAATGGACATGAACTGCAGTCCTTTCCAGGCTTGTTTTGTGACAGGGTGTTGCTAGCAGCTCTCTGCCATGTTCAGTTTACCCCTTCTGATTTGTTCCCTCATGAAAAAAGTTGTGTTTGCTAGGTCTAATCATCACTTTTGTGGTGGGTAGCAATAAGTTAGCTGTATTTAGAGCCTCCAGCAACCATGACTATATGGAGTTCTTAAATAATGTTACCTGGCAGTCACAACTAAAGTCATCCAGGCCTCTGACTACATTTGTGACTTGTGCTTCCTTTGAACTTTTGGAGGTATGGTACCTCTCCCAGTTTTATAATAAACTGAAGTGCCAGGGATTAACATACACACTGACAGCACAGAGAATAAATTCATTTCTCCATGTTCCTGCTTGTCTGCTCTGGCCATCTTTCCTTTTATGTATAAGAGAAAGACATGGAAGGAATTCTCAGCACTACTGAGTGCATACCTCTAGTAGCATAAAATAAATTACAGTCTTTTTGAGATCCTCATCCCTGGTGCAGAAGTGAAGTGGTTAGAACAGCCCATGTTAAATGCAGACTCTTAGAGGAGTGAATGAGAGGTTGTGGGGATGCTGTCTGTTACTTCCTGGCCTTCCCTGGATGGCTTAATATATGACAGGGGAAGCACCCAAGAACCCTGAGGACCACAGAAATATACAGAGGCTCTGAACTGTGGATTGACAGGAAGAAGACATATAGGATGTGTAAATTATGTCCATTACTCCAAAGTCTCACCTGAACATAGAACAGTGGCATCATGAGAGCATGTCTTACTATGGTGCAGCATCCTGGGACAGTGTGCAAGGTGAGTCTCATTCCCTACACAGTGAAACTCTTCTTGCCAGATCAGTTCATGTCTGTCTCCAAAGTGAGTTCCTCTCAAGACATCCACAGCCTGGCCACACTGTAACTCATTACATATAACAGAGGCAGTTTTGAAATTGATGTGTGAAAAACAGACCGTAGCCCAAGTTTCTTCTTTCTTTACTTTCAGATCTCCTGAGCAGGCAGTGTCTCCTCCTGTCAGACGCAGCCCAGAGAAACCTGAAAAAAAAACCCCAAGAAATCCAGCATCAAGTGTTGGTTGTGCTGACCTAATTTAATAACTCCCATACCTTCATGAGCAAGGCACAGGTCACTTTTCCGAGGGCCACTGACACTTTTAAATAACCATTGTGGCAATTCCTGTGTGCCACTGACGAGAGAAAATGGTCTGTGGGAATGCTTATTTCTTAGTATGTGAAAATACTAAATCCTTGGCAAGCTACAAAAGGAGGGAAGTTTTGAACATTTTCCAAATGCCTGAGAAGTAGCAATCCTCACATAAATACATAAATAAATAGTCATTTACTAGTGTGTGTCCTTGAGACTTCATTATTCAAATGAATAGTAAGCTGAAGCGCCCCAGAAAGAGAGAAGAGGAAATGTTGCACTCATCTTCAGAAAAGGCTAAAAAGACAGTCTGGAGGCCTACAGGCTTTTCAGCCTCACTTTGTTGCCTGGGAAAAACATGGAGTGTGTCCTCCTGGAACACATTTCTGGGCACGAGAAGGTGAATGGGAAATGTCAGCATGAATTTACCAAGGGTAAATCATGCCTGTGTGACCTTACTACTTTTTCTGATAAAAGTGACTGGATTTGTGGATGAGGGGAGACCAGTGCATGTCATTTACCTCACAGTTAGCAAAGCCTTTGACACTGTCTTGCACAATAGTCTTGTGTCAAAACTAGGATGTTACAGTCTGGGTGGGTGGACAACTACACAGTTAAAAAGCTGATTGGATGGTCAAGCTCAGAAAGTAGTGACTAGTGGGTTGCACTCTACATGGAGGCTGGCCACAAATGGAATACCACTTGTTGGTTCTTTCCTGGGACCTGTTCTGTTCAGCATCTTTACCAACAACCTGGAGGAGGTGATGGAGTGCAGTCATCAATTTGGGTGGTAGGGGAGATAACCCCAAGGGCAGAGCTGTCATTTAGAGAGACCTAGACAGGCTGGATTAATGGGTTGACAGGAATCTTATAAAATCATAGAATCATAGAGTGTTTTGGGTTGGAAGGGACCCCTAGAGGTCATCTAGTCCAACCCCCCTGCAGTGAGCAGGGACACCGCTAACTAGATTAGGTTGCTCAGAGCCCCGTCCAACCTGGTCTTGAATGTTGCCAGGGATGGGGCCTCCACTACCTCTCTGGGCAACCTGTTCCAGGGTTTCACTACACTCATTGTAAAGAATTTCTTCCTTATATCTAGTCTAAACCTACCCTGTTTTAGTTTAAAACCATTACCCCTTGTCCTGTCACAGCTGGCCCTACTATAAAGATTTTCCCCGTCTTTCCTATAGGCTCCCTTTAAGTACTGGAAGGCCACAGTAAGGTCTCCCTGCAGCCTTCTCTTCTCCAGGCTGAATATCCCCAACTATCTCAGCCTGTCCTCACAAGGGAGGTACTGCAGCCTCGGATCATTTTAGTAGCCCTCCTCTGGACCTGCTCCAACAGTTCCATGTCCTTCTTGTGCTGAGAGCTCCAGAGATGAATGCAGTACTCCAGGTACTACAAATCAAAAAGGACAAATGTAAAGTCCTGAAGCTGGGAAGGAAAAACCTCTTGCAATGGTACTTTATCCAAAAAGCAAACCCAAGCACATCTTGCAGAGGAAGGCAGCCAAACAGACATTGGATTTGTTTGCTGTTGCAGACTGTCCTATCTTAACTTACAGGAAGATCTGGAGAAGAAGAGCAGTTGTATGGCATAGCACAGCATTTTCTTGCTTCTTCATCTCCACCTGCTTTTCTAGCCCCCATTTCTGATCAAAGACAAATTTAGTGCCACTCTCCTGTTGCCTCGGAGAGCTGTGGTAGAAACAAATAGTTTCTTTTTCTGTTCTATGTAATTTACTATGTCTGCTTCCATTCTGTGTCATTGCTGTGCCCAGGCAAAGGAGATATACACCTGTAGTCAGCAGAAGATTTAATGCTGGTGCAACTTGGTTTGGCTGAGCAGAGGCCATGGAGAGAGTGTTATCTCTGTACATTACTTGGCTTTAATCATCTAGGAGAAAGTTTGATCTTACCCTCATAGCATTTTTTTTGTTATACAAGGTTGGATAACGTCTTACCTGAACAGATCACTCCTGTATCAAAGTAATGAGGGCAGGTAAAAGCACCCCATCCTGGATGTGAGCAGTTCCAGAGAGTGGCTTCATCACCACGGCAATTAACTCTATACAACCACGTTGGTCCAGATCCTTCTCCAAAAGAAGCTTGATTAAGGGCCTGAATAGCAGATCCACATCGTAGTTGCTTACAAACAACCTCAGCATCTTGTGTGGTCCAGTCACCATCGCACACAGTTCCCCACTGCTCCTCATGTTTTATTTCCACTCTCCCAGAGCAGGGGCCAGTTCCATTTGACAGCCTCAATTCATCAGCACCTTCATACACAGAGACAGAGCAAGATTATGGAAAGGACAGTGCCTAATCACAATCACCTATGGCAGATGGTTAATGAGATGATTATTATTACTCTTAATTTACTTTTAAATCAGACTTATTTGGTTCATGTTTCTAAATAGTGCAACTTAAAGTTTTTTTGCAGGGAGTTGTGTCTGTATTTATAAATTTGAGCTAACTGCAATTCTGAAATTTCTACAAAGTTATTTATAATGACATGTGAGCTTTCTCTTCTTCTGACCTATGAGGGGTGGGAAATGCTGAGTAATGTCCCTGCTGTGTGAATCACAAAGGCTTCAATAGGAACTATTCCTTTCTCTCTTGTTCTGCAGTGAAAATATCCATCTGAAAATGTTCACTAGGCACCAGTTTTTTCATTCCTGTGTTCAGTATAGTGTGAAGAAGCAATTTCCCTTGTCTGTTTCAACTTCTTCCTCTCAGACAAGCTATTACTTGCAATTTAGTGCCCCAATACTCTTTATTCTTTCCCTCCTCTCCTGCCCTATCCACAGGTCCCCTAGTCAGGGGTACCTGACGAGAGAAAAGAATTACTCCTGAGGGATGGCAAGCAGAGAATTACTCATGAGGGGTGGTCCTCATCGGAGATGCAGCAGCATAAGCAGAAGACAAATAGGTAGGTCTTCATGTTGTTCCCCATGCCCCACCATCTCTTGAGGTGGGGCTGATGCCCAAAGAACCCTCTTTTCCTGCTCTGGTCCCAGGTCTGCCTCTTTCCTTTGATATGGATACACATTTCCCAGTCCTTTTACCTGTCAATTCACAAAATAGCATTACAGTCATCACAGAGAACCCGAAGAAGAGCCTGACAGAAGACGGAAGACGCACATGTTAGTTTCTTGCTTTGCAGTGTCGGACTGCTACCATAGATGCTTCAAATATTATACAGTAACTTAGCACAGGGACTTAAAGGCTAGAAAACACAGGGACAATTTTGTTGCATTCAAATGCAGGAATGATGGTGGAACACAGAAGCAGTTTGTAGGAAGCCAAACTTCACCAAGGCCTTCTAGGACCCAAGAAACACAGGGGAACAGGTTTGAGTCTGCGTCTTACACAGACACAGTAAACATTGGAAAAATGGAAGCGGGTAGTCTAAGATGTAATGATACTTAAAGGAAAAAAAAAAGTGGACTTCTGCAGGAATTGTCTTAAGGTTTTTTCCCAGTCAGGAATTTTAAGGCAAGAGTTTTGGAACATCTTTTTCATAAAAAAGATTCTTTACTTGCAGAAAGGTTCATATCTGCTTGAATAAAAAGCATACACAGAATCACAGAATCATAGAACATGTTACTATTCTGAATTGACATAGACTGATTTTCTGTAGATGCTTGTGAAAACAAATGTTGAAACAAAAAGCCCTCAAATCTTCTGCGAAATTCCATCAAACCCAGTCACTGTTATAATTAAACAACAGTATGGATGGCATTCATTTGTTAGGTTATGTGATAGAAAGCTTGTCTCCCTGTGTAAAGGAGAACAGAGGAACAATGGCAGGCAGGCCCTGCCCTGACACCATCTAGGGCTCTCACAGCAGAGTGGTCGGCCCCATTGTCCAGGTGTGAAACCCATCAGATGAATCAACATGAGGGCTTTCTGGAGCAAGTAGGCCTGAAGCGGACACCTAATCAAGATGTTTTGAAACCATTTTAAACTTGGCAAGCAAACCCAAGATTCATGTACCTTCAGCTGAACTACCCTCGTTATGATACTAAACATCATGGCCCCAGGTCAAAGGACCCTTGCCCATAACTAGACCCTTCCTTACAGGGCATGTACATGGTATACAAAGAAAGGACACTGTAGCTTTAAATGAATATGAAGTTTGTGAGAGCCAATAAGAAAGGGATGTGATTTGGTATGGTTGCAAAATAACTGATAACTGTTGCTCTAAGTGTATAAAAAGCTGCCATCTGATCACCAAGGCATGCTAGCTTTGTGGAGCTACCACCTAGCACCCTCCTCTGCAGAAATGAAATAAATATGCAGTGTCTCTCCTGAGTGTGTGACAATTGATTTACTGCACACTGGGCCACTAATCTGCTTTTTGGACAACAATAGTAGCTTGTATGGGGCTATGTTTTGGATTTGTCATGATAACAGTATTGATAATGTCACCAAAATCGGGAAGAATGAACCTCGTAACACCAATGTAGTGTTAAAAGGCAGACATTCTTTATTCACGGTGCCGGATGCACGGGGGATTGCTCCACCTAACGTGCATACCTTCAAGCGACAACTTGTCCCGTTTATATGTAGCAAAGTATTACATATGTATGAAGTTTCCCAATGTGCCTATACATATGCATAACCTGTCTCCGCTTTGTATTTAAATTAGCTTCAGGAGGTCATTTCCATAAGTCCCTCCCTACTGTGCCTCCTTGTGGTGGTCATCAGGGGTTGTGGGGATGAAGGCTGATGGCTCCTCTCTGTCACTGCTAGTAACCCCTTGTTCTTGCACAGACTCAGTTGCTCCTTGGCTCTTGCCCAAACTGCAGGGTCGATGTAAACCAGTTCTTAAGGTAAACTCCTGGTTCTTATCAAAAACTGTCCTTCGTAAGGAGCCACAAATCTTCCTGCGTCAATTAGTTCTCATTCCTTCTAGTCTAGCAACCTTGGCAAACCGTTATTATCCTTTTGCTTCATCCCCTCCCGATTCTTCTCGTCCTTGAATAGGGTTCTAAATTTACTAAGTAACTATACTATGGACTTTAGAAAAACATCCAAACTAGACATTACTGATTTTAGCAAAGCAACAGCAAACTAAACAATACTGACTTTAGCAAAGCGTCAGCAAACTAGACAATAAGGCCTAAATCTTATGCATATAAGCTGCTTACATCTGGGGGTCTTTTGACCCTTAAGGTATCAATAACACAGGGGTGTTTTAGTTATTGCTGAGCAGTGCTTGCACAGCATCAAGGCCTCTTCTGCTCCTCACACCGCCCTGCCAGTGAACAGGCTGGCGGTGCGCAAGAAGTTGGGAGGGGACACAGCCGGGACAGCTGATGCCAACTAACCAAAGGGATATTCCATACCCTATGACATCATGCTCAGCAATAAAAGCTGAGAAGGAAGGGGGGACGTTCAGAGTAACAGTGTTTGTCTTCCCAAGTAACCATTAGATGTGATGGAGCTCTGCTGTCCTGGAGATGGCTGAACATTTGCCTGCTGATGGGAAAGCAGTGAGTGAATTCCTTATTTTACTTTGCTTCTGTGCACAGATTTTGCTTTACCTGTTAAACTGTCTTGATCTCAACCCACGAGTTTTTCTCACTTTTACCCTTCCCAATCTCTCCCCCATCTGTGACTGTTCACTCTACTCCTGCTCAGATTTTGGCTACCCCAGCTCATGCTAAGGCCTGATGTATGCTGGGAGCAGCGCCATTAGGTCAAAGCAAAAACACTGTATAGGTGAGACAGGTGCCCAGAAAGAGCTAAAGGGCCATGATGCAGCCATGATCACCTGCAGAGTGCTGGCTCCTGCAGCCATCATCTTTGTATGGCAGTTTCTTCAGAATCTGCTAACTTATGGAAATGGTATAGACCAAACTTCCAGGCTGGAAGGTATGGAGCATCAGCTTACTCAAAAAAAGCCTTTGAAGCAAATCCAACAGCAGCTGGACTGCTGAAGCATTCATGCTTCCCAGTGAGATACAGGGAACGCCCGC
The DNA here is from genome assembly GCA_034008185.1 of Gorsachius magnificus. Taxonomy (NCBI): domain Eukaryota; kingdom Metazoa; phylum Chordata; class Aves; order Pelecaniformes; family Ardeidae; genus Gorsachius; species Gorsachius magnificus. The sequence goes on from CM067081.1 coordinate 132,918,397, forward strand.
ACTGTGATGGAGGAGGAAGGATGAGCACTCTCACCATCAGCTAGGTAACTAATTATCTTTTTTTTTTTTTTTTTTTTTTCTCATAGATGCACTAATTAAGAGTTACGTGTTATAAGTTATGAAACTTTATGACTTGAATCAGTGAATTCATATGATGGACTAGTCTGGACAAAGGGGAAATGAGCCCCTGTTGTTATGATTGCCTATTGTATTTCTTAACAAGCTCCTAAAATAAAGTTTAATTCACAGAGTACATTGTCCTGTAAATTTGAGAGATCCAAAGAGACTGTGACACCCATCCTGCCAGGGGAGAGTGAACGAGCAGCTGTGTGGTGCTTAGCTGCCTGCTGGTGTTAAACCACAACAGGTCCCAGCAACTGGAGTGAGTCACAGTACCACAGGTCAGTGCGTGATTGCTAGTGAAGGTCAAGCTGGACTAGCCAGCGAGTAAGTTAATTGGCCTGGGAGCCAAGTATGTGTATGTGTCTCTGTGAGAGAGGCAACTGGAGAAGTTGGCTACTAGAGGGACCAGAGAGTCCAGGCCAACTACTGGAGAGATGGTAAGGTGGGGGCCAACTCACACATTTGCATGTCTGTCAATGTATGAGGCAATTACAGAGCCTGAGGATCCAGGACCAGGTACTGGATGGGCTGATGTCCTGGTTTCAGCTGGGACAGAGTTAATTTTCTTCCTAGCTGCTAGCATAGTGCTGTGTTTTGGATTTAGTGCTAGAAGAATGCTGATAAAACCCTGATGTTTTAGTTGTTGCTAAGTACTACCTAGACTGGTCAAGGACTTTTTCAGCTTCCCCTGCTCTGCCAGGTGCACAAGAAACTAGGAGGGACCCAAACTGACCAAAGGGCTATTTCATACCATCTAATGTCATGCTCGGTGGGGGGAAGTTAGCCAGGGGGAGAGGGATCGCTGCTTGGGACAGGCTGGGCATTGGTCAGCAGGTGGTGAGCAATTGCATTGAGTATCACTGGTTTTGTATAACCTGTATATTGTATTATTATTATTATTATTATTATTATTATTATTATTATTATTATTACTACTACTACTTTTTTCCTTCTACTGTTTTATTAAACTGTCTTTATCTCAGCCCAGGAGTTTTAACCTTTTTTTCCTGATTCTCTCTCCCATCCCACTAGGGGGTGGGTGTGAGCAAGTGACTGTGTGGTGTTCAGCTGCTTGTGGGTGCTCAACGTAAGGCTCAAAGGGCTTGAGAAAACAACATAGTAACCAGAGCTTATTAAGGAATTCATATCTGTTAACAGTTGCAGATCGTGATATTGATTCATCCATTCTCGATCTTAGTTTATCTGATCTGCACCATGCTCCTTTCTTTGCTGTACATGTTAAAAGTTGGTGTTGGTTTTTGCAGTTTCCTGTGCTCTGCAGTGATTAGTGATGTTTTACTTGGGCGACTTGCTATTAAAACACTGACCTTGAGCCTTATCTGGTATTTGGGTTTCATACCGAAGTCTTTGCTGTACTTTGGGTACCACCTTGTGGAGAAAATTAGCAATTATACATCTGCTTCTGAGATGTTTGTAGTGGAGGAAATACAGAATGGCACCTTTGCTACCTTCTTTTATGATGTTTCCTCCTTCATTACAATTTTTCAGTATCTTGAACATCCTTGGATAGTTAAGATATATCTATTGGTATTTATTTGAAATGTTGTTTCAGTTTTGTCCATGGTTAGTAAGCAATTTAAGAATACCATCCAGAGATCTGCCCCAAGGCTGGTTAGTTATGAGTGGCAGGTTGTTTGGGGTAGTATGGGCAAATGCCGAGGATGGTAGGCACCTCTAGTGTTTTGGAAGTTCACCCCTGAACAAGTGAAGATTCCTGAAAAATTAGTAGAATATTTCGAAAAAGTATGCTGTCACCCTGGCAATTCTAGGGAGACACAAATCACTGCAATGTGCTGGGGCCTGGCCCATGCTTACCAAGCCCTGTTCAACACTATTCAATACATTCAAAGGGAAGAGAAAGTCTCTGCATCTGATGACAAGGCCACAGCCACTGCTGCTACTCCAACCCCGGCCACAGGCACTGCAGCTGAACCAGGGAACCAACCCGTGCCTATATCAGTCGCCCCTATATACAAGAAGAAATCTTGGAAGTGAAAGTCAGCTTGTTTAGAAATGGAGAATGAAAGAGCTGGGCCATTACAAGAAGAAGAGGAGGAAGAGCTCATAAATGAGATGGAAACCACCCAATCCCTATCCTTGAGTGAGCTGTGAGATATGCAAAAATATTTCAGCTGTCATCCAGGTGAGCAGATTGTCACCTGGCTGCTCTGATGCTGTGATAATGGGGCCAACAGCCTGGAACTTGAGGGTAAGGAAGACAAGCATCTGGGATCCCTTTCTAGGGAAGGGGGCATTGACAAAGTGATTGGAAAAGGGGCACAAGTCCTCAGCCTCTGGAGGTGACTACTGTCAGGCATGAAGGAAAGATATCTCTTCAAGGAAGATGTCATATATTGCCCAGGCAAATGGAACACCATGGAGAGAGGTATCCAGTACCTGAGAGAATTAGCCGCCCTGGAGGTGATTTATAGTGACCTGAACAATGAACAGTTACCCAAAGATCCAGGTGGAGTCTGGTGAACATGACCCATGTGGTGGAAGGTGGTATGGAGCACACCAGCATCATAGGCCAACTTGTTGGCAATACTGAACTGAAAATATGAGGAGGGACCAACGGTGGATGAAGTGGCTAGCCTACTCCAGGAATACAAAGAAAGTTTCTCTTCCTCCCTTGTCTTGGCTGTGGAGAAACTGTCCCAGGAGTTCTGGCAACTCAAAGAGGGTATGTCTTACTCCCCACCTGTATGGACCAGTATCTCGGCCATTAGGAGTAAGCATCCCTCTGCTCAAGAGAGAGGATATTGAGGGTACACACCATGGGGCACCCTATTGTTTTACCTACATGACCACAGAGAAGACATGAGGAAATGGGATGGAAAACCTACCTCGATCCCAGAGACATGGGTATGTGACTTGCAAAGAAAAACAATCACAAAAGCGGGTTCTTCCAGGAAACTTGCTGCTCCAGTTTCCAGTGATGGAGTAGACATAGTAGAGATAGAGTTGCTGCAGACAGAGTAGAAGGGCTGATCTTATTTCTGATTGTGATGAAGGAACTCCTGAATCATACACACAAAACATGAGTAACTGTGACCAGGACTAGAGGGGCCCTGCCTCCAGCCAGGTGGAGGAAAAGGACAACCAGGTTTACTGGACTGTGTGAATTCGATGGCCTGGCATATCAGACACAGAGAAGTATAAAGCTCTAGTGTACATTGGTGCACAGTGTACCCTAATGCCATCAAGCTACACAGGGGCAGAACCCATCTGTATTTCTGGAGTGATGGGGGAATCTCAACATCTAACTGTATTGGAGGCCACATTGAGCCTAACTGGAATGAGTGACAAAAGCACACCATTGTGACTGGCGTCTTTGGCATAGACTACCTCAGGAGAGGGTATTTCAAGGACCCAAAAGGGTTCTGGTGGGATTTTGGTATAGCTGCCTTGGAGACAGAGGAAATTAAGCAGCTGTCTACCTTGACTGGTCTCTCAAAGGACCCTTCTGTTGTGGGGTTGCTGAGGGTTGAAGAACAACAAGTGCCGATCGCCACCACAACAGTGTACCAGTGGCAATATCACACCAACCGAGACTCCCTGACCCCATCCATAAGTTGATTCATGGACTGGAGGGCCAAGGAATGATTGGCAAGACTTGCTCACCCTTTAAAAGTCCCATATGGCCAGTGTGAAAGTTTAATGGAGAGTAGACACTAACAGTAGACTATTGTGACCTGAATGAAGTCACACTGCTGCTGAGTGCTGTCGTGCCAGACATGCTAGAACTTCAATATGAACTGGAGTCAAAGGCAGCCAAGTGGTATACCACAACTGATATCGCTAATGTGTTTTTCTCAATCCCTTTGGCAGCAGAGTGCAGGCCACAGTTTGCTTTCACTTGGAGGGGCATCCAGTACACCTGGAATCGATTGACCCAGGGGTAGAAATACAGCCCTACCATTTCCCATGGACTCATTCAGACAGCACTGGAACAGGGTGAAGCTCCAGAACATCTGCAATATATTGATGACAACATCATGTGGGGCAATACAGCAGAAGAATTTTTTAAGAAAGGGAAGAAAATAGTCCAAATCCTTCTGAAAGCCAGTTTTGCCAAAACCCAAAGTAAGGTCAAGGGACCTGCACAGGATCCAGTTTTTAGGAATCAAATGGCAAGATGGATGTAATCAGATCCCAATGGACGTGATCAACAAAATAACAGCTATATCCCCACCAACTAGCAAAAGTGAAACACAAGCTTACTTGGTGTTGAGGGGTTTTGGAGAATGCATATTCCAAATTAGAGCCTGATTGTAAGCCCTCTACCAAGTGACCCAGAAGAAGAATGATTTTAAATGGGGCCCTGAGCAATGACAAGCCTTTGAACAAATTAAACAGGAGATAGTTCATGCAGTAGCCCAGGCAGGACAACATGTAAAAAATGTGCTCTACACCACAGCTGAGGAGAGTGGCCCTACCTGCAGCCTCTGGCAGAAAACACCAGAGAAGACTCGAGGCTGACCTCTAGGGTTTTGGAGTCGGGGATACCAAGGATCCGAGGCCCGCTATACTCCAACTGAAAAGGAGATATTAGCAGTATATGAAGGGGTTTGAGGTGCTTTGGAAGTGATTGGTACTGAAGCACAGCTCCTCCTGGCACCCCGACTGCCGGTGCTGGGCTGGATGTTCAAAGGGAGGGTCCCCTGTACACATCATGCAACTGATGCTACGTGGGGTAAGTGGGTCACACTGATCACACAATGAGCTTGAATAGGAAACCCCAATTGCCCAGGCATCTTGGAAGTGATCATGGACTGGCCAGAAGTCAAGGATTTTGGAATGTCACCAGAAGAGGAGTTAGTATGTGCTGAAGAGGCCCCACTGTACAATAAACTGCCAGAAAACGAGAAACAACATGCCCTGTTCACCGATGGGTTCTGCTGTCTTCTGGAAAGCATTGGAGGTGGAAAGCTGCTGTATGGAGTCTTACACGACAAGTCGCGGAGACTGCTGAAGGAGAAGGTGAATCAAGTCAGTATGCAGAGGTGAAAGCCATCCAGCTGGCTTTAGATATTGCTGAATGAGAAAAATGGCCAGTGCTCTATCTCTATATGGACTCACAAATGCCCTGTGGGGGTGGTTGCAGCAAAGGAAGCAGAGCAACTGGCAGTGCAGAGACAAACCCATCTGGGCTGCTGCATTGTGGCAAGATATTGCTGCCCGGATAGAGAACCTGGTTGTAAAAGTATATCACGTAGATGCTCATGTACCCAAGAGTTGGGCCACTGAAGAACATCAAAACAACCAGCAGGTGGATCAGGCTGCTAAGATTGAAGTGGCTCAGGTGGATCTGGACTGGCAACACAAAATTGAATTATTTCTAGCTCGGTGGGCCCATGACACCTCAGGCCATCAAGGAAGAGATGCGATGTATAGATGGGCTTTTGATTGAGGGGTGGATTTGACCATGGTTGTAGAGAACCATTACTGAATGTAGTTTGTCTCGACATTGCCATTGTACCACTGTTTCCCACCACTCAGAAGGTCCTGCCCTCATGGTCTGCAGACAAAACAACACCATGTGCCTGCACAAGGCCCAAGGCACAAAAAAGGTAGAAGGCATCTGAAGGAGACAGCATGTATGGCACGAACTGCACGTACGCCAGTGCGATCTGCACATGAGCAAGGGACCCCAACCCCTATAAAAGGAGTGTGTGCGGTCCAGTAGGGGGGTGTGTCTTTCCTGTCTTCATCCCTCCCCTTCGGGCCTCTTGGAACCCGCCTCGTTGAAGTCAGCATCACGTGGACTGAACCTGGAGTAGCAGACGGGGGCGCCGGAGCGTTGACTGCACCACAGATGGAGGCGCCAGAGCATCGCTGGACCCGGGGCGGTAGTAGCTAGTCCTCTCTTTTTCTCTCTCTCTCGTTCACCCCGTCCTCCCTGATGTAAACCCACTCCCTTTTTAGCTCTCCTTTTCTCTCATCCCCCTTTTTTCCCTCTTTTTTTTCTTCGTTCTTCCCCTTTGCCTTTCCCCATTCACCTCCTCTGTTACCTCCTCACGTGGTTCCTTCCTCCCTCCATGTCAAAAATAAAGTTGAAAGGTTGTACGACATTTGACCAGATTTAGTGTCTTAATCTCGTCCTTGGGATTCTATCGAAACCTCCCCAACATTGGATCGGGACAATGGTCACTATTGCACAGATTATCCATGAATGTGAAACGTGCTGCAATCAAACAAGCCAAGTGGTTAAAGCCTCTTTGGCATGGGGGATGGTGGCTGAAATATAAATATGGGGAGGCCTGGCAGATTGATTATATCACACTCCCACAAACCTGCCAAGGCAAGCACTACGTGCTCACCATGGTGGAAGCAACCACTGGATGGCTGGAAACATACCCTGTGCCCCATGCCACCACCTGGAACACTATCCTGGGCCTTGAAAAGCAAGTCCTATGGTGACATGGCACCCCAGAAAGAACAGAGTCAGACAACGGGACTAATTTCCAAAACAACCTCATAGACACCTGGGCCAAAGAGCATGGCATTGAGTGGGTATAACACATCCTCTATCATGCACAAGCCTCTGGGAAAATTGAACGATACAATGGACTGTTAAAAACTACACTGAAAACAATGGGTGGCAGAACATTCAAACATTAGGATAGACATTTAGCAAAAGCCATCTGGTTAGTCAGCACTAGAGGATCTGCCAACTGAGCTGGTCCTGCCGAATCAAACCTCTTATGCACTGTAGAAAGGGATAAAATCCCTGTAGTGCATGTAAAAAACATACTGGGGAAGACAGTCCGGGTTACTCCTGTCTTGGGCAAAGGCAAACCCATTCGTGGGATAGCTTTTGCTCAAGGACCTGGGTGCACTTGGTGGGTGATGTGGAAAGATGGGGAGGTCTGATGTGGACCTCAGAGGGATTTGATTTTGGGTGAAAATAGCCAATGAACTGAATTGTATAATGTTAATTGCTGTATAATACAGTATGTCATCATTTTTATTATTGCTATATATCCTATCAATGGTATAGCAGTAAGAATCGCCCAGATTAATGAAGAATGAATTTTGAAGAAACTGAGGAAGTGCAGCAGATGGAACCAGAACTGACTTCAGCATGCAACAACCCAACACCAGACCCCACCTCTCCTGCCCTGAAAGACTGTTACGACAGATGGAGCCCAAAACTGTGGACTAAATGAACCCAATGGACATTTTAGAGGGATGGTCCATAGACTAAGGAAATAATATCTGTGTGTATGTATCAAAAAATGGGAAATTGGTGGTGATTAATTAGAATGTATTGTAAGGGTAGGACCTAAGCATGACATAAATGGTATAGAATAAGGGGTGGATAATGTCCTGGTTTCGGCTGGGATAGAGTTAATTTTCTTCACAGAAGCTAGCATAGTGCTGTGCTTTGGATTTAGTACTAGAAGAATGTTGATAACACCCTGATGTTTTTAGTTGTTGCTAAGTAGTGCTTAGACTAGTCAAGGACTTTTTCAGCTTCCCCTGCTCTGCCAGGTGCACAAGAAGCTGGGAGGGGGCACATCCAGGACAGCTGACCCCAGCTGGCCAAAGGGCTATTCCAGGTCATATAACATCATGCTCGGCAGGGGGAGTTAGCCAGGGGGGAGAGGGATTGCTGCTTGGGACAGACTGGGCATTGGTCAGCAGGTGGTGAGCAATTGCATTGTGCATTACTTGTTTTGTATAATCTGTATATTCTTCTATTCTTATTCTTATTCTTATTCTTATTCTTATTCTTATTCTTATTATTATTATTATTATTATTGCTTTCTTTTCCCTGCTAATGTTTTATTAAACTGTCTTTATCTCAACCCATGAGTTTTATCTTTTTTTCCTGATTCTCTCCCCCATCCCACTGAAGGAGGGGAATGAGCAAGCAGTTAAGTGGTGTTCAGCTGCCTGCTGACGCAACAGCTCAGTGCCTGGAGGAATGCAAATTGTATGTATTTGCATACTTCCCACTGATAGACTTTTATTCTGATCAGCCGGACAGGAAAACATAGAATCATAGAATCACAGAATGGTTTGCATTGGAAAGGACCTTAAAGTTCCAATCCTCCTGCCACGGGCAGGGACATATTTAACCAGATCAGGTTGCTCAAAGCCCCATCCAACCTGGCCTTGAACACTTCCAGAGATGGGGCATCCACAAGTTCTCTGGGAAACCCGTTCCAGTGTTTCACCACCCTCATTGTAAAAAATGCTACTTGTTCTGTCACTACAGGCTGTGGTAAAAAGTTTTTTTCCATCTTTCTTATAAGGCCACAAGGAGGTCTCCCCAGAGCCTTCTCTTCTCCAGGCCAAAAAATCCCAGCCTTTCCTCATAGGAGAGGTGTTCCAGCCCCTTGATCATTTTTGTGGTCTTCCTCTTCACCCACTCTAACAGGTCCATGTCTCTCTCCTGCTGAGGACCCCAGAGCTGGATGCAGCTTTTGGGGCATGGAGGATCATTCAGATTGATCACACAGCTAGCAAAAGTTTGCAGGACAGACACGTCAGAAGCCCAAACTTTGGTCCCAAATTAGCACTGTTTCAAAACCTGAGACACAATGGAAAATTAAAGTAAACATCTATAGAACACGTTTGATCCAATTGTCAGTGTCTTGAGTGCACTAATAATCCTTAATGGCCTTGACCTTCCCCACCAGGGGTCTCCACCCAGACACTCTGCCCGTAGGTCCAGGCCTCCATTTAAGCACAGGCCTGGGCCTTCTGTCCCTGCCTGAGCTACATTGTAGGTGCATCTGTGTTCAACTCTGGCACAGCTGTGCCTGGGCATGGGCCCTGTTGATCTGTACTCTGAGACACCGACTGACTTCTCGGCTTGACCTTGGACCTGCCTCATCACCATGAACTTGCCTGATGATTTGAGGCAAGTTGGAAACAAGAGTTGAACCCAACTGCCACCCCTAGGTCTGCTGTGCTTGCCTCTCTTGGGTGCTGCAGGGCTGGTGGAGGGCCCAGCCCTGCCAGACATGTTTCTGCAGCTGGCCCTTGCTGTACCCTCATACCAACTCTACAGCTCACAACTCATAGGAGTCACCTCTCCAAAGGTGACACAGTCAGCTAAGACAGACACAGTTCTTAGTGAGTAAGATTGCACTGGAAGCAAGAAAGGTGTCAGAACCTGACCAGGTGCCCCAAAGAAACCTGCACCACTCATTATGACCCAGCACTGGGCAGCGATGCAGACAGAAAACAGTGCAGCTGTGCACAACTTGCAAATAGTCCAGAAAGACACCTCTCAGAGATCATCTCCTATCAGCGATATTTGACAAGTGACACAAGATAATTCATTTACACTAAGAGCCTTGGGTTTTCCAGTAAGAGTTTTCAAAACAATCTGGTGTGGAAAATACCACCTTCCCTCTCTTCCTCAAAAGAGAGAGGTGTTCATACATATCACACTGCTTGCTGTCATTTGGGATTGTGGAACAAGAATATATAATTTTTCTTTGCATTTGAAAACAAATCTAATTCCTCTCACTATTCCCTGTAAGTATGTCAGTCTTAACTCATGAACTGATGTGAATGCAGCTACTTCCTTCAGTAACGAACCATTGTTTCATTTCTTATTCCAGAATAAACTGCTGGCAGTAGTCAACTAAAAGGCAATTTTGCCTCCATCTCCATGTGGTCTGTAGCCTGATTCCTCCCTGCTTCATCAGACACAGAAAATATACCTTTGACACATGATCACCTCATATATACACCAAGGTTTTACCTCTTTGCTAACACTGCTGGACTTCCTCACAATTTCCTGCCTATCATTTAGATTCGAAAACTCAAAAAGTTTAAGGGAGATTATTCAAGTGACTGACAATTACTAATTTCCAAAACCTATTTTTGTCTGCAAACTGTCCTCTATCCTCAATTTTTCTGAGTAAGAAAGTCTTTTGCATACATAGCACAAGCCTCTGATAACTATGAAATCCCTTTGTACTTGCAATACAAGGAATACTCTCAGAAGGAGTATAATCTTTCTGCACTATGTCTTTTAATATTCTTCTGAAAGATGTTCTGGAGAACAACCCGTTTTTTTTGAAGAATATAGTCCAAATAAGACTTTTCTCAGCTAAAAAAGATATATGTTTAAAAAAGAAGTAACTTCTAAGAAAAGTTAAATTCATAATATATTATTTAAAGGAACCAGATAACCTATTTCCATTAACCATATCCAGGAGTAAAACAAACAGCTCCTCACTTGACTGATTGACCTCTCTGCATTTGAGTTTTTAAATAATCCAACATCTGATGTTTTCAACACGATAGCACGCAAGGCTGGATGCAGAGGTAGGCATGACCCAATCAACAGGCTTAAATATTCCCTAATCAAAACTATCATTTACTGTGATCAGTCTTATGATACCTACAGGCACACTTTTGTATTTCCTCACACTCCATAGCATGTCCCACAAGTGCCTTCACTGAATTCAGTGGTACTAGTCACCGAGTGAGTTTCTGCTTGGATAAGAAGGCATCAGATTTTCGCTTGCTTCAGCTGAAGACTTGGTTCCCCTCGTGGGCCAGGGATGAGAACGAGCTGTGCATCCCTGTACCCCGACCCTGAGCGGAGGTTTTCAGCACACACGTGCCCCCGGGGCTGCAGGTTTCCCACTCACTCCCCGATGGCCGTGCCCCCACACTGCCTGTGCGGTGCCACCCTCCCTGGGGACCAGCAGGGGGCTGCGGCAGCGTGGGGAGCGCTGGTGCCACCGGCATGGAGGTGCAGACGATGGGTGCTGATGACAGTGTCGAGGTAAAGCTACTCTTGCCTGCATCTGCCAGCGAGCCACTCTGGTACTACTACTCCCTGCGACTAAAAAGAAGTCGGCAGAAAACTTACTTTCCTTTCTACAGAACTGCTCATCTGACACTCAAACATTGCTACAAGGATGCCTAAATGCAAATGTTTAGTATTGTTCTTCACACTCCTTTGCACAGAAAGACCTGTGCCTCCTTCCCGTCCACCTGAGCTGTGACTGCATCCACACAACTGGTAAGAACCTTTAAGACTAGGGCTCTGCTACATCAAAGTATCAATCATGAAGTCTTGTTCTCATCATATGGGGATGCGACCACCAGCCATAATGCCATAGTGCCACCTCCACGTGTACAGAGACAAAAATGGGTATTCCAAAACCTGGCTCTTGTCATCAGCTTCAAACATGTACGCATAGCTCTAGAAGAGCAGAGACACAAATAGCGATAAGCTTCAGATATACAGGAACAACTGAAGGGATGGTATGTTACCCAGCTAAGCTCTGCTGGACACACAGAGCGCGCGCAGCAATATCATTTGAACCAATGTTGAAAATAAGACCTGGAGTTATTCATTCTGTCTACACAGAGCTCAATAGGGGAGGCAAGACAGTAGTAAGGATACCCAGCTGGTTTCCATTACAGCTTAGCTGTTTACTAAACTTGGACTCAAATTCTTATGAGAATGGCCAGTCACTGATGTCTGAGTAAAATACAAAACTATTACAAATGGCTTACCCTTCTTTCTCTCAGGATCACCAAGGAGATTGAATAAAAGACAGAAATGTATTTAAACACCTTCTTGACACTTTGCCTTACAGGTTGATGGAATAACAATCTATTCATATTGAATTTACATTCCTTTCCTACCTCTCTGACTTACATGAAGTAAAGTATGTACTTACCCAGGGAGACCTGAATGGAGAGGAGAAGCAGCCACAACACCAGAGTAGAAAGATGTCCTTTAGTCGCCATCCTGATCATGGACAGATGACATTTCACCCTCTGTTAGGCACTGCATATACTAAACTCTGCATGGGTTTCTCTGTGTCTCACAAAGGACTACAAAGGAGGAAATATATAGATTCACATGCTAGCATGAACTATATGAAGGAACCAATAGAAATATTGTTCACCTTTTTAGACATTATCAACAGATTAATCTCAAATCTGAAAGAACCAAAACCTCCAATAAAATTTGAAAATTGTGCCTCTGACCATATATGAAGGATGATTGCGCTTCTGATGTCATCATCAGTATTGTCTTGTTTTACTATGGGACCAACATCAGTGGTACAGCCAGAGCGGTACGCAAAATGGTTATTTCTCACTTGACAAAGCGATGTGGAAGTGCAGAACATCGGTCATTTTATGAATCACTTTGGAAGAGAAAAAGGCGAAGAAAATCCCTAAACTTGTAGGTCATCCATCTCCTTGGGAGCGATTGTACTCTCACTGTAAAATCAACAGAAGTGGTGTTTATCACTAGTGGTAGTTCTGCGAGTAAAAAATGACACCCGCTCTGTTTTTGAGGCAAGGTCAGGGTTTCCTTATTCGGTCAAAACTTGAGACCTGTATGGACAGAAGCTCTTGAAAGATCACCTTCCTTAGGATGCGAATTACAGGACTTCCTGTTTCCTCTGCTGAGTTTCTTTTAGTTTCAGGCTATGTATTACCATTGCTGCTAGTTCTGCCCACTGCCTCATTCATTCCAGAATGATGAATTTAGGGAAATAAAAACTGCTGTTGATCAGACTGTGGCTACTTGACTCATTCTTCGCAACTGGAACAAATTAGAGAGCTATTCGTTCACACAGTCCTTTTTATGACATGAACACACATGCTCTTTTTGATGGAATCTATCTGGTGTTTATCCAGAATCCAGAGTTCAGTGATGTCCAAGCTGTTAGGTCCTTAGTACATCAACAAGTTCTGCAACCTCTTCTACTAGGCTTTGACTGCCAGTTCAAGGTCTGTATAACCTTGCAGCAGTGTAACCTTGGATTAAACTGCTGTGGAAAGAGCTGCATGAGGAAGAGCAGAGAAAAGTCTAGCCAGAGGCTGCCCATTCTTTGCTCAGGAGCTGCTCAGGAGCTCAGACGCTTGCCTGTGTTCTCTTCTAGACCTACACGACAGCCAAACTTGGCTTGAATTTTGCTGATCTGCTGACTTGATTTTATGGCTTGATCTTGGACCTACAACCTTAGTATGGTCTTGTTTGGATTTCCTGGACCGCTGACTTAACCTGCCTGCAGTCACCAGACCAATTCTGTTCTTTTTGTTTGGGTACTATGGGACTGTACCCCTTGGTGTGGATCCTGCCTCATGCCTGGCTTGCTGTCAGCTTCAGTACCTGGCTGATCTTCCCTTGCAGAGCAGCCTGCTTCTGCTCCCTCATACAGACCTCTGAAAAACAGAAAGTCACTGCCCACTCCATTGGAAATCTGGTCAAGGTGAAGAAAAAACCACTACAGATGTGTTACTGAGGGATAGACAAGGTATCCATTATAATGTCTGTTCCTGTACTAAGGTTCAGTGGTTTCACTTAGCACTCTTCCCCTTGCTGACTAGTAGCCATCAACAGAATTCTCACTGACATTTTAAACACACTCCAGGAAGTCTAAGAGTAAGATCTATTTCTCAGCATGCAGGGCCCTGATGACCACAATCTCCTTCATGGGCACTATGACCAAGTAACCAGATACATGCCAGTGCCTGTTAGAACTCCAGAATACTCAGATGGTACTCTCCTTTTCTTCTCTTTCCCATTGCATGCAGGGATGTCATCAGGATCAGTATTCACTTGGGTTGGGACTGGCAGCATGGATTCCCTTTGCTTAGTGGGCATGAGGGCTTACCTGAAAATCACAGTCCCCGTGATGGCTTTAACAAGTCCTGAATATGTCTGGTGACACCAGGATGTGTTTATAGTCAAATGACCAGGAGAAGACATCTATTCAAGGACAAGTTCGATGGCAACTTGACATCATGTCTGTCATCCAGCCTTACCCATCTAGCAATGTTTGTGAAGGACCTTAAAGTTATCTTCTCAGTAGACTTGGATACAGAATGTTCCTATATGGAAAAGTAATCCATTGGTTACCATTTCACAGGCCATCATAACTGTTAGTGTGCTTTGTCTGGATCGAGGGGCATTCTGGGACACCATCTATGCTCAGATAGCAGAAGAAAATCCAGCACCATCTCCACTAAGCACAAACATCTTGGTCTACATACCCAGAAGTTCTGCTCCTTCCTCAGATGGATGAAATACTCTCTACGTAACCCACCTACCCCCACCCCACCCCTGGTGAAACTATCTCCCTTCTTCACTTCTTTCCCTGGCCGCTTATAAGCCAGTCACAGGCTAAGGATTCTGTCATTTCTCTCCTAGAAATACGGATGCTGAGCAGGAATCTTGCATCTCTCTTTAAAGCTGCGTTCATCTGTCATAAACTGAGTACCTGTTTGAAAAAGATTCCCTGCCATCAGTTTCATCCCTCTGGAGGTTCATCCCCCCCTTTTCAGAGTACTCCCATGCTGGAGGCATGCAATAGAATGTGCTAGGGACAGCACTCAGCCTTGTGTGCTTGAGAACAAACTTTACAACTCTGTAACTAAAAATCATATTGCATATGGAGTTGCAGGGACACTGGTTAGCACACACCCTCGGACAGGAAGATGTAATAGGTGTTGGTGTCTAGAATCTGAAAGAGGTAGAAGACCCTCACATGAGCCATAATAAACTGAAATTTTGCAGCCAATAGTTAGTTTACATAAGAACGCAGGAAGAAGATACAGAGAGAATTTCCTGTGCTGCATGAGAAACATCATACTACTATCAATTGCCTTGCCTGACTTCCCTACTATACATTCTGAGCACAGAATGAAGTATATTTCTTCACAGAAATGAAATGGAGTCTGAGGATACTGATTGACAGCTGTTTCTTTGTTTGCCCAGCAGGTGCTTCAAGACATACTGCTTCTCCAGCAGTACTTTCTTCCAGGGGCTACTGTTGTCAGCTCTAGGCATACCTTCTGGCTAAGGATTACTTCTTGGTTCTTTTGCAAGAAAAATCTGGTGTTGATACAGTTTTCCTTACTGGGATGAGCAAAAATTAAGAGGTGGGCAGAGCCTACTGTTTTCCAGCTTGCAAGAAAGGAAGAAGAATAGTAGATATGGGGCAGGGCTCCAATCTTGTTGGAGCAGAGTGAAGCTTTGTTGTTCTCAGGATCTGTCCATATACAGGAGGTACTTACCTTCCTGCAAAATGGGCATACATGGTGGGAGCAGTCCAATAAATAGTCTCCAGATTATAACATAGGTATAGTGAGAGATTAGTAGGGTAGAAAAGACGGTTCTCTCTTCTCTTCTGATGCTCCTCAGTTCTGCAACTTTGCATTTCCAGACTGGCACAGATAAGGATGTTCTTGCACCATGGCTTTGAAGCAGGCTGCATGTGTACCACCCATGGGTTGTGCAGTGAGAGTAGTTGGAAGACTCGTGTGGCTGTACCCCACAGCTGAGAGGTGTGTAGGGACTGTTTTCACACAGACTCACCAGAGACAGCAAGTACCATGGAGACACTGGGGCTTTCATCTCCTAGAGCAAACAACGAAGGATGTGGTTAGAGGCTCATCTCTTTTTTTAAGCAGTCAGCACAAGTATTGTCTACAGTGCTAAGTAAAAGTTGGCCAGGGACTAATTCCTGGGTCTGGTGTCAAGTGGCACAGACTGACTTGCATCCACACTGCATGGGATTAATTCTCTCTATATCATGTTTCCCCTGAAATGCACCAAAGTAAACCTGAACCAGCACCTGAGCCACAGACAGACATTAAGCGCTTGAGTTTGCTTGCTTATTTCAGTGTAGGGTACCCACAGGGTCCCTCCCATCTCTCTGTCCTGCAGCTGAAAAGCTCCCTGATCTTCTTGAGACCATCCCCACGGCAGCATGGAGGATCCCTCCCCGTGCACACGAATATGAGGTATATAGAGTAGGAAGTAAGCAAGAAAAGTTATTCCTTGTAGTCTGTAAAAAACTTTCTTTCTAAAAGATTTTTCAAGATCTGGCAGTACAGAGCTGTCTAGTGGGAGATCTCTTAAGAAGCAGTTATAGTGGAGATGGCTAAGATGACCCATTAGCAAACTCTGTGCTGGATCATCTGGACTACAAAGGAACCTTTGCAGGATTTCAGACATGCGTATTTGTTTGGGGTAAGCAACAAAGGAGGCAGTACAGCCCCTTTTAGAGGATGGGAAAGGAAACATGGAAAACATGTTAGAGACCATCTTCTGAGAAACAGAGGTAAAGTAGAGAAAGTCATCGGTTAGAGGGACGGGAAAGAATGGGAATGGGTACCTCAGCTGTACTGAAACAGGATGGTGGTACTACTGTCCAGCAGGTAGACAGAGGGAATCTGTGGGGCAGGAGATCCAGGACATCAGCAGATCTGCAGGTCACAAAAAGCTTGGTGTCTCCATCTTCACCACTGGCAGGTTTGATCTCTGCATAACAAGAAGCCCCTGTGTCACAAACTGCTTCAAACTCTACCTCAGGGCTTTTCAAGAAGGCTAAAATAGGGATGTTGACATCCATAATTTCTGAGGCATCAGCTCTAGGCACGTCAGTATGAGACCTTCCTGAACCTTTCACACAGCAGACCCAGTGGCAGCCTGAGCAGAAATTCAGAAGAACAACTTTCTCTCAGAAGCAAAGGGGAACTGCTAGGCCTGCCATTTCCAATTTCCTAACTATTGCTGCAGAGGAGCACTTTGGTCTTGTGAGCTTTGATATAGTCAAAGGGACATCCTGAGGGTGGCTCAAGGCACAGGGATGGCAGCATGTGGTGACAAGGGAGCACAGACAGGCATTGTCTCCCTGGGAAGTGCCTGGTCTCTCTCTCAGCACCTGGAATCATGTCACCTGCCTCACTGAGATTCACACATCTGGTGGATTGCAGTGGAGTGAGAGAAAAGCTGCTCCTCCAGGCGATGGCTTAGGCCAATGGTATCTAGAAGATAAGTGGGGACATGATGAAAAGGTGGCAGGGTTGCCATGTTTTTTGCCTGTGCAAACCTGCAGCCTCATCAGAACCAATCTGATGTCCACTAAAGGAAATAGTAAGTGAAACCTGTTCAGGGATTGATGGAAAGGTCCAATGCAATCCCAGGGGCTGACAAGAGGAGTGGTACACTAGCACTGCAGAGACAGGACAGTGTGAAAGACAGATACACATTGATTTCCTTGGAGGTCCTACCCACTGCTGCAATACAGCAAAAGGACCCCCTTCTCATGTATCTGTGAAGGTTGCCAAAGGCTAGGACACTACCTGTACTAACACATGCATATTTTCTTGCATGTAAAATCATGTTATGTTTTATAGAGCAGATCATCTTGAGTGCTGTCACATGGCATGTACAAGACAACTGGGGAACCAGACCCAGTCAGCATGGGTTTATGAAAGGCAGGGCCTGCTTGACTGACCTGACCTTCTATGACAAGGTGACCTGCTTAGTGGGTGCAGGAAAGGCTGTGGATGTTGTTTACTTTAGTAAAGCCTTTGACACTTTGCCACAGCATTCTCCTGGAGAAACTGGATCCCCATGGCTTGGATAGGTGTACTCTTCGCTGTGTAAAAAACTGGCTGGATGGCTGGGCCCAAAGAGTTGTGGTGAATGGAGTTAATCCAGTTGGTGGCCGGTTACAGGTGGTGTTCCCGGAGATCAGTACTGGGGCCAGTTCTGTTTAATCTCTTTACCAATGATCTGGATGAGGGGATCGAGTGTACCCTCAGTAAGTTTGTAGATGACACCAAGTTGGGCAGGAGTGTTGATCTGCTCGAGGGTAGGAAGGCTCTGCAAAGGAATCTGGACAGGATGAATCAATGGGGCAAGACCAATTGTATGATATTCAAAAAGGCCAAGTGACAGGTCCTGCACTTGGGTCACAACAACCCCACACAATGCTACAGGCTTGGGGAAGAGTGGCTGGAAAGCTGCCCATCGGAAAAGGACCGAGGGGTGTTGATTGACAGCCAGCTCAATATGATCCAGCAGTGTGGCCAGGTGGCCAAGAAGGCCAAGAGCATCTTGGCTCGTATCAGAAATAGCGTGGGCAGCAGCACTAGGGAAGTGATTGTTGCCCTGTACTCAGCACTGGTGAGGCTGCACCTCAAATACTGTGTTCAGTTTTGGGCCCCCCACTGCAAGAAGGACATTTTGGTGCTAGAGCACATCCAAAGAAGAGCAACAGAGCTGGTGAAGGGTCTAGAGAACAAGTCTTTCAGTTTCTCAGAATAGGAATGTTTCTTTTTTAACTTTCCTTTTGTGTTGTGGTTTTTTTTCTTTTCTTGATGGTAAAGAGACTTTTGAAAGGCAAGTTCCATCTTATGTTTGCTTTCTTAAACAAATAGTGAAACTCATTTACTTCCTTCCTTTCTTAGAAGTAGTTTATGACAGGTCTTTAAATGTACTTTTTCCTAGTTCTTCCAAAACTCCCTTTTTGTTCAGAAAATAGGGTTTATTTGAATTAGGAATACAGAAAGCTATGCTGGATTTAATATGATGTCTGTTATTTCTATGTGTATGTATAGCAGAGGTGGAAGACATGCTTTAAATATTCAAGATGCTCTCTGTTCTCTCTGTTAGAGAGAATCCTTTGAATCTTTAGTAGTTCTTCCTTCTACAGTAGAGCTACATTTCCCCCTTTTCCTTAAAGCTCCTTACCTTTTTTTCCTTGCAATTGTCTGAATCACACTTTTTGTCTATTCCTAATTTCAGGTTTTACCTCTGTTTTCTGGGTCATGTCATACCCCAGTTCTGCTGCAACATTAATCCTATCAAAACTTTGTTCCACTATGGATTTTAGGACTTGAGTTTTTGAGTTGAACTCAAAATATTTTGTGTTATGAGGCTCTGGGTTTTTTTCTTCTTTTTCTCATGAAGAAGACACACTTGTGATACCAACAGCCCTTTGTGTTATCTCTCAGCTTGTTCTTCTGGAGAAATATTTTTAAAAGCAGACCTGTTACCATTCCATATAGAACAAAAGTACTATTTTGAAGACAAAATAGTCAAGATAGTCTACTGAAATAAGCATCGTGTTCCCTAAAGACAGTGGGAAGAGTAATCTGGGCTGGTGGTGCAAAGTTAGGATGCATCAACTGTACCAAGGAGGAAGGAGATAAATTGAGGATGTGGGTAAGGTGACTGGATGAAACACATTACTACAGAAAAGGAAGAAAAATGCCTAGAACTTGTCATTCTGTAATCAGTGAACAAGAACCATATCATTATTTTAAAACATAGAAAATACTTAGTGCAAGGTGTGGTAGAACTATAACCTCCTCTGTTTCCTGGAACTATCCAGAGAAGTAAATCTGAATATGAGCAAGAGGAGATTGCTGTAGAGTAGACATAAAGACCTTACTCCATAGTGACACATAGCATTTTCACCTGGTACTTAACAATGGACTCTCCTCTGTGGACATACAAAACCTCAGATTTCCCTACACCGTGAGCAATAAAATGCAAGGGAGGCAGGTCAGTGAAGGGGGAATGAGTGATATTAATGTAATATTTATTGATAAGTGAGGTACAGGTGGGACTCAGGCAGACAACCACTGATGAGCCTGTGCTAATCCTCGAGTCAAGCAAGGACAGGACGGTTTCATGAGTAGAATTGTAAATTTTCCTGATAGGTGTTCAAGTCAGGGGAGAAAAAGATCACAATCAGTGTTTATTAGATCACCTTTTACTAGTTAAACTGTCAATAGAATCAAGCTGTTATTATTAATAGCAGATAACTATTCATACAGTATGTTCAATTATTGCCTTACACTCAGACACGCACTGACCGTTACCTGTTTAGAGCAAGACCTGGGAGGCCCGTCCCAGCAGCAAAGGGTTGTTGTGCCAGGGGCTTCTAACTGAGCTCAGAAAAGTCTTTTAGGGCCCATTCTTCAGCAAACATGTATATAATTCTGTTATCTTGGTACACAGAAGTCACTGCACCCTAGGATGTGGTCTAAGTTCTATAACCTACTGTTGATATCATTGTGTGCTGGTGGCCCTAACAGACTTGAGGTTCTTGACGTTCTGAGTTTTTCTGTATTCTTGGGAGACTTCTACACGCTGCCTCTCAGCACGTACCTGTCCTTTCCTTGATCTGATTTCTGGTTACTGTTTTTGCGTCCACACACATAGGCACTTCTCATTCATGCAGATTCACCGAATAGGAGCTTTTATGATAGAAATGCAGCACCTGAGCTAATTCATAAGCCAGCATGTGTCCCACAAGACACTCTACTATCTCAGCTTGGAGCAGTAATCTTTACCTCCAATCCCTTTGGACCCAGTTCTCTTGGATCTATGTGAAATTTATACTTTATGGTTTCTGCACATTAAAACTTAAAATTTTAAAATATGTCACTCACTTCGACATAACTAAGAGGCAAACCGCTCCTGCCTGATTGCTTGAATTCCCCCTACCACATGCTAACATAGTGTTTCCTCTCAGATGACAGGAACTGTATCCCTGCAGCGCTCTGTTTTCCATACTTTTGACTGCAGGGGCACACAGTTTTCCAATTAAAATTGGCAAAACACAGCAAATTTTTCTCTGTAATTTGTCAGTGTCCACCCCCCCCAACATTCTGGTGATCCTGCAGCTGCTTTTGCTGCCCCTTGGTTGTTTATCCCTGCCCGCCTCTCTGGCATGCTAAAGGTAGGCAGGTGAAGGAGCTACTGCCCCAACACTGCAGCAGCTGCTGCTCTGCAGCATTGAGGAAGAGCTTCTGTATACTGTCTGCTTACCAGACAGTGCCATCAGTAAGGTCTTTTTGGTAAGCTTTGAAAGCACTAGGCTTACAGGTAAAAACAAATTCTGAAATATTTGTCCTACAGTGCTATTAAATGGATTTAATCAGAATATGAACCCTTTTGTACAGAAAGCTGTACACATTTCAGAAAAGCCTCCTCCAGGACTTAAGACCTTCAGTTCCATATATCTATAAAAGTGGGTGAGGAAGATAAACACAGACACACAAACAAATACATGCCTTGTGGTCCAAAGTTAATACAGGTTGCTTCAAAACTTGTTTCGGGGCTATATAAGTATATGTGGCTTTGAACTGCTGTTATCTTGAAATAAAACATAGATGGAGCTAAGAGATGGAGCTAGTACACTTAATGCTAAGGTAAAGATGGGGGCGTCTGAAGGAAAACAAGCAGTTAGGAAGGAAACCGCTTTCTTCTCTACTCAGGCTTTGCTAGAGGGATTTTGAGTTTCAGAGAAATGATATGTATCCTGTGGTTAAGTTAAACCTGAGCTTTGAGAAGGATTAATCTCTGTATCTCAAACTGACAATGGTTTAAACAAATATCTGAAGTGAAGTATCTGGAGTGGTATTTATCTTTGTGAATCTTTATGAAATTATTTTTCAAAAACTTCCAAAAGCCAGTCATACATTTTGTTACTCTAATGTGGGCCCAAATGATTTTGGACATGTGGCAGTCAGAAATTTTCCAACAAAAGTATGACTTGAGGAAAGTGTACTTTAAAGAAATATACATATATATTTGACAATATTTGGTTTTAGGGAGGACTCAAGTGCAAGCCAATATGATTTATATTGTAAGAAAAGTTAAAATGTCATTCAGTTTCAGAATAAACTATATTTTGAACTTATGATCCATTGAATGTCTCTGTCCACAAGAGTTAAACAAATTGAAAGTAAAGTTTTAGTGACTTCTTCTTTCAGTTGTGGTCTAAGGCAGATGTTTTTGGTGCACTTTCTCTGAGACATTTTAATTTATACATGGAAACTTTGGTGGTTTCTCTTTATGGCTATTATTTCTTCCCGTACCATTTTTCCTTAAAAAAAAAAAAATTTAATATGATCCTCTGTTACTTTTTTCCCCTCCAGTATTTATTAATTCTAAGTAGTCATGAAATTACCTTTTATTCAAGCCATGTATGGTAAAATTAACTTAAGGTAACTGTTTAGGATTTCATGGTGAGTATGCAATGACAGAACAACTGATCCAATGGCTTCTGAAAAGTTGCAATAATGATGGTGCTTTATGCTATGACCTTTGCTTCAGAGAATTGTGAGGTCGCCTCTAGTTTTTAATTAAATGCCAGGATCTCAATTCTGAATATCAGAATGTTTCTTCCACGTTTCAACAGGAAGGAGGTGATGTGTGCATGTCTGTGTTTGTCCCTTTTTGTAAGATTTTATGAACTTTTTCTCTAAATATTTAAACCTTTCATCCCTGAATTTGAAGGCACAGATAAAAAACAGTGGATCAGGTCTCTCTGGTAGCTGGCCTCTGGACCCTCAGATTCTCCAGTACCTAGCTCTTAAACTTCTCACTCTACTTACCAGCTTGAAGTTTGCTGGCAGATCGCACACACAGAAGAAACAGAGAGCATACTCACATGAAAGCAGTTAGAATTTAATAAGAAGGCAGGACAGTCTATAGCAATCAGGTGCAGGGGCTGGCCAGACAAGTTTACTGCTTACATGCAATAGAATCTTTTATACTTCCTTTCCCCCATTTCTCCATTTTTCTCCATAGCATGATCCTTCACATTCCCTGTAGACATCCCATAATTCATCCTCTACATTCCCAAAATTCAATTGTTTAATCCCCAAATTCTCCTCTTCCGCCAAGCTCCCCATTTTGACTTCTGTACTCCTTTATACAGTAGTCTGCCTTCGTTTGCATTGCATTCCAAAGAGAATTGAATTGAATCACCATTGAGTGCTTTACAACAGGGGCAATTACTAAATCAGTCATCTTCAATGGTTTTAGGAGTAGCTGATTCAGTGAGATTAGCTTGGCTGAGTTCTTGATTTGTCACCATTCTTCTGATTGCTTTCTGTGTATTTGTATAGATGCTAGCCAGATATCCTTAACAGATTTTTAATTATTAATCTGAAGTATACATATCCTATGAACCTAGTTGTGTCTCAGGAATCTTGATCCTTAAAAACGTTAAAAAAGTAGTTCTGAGATTTACTACTTACAGTATGGAAACTCTGAATGAGAAAACACTCTTGAACTTCTAGAATGTTATTGTTAGGAAACATGTCACCAAATACTTGAAAGAAACAATCACTCCTTCAGTAGATCTCAGATTTGACTTATGACCCTCCATAAAGAGGCAGAGAGACTTAAAGGGGGAAAGAAACCACGACATCTGTGTGCCACACTAAAAAATGCCAAATTAGGTTAGAAAACATCCCTAACTGTAAGAAAATCAGCAAAAGCACAAAAATTCTTGTCAGCCATCTTCTGAAACCACAACACTACTGTGGACCTCCTGGGGATGCAGTGGAATCAGCTGTACCTGAAAATGCCAGGGAAGGGGTGGCACCTCATGGATGCAAACTTCCTTCTGAAGGAATAAGGATACTGGTCCAGGGATGGCTGTTCTCCAAAAAGCCAGTAAGCATGAGGTAGCCAGTGGCATTGGACTCTCTTCCTGAACTACTTGGGTATGGTGGAAGAGCTAGCAGTACCCAAAAGCACCAGACTGTGGCATAACATACCCCCAAATGTTGGAAAATTCCAGACAGCACTTGACAACAGGGGTTCCAGATCCCTCACTTCTGCCACCCCAAAGCCATTGAGGGTGGCTAAGCCAAGAAACATGATCAAATCCCTCAAGTTGTTCAAAGGCACGTGAAGGAGTGTGCTGAAAGGGGACCTTGGCATCTCACATTTGAACATCCAGAGGTTGGTTCAGTATACAGAAGCATTTCCACATGAATGTGAACCTCATTACAGGCCAACAAGTGCACAGAACCATTGCCAGCTGGCTGGTGGTCCTGGACACCTTTTCTTTGTCTCCTGAAGGCCATTGTGGAGAGAGCTGTGCCTCAAAACACTCAGACCTTTAGGTACCCACATGCTGCTATGGTATATACATGCCAGAAAACACCAGGAAATACTCATAAAACACCCCAAATCCCTTGAAGAAGCTTGCCAGACAGCTGTATTGCTGAATATTAAGTGGGGACAGGAAAGAGTGTTAACATGACCAATGCCTACCACGGCTGCGAGCAGTCTTGAATACGATATAAAAGGAAATCTTCCTCAGGATGTACTTTTTGTCCTTCTGGTTTGTGGGGAATGGATGAGTTGACAGCACTGCTATGTGTAGCCCATAACCTCCATTTTTGGTGAGCCGTGTGGATCATGTGGCAGGATCTTTGAATGGGAAACCATGAACCTCCTGTAAGTTCTTATAGTTATGAACCCAAGGCCTTAATTTTACCAGAAACTTCATGCACATCTTTCCGTTGCCCCCCTCCCCAAACATACAGAGAAAAACAGTATAGACATGCACATGGGGCTGCTGATGCTGGCTATGCTGGAGATTGGGTCAAACATCTTGCATGTTCATATTGATTTGCAACAGCCTTCTGTAGGGTTGGGGAAGGAGAGCACTACCTCCTGTAGTGCTGGAGTCTATACTGTCTTCACAACTCATACATGGAGAAAGTGAGACTCAGAAATTCACTGGGGAAAGAAAGAAACATGGTTCCAAGTTGCCCTTAAAACATGCTGTGACCTGGGTTAATTGACAATGATAGATAAGGGTGTTAACAATTTTGAAACAGAAATAAAGCCAATGAACACAAATGGAAAAATTAAGAACAATTGTTTTTCAAGGTTGTGTGTCATTGGAGTTCTGTGGTATTAATTATCAAAGTAATGTTTTATGACATTTGTTACAAGTCACAGTCCATAATAGAACCTCTTTAGGGTGACAGCTAAAATGACATTAAAGGAGCATCTGGCCCAAAGTGAGTAGCGTTGTTAACACAGTTGCAGTTGACTAGGTTTCTACATGATTCAACTAAACATTCAGGATGCGTTAAGGACAACAGGAAATTACTTCTCAGAAGTAATTTTGAAGTGCATTTCAGAAACTAGAGGAAGGTTTTCCCCAGGTAAACTCCACAGGCTAGGGTTCCAGCAGGAATTACTCTGGATTGAAAAGTTTTACTAGAGCATGAGTGCACATCTGTTCTTTAGGATTTTTTCCCTAGGTATCAAAGAAAGATTACGAAAGAGTGAGATGGAAAATAACTCAGTTCTAGCTTAAGAAAGTGATTTCAGACAGTGCTCCTAGGGATGCAAATCTGTCAATAATCAACTTTCTACTGCTCCTCACAATGTTTGTATATTTTATTCCTTCAGTGCTAGTGATTGATTATTGCTAATGCTTTAATTCTGTTTTCCTTTCGTAATTGCATTAGGACTGTGTGAGTGAATCCTACTTGTACAGGAAAAATACAGAAGAAAATTTATATCTGGTACTGTAGGAAAGAAAATACATTTAAAGGAAGTCAAAGGAGTGGGAAGGAAGATTACAAAAAAGATGTGATAATCCCTTCATGCTCACTGTTCTAGCACAAGATCTTCTTGCAAAAATTATCATCACTATACCACAAAATTGTTCTGTGAGAGTTTGTGTAGGGTGTAGGTGGAGAAATAGTTACCAGAAAACAGCAGGTGTAAGAACTGAAAACTACAACTGTCATGAGAAAGTCTCCCAACAAGTGATACACTCCAGAGACCAGTGGTACTGCAGAATCCACAGGAACTGATTAAATTCAGAACACAAGATGACTGCTGAATGGGTGCAGAGTCACCAGCACACATTGGTGTCAACAGCTCACTGTCATCCATTTCTCTTAGCTCAGGAAAGAATGCTTTGATTGTAAAAGCCCAATCAGTAACCACAAGGATGAAAAATACAGTGATGGCTCTTTGCATATCTTGTTTGGATCATTTAACTCTATGTCTAACGTGCGTATCATGTTTCTGTACAATTCCATCTTGTGCCCAGAAAGAATAGGCAATAAAAAGATTAGGAATTCATTGCAAGCTGTGCCAGTTAAACTGCATCTGCTTTGTGACTGCTCCCTGAACAGTCTACAAAAGTAAAATTGAGTATCGCACACCTAGCCTAGAGCCAACATAGCTAATATCAATAACCAAGGCTCTGGAGGTTGTATGAAATTGATTTGGTAATGCAAAGTGATAGGATCCCCATAGGGAAGTGATAACCCATGTACAAACAAAGAACACCTAGGACTGTTCTATAGAAATCATAGGCCCAGGGAGTATAGCCCAAACATGAGCATGACATCAGATTCCCAGGAAGATGCTTCAGCTCCTATGTGTAGGATTGCATCTGGTTAGTCCCCCACCCCCTCGCTCCCCCATTTCTACTGTATTTTTTTCCAATAAATGTTTCATGTAAACCTGATAATCCATGGATAGAAAAGGAATTTTAGCTCAGGACATGTAATTTTTTAAGTGGCAGTCACTTTCTCTGTTGTGTCCAATTAGTATTGTAATAGGAAGCATCTCCACCAAGCAAGTGGAGAGAATCTCCTACTTGCCCAACCCCCTTAACACTTACAGCCTGGTAACATCTTGCTGCTGTGTTTGTTTTCAAGTTATCAGGTTGCACAAGACACTAAATCCAGGCTCTCTTCCTTGAAGAAGTATTCTAAACAGTAAACAAGGAAAGGGAGGAGAACCACATTCCTCCCCTACTAACTCTTAATGAAAATAAGGCAGCTGTGATTAGATCTTTGCAGTTGCTTAACTCTATCGATTTATGCTGTGTATGGGCAGGGCAAACATAATGCATGGCAAGTGTATGTGCTGCTTTACCTAGGGGTGGTTTTTGGTTTTTTTTTATTCCACCAGAATTCGAGTCAGAAATAGTAGAGAGTACTTCTTGGTGCGTGCAAAACTGAAACTCTAGGCACAAAAAAACTTCAAAGACAAACAATGAGAGATCTAGAAAATTTTAGGAGTTTCTTCCAGTATTTTTTTACTTCTATTTCAAATCTGGCTTTCTTACATCCTATGTAAGGAAATAGTAAGGTTTAAGTACTCCTCTGTCTTGCAGAAATAGCATGATTGTTGCTCCTACGAGAGTGACAATTACTTATCTTTATATTTGACGCTACCATTGTTTAGGATGAGTTATTGCTGGCAAGTCACAAAAAAGTAAAGAAGTGCAACAGTAACCAGAGAAAAGTTACTTCCCAAGAATAGCAAACCTGCTTGCATAATGATGCCCATACATGCGACTGATAATACTGTTTCTCAAGTTAATTCCTCCCTAGTCTTCTCCTAAATATGTAGCTATTTGCAGTTTCTGTAGCCCTGGTATCTCTGAGTTGTTATTGTGGTCAGAGACCAGGCACATACAGCAGTTTGTGTTTTGATTAACCCGTCAGTAAAGATAAACTACATCAGATAACAGCAGTCATAACAGTCATCTTATTTTCAAAATTCTCAAAGTCACTGTTATCAGGAAACCTTGAAAAAATAGTCTGTGAAAAAGCCACGCAGATACCATATGCCTATAAATTTGGATATGAGATGCAGAACACTTTAATCTATAAAATGGTATTATTTGATGAAAAAAAAATACAGTGCTAAGCACAGTTTACTTTATTTAATCGTAAAAAGTTTTCCTTACAAACGCAAAAGCTAAAAGTATTAAAACTTAGGAAATTATTTATAAAAAGTCTGAAACTGTATGTAAATACAGTGCAAAACTGTAATACCATTTACAGTAAGAACTTACATTCAAATGAAATAATTATAAATATATGATAACTATACAAAGGAGTTTCAAAAAAATTTGAACAATACCTTATGCTCGGTTATTGATTAAAATATTGGGTACATAAAAAGTCTGTATGGAGTTTCAAGTCATCCACTTAACCCTTGAGACTCATTTGTGTTTAATGAGCACAGGAATATACAAAATTCTGCCTCATTTATGGTGTAACTATAAGACTAAGCTACTCTGCTAAAGAATGTTAGACACAAAAGCCGTGACTTCCTCAAAAATACAGTCTTAATTGCTTTCAAATATGCAGGGAAAATCCATAGGTACGTGAAATTTTTCTAAAATTCAATGTCCTTCTCTTACTTTCTTGCTTCCTGAGAAAGGCGATACTGCTCCAGCAACTGGAACATGTATGAATGTGCTGCCCCCTCTGCTTATCTTCCAGAAGATGAGCCAGTTTTGTCATAAAAGACACAATCCATTGAGAAATAATATTGGCTATTTATATAATGTGTCCTTATTCTCCTGCCTATGGTTGGAAGGAATGTGTCAAACATTGAAGACTTCGATGAGCCTGCCTGTCCAGGAACTGAAAAATGTGATGACCTCCAACATAAATGGTGAAGAAACTCGTACTCAGATGCTGAGAAAAAAAACAATACAGATGATTAAGGAAAGCTCCACCAATTAATTAATTAATTCACTTTGTATTGCTGGTCTCTTGTACTCATAACCAGTCACACAATAATCTACTTTTTTACTTCAGTTTTTCTCTGACCCTTTTGCTCTCTCTGTCCTGCACTTAGTATGTGTTGTAATTGTCTTCCTTTGCAACTCTTTCCCCACTTTAGAGAGTGTGAGTTACTTCACACTTTATTCTTATGCAGTGGGATCTTCTCAGGCTTTGTTCAAACAATGTTGGAAAAAATTTGGTATCTAATTCCTCTTATATATTAATTTAAATTTAGAAGCCTTACAAAAGTGATCTCTGCAGAAAATGGGTTTTGCAAAATATATACCTTCAGGACAACTTTTCACACACGCAGAGTAGCTGAGATGTGTTAAAATGAACATTTTCACTGGGAAAGATGAGGTTTTCTATTCAGGTCTCTTTTCCTGTCCTTTAAACTAAGTGATCCATAAGAATGTGAGATATACTTGTACATACATTCTTACTGCAGTTGTGTTTCAACAAACTGTGTTTTGATGACAACACCTTTTAGCAGAAATTTCTTTCATTTTTGGAGGAACTGATGTTAACTGTTCTTGGGCTTTCACAAACACGTATAAACTATCACAATAAACAGGAAATTCTGTCCATGCTGTATTTTAGATTCATTTAACACATACTTTTGCAACAACTTGAAGAGAACAGAAATCCCATTTTTCATCTCTGAGCTTAGTGTAGCATTCCAGGTGTCAAAAAAGAAAGAAAATAATTCCATTTCATAGGATAGAGCAAAATAATTTGAATGCTGAGTGTAGGTGTCACCATTTTAACTCCCTTCCATGCAACAAAGATACTGTTCTAAGAGGTTTCACTGTTTAAGTAAAAAATAGGAAGGTGGATGCAAAGAGAGCTCAGTGAATTGGCCTTAAATAAACAGCAAAATTGTGCTTGTGCAAGACTTGTGCAACCTGCCATATCAGATACACTGGTTCAGGCATGAATAACAGTTGCATTTCCATATCTCCACAAACTAAGCCACATGAAGATGGAAGAAAATGAAGTGTAATGAAGAAACTATGGCCTTTTAAAAGACGTATATTTTGGTTTAAGGAGCTATCCAGTTTAGTGTTGAAGTCTGGCCTTCCATTTTCATATGCACATCAGGGGTATAAGGAACCATCATACAAGAAGCCTGGTTGCCAGTATGTACTGTGCCTGTATGTGCCTACGTGTGTACATGTAGTGTTCATTTCGGGAAGGTGTGTGAGGAATGACCTGTATCTGTGTACTACTGATAGGTTTTCCTATTTCTTAAAATCATGCTCTCATGAGCATTGAACATAGAGTCCTCAGTATGTTTTCCAGAATTTCAGTTATGAAAATTCCAGCTGTGCTTAGGGGTATGCAAATCAGAGAAGGATCCTGTAGTGATCTGTCAATTACATGGCACATCTTTGTATTTCTTGCCTTGAGCTAATGACTAGAATCAAATTGTTGTTTCATTACTTGGAAATGAGGCCAAAATGTGATTTAGAAAATAAATAAAGGCTGTTGTCCTTTTTTCTTTGAATTATTCATTGATTTTTTTTATCATTATGAAGGATTTTACGATTTACCAGTCATCTATAGGTTACTTCACTACAACTTATTGATATTACCACAAAACTGAAGTCATGACTGTGAGCCCTTTCCTTAATAATTTTGTTCAGGGTCTTTTCTGTGTATGGCTTCAGCAGTATCCAATAGCCCACTGTCCCATGAAGTACAATAGAAGTAATTTTCTGTCTGTCCATTACAAAGGAATCTAAAGCCCACATACCTTGTTAAAATATAGTCATAATGGTATAATTTTATAATACTTCTTCAGGGAACAGAAATCACATCACATAACAATTTACAAGGAATTTGTTACTCAGACAAAAATAAAGGCTTCTGATTAAACTAGCAAATTACAGAAATTCAGAAAAGTCTCTTTATTGGAAAAGAGCTTTGTTTCAAATGCTGTCATCTTTGTTTTATACTAAATTTGATCAGTTTCCTGAAAAATCTTGCAATTTTTCTTCTGGATCCTCAATGAAAAGAGCTACAAGACAACATGATTTCTATCATCTCATTCTGCTAGTGTTAGAACAGGATGAGCTTTGAACTTTGCTTGTTTCCTGGTTTCATTTACCATACCAGATTTTAAATAGACCTGCCAGTGCCTCTAAGTAGCATTGGTATGTGGAAATAGTTGGGATGCTTTAGTAGGGTCTGATAAGAAGAATTTCAAACTTTCTTCAGGTAGCAGAGAGGCAAGTTTAAGATGGGGGAATCAAACCAACCTCCAGCTTTCAAAAAAAAAGAGAAAAGAGAAGAATGCCTACTATCAGATAACATGCATCACACCAAAGATTCGTAACTCTAGTAACTATTATTTTCCTGCATGGGTTGTTTTTTTTTCCCAGACCAAAGGTTTGTCATTATTATTTAATAATTTATCAAGTAAAATAACAAGAGTTTAGTAAACCATTTATAAAATGAATTTTAAAGATATTTTTATTAATATGACAATTAGTTAGCTGGCCAGTTACAGAAAGAAAGTTCTATCAGAAGATTGATCCTATAAGGTGCCTTTGGGTATTTCTGTTCACCTTCCCTCTTAGGTTCCAAAATTCATGCTGATGCACAGGTAACACTTTCATTTTACTCTGTGCAAAGAGAGTTTTGGAGGGAAGACCCACTTACAGAGTCTAAAAAATAACACAAGAACCTCTTTCAAATCTCATAACCACTGAGGAATGTGGTTAGGTTGTTTATTCATGAAGGGGGAAATGTAATCCAAATCATGTGATAGAGACTGTTCAGGGTATCCCTTCTGAGCAGCCACACACCTTATAACTCAGCCTGGAGCAGGACAAAATACGTGTTTTATGGGTTGACAATACCCCATGTGTCTTGCTTCTTCCTGTGGTCAGGGAGATCTGATGTTTTTTTCCCTGAGGCCAGTGAGGGGACACCATGGAGGGGCAGGGGTTAGACCAAACCTCCCAACGTGTGTTTCATGGTGCTAAGCTGGGAACCACCATCTTTCACAGACAGTGAAAATGCCAGGTCATGGTGTCATTGCCATGTCCTGAATTTTCACCAGCTCTGTTAAATGCCATACAAAAGTCTTCTGCTCAGAAAAGGAAGAAAGACTCCAGCAGAAATAATTCTTTAACTTGGTATTTTTAAATCTTTTAAAAAACCCAATTCTGGCACAAACTCAGTTTACATACAGATACATTGCTTCAAATAGTTTGACTGTGACAACATTAAAACTGGATATTTTAAATCAGAATGGACTTAGTCAACACAAGGCTCAAGCCATATATATTGCAGTGATGATCACTTTAAAAGAATGTAAACTCCCACTGCAACTGAAAAGGATCACAAAATTCCAGTCCTAATGTACTGATATCATGCTGAGTTTTGGACTCTTCCAAAATATGTGATTTTTCCAGGAAATTGTAATTTATTTCTGAAGCTGGAGGAATTCTTTTGTAGAAAAAGATTACAGGACACGGCTTGTCAAAATTGAGACACTTCATGGAGATGCAGAATTTCTAGAAACTTTTAAAGAGAATTTCCAGACATATATTTAGACATTGGTGAACTATTTTCTCAATAATACCAATTAATTAATTTTATTTTTTTTAGTAAATTAATGATATTTGACAATATTTAAGTGACATAATCCATGCTTCTGATTTGAGGAATCTATTCTCCATAACAAAGCCCGAAATAATAATCTTTCAGTCCATTCTTCAGAAAAGTCTGATATTAAGGAAATTCTTTTTCGTATTAGCTCTAATCACAGGATGTTGAGGAGTCTTCCAATGCATCTGTTTGTGGGGAACACAGACACTTATTACTAGTTCAGCAATAAGAAGCAGCTCAAAAGTCTGTGTCATTCTTTAATGAATCATACTGGAATCTTAAAAATACTTTTAGAATCAATAAATATTTTTCTTCGTACAGAATCAATCAGTAAGAAATTCCCAAATTCTTGGGAATTCCTTAGTCCTTGTACTAATCAGAAACAGTCTTCAAGCTGCATATTCACATGTAAAATTTGAGCATGCCTGTGCTTAAGCAGGTCTGTTCTGCCAGTACCATGAGAGTCTGATTTGTAACTTAAACCATTTCAAGCAATTACATTATTGTCTGTGTCTTGGCCTTGTTCTTCTTCTGTCTTAGAGAAATAGTGGTGATTTCCAAAGCAAGTACAGCAAGTACAGTACTTCTAGTCTGCAGGCAATCATCTTTTAAAATAGGAGAGGACTTACAGAATTCTTCATTTCAAGGATCACATCCAAGTAAAGCAAATTCCCAGATACTTCCTGAATTCCAGATCAGGGCCATAATCTACTCATTCATGCTTCTATTATTTTATACCTCTGGTGACTTCAATTGAATTAATTGGGACCGAAACTTGAAAGCCCAGGCTAGCCAGGCATCTTTTACATGGATCTAGTTCTGACATGTCACTTTGTGTGGTGCAAAATCCTAGCTGGCAGCTCTTGAAGTTTGGGGTTGCTCCAGATTAAGACCATAGAGTGTCCTGCAGGACAGGCAGCCATTACAGCTATACATATGGCTTCCCAATGCCCAAAAGTTGGACAAAATGAGAACCAAAGAAATAAAATATGTAATATAAAGGATAGGGAAGGAAAAGACTGACACGATGACACCAATACGGGCCTCTAAGCTGGGATCCCTGAAGCCAATGGCATTATTTTGCACCTGTATTCACAGAGACCTAATTATCAAGATACTTGAAACAACAGACACTACTAAAGGCAAAGCTATACTATCATTACAGAGAATAATCAATAAAACCGAACTAGCTTTCATTGTGGCTCTTCTTTCTGAAGAGTTTGTCATCATTAAAGGAACAGTGAAGTTGTTGTGTCTGTTGTAGATATTCCAGGCAAAAGGAAGAAAGGTTGCAAAGGAGAAAAGAGATGATGCTATCAGCATCCAGGGCACGAGACTGGAAATTCTTTGCTTCAGCCAGATGAAGAAAGACTGAGTAAAACTAACAAACTTGGTACAATAGAAGACAGGCAGCAAACCAGAGGCTGGAGTAGTTTAGAAACATAAAAGCTGTCTCGAAAATTACAGACCATTTTTCTTCTTAATAGGAGGTTTAACAAAGCAGACTTGGGAACAAATCCAGCACCATCCAGGACTGCAAAAAGAATCTGGATAAACTCAGAAAGATCATAATCACATCATACAAGGACAAAAATTTGCTCCTGATGCAGCTAGTTGGACAGCAAAGAAGTCCTGCCATGGATTCAATTATAGCAATAGTTAGAAAAAGGAGAGAAAATAATTTGGGCATAGTAACTCAAGAACTCACAATTTTTATTCAGGTATTCATGGGCCCCTGAAAGCCTTACATTTGCCAGACAATGCCAATCCCAACTAGCTGTCATCAGCACATGCTCACCTACTCCTCTCAGAGGAAGTGGAACAGGTTGCCCAGAGAGGTGGTGGAGGCCCCATCCCTGGAAACATTCAAGGTCAGGTTGGATGGGGCTCTGAGCAACCTGATCTAGTTAGTGGTGTCCCTGCTCACTGCAGGGGGGTTGGACTAGATGACCTCGAGGGGTCCCTTCCAACCCAAAACATTCTATGATTCTATGATTCTATGAAGTATCATAATAAATAATTTACTATTTTTTATTTTACATTTTTTGATTATTATTAGCTCAGCTGCTTTGTCTAAGTGTGCAAATTGGATAAAGATTCAATTACAGTCTTTTCAATTCAGAGAAAGGATTTGTATTTAAATGGCTCTGATGTATTTTTAAAAATATGTTGTAATCCAGTTTTTACAGAACTCTCTGAATTTATGTATATAAAGATGGAAAAGTGTTTCAAATATGTATATTCTCTCTCATGCTAGGATTGGGCCCCATACCCCTATCTGGGTGGAGAGAAAGATCATTTCAATATCAGAAATTGCAAGAAATACAAGACATTTTCAGAAAATACACAATGAACTACATTTTGTACACAAATGCCTAAAGTTTCTTAAACCTGTTTGTGAAGCGTGATCTGATTTCCATGTCTGGCCATCATGCAGTTAACATTCTTTTTCTTCCCTCACTCCTGCAATGGTATGGCAAGCATTCTCACTGTGGGTCCTAGGTTTGCAGAAAAGACATTCACAGCTTAGCTACTATATGCTTGATTTTTCCTAACAAAACAAAGGAGCCAGACCTTGGTTCAACTCCATTTATGGACTTGTAATGGAATAAGTACTGTTATCTAAGGAGAGTATCCCATCCATCAGAGAACTGGATACTTTAGCACACTTGTTTTACAGTTTGTTTTTTTTCCTCCGAATCTATGGTATTTTGTTTATTTATTGACCAGCCAGAAGTGTCAGCCCCTAAGCAATAAAGTTCTGCAGCCACGAGGCTAGCTACACCTTTAAGGACCAAAGCCAACTGAAGGGAAAGGTACAGTTTGCGCTGATTGGCAGCTCATTCCTATCAGCTAATTGATGAAGCAAGCACACAATTTGCTCTTGCTGATCAACCTGTCATGATGTGTATGATCTACTGCCTTATTTCTTTGCTTTGACTGCTGCCAGCCCACTTCCCTGTTTCTATTTAAACGCCATGCTGGAGCATAATGGTCCAGAGGGTAGGTTACCCGCCCTGGCCAGAAGACAATCTGGCCAAACCTTCCAACTTTCAGTTAAATGTCCTAACTGCTACTTCAAGGTGAATAGTACTCTGGATGGGAAAGTAGCTACATCTCTGTTCATCATATTTTCTCCTCCTGTTCTGCTGAGGAGGGGGAGTATAGAGTGGCTTGGTGGGCACCTGGCAGCCAGCCAAGGTCAACCCACTACAGGTACAAAGGATTTTCATGGAGTCACTCCCCACCTCATTACAAAATATTGTAAATATTCTACTGTTTCAAGGTCTTGTTTTTATGAAATTAACCACATCAGTGACATCCTGTAGCACTTTGTGCATCCCTGGCTCCCATGTCTTTGCTGCAATAGCTTGGCTATGAAGAACGCAGTGAATGAATCTCAGGTGTGGTGCTGTCTATGTAACCTTACCACAGAATCCTTTTCTTAGTCAAAGCAGCTGCTCCACAGGTCGTTACACTTGCACAGCTTTCCCATAAAACATTTTTATTAAAGAAGTAATTTACTGTTGAGAATATACCTTCTCTGGTAGATCTTTCCTTTGGTGGCTCACAGAAAGCGGTTCTTTGTGTATTTCACTATCGAAACAGAATCTAGCAAGCACCATAAGCTCAGACATGTTAGAAAGATCTGTACTTTCATCCAGGTGCATAGCAAGCCTCTCACACTGCGTAATTTGTGCTGGCACTTGTTTCTTCAAATCTTCAGCAATGTTTTTTATGCATCTTCCAACAGTGTTTGCTGACAAAGGAATGCATTTTAGCTTGACACCGTATTGCTTTCTGTGTATTATTTCAGCCATTATTTCAACTGTGGCAGGAAGAACAAGTGTTTCCCCAGTGGTATGTGGCTTTTTGTCTTTTGCTATGAAGTAGTGAAATTTTTTTAAGTACTGGATTGAATATCACATAGCTTGAAACATTGCTGAAAAAATGCAGAGGTTTGTCTTCATCTTCTGGATGCTTAGTTTTTAAATGTCTTGCTAATTCTGATGGCTTTATAGTGTCATTAGCTAACTTTTCAAGGCACATTATATAGGGTGAGGTACTTTCTGTGTGTGTTGATCTGTGTGGCCAGCTGTGTGCTTGAGTATTCTGATTGTATGTGCTTGTGTGTGTTTCTGTGTGTGCCTGAGGAGTATGTGTTCGGCCTCACTACTGGCTTGACTTCAGGAAAACAGAGCCACAGCATCCATGCATAATCAGGTTAATGGCTTCATCAACCTGTAGCAGTAAAATCCTTAGATTATAGAAACTATTTAAGAAGAAGAATAAGTATACTTTAAGCAAGTATCATAAATACCATCTATGCTGGTGATGTTTCAACAGGATGGATTAGTTCTACATTTAATGCAATTATGTCACAATGTACTAATGTCTGTTAGTAATTAACATACTACAGTACCATCCTAATGGTACAAGTTGTCTGTACAATTAGAGAATTGGACACAGATCATGTCAGCAAACAGGTTACAAAAATTATTCTTAATTTAATTTTGGTAGACTATTAGTATGTAACAATTCATCCCATACGTAGCAATTAAACTACAGAACTTGCAGTTGTTTCATGCAACTTTCTATTGTCCTGGCAACCCATTCCAGGGAATGATCTTTGTTTCCATGGCTGAGAGACCTGGAGTGACTCACATGCATATACTCATTGCGCACCTCAAAATCCAGGCCAAGCCTACCCTGTCTGGCAACTAACTGGCAAGCTGGCTGATGCTGCTGCCATTCTTGCTGCTGTTTTTGATTCTATTGCTGCTGTATTCTCAATTATGTTCATGCTCAAGAATTATCTAGAAAGTACTGGACCAACCTTTTTCTCTAGGAAGGAGCAAAGTGAACTGCTGAAGGGTAGATAATTTCTTCACGCTGCAGAAAATGACCCTCCAGTTCCTGGGGTCATATTGTGTTGTGCACTTAGGTGGACCAGCGAGAAATGCCAAATTTTGACACAAAGAAGATCACCTCCAAGGTTCTATGCAATGTTCTAGAGCCTGTCACCAAGTGTCACCATATCACATTCTGTGAAGAAGGTCCTCCACTGCGTTGTATAGCCTTACCATCTCAACATTGATTGCTAGTTAGCCAGTTTGTAGTCCATAGTGCAGATGGAGATGGAGGTCTCCCAGGCCACCTTCCAGACTGTCTACCCATGAGTCAACATCACAGAGATCAGATGGGCGTTAGCTGAACCTGAAGTCCCCATCTCATGGAGATGATTAACAAAGTACATATCCCCATATGCTGTTTACAGAGAGGCTACTATCAGTACATCCATTTCAAAAACTACTCAACATACTGCAAGTCCAAAGGGAGAATTATCTATGAAGCATAGATTACAATGGCCATGTGTATCAAGGAGCAGCAGGAGGAGCTGTTCCATAAGGGAAGGTGAGCCAGGAGTTTAGCATCACCACAACGCAGGCAGGGACAGTAACAGCACTGTCAGGCATGCAGTTCCACAGCATATGAGCAAGGGTAGCAGACAAGCTCTGTGATGGTAACTAGGGCCAGCCAGCAGTCCAGTGATTGCCAGACAAGTCCCTAGTGATAAGGCATATCCAAGATCAAGCCAGGAATTCAAGTCAGCAGATCAGGATCAGTAGCCAGATCAGCTAAGCCCATGCAAATGTACAGGCATAGCTACAGCACAGCTCAAGTAGACACCAAGTGTGAGCGCCCTAGAAACAGCTCCTGAAAGTAGAGGGGGCCAAGTCCCACTGAGGCTTCTCACAGCAATTTGATTTAAGGTCATCCAGCTGCACTGTGAAAGTTGGCTCTGAATTTAGGTAGCCAAAACCCCAGAAGCAGGAGAGGAGGAATGCACTCAAGGCCCTGACAATATGCACTATGGCAATACCTGGGAACTTTATCAATGAGTCCATCCCAGTAGCATCTTTTCACCATCTGGTGGTAAAATGAATAATATCAGTGCTATTCACACAAGTAAATTCCAAAGGTTTGACCAAGAAAACAGTTTGTTTAAACAGAATTCACTACTGCAGTAGATGGGTAGTTAAGTACATAAAGTAGTTCAGTAAATGTATAGAGAATAAGTATACAGTGTACAGTATTCTGGGCTGTTTTAACAGCAGCATAGCCAGTAGTTTAAGGGAAGTGATTCTTTCCCTCAGCACTTTTTAAGACAGTGTCTGGAATACTGCATCAAATATTCAGGGGTAATTTTATTTTTCTAGTGGCTGGAGGCTATTAAATCTGCCAATAACACCAGGCTTGGACTGGCCGCAAAGTGTTTGGAAGACAAATTCAGAATTCAAAATCATCTTGACAAACTGGAGATGCAGACTGAAAAAAATATGGACAAATGCTTATAGATATGAATAAACGTATGCATAAATACTGGATAGAGAAGAAGCTGTCAGCAGAGCTGCAGAGAAAGATCTGGTGGGTACAGCAACAGTTGTGAAGACAATCATAAAAAAGACAAATGGCATGCTGGGATATATAAACAGCAATTTTTGGTTTTTTGTACAAATCAAGGCATTGTGCTGTTCTATGTAGCTCTGTTAAGGTTGTGTTGCAGAACTGCAAAAAATTTTAAAAAAATTGCAAAAATTGAAAGCATCAGCCTTATTTAGTTTAGAGATAAGAAATCTGCAAAAGTGCTTACACATGCAAAAAATTCACTGCCACCAAGCACAGAACTTAGCCTGAGTTTGCTATAAGTAGATATTAATGAAGAACTCCACATCTCACACAAGGTTGTCTCTCATCTCAGTTGAATCTCCAGGGGTAATGTAGTAAAACAGAGGACATAGCTTTTGTATTATTAAATTCACCACTTTTGATTATGTTGAATATGAAAGGGGACTTCTTATTCTACTGATTTTTCAGAAGCAGAACTGAATTTTAGAGCAAATATAATTTTAAATCAGCCTGTAAGCAATTGTGATAGATAAAGTAGGTAGCCATTACTTTAAAGAACTATGGAAAATAGTTTTCTGTAACGTATTTCAGAAGGTGGTGTATTGTGAAGAAGCAAGAACAGAGTTGGTACAGACTGAATTCTAACAGAGTCCCTCTGGCAGTCTGCTGGGCTCAGACATTTCATTTGCCTATTTAATTTAGATTCTCTGTCTATAGCTTGAACCACAATATTTTTTTATTTTTATCTACTGCATTTTCAGCTTTCTAAAAACTATATAGGGGCAAGCATCTATTTTGTCCTTACAGCAGCCATACAGCCTGCTATTGAGGAGGCATGATAAGTGTGTCTGCTTATTCAGGGATTATTTTTTTATTCTTTCTTGGGCTCCTTCATTTTAAATACAAGTTTCAGAGGCTAGGGCTTGCTTTTCTGAATGGAAAACAATGCCTCATGGGTGTTTTGGGATGGTTTCACAGTTAATGTCTGAAAGTGTAAGAAGATATATAACTACAGAAAACCTTTTAAAATATAAATCTTTGCCCTGTTGCATAGAAAAAAAATCAAGTTCTCACTAGTACAGTAACTGCAACAACTTGCAAGACCATTAAAAATACCCTGAACTGATATTATAATTAAGCCTATTTATTCTTAGATATTTTGCCCAGTGAAGCAATAAAATGAGATATTAAAGTAACATAGAAAATGGTAAAAGACATTCATGTAGGGCAGGATTATGCTCAGGGAAGCTCAAAAAAATAAGGTGGGTGTTTTGTAGTTTCAGCTTCATCTTCTTTTCCTGCCGTTCTTACTTTCAATTCTTTCCCCTTCTCCTGGCTTTCTTGCCTAATCTTCTCCACCCTCTCATCTTCATTTTCAGACTTCCCTTCTCTAGTACCTGAAACCAACCCCTTTTGATTCTGTCATCAAGGCTACCCTTCCTGTCTGCTTCCTGATTCTCATACCTTGCATTCATTCTATCCACTTGGCTTCCAGGTCTGAGTATACTCTTCCTTTTGGATGGATTGATGAATCTTCAATTTGAAGGACCCACACAGGTCAGGCTATCCCACCTGTTTTCTCATCATCTTTAACAGATTCAGCCAGGTAACTGAACCACCATACATTGAGCTAGTCCATGTTTACAACCATGGTCTTTCCCCTTCTTCCTGTCACCTCTGAACCCAATGTCTTTTGACTGATGTTAATGCTTAGAAGTTTCAGCAACATTTCAGTCCTTTTTTCCTGAATGAAGATGTTGAAAAAGTGGCTCAGAGAAGCTGGAAGAACAGGTTGCCCAGGGAAGTTGTGGATGCCCCATCACTGGAAGTGTTCAAGGTCAGGTTGGACGGGGTTTTAAGCAATCTGTTCTAGTGAAAGATGTCTGTGACCATGTCAGGGAGATTGGACTAGGTGATCTTTAAAAGGTCCCTTCCAACCCTAACTGTTCTGTGAATCTATGACTCTGTGCACCTGATGGACTGAAGGTAGATGAGAGAGCAAGTATTTGGTGGGAAAAAAAGGTGTGAAAAGTTCCTATCTGCATATGTAACTAAGAGTCTCTGAGAACATTTTTGCCCCAGAAGGGAGCTCTATGCCACCCATGGGGCAGTTAGAACACCCTGCTAGATCCCTGACTGGCAGCTCCAATTCTGGGTTGTTTGAAATTAATTTATCCTGTCGCTAGTCCTCACATCCACAATGGAAAACTTTATGGCTCTCAGGTTATCCTGCCTACAGTTTTCTGAACCTCTCTAGTGAAGCAACAAGCTCGCACAGTGCTAGTGTTCTGATGTTTTCAAAGCAAATTTGTACTTTTGGTGGTTACCAAAACTAACCTTTGGCAGACAGTCTATCATATAAATGCAAATTTCTTTCATGTTTCTGTAATCCACAAATCACACTGGTCACTGGTAGTATCATCAGTGACCATTTGAGGTAGAAAAGCTTGAGTTAGGCAAGTTTATTTTTAAAGTTAAGTACAGTCTCTTTGTAAGTGATAACCTTTCCATGTGAGTTTTCAAGATGCCCAGTGACATTGACATTGCTGCCTCATGTTTTTCTAATGCTCTTTTTTTCATTTAATTACATAAAGTTGGCAATTTTTGTGCCATCTATGATACATATATATTTTTGGAAAGTTGAAGCTGGAATATCAATCTATGAAACAAAACGTCACCCTACCAAACTGTTGCAGGGGAATTTACTATTAACACAACATAGAAGATCAAAGTCCCAATTCAATTTCATTTCAGGACAGATATTAAGAAAATATTTTTCTGAAACCTGCCTAGATTCCTAACCATCTTGAACATGTAAGAAATGCTTGCAACAGCATCTGTAAAACACACATCTATGCATTTAATAATTCCACATTTCTTTGAATCACACATCTATTTAAATCTAAGAGGTATCTAAAGGATAATTGCCATTAAACATTTTTATATGTGACAGCTGGAAGGCATGTCCAACACTGTATTCTTTGTAATGTGTTGATCAGTGTCACTTTTGCAAAGCTAATGCACTATACAGAGAAGAGAAAGTCTGTCACAGAGAAAAATGCCAGAGGTCCTCTCGCTAATTTGTGGACTCAAGAGAGCAGAGCTGTCATCTGTGCCTTAAAGATAAGGATTACTTGCAGCGTCTCCCTCCACCCCCCACCCCTCAACAAGTTTACAGGGAAAGTTTACAGGGAAAAATTTGTCTTCACTTTCGTTAGTTGATAAAGGCGTCTTCAGAGAAACTTATGTGCTAGCAGGAAAAAACAACTGCATGTATACAGCACCATATTGTTGTATACGTGAATACTTCATGTATTCAGCTCACTAGATCCCTAAAGCTCTACAGGCTGTATATTCAATGAAGACGTCCGACTGCACACTGCCATCATGCAATACCCTCCAAGGTAGACCTTTTTCAAGGCTTAAATGCATATACAGACATTACACTGTCCTGTGGCACCTAACCTGAAGAAGACTTCGATATCCAATTGGTAGTCTGGAAAATGTAACATACACTTCCCTGGCTTATTGTTGCCAGATGCAAATGTGCTCTGTCCTTACTCTCATAGATACAAGAAACTCTGCTTGAAAAGGTATGTAAGTACAGTGTCTGAATTACTCAGCTTCAGCTAATAGCTACAGTCAAACAGATTTTTCTGAAGTGTGGCTCATATAATTCTTGATAAAGTATGTCTTACACCCGGATATCTCAGAGCACAAGCACAGAGAGGGAGTCTATGTGAAATTAATCCACATTCTCTCCAAAGAGAGGCATGAATTTTGGAATAAATAAAAGTTGTAACAACTTGATTCTCTCCCTAACAGTTCAGCTTTCCTACTGAATTATTTAACAAACTCTGCTGCAGCAGAATGCTATGCAGGAGCATACTCTTCCAATGGAAACCAGTGGTAGTGTCTGTTAGATCCAGTATATAATGTTATTATGGTCTGTGATGACTTAGGAGAGGGAACATCGCCTCCATGCCGGATATGGCAAGACAGCTTTCTCAGCATCACAGCACCACTGAAACATTTACTAATTCAAAGATGCATGCTCTTCACTGAGAAAGTGATGTGCATTTCATTTCCTGAAACATCCTATGGACACTTATAATGAGGTTGTGATCCAATAAATTTTCAAAATGTGTCCTGATTAGTTTACAAGTGTCTATAGATACACACATTCAGAGTATTTCTAGATAGTGTGTGGGGACAAGCCATATGGTGTAGAAATATCAATGTAACATTTTGTCAATTTATGCAGTAAAATTGCATTTAATCAAGAGGAGGTAGACAACCTGTTTAAAAGATACTGGATCATGAAACCATACTAAAGCAAATCATGTTTCATCAGCATATTGACCTTCTGGTCTTCTCAAGTTTCATTTTAAAACTGAATACTTCAGCCAAGGTTTTATTACTTGCTTTAATTTAAATTATATTATGTTCAAAATGATCTTAGCCACTTTATAATCAAAAAGGCAATAAATTCCTTGCCCAGAGACATTTTAAAACTTGGATAGTATTAATTAGAGAAAATAGAAGTAAAATTAACTTCATTACTTCAAGCTTGGGAGCTGTTAGATGCTGTAATTATGAAGATGGAAGAGTTCAGACACAGAGATAAAACATGTAAATAAACTCCATATTGTCATGAACAAATTTGTCCAGTCAGTTTACAAAGATATCTCCACTGTAAGATCACTTATAATTAAACCTAGTCAGGTTGCTAAACACATTTTCATACCATTTCTTTGTCTATACTATCAGGGCAATTACTGAAAAGTGTCTGTGAGAGAGTATTAGAACTGTAGCTATTGGGAGAAAAGATGTAAAGTAGGGAAGAGCGGAAAAGGCTCAAAGGCATATGTGGCAGAAACACTTGGAAGTCTTAAAGCTATGTTGAAACAAAGGATTATAAGGGCTGAATTTTGTTACATATTACCGTTTCTCAGTTTGCACAAAGATTTGGGGTTTGACTAGCTGTAAGTTAATTGAGGGCACAATGAACAAATCACCTCTGTATTTGTTGGACAGTATGGATTGCAGTAATGCTCCTCTCAGTGATGCAAATTTGTGACTACCAAAAGAGTGTTTTGTTACTTGCACTAAGTTGCATCTCAATCATTTATGCAAGAAGTATTTGCAAATTGGATTCTGATGTTAAGCTGAAGGGAAGTGACCTATTGCAAGGAAGAGAGGTCAATAAAGACATTTTTTGCCATATGCAAGGACTTTTTTTACAGTATTTAGAGCTGTTTGGTAAATGTAGAAATACATAGCTACAAGTGACCTGAGAGGTAGAAAGAACTGGGAGTAACTCATTTCAGCCATATAAGAAGTCTGTCATCACAGTATAATCAAAAATGTTAAGAAATTATGCAAGCACTACAGGAATAGGGAAAAAAATCAGATTGATGAAGGTGGGAAGAAGACTTGGACTTAAGGGGAGAGACCAAAGATTTGGGAAGCTCTGAGCAGATACCTAATTATCTTCAGACTAGTGAACCAAGACATTGTATTCCCCTGAGAGACTAGCAAGGTTGGGAGGTAAACAGTTCTGTCCTGGTATTCTGCTTGTTTCAGTCATTTTGGAAGCTGACACCAAAGTGGTCCCCACCATCTCTCTCAGCTCCCAGCTGCCACTCGAGAAGGTCTCAACTCCCAACTCCCAAATCAGTTTTTATTGTCTCAGGGAAGTTGTCCTGGTTCCCAGTCCTCACAGCAGAGAAACATCCCTCCCAAATCTTTCCAACCTGCATTCTTAAGGCAGCAAAGACACACAGGCTGCCCATCACCTGAGAAGCATCAAACAACTGCAAACAGAATCAGTAAGGAATGATTTCTTTTATGCTTCTTAATGCAAAACAAAAAATATCAGAAGTGGATTTGCGTTCTCCCCTTGAATGGACTTTTGGATGCAGATGAGAGAGAGCAAAAAGAAAGTCAGCACACTGGCCTTTCTTTTTCAGGAGGAGGAGTGCTAAGATCCATAACCCACACTATCTTGCAATAGGCAGAGGTCTCCAGGCCCCAGAGAAGCAGGTTGAAACAAGCTAGTAGCAGTGAGAATATCAGACCAAAACAGGCT
Source organism: Gorsachius magnificus (assembly GCA_034008185.1). Taxonomy (NCBI): domain Eukaryota; kingdom Metazoa; phylum Chordata; class Aves; order Pelecaniformes; family Ardeidae; genus Gorsachius; species Gorsachius magnificus. Next base: position 132,962,780 of record CM067081.1, read on the forward strand.
TTTTGGGTGGGCAGGATAGTAGGGCTGTTGAAGAGAAAAGCAGCAGCAAATAGTTGAGAAGAGGCTGGGGGAGATAGAGAATCACTTACTTCTGTTCAAAAAGATTTCAGTGCAGCTCCAAGAGGCAGAAAGGCACATGGGTCACAGGGAGAGGCAGAAGGGAGCAAAAAAACCCATTTTTATGAGAAGTAGAGGCATTAGGAAGAGAAGGTGGGTGCAGAGTTGCAGAAATGTATCCATTTCCCTCCCTCCCATTTTCTTCAAGGGCGTTTTTCTCAGAGCTTTTCCTTTCTTTTCTCCTCCCCACAGCAATCAGCCAAGCTGGGAAGAAGAGATTGTGTCCAAACTTAGTAGTGTGTCTTGGCACAGAAGACTGATAGTAAACAAGTAAACAGAGTTGGCAACAGTGGTAACTGAAGGAGCAAAACCTGCTCAGTGACAAGGATGAGGACTCTTCCAGAGGTAAGGAAGTGGGTCTGTCTTGCAGTCTGCTGAGGTACCTTCATTGCACCCCTCTCTTTTTCTTCTCCCGTCACAGCTATGCTGCTTATTTCCCTAGGGAACTGGAGCGGTTGAGTTTTTGACAGTTTGTATCCAGAAGGGGCTTGTCTGGGTCTCAGAATTAATGATGTGGGATGTGGTGTGAGGATTTAGGTTCTTACCCTTCTTGTTAGTCATCCTAATGGCCATTCTGAAGCTGCATTCAGATCTGTTTGAAGCACTCACCATAATAATCATCATCAACATCATCATCATCATCATAGCCTCTTATTGTATCCCTATTTTTTCAACAAATTATTTTAAGAAAGTACTTATGCAGAAGCATGCAAATTTTCCCCCCACAAATAATTGTGAGTAAACACAGCATAGTTTTCTGAATGTGAGAATGACACGGCAAGCCTAATTGCTCCCCATGTAGTGTGGTGTCCTTTTCTTGATTTGATGTCTTATATAAATAACCAGTAAAGTGTTAATTACACCGAAATCTTATACACTGGAAATTTACAAATCACACTGAACCAAACTGTTAGTTCATGGTTGCTAAAATATACAAAACATTCAAGGACTGTAGAGCTAATGAAAGTTTTCTATGTAATTAAATAATATAAAAAAAATGAGTATGTTTTGTTATGCAAATGGTCACTATTTATCTTGTCTGAATTCTTCTGGATGAAAAGGTTGCAGAAATGTTTGGCTGGTATATCTGTTCTCATATTTCTGTGTGATAAAGATCAGACAACAATCATAATTTTAAATAGTTATTGACCATGGTTATGCTTCAAACTTTTAGTAGTCCAGAATATAACTCAGAAAACTTTCTGTTTAGTTTCTCATGTTAGCAAGTATTATATTTTGAACACAGGTTAAAATACTATATCTCAAATGGCACTTAATGTGCTCAATTCAAGTGCTTAAGTGATTTCCTGACAAAAGATAAATTTAAGAAAATGTTAGGGTTTTTGTGACTATTGGGGCATTTGTCTGAAAATGTCATCCACATGACATGTGATAAACATAATTTGGGTAACAGCCAAAGTCAGTAATCTACTGGCTCAAAAATAATACCCCTAAATTGTCTGGTAAATAGTTTTAAAAAATAACTCCAATACTTCCTGCTTTTGATATTTTCACTTTAATTTACTTTATTTTCATAAAAGTTAGATGCTTCTTTTTCTGTAATGGTACTAAACACTGGGAAAATGCAATGTGAGGAAGAATTAGGCAGAGGAACTTCAACCTCCTTGCAGAATTCAGGAATGGCTCACAAACAGAAAGAAGGAGATGCTGAAGGAAAATATAATTGTTTGGCTGATTTAGTTGCATCAAACAGTTCTTGCTTTAGTGATAACACTACCTGTCAAGATTCTGCTAGCCTAAGTCATGCTTGCATTCAGATTGGGTGATTCATGTAGTCCATATTTTCAAAATTATTCATTTTATAATTGAGGACAATTAGAAGTCAACTTTTAGTGATTTTATGGGCATTTGATTTCAGCTACAGTGAAGTAATTTAAATTTGAGCACTTGAACATTCTTAGAAGAAAAACATGAAAGAACAGAAACTGTACTGGAAATTGCATTCATCTTCAACTTCATGCAATTACTAATCATTCTTTGCACTTACTCATAAGTGAGACCAATATTGAAAAGCTCGATCAGAGATTAAAGGCTCTTCATCCTTTTTGACAGGCTTGTTCAAACTATTCACTTGTCTCTTTATATGCTGGATGAGGCAACCAAACCTCAAAACATACCACAATAAAGTGCTTCTGCTCCCTGAAAGCTATCTAATGTTCCTACATCCTGCACCCTGGAAGTTTGTATATCCCACCTCCAGTTCCATCTAGTTAAATCCATACTTTTTGACCAAGCATCACTGAACTAGGACGGTCTCTGTATTTCAGTGTCTGTGTTCTATGAATCACTTAGTCCATTTGTAGCATAAAAGTGACGTTCATACTAGATAAAGAATCTGACAGAGATATTGCCCAGGTCAGTATCTTTATAAGAGTACTGAAAGAGCAGGTATTTGTCTGTCTAGATTTCTTTAAGCTGTTGTAATGAAAAAGATATAAGGGACAACTAAGTATGACTGCCCTCCTCTTTTTTCTCTGTTTATGTAGGTCAACAAGTTCTCTCAAATCCAGCCCCCATAACAGAGGCAAGATTAGAAAGACATTATTTATGGAAGGTGAAGTGTTTAAAGAACACTTTTTATCCTTATTACTCACATAACCCAGACCTTAATAAAGTTTCTAAGTAGAGGTACACAACCAATTTCCACTCCCCTGTCTCTTCTTTTGGGATATGTTACTCTTTTGGGGTCTGCTTTTCTCAGCCAGCTATTTCTCTAGTTGTTTCACACTGGAGTCTTGAGGGGGACAGTCTAGTTCTCTTACAGATTTTTAAAAATCTATTGTTTGATGCATTTTCCATTTCAAAAGGAACATAATGTATAGGCCCAATATAGACCTACTATGAACCAGAAGTTTGGCAGAAATTGCAGTGACAGTCTTGAAATAGCAATTTCTTGTTAGTATCTCCACAGCCATACCATTTAGTACTTGAAAGAGAGAAACAGATGTCCTTGGATAACATGAGATGAAAGAATTGCAAAATTATAAATATTTCATAGTAGGAACAGGCCAGATTTTCAATGTGAAAAACATGAAGTCTATTGCAACAGAGAAGTCAGGAGTATTGTGAATGTGTATCATTCACTCTCTCCTAAAGGTTGAGAGATGAGGGCATGCTCATTGAAGAATTTTTCTTCTTCCTTTTCAGCCAAGCAAATTTTCTTTCGCTCACCTTCCTGCCATACTGTTAGGTCATAACACTTACTCTCTACTTGAGGAGTAAAAGCTAAAGTGTTTTACTACAGGAGTGTATGAAAGGAATTTGGATTTCCTCCTTTATATTTCCTACACTGTACTTTGCCTGTATGGTCATGTTCTGTACCTAGCAGCTTTTAACACCAGGATTCACTTGTATGTACTTGCTCTCCACTTAGTTATTCTGTTTTCTGCCTAAAGAAGTCAGGAGAATAGGATTTTAAAAGGAGAAAAGCAGTTAGGTATTTAACTCCTGTTAGCAGTTTCCATGAGTCAAGAGAGCTGACACATGCTTTTGAGAGGCTTCTGTTAGTGATTGAATAAAATGCACGTTTGAAAGCTATAAAATGTTGACGTCTGGTTTTGTATTTCTTTCTGTGTTTTCTGTTCTGTAAATGTTTTTTTACAGGAATTGTACATAGTATATTAGGCAAGATGATTAACAGCAGACTCATTTCCTTAGCCTTTCCTCAGGTGAAGGGGTATATGCTGTAAGGCACTTAATTCTTGTAGGATTTTGCTTCATTTCTTCTTGTCATTTTTGTAAAGATCTATGTTTTCTGGTTTTGTGGCAAAAAAAATAGACACTGAGCATGGGGACAAATGCAATTTAGCTGCTGCATGTAAGGGAGCAGCAACAGCAGACAAAGGAAGACAATCTAGAACCTGATCACGACAAGGCAGGAAAAAAATATTGACTTAACCAGCAAGGGGTGCACCCCCAGAGTATGGGAATGAGGTGGGTAAGGCACCTCTGGTGACAGTAGCCAGGGTCAACCAAGAGTGTAGATTGCCAGGAAAGTCCATTGAGGAGGCAGGCCCAAGGTCAAACCTCCAGCATCAAGTCTGTCGGTTAAGGTAAGGATCCAGATCAATGTAGTACGTGGCCAGCCATAGGCATGTGTCCTGGTTTCAGCTGGGATAGAGTTAATTTTCTTCATAGTAGCTAGCATAGAGCTATGTTTTGGATTTAGTACTAGAAGAATGTTGATAACATACTGATGTTTTTAGTTGTTGCCAAGTAGTGCTCACACTACTCAAGGACTTTTTGAGCTTCTCCGGCTCAGCCAGGTGCATAACAAGCTGGGAGGGAGCACAGCAAGGAGAGCTAACCCAAACTGACCAATGAGCTATTCCATACCATATAACATCATGCTTGGGGGGAGTTAATTGGTTGGAGAGGCGGAAGAGTGATCACTGCTTGGGATGGGCTGGACATCGTTTGGTGGGTGGTGAACAATTGCATTGTGCATCATTAATTTAGTATATTCTGTATATTTTCTTACCATTCTCATTATTAGTATTATTTTTCTTTTCTCTTATTAAACTGTCTCTATTTCATCCCATGGCTCTTGCTTTTTTTTTTCTTCCTGATTCTCTCCCCCATCCCACTGAGGGAGGGGGGGAGTGAGCAAGCAGCTGCATGGTGCTTAGTTGCCAGCCAGGTTAAACCACGACAGCATGGCTGCTGCAGCACAGCTTAGATGGAGATCATGCATGAAAGCTGCAAAAAGCAGTCCCTGAGTGAAGAAGTGGGCACCTCCACCAAGGCTGCTTCTAGCTTTTTTTCAAAGAGCTCCAAGGCCTGTCAAGGTTTCTCAAACAGCTTTCTTTTACCAGAGAACCAGGCTTGAGCACAGGGAGCCAAAACTGAGGCTGTGGGACAGAACAGGCCAGGCCCTGACACTGGTGTGTAAGACTCTCAAAGTACCACTTCCATCAGCTTTCACCCCTACAAGATTTTCTCCTTGCTTGCTATACTATTTCTTCTCTGTCTCTCTTCCTCACAGGTTTTCCATTATCTTTTTTTTTTTCCTTCTGCTTCCTTTTTCTCACTGTATATTCATATTCAATTATTCCACTTTTCATTTTTTTCAGTTCTTTCCCTTTCCTTATATTACTAGCATCCATTCCCATGTGTGTCCTCTTGTAATCTGCTCTTCTCCAGTAGAAGCAGTGAACACACAAAGTAAATGTCATTTTATCTATGTATTCAGGTAGGCATTAGGGGTGTATCCTAGCATAGTATTCTAGCTTCCTTTGCAGAGAAAAAGGCAGGGAACTCTGGAGGATGCCTCAACTCATCCTAAGACAGATGTCTAAAATAGAAGCTATACGCATAAGGTACCTAGCCTTCTCCACTGACTAAAAAGACACACCTAGATCATGAACATAACTAATTTTAAGTGAGATAAAACCTGTGTGTATATAAGATCTTCTCTGTGACTTACAGCTCACTGCAGTTTTTAGAATAGGGCAAATCTTTTCTCCCACTTGAATTGAACTAAGGGGCTTAGGATGCAGGATTTATTTCTTGAGGCAAGATCTGAAATTAGTGCTCAGGATGCCAAACTGTAACATAACGAAGAACCCCCAGTCCTAGCCATCCTGTTATTAGCTTTATGGGCTCAAAAAGGCTTTCACATCTTCAGGAGTTATATGTAAGTTGATTCCATAAACCAGAAGGAACTATGGACAGACAAGCCCCTTCATGGCAAGCTGTCTTTTTGATGCGTAATTCATAACACTGTGCAACAACTGTAGCTGGAAAAGACAGGGAAATTAAAGAGGTGAGAAAGTGCCAGGGAGTACAGTCACCTAGATGACTTGGACGTCTGTTGGTATTCTGGCACTAGTCCTGTGAGTGATTTTCTAGTAATATTAGGTGGAACATGGAGTATATGACCAGTCCTAATTTTAATATGAAATTTTCTTTCTTCATTTTTTCTGTTTGTCTCATTTTTCTCTCTTCAGACCTGTGACCAGGAGCTGAGAACAGGTGCAAAGAAAGAACGATGCCTTCAGGGGAAAAGCCTACTACTGTGTACACTTCTTCTCAGTACTGTCCTTGGCTTTACACTGCTTATCACCTACATCATGACGACTTGTGGTCTAGGTATAATATGGGATATCCTTTTCCCTGTTTCCTCATCTGCCCCATTTGTAAGACCCCTTTCTCTCCTATCTGCCTCCTTTGTGTATTAGACTTAACATCCATGTTAAGAATTAGACTGTCAGAATTTCAAAGAATCATCACACCAGTTGTAAAAAAGGTACACTGTTCTGCCTCTTCCTTGGGTAACAGTGGGGAGTCATCCCCACACCTGCCTTCCTCCTCTGCCTCCCATTTAATATGCCTTGGCCCAGTTTTGAGGGAGAGCATCATTATATTGTCTTGCATCTCATCATTGTGTCATGCTCTGTCTGCAGTCACCTCCAGGAAACTAGACTGAATCTGAGATTTGGAGCTCTTCCTCTACCTTTCCATTTCTGACTTAATAAGTCTAGTCCTAGTTTTCTAGCACAGACCAGTACAGTCATAGTGTAGAGAGAAAAGTTGTAGTCTCCTGCTAATGGGGGAGCTAGGAGCATAGGCCAGAAATACTAATTTGCCTTTCAAATTTGCTAAACAGCTATCTTCAGAATAGTCCATGTAGATGTTTATGCATATAGAATGCTCAGTACTGCAGGTGCATTTATATTGGTGGATACAGACATTCCCTGCTCCAAAATAAACATTATTGACTCTTCACCTAGCATTTTTCTTTACCCCCGTTATATGTTTGAGACTGTTCACTACAGAGATGAAGGAAAAACTGTTAGTTTAGATCTTGTCTATTTCTACTCTGCCTACCTCCTCCCATGTCAACTGTTGAAACCATAGTATGGAAAGTCTTACTTTGATTTACAAGTGGCTTATTTCAGTAAATAATTGATCTGATCTGATGTTCATACAAGGCACTGAACCAAAATGAGAACACATACTCAGTGATTCACAGCAGTTTAGATAAAGGGAGTTTCAGGTCAAAGCAAGTGTACTAGAAAGTCTTTGTCCTGTTTTAACAAATGTCATTGCTGAAAAATGTTTCCCATGCTTGAACATCTCCCTCCATGTTTTAAACTTATTTCCTTACTTTCTCTCTGCTATGTCCTTCTTTTGCTTCATGTGTAGACACCATCAGTTGCTTCTTCTTTATCGTTTGGCCAAATGTGGCTGATTCAGAGAAAATAAACTGAGAAAGCAGAATAATCCAACCTGTGACTGCCTAGATAGTATGAACAGAGGACACCACCTCTGGACTGAGTACTTGTCCTTTATTTAAAGAATCTCCCTTATGAAGGGCAAAGGCAATATTCCTGTGAAAAGAAAGACAGAACACACTTTATTCCATATTCAGCAAAAACTTACACAGAATTCAACACTCTGTATGCAAAGGAGTTTGTACCACAAATAAATCTTTTGGGGGAAATGTCTTACAGATAACTCCTGATTTTTTTTTTTGTTTGGAGTTGTTCTCACTCTCCACCGTCACTGCTCAGTTCTCTCCTATTTACTTCCTGCCCAGGATCCTGTGATGTCAAGCTGGGTCTTACACTGTTGGCCAGACTCCTGAATTCTAGGAATGACACTGTAGACCCCTGTGAAGATTTCTACAAATATGCCTGTGGAAGCTGGGAAGGCAAACAGTCAAACAGAACCACAGAAGAATCACTAAATGTGTTTGATGTGTTGTTGGAAGAAAACCAGTTGATCCTGAAAAGGATTTTAGGTAGGGACAGATGATTGGTGTGTTGCCTTCAGCATCTTAGTCTTACTTAGAGCTGACAATAGTAATAACTGAGAGCACAACCATTCCTAACAGGGACTGAGTCCAGTCTCTTCGTTCTTCTATCATTACAGGTACAGATTTATTCTTGAGTATGTCATATTACAGTAGCTGCATTTTAAAAATTTTAGTTTTCCTTGCCAAGTGTAACAGATGAAAGTCACATTTTAAAATTCTGACAGCAACCCAAGCCATTTTTCTGTTGCCTTGTAAAAGTAGACCCTTTTCCTTGTGCTTGTCTGAATGTGCACACTGGTCAAGTGTCCTGACTCCACGTGGGGCTGAAGCCTTCCTGTTGTGCTCCTGTTTCCATGCAAAGAAACTAGAAGGTCTCTTGCTTTGAGTGACTGTGAGAAGTGTGGATGTATTTACTAAATTGTTCCAAATCAAAGTGCAGTGCAATATTTTGTTACAAACTTTCTCTGCTCAAGTACTGCCCCAACTATTTTTTTTTTTAACCACTTTTGTAGTTTTTAATCTATTTCTTTTGTCCTCAGAGGGCCCACAGTTTGGGATAAGAGGCTCAGCTAAGGAGAAAGCAATCCAGTTCTATCGCTCCTGCATGGATACCCAACAGATAGAATCCCAAGGAACTCAACCATTGAAGGACCTCCTAAATCTGGTGAATGTTTCTGCTATTTCCTCTCCCTCCAGAAGATAATTCCTGCAGGGAAAAGGGAAGTGTGACATCAGGGTCATATGGCCCTACATGATGGAATTTTGCTAGCATCTGGCCCTGAAATAAGCTCATGGTTCACAGCATACCTTCTAAGTGATAAATCTTCTAGCTTTAAATGCTGTTTCAAGATTTGATTTTCTGACATCAGGTACCTGAATCTTTCCTCATGACCTTACATACTATTTTAGGACTGCACAACAACCAAGATTGCAAAGAGAGATCATTCAGTTCAATAGGATCCAACTTACAGATCAGGGAACATCTTGCAAAATGGGTGACATTTTTGTGTCTAAGATCTGATGGCCATCCACTACTCCAGGCTTCAGGGGAGCTTGTTTAAAGAGGAAAATGCTTTTCTTTCCATTCTGGGAGACTCCTCTCAGTGCCAGGGAGGGTTTTACGTCTTCCTGCCAGCAAAGGGCATTTATGCCCTGTCTCCAAGAAATGCTGAAGGAATGCTGACTGCAGGCCCACCTGTGAATCTGCTTGTCAGGGAGGTGAGGGCTCTAATCCCTGATCCCTGGTTGTCTTTCTGGATGGCTTCAGAAAAATCAGGCCTCTTTCCTCTCTCCTTTTTCTCCTGCTTTTTTCCTGTACACCTTTTTCTGTTGATAATTATCATTCCTTTTCCCCATGTCATCTTGCAGTTTGTTGCTTTGCTTAAGTGTAAGTGACAGGTTATTTTAAAGCCAACAGAGTAGTAGAAATCTTCATGAGTTTCCCCTGTTGCTATTTGCTGTGTTGCTTTTCAGTTGTCATAATGACTGAGCTCATAGGAGTGAAAAAAAGATTTTGTAAATATAGATCAAACAAGTGTTTTTCTCACCTGCTATCACTCTCCTTCTCTAGGTTGGTGGTTGGAATATCACAGGTGTTGGGAAAGCAAAAGATTTTAATGAAACTCTTCAGATTCTCATGGGCAGATACAACACCTTTCCCTTTTTCAGAGTCCATGTGGGACCTAGTCCTTTTGACCTCAAGACAAATATTATTCAGGTGAGTGGACCAAAGAAAGAAAATTGTCAGGAAGCACTGGGAATAAAGAGTCCGTTACATAGCCCATGAGACCCAGGCCTGCACAAGTTAAGCCTATGTTCTTCTCTGAAGAAAGTTTTCCTAAATTTCAGTAAACTTCTTGATTTTATTACATAAAACCCACTTATTTCTGGAAAATGAGCAGATGAGGAAGAATAAATTGCTTATCTTCTGCCTGACCACGTAGATTGTACTTCGTTGTGGAAGGGTCTTGTTCTTCTTCTTATGTTCACGGGTATGACTAGTACAATAACAGACTCTAAGTGCTAAGTGTCTAATACATACAGTGTACTATGAATTTTGTAGCTCACTGTTGTGGTTTAAAGCTGGTAGGTAGCTAACCACCACACAGCCACTCATTCACTCCCCCACCCAGTTGGATGGGGGAGAAAATCAGTAGGGTAAACGTGTGAAAACTCATGGGTCGAGAAAAAGACAGTTTAATAATTAAAAAAAAAAAGAAAGAAAAAATAGAAGTGATGCAAAAAAGACCCCAGTTGCTCACCACCAACCAACAACTGTCCAGCCAGTTCCCAAGCAATGGCAGCTTTGCCCAACCTCCTTCACCCCCACTTTTATTGTGGAGTATGATGTCATATGGTATGGAATAGCCCTTTGGTCAGTTGGGGTCAGCTGTCCCAGCTGTGTCCCCTCCCAACTTCTTGTGCATCTCCAGCCTATTTGCTGGTGGGGTGGTGTGAGGAGCAGAAAAGCCCTTGACACTGTGTAAGCACTGCTCAGCAATAACTAAAATATCCCTTTGTTATCAACGCTGTTTTCATGACAAATCCAAAACATAGCCCCATACAAGCTACTATGAAGAAATTTAACTCTATCCCAGCCAAAACCAGCGCACCAAGTAGAAATATTTAACAATGTGATTTACATTTGAATATCAGTCACTACAGATTTGTAATGAGCTTGTAAATCAGCTGTGGAATACAATAGATCCATAAAAATTACATAGCAAACATTTTCCAGAAGTAAACCCAATTTATTAACATTTCAAATTCTGTGACACAGAAATTAACAAAGCCTGCTGAACATATCCTCACATTTCCAGTGTTTCTGGAAATAGTGAGATGTTTTTCCTTTGCTCCTTTTGCAGATTGACCATCCTGAGTTTGAGATGCCATCTGAAAGTAAATTCAAAGAGAAAAATTATCTTGAGGTAACATATCAGAGGCTGAAGAAAGGTAAAAATAGCTATTTGGTGTAGGGATCTCCTTGAATTGCCTCCAGGTTCAAAGTGGTCTGTTTCCATGGGTTACGGTCAGTGACCTTTGAAAATGTCTCCAGAAGGAATTTTTTACAGAACCTTCCACTTTTCCAAAAAGATAGTTTGTAAAATGTAACCGATTTTTAGATGCTGGGTTTAAAACTTCTAGTGAAGAAACAGAACATTATAGCTTTAATTTGTATTTGCTATGTAATATGAACCTGGGCTTCCCTGTAGGTCTCATTTTGAATGAATGTTTAAAAAAATATTCTTGTCCAAAGTAAGGCTTTATAACTTTAAGTATTGGGGGAGGGGTAGCTAACATTTTAAAAGTCGTTTTAAAATGTTTTAACCTAAGCTTGAGAAACAAGCTCTTTGACCTTGGGAGTTATTGCAACAAAGTTAATTTCATCACAGCTCTGTCGTTTTTCTTGACTTTATAAAAAATAGGTTGATTTCAGTTTCTCAGCCTGACTCTTTCAGAAGAGTCTTCAAAAAAGAAGCCTGTTTACCCATCACAAGCATTCCTTTGATACATGATGAACATAGTATCAAGAAGCTGGCTTTTTCTCTCCATCAGAAATACTGGCTCATTATATCACTGTATCTCTCTGCTTTGACTCCAGAGATGGCAAGTCTACATCTCTAAAATGATTCTGCTATTTAATGTATTTGTAAACTGGGACAAAAATAATCTTTTGGGAATTCAGTGTTCTTCACTGAGAGAGGAGCTGTACTTGGCAAACTGTATGCACATGAAGAATTACATAAGGATGTTGCAGTGAAGAGGGCAACTTTAGGGATGGGGCTGCAGTGATTTTGAAATATTGAACCTGATACGGTCAAGATGGAAGGATGGATGAATGGGATGACTAATTTTCAGTCATGCTTCTCCCACTGGTCATATACTCTGTATTGCAGGTTCTCCGAGTGTATCTCTCATATTTGAAGAAACTGGGGAGCCTACTTGGAGGGCCACAGGATGGTCCCCCTGATTCCTTTTCCCTTACCTTGTCCTTCATCTCTAACCTCCAGCGAGTTGTCACCCCACTGCAGGAGAGACAGCAGAGAGGGATGCTGTTCTTTCGCACTACCATCAGGGAGCTACAGGTATAGAACAGCCTTAGAACTTCAGCAACACAATTACATGTGACATTTAGATTCTGAAGATCCAGATCAAAAGAGAGATGAGACACTTTGTTTAGATGCCATTCCCTTGCAACTTACAGTTGGAGTCCATTGAGATTTAAATAACCTGTTAACTTACGTCTTTTATTGACTACAGTTGGATTTTTCAGGACCACAACTCTCTCCTCCCCCCTGTGCTAATTCAATAAAAAGTCAATTCTCTTTTTCTACTATAATCAATACTACATCATAAAACCAGTTTAATTTGTTGTAAGTATCTCTTAACAGTATTAGAGACTATCTCAGTTTACCTATTATTTCTCAACAGTCAATTTAGATTCATAGGTCAGCATGTAAGCTTTGTTTTACTTCTAGGAAATGGCACCTGCTATTGACTGGCTGTCATGTCTCCAGGCTGTCTTCCATCCTATGCCAATGAACCTCTCTCAGCCAATTGCAGTGCATGACATGGATTACGTAAGAGGCATGTCACAGCTCATTGAACAATGGCACAACAAAAGGTAGGGGTCAATATAGAATCATAGAATGTTTTGGTTTGGAAGGGACTCCTAGAGGTCATCTAGTGCAACCCCCCACTGCAGTGAGAGTGTTGCCAGGCATGGGGCCTCCACTACCTCTCTGCGCAACCCGTTCCAGTGTTTCACCACCCTCATTGTAAAGAATATCTATGGTTGTACTTGTTCATGCCTAAAGAAATATTAACTTCAGATACCATAAATTAAAGATGTCTCTGTTAGAGGCTGCTGAATCCAGTGGCCTAACAATTGGAAGGCTGCTGTGGCTCTATATCCACAGGTTTTGCCAGTACTAAGGCTTATCATATATTCCCAATAAGCTTGCACATGCACACACTATGTATGTACACACACACACACACATATATATGTGTGTATATAGGTGTCACACAGGTCAACAGAGATGGAGCACAGTGCCTTTACTGGCACCCACCCACCCATAGCACTCATACAAACAGGAACAGCTCAGACAGCCTGATCCTATTCTTCCTCTCCAGCTGGTCTTAGATATTCAGTCTGTCCAGAAGCTGACCCCAGATCCCCTTGTATCCACAGATTCTGGCGCCTGGATATATATGAGCCCCTTAGTCTTGCAGCCGCACTTTGGTTGCTGGTACTCTGTTTTTTTCCTGTTACAAACATACATATACAAGCAGATCTCTCCAGTAGCTGATCCAAACTGCTAGTCTCTCCAATACCCAACTCTCAGATCCCTGCTCTCTCCAGCAGCTAGCTTGAACCAAAACCCCTCTAGTAGTCAACTCTCAGACTCCTTGTCTCTCCAGTATCCAGTCCCATCCTCCCACACGGCGAGTAGAATGTTATTTAAGAAAAGCATTTAATAAGATGTAGGGCTCAATCAGACAAATGCCCTGGCAAGCCACAGATTTACACTCAACCCTTCCCTCTTACCACCTTTCCTCTCCACTTTCCCATGCATGTTCCCCCGATCCACCACAATTCTTCCCTTTCCCTGCCTTTGGTCTTTCCCATAAACACCCCATAAGAAGTCTCACAGAATCCCACAGACCCCTCAAAATATTCTATAATAAGTTTCACACAGTCCTAAAAATGCTCTTTCTCCTGCTTCCCATAAAGAATCCTGTGCCCCAGCAGGCAGTTACCCCTTGAGTCTTCTTGGAGAGACAGTTTCTTTGCTTCATCCTCCTTTGATAGCCCCAGGGGTAGCCCATTCAGAGTACTTTGTTGCCATTATTTAGGTTACTAGGGTTCCTCTGCCTCAAATTATTCCTCTGACACTTGCCATGTCTCTGTGTTTATAGTAACCAGCCTTCAATTTTGTCTTTTAAAATGTCATTTTCCTACAGGGTCCTTCACATTTATATGATTGTTTGTCTGGTTGGGAATCTCTCCCCAGCCCTTGACAGTCGATTCCAAGATGCACGCCTGGAGCTATCTAAGATTCTTTATGGAAAAACAGGATCTAGAATGGTGAGTTAGCCTTTAACCATCTTCTTCAGCCTCCTCAACAGCTCAACACCCTAGGACACACTGTGTGGATGTTCTCTTGATGCCTTGTCTGGATGGAATTTCTTAGATGTGGGGAGGAAAACTACTCTCACTAGGCCATTAAATGCTTCTTTTTTCTTAAATGTGGGAGTAGACATGACATACAAAACTTGAGAGCGCTATGTGCACTGTATCATGGAGTAGGGAAAAACAGATAGATTGTCACCTTTCTTCTATGTGTTTGTGTCAGCTAGCATATGAACCTTCATCTGTGTGAAAGTAAGTGGAGTAAATCGTAAGGGAATCAGTGTTTTACCTGATTAAAGTCTTCTGAGGTAGCTTAAATGGAACAACATTACTTTTAATTCACTGCTGTAATTTTTAGATAGCAGCATATATGCTCCTGATTGCACATTTACATATCTTTTTACTGTCTTCCTACCACCTTGCCCTCACTCTGGTGTGTCTCTGTTTCTTTCTCTGTTTTTACAGATCCCAGCTGAGCGCTGGAGGAAGTGCTTGACTGATACCAGCTCTTTCTTTGAGCCAGTTCTAGGGCAGATGATCGTGCAAGAGATTTTCCCTCAGACGACCAAGAAACTTGTAGGTATTCATCCTCTTAACCCCAAGCAGAGTTCAGCTTCATCTCTTTTCTTTTTTGACACGCCAACTTAAGACCATATCAAGGCAGCAAAATCATGTGTAGGTTTTATACCTTTTTACATATTCCTGTCCTTACACACTTCCCCTCCTTTTTTAGGAATGAAAGATGTCAGAACAAGACATTTATGTCATGGCTAGAATAATAAATTCTAAAATACCAGTTATTATCTTTATCTCAACTGTTAGCAAAGTCATCTGTGCAGCACCAATACCTGTGATAGCCCTACAAATGCATGCAACCTCAGTGTGCTTCCTGGAATAATGACAGTTATTAACAGTATTCATGACCAATATGACATATTTAAATAAGATTTTCAATTGCAAAGCCATTATGCCATCATATGACCAGTTGTACAGAAACAAATCAATGCCAAAACATTCTGAGTGGATCCACAGTAAGGAACACCTGACTGCAGTGTGGAAAAGATTTTTCCTTTGATAGTAAGAGTTCCTTTTTCTTTTTAGGGAAGTTAATGTAGGCACAAGGTTTTATAAAGAGTTTTCAATGTATAAAGTGGCAAGAATAAATAACCCCAAGAAAAGTTAATGGGAAAACTAAGAGCACATGTAGTGAAGCACAAAACTGAATGCACAAAACATAATTTTGTGAAGGAGAGACTCAGATTGGCATACCTTCAGAAAGGGAGACACCAGCATGAAATACTTGTGGATACTGAATTTTCATCTCACTCAAGAAGTGGGGCAATCATTTGATCCATTCCTATCCCAACAGGGATTGAATAAAAAAGAATTATGTTTCCCTCTTAGTTACCATGAGAGGCAAGATGAAAAGGTGTGTGGGAGAGAATGATGAGCCTTGTGAGGAACCACTGGATGCCAAATAACTTAAGCCTAAATCATTCTAGAAACTGAAATCTCCTCTTTCATCACAAGAAGAGGAATTTCCCCCCAGTTATTCTGTAGTTGAATTGCTGGAATATGGGAAGATGGTAGCTAAGCCTGTGAACAATGTTTTTCTGCAGTTCTGACCATGCCTTCTTTTCTCCATGGCAGGCTGAGCAGATGTTCTCTGAGATCCAAAATGCCCTCTATGGCCAACTGGATCAGGTGGAGTGGATGGATGAACAGACTCGCCAAGAAGCTAAAGTCTTGGTGCGTGCAGAAGGCAGAAGTTACTGAGGCCTTCCTTTCCCTGAAGCCTTTGGAGAAGGATTAGAAAGGACCTGCACCTTCACATAGCCCTACCTACTTCTACAGACACACAATCTTAAACAGATATCTTATACACACTGAAAATTGTAGGTGGTTTTATAAGTGCCATCATGCATGTGTGATCATACATTGATGTGTAGGCATAGAGAGGCTCAGTATTCGTCCATGGATACTCTGAATTATTTGTTTTATACACCTAGAGAGGTTAAAAACTATGAAGCTGAATGCCAGAAAACAATGCTATAAAGAAAAAGAAGAATAGAACAACATTAGGTCTCAGATCATTGAGTTAAGAAAGCAGAGTAGCAAGAGAAGATGTCTTGTTGAAACAGAGTAGCTATCATTTTGAATGGCTGATTCACAGATCATATTAAGGTTGTTTAGAGATAGAGTTTAAAAGGGACTTGTGGAATGTAAAGCCTCCTAGTGGCCATGTTTCTTTTTGTTCATTTGTTTGTTTTTTATGATTTTAGGTTTCCAAACTGCAAGTGGAGATTGGCTATCCAGCTCACATACTCCAGACTGCCAAAGTGAACCTGGAATACCAAAATGTGAGCATGTAATGTAAACATGCCTGCCTCATTATTGGCAGTTTACCTGTACCAACTGCTGTCTTTGCTGCTGCTAAAGGAGGCTATGACCTCTGGAGCAATGTGTATTTCCTACTGTTCATTTTCTGAGAATATATGGGCCCAGAGAACCTTTATCTATTGCTTCTGTATTGTTGCCTAAGTTGTCTCCTATTTAGAGTGGCTGATCTGATAGAGTTTGGTTGTGACCTGCTTGTATGTTCTGTTTGGCTTGCACATAACATTCCTGTCATATCTAAAATTAAAGGTCTTTAGAACTGGCAGAGAAAAAAACCCACAAGTATTCCATTGGTTTGTCTTTTGATGAACCATTTTTTGACCCATGGGACTTTTTCTCTTACTGTCCAATTAATTCCTCGCTCATGCCCTATGACAGTCACCTTACCTGTCTCTTCCCTCAGTTGGAGATAAATGAAGACACTTTTTTCCTCAATGTGGTGGCTTGCTTGAAAATACTGAGGGAAAATTCCTTCTTGAAACTCCTTCAGCATCACTCACAGGATAAGTAAGTGTCAGATACTGATCTGAAAAATGTAAAAGAATTACACACTTATGGACTAACTAGGGTTGGAAGGGACCTGTGGAGATCACCTAGTCCAACCCTCCTGCTCAAATCAGGATCAGCTAGAGCAGGTCACTGAGGACTGTGCCCAATTGTATGTCTATATCTCTCTTGTACTGGGGAAGGAGGTAGAGGGCAGGCAGGGGACAGGGCAGAACTGGACACAGTAATTCCAGATGTGGTTTTACCAGTCCTGAATAGACATAATCACTTCTTGACCTGCTGGTGGCACTTCTCATAATGCAAGACAAGATGATGTTGTCCTTCTTTGCTGCAAGGCTGCATTGCTGCATCCTGATTAAAAAAGCCTTGAATCTTGCAGCCTGTCTTGTATTCAGCCTGGCCTCATGCTACCAACAAATGCCACTGCTGTGGAGGGAGGCCCAGACCCCTGAAAAAAGAACCTTTTTTTCCCATGAACCCTTGAGTAAGGGGGATATCTGGTTCTCCTAGACTTAGCAGCAAAGCAAGCAGCAGAGCACTGTGATGAAGTGAATGCTGGCAGGGTCACCTCAAAGGCAGGACATAGGAAGCTTCAGAAGGCAGGAAGCATTGACAGGCATGCTTGGGACCTTACACCTCCTGAAGAGTATTCTGTACAGCACTTCACAGGAGGTTAGGAGTTCTGACTTATTTGACAGGGAAGTTGTGAGAGTGGATCCCTAAATGTATATGAAGGCTAAGCTACTAGCTCTGACCATCTGTAAACAAGTGCAGGTTTATTTCAAACACATTTAACTCTAGATAATGGGACTTTCATCATTTGCTGCTGCTATATGAACAGTTGTACTAAACAGACCATTTTTGCAAGCCCAGTGGAGGAAAGGAGCAAGGTATGAGATAAGGATTTAATACATTCTCTCATTTCTCTTTTTCTACTTCCAGCTGGCATGTGTTCCCCTGGACTGTGCATTCATACTACTCAATAAGGCACCACATGGTGGTCTTTCCTGCTGGAATGTTCCGCAGCCCTTTTTTCCACATGGAATTTCCCAGGTATGGAGGGACTGTAAAGGTGGAAGCTGAATGTAGTCTCTTGGCTGCGACATGTTTCCAGGAATAATCTTAACGGGTCTGTCTTTAGCTTCTTTTTCTTACTGCATCCCAGAAAGACACAATAAAGGGGAGAAAAGTAGCTTTTTCTAAAGCTGGATGGATACTGCCTTATGAATTCTGAAAGAGTGTGATCATTGAGTCTGCTGGAGCAAAACCAGAAACTAGGTGAAACTAAGATAAGCCAAGTATATTACCCCAGAGCAAAGAGGCAGAAGTCTCATGTAGGTTAACTGCAAAGACGACATTTCACCTTTGCCTCTCATTTCCTAGATTCCAAGAGTTCCTGAAATCTAACCCAGAGAAAATAGGAGCCTCACAAAGCAACTTCTTGTCAGAAGTGTTTTTGAAATGGATCAAACACAGTTCTTCTCTTCCTTTTTTTTAAAGAACCTTCTTTAACAAGCAAACACATTTTTAATTCTGAATCTTCCCCTGCAACAATGACACTTCTGCAGACCATATTCTTATAGTTGGGTTCTTTCATCATATGGAACAGATCTGTTAAGCAATGTTTTTCTCATATTTAAAGCACTTAAAACAGTTGACTGTAAAAATATTATCTGATGTCCTTTTTTGCATGACAATGGATAGATACTTCTTCTAATCCCATTGTATTGATAAGCTTACACTGTGGCCAGACACAGAAGTTTGAAAGTAACACATCTCAGTTAAAAGTAATTATTTTCTCCATGGTGATCTTCTACCACCAGTTGTATGACATCTTCTCCCGCTTGCAGTATTTCATGAATTCATTATAGTGTGAAGACCAGGAGACCTCAAAAGAATAACAGAAAAAAATATTTTTCCCAGTTGTATAGACTGTCACTCTACCATATTCTTCCCCTCTGAAAAAGTGTCTACAGCTTCTTATTCCTTTTGTATTCAGTGTTAGTAAAATATATTTTTCTCACTGTCATCCCAGTTGAGCAGACCGATAAGTCAAACTTGATCAGCTTTTGTTGAGTTGGCACAGTAGCATTTTCTCAGATGATGCTCCAAAACTTAAACTTTACTGACAAAAGCCAATTCAGATGACTGTGAGGATAATTTTAAAAATAAGAAGTCAGCAGAGCAGTGCAATTTTTATAGAGTCATAGAATGGTTTGGGTTGAAATGGACCTTTAAAGATATCTAGTCCAATTGCCCTGCCATGGGCAGGGACATCTTTCATTAAATCAGATTGCTGAAAGCCCCATCCAACCTGACCTTGAACAGTTCCAGGGATGGGGCATCCACAACTTCTGTATGCAGCAATTGTAAGTTTTCAGCTACAGAGCTTCTGAAAGAGCAGTTCTAGGAGGTTAGTTGTTCTGTTCTTGTCACTTCCTACTGAGTTCCCAGTGATGTAGCAACAATCTACTACAATCATTTCATGCTTCACCAGTGTTAATCAGTGCATGTAAAGAAAGAATGAGCCCATCATTTCATATTATGGAAATGCATTTTGAGTGTATTCTTACTTGTGTGACTATTTGCAAATTCATTGCATAGAACCATAGAAATTCTGATTGGAAAGAACTGCTGGAGGCCTCTAGTACAACCTCTTGCTTGTAGCAAGATCATCAATGCTAGACCAGAGTAACTGTAGTCAAATCTTCATTATTTTAATTTGCCTTGGCAGTTTTATCTATCATTTTTCACTAGACAACTGTTGCAAGATTGCTTCTCCAACCATCCTGCTTTTGTATGATTACCATTGCAGTTACTGTTTGTGCAGCAGTTCAGCCAGTAGTAGGTAAATAAGGACATAGCTCAACAACAATATATGTCATTAGAGTTAATAAAGGCAGAATTTCATTCACAGACTCTTAATTATTGTGATGGCTTATTAGCTATGAATGCTTTAATGCAAGCCTATAGTACAGTTTTAAGCATTGGTAGAGTAATTTACACACATATTTGCATTTTTACAGAGTGTACCACATCTGAGAGACAATAAATTGAAAGTGTTTCTGTGTGCTCTCAGAGTAGAATGCTCCTGTGCAGTCCACAGTTGTGCTCAGTGTCTATAAAGAATGCTCACCTACTCTCTTTTTCTTTTCAAAAGCACTCTTTTAATGCTTATTTTTCAGTGCTGTGAACTTTGGAGCCATCGGGGTCTTCATGGCGCATGAACTTCTTCACACATTCTATGGTTATGGTGGGTACCAGCTGTAGTGTCTTTGTTTACTCTTCTAGGTTCCCACTGGTACATTCCCTCAGAGGATCTTAAATCCTGGTCCCTATATCAATGTATATGTGTATTATTAAGGTAGATGAAGCTAAGGAAAACACATTCCAGGCCCTGCTCACTACTAAGAATACTCAGTGATTAATGTGAGGAATACAGGTGAACGCCAGAAATACCTTTACTTTCTAGGATTTTGTTTTTTCCCCACAGTGCTGCCTGAGGGCTGTCCTACATGCAACAGGAGTGCACTACAGAAATCTAGAGACTGCTTGGTTGAACACTATGAAAGCTATGACATCAAGGTCAATGGTACTTTTACACTGTTGGAGAATATAGCTGACACTGGAGGGCTCGCCATTGCTTACCAGGTATTGTAATCTACTTATTTCTCTAATCTCATAGTTTTACCACACAACTCAACCACCATGCCACAAGATTGCTCTGCTGCATCCCTCTCCTACATGCTGCTCCAGTTCCAGATTTCTTGCATGCCTGTGCCAGTGCAGCATGTGCCCTGCATGTCCTCTGCTATTCCAGACGTAGGTTCCTCACAAAGCTTTGCTCATAACCTCACTAATTTCATGTAAGACCACTTCTCTCCTTCACCAATTCTGGAGTGAACCTTTCTTAACTTCCCTGTTTATGTCATGCATGCAAAAGAATGTTATTATTTATATGTTTATGTTATACCTAAGGAACTAAGCTGAGACATGAATTAGAATTCTGTGTGGTGCTAAAATGACTCCATAATGATGTTTTCAGCAATGCTTTAGTCTAGAGAGAATTTTTATTTCCTCATGCAGTTCAGCAGTTTAATTAATTACTGAGAGCAGGGTCTAGGTCTCAGATAGTACTTGTTACATTCTTGCACTAAGAATGCTGGGAGGTAGAAAGTCTTTTAAATTTTGTTCAAATATTTGTGACTTTCTTTGAAAGTAGTTTTCATTCTTTCATAGTGCAGTCACCACATCTTCTCTTATGATGATATGTGTGTGGTAGTGTCTGAAATGGGAAGCAAAGGAGCTATGTTGTTATTCTCCCATCTTAGAGTTATTAGGGTAATGGCCAGCAGAAGGGAGCCTCAAAGTGAGGCGAGAAGGATACAAACTTGCTAATTTATTAAATATATATTAGGTTGATATATCTCTTTGACAGAAGACATGGTTTTGGGACATTATC
This sequence comes from Gorsachius magnificus, assembly GCA_034008185.1. Lineage (NCBI taxonomy): Eukaryota > Metazoa > Chordata > Aves > Pelecaniformes > Ardeidae > Gorsachius > Gorsachius magnificus. The sequence goes on from CM067081.1 coordinate 132,984,179, forward strand.
TGAAGGGAGATTTATTATTATTAATTTTGTCTCTCCACAGGCCTATAAGAATTGGCTGAAAAAGCACAAAGAAGAGAAGGAATTACCTAAGATTGGACTTTCACATGACCAGCTTTTCTACCTCAGTTTTGCTCATGTAATGAATTCTAGGCTAGTCATGTGTCTCTCTCACTCTCCATACTCTTCCACATCATTACAGTTCATCTTTCTCAGTATTCAGTCACATCTCCCCCTCTTCACAGAACTGGGAATGACCAAAGTTTCTGTGAGATCCAGAATATTATTTAGAAAGCGAAAATTCACATACAGGGCCCCTAGCCTGTTATGGATCTCAAAGTTAATAAAAGGCCTGTCTGCAAATATATCCTTTAAAAAACTCTGAAATCTACCAAAATTAAGTTATAGCAGACAAACTATGTCAGGGGAAGCATGCTTCTTTGCCAGATGTTTTGCTGTTGTGAGCAATCTTACACATGGAAAGTGAAATTAACTGGAAAAGACACGTATTTCTCCATCTCTTCCTTCATCCACCTCTCTGTCATGGTGAATAACAAGTTGTCATGTCATTCTGAGTAACTGATAATGAAGAGTTTATAAAGTTATTTAGAGATAAGATAAAGAACTGGAAGTACATATACACATAGTTCAAAATCTCTGTGGGAACCTGGTTTAAGGATTTGTGCAAAGTTGTGCATAGTTGTGCAGTTGAGTTCCTCACGATAGGTCATTGGATTTCTGTGCCCAAAGAAGTCACACCCTTATAAGTCACTGCAATTGTGCAAAGGGAAAAGTTTTGTGCATGCATTGACATTAGGCCAGAGCAGTGTGTAGAAAAGCCATTCTGAAATCACAGATTATTGGGTCTTGGTGGCAAGGCTGGCATTTCAGAGGCTGTCTGTCAGCTTCTGCATCATTTGTCAATTAATAAAGACTAAATCACAAGAGTGAAGACTTGGATTGCCAGTTCAACACCAGTAAAGTCACATAACCTTCCCCCCCAGTCTCTTGAGTAGTAATAGGATGTTGTGTAAGTGCTCTCCTCTCACTCACTGCTTTTGCTTAAGAAGCTGAATCTAGACAGTGAGACTACATCTATACCATATTTGAAATTCAGAAATTTTGGTGGTGAAGGGAAAGATCTGAACGTTGTTGGCACCCATGTGAGTGTGTTTCCTTGTTTACTCCAGCAGCCTCAGTCACGTGTTCAAAGGCATGAGGACTCTTAAGCCTTGTTCACACGAGGACTTTCAGACAAACTGACTTTTCTGGTTTGCTTCCTTCCAGGCAATGTGTGGACACCAGGATCCTAAGAAACTACAGTTTTCCTTGAACACAGATGTGCACAGTCCCTTGCCACTTCGTGTCTGTGGGCCTATCAGCAATAGTCAGGACTTTGCCAAGCACTTCCACTGTTCCAGTGGATCCCCAATGAACCCAGACAACAAGTGCCACATCTGGTAATCTGCATGGAAAGAGGGAGATATGACCCCAGGCCTGATCTGTGAAAGTATGACCATCTTCTCAGGACCCCTAAGGTGACATGGTGCTCTCATTCACTCCTCTACCTTCCTTTTCTTGTTATCCTTTCCTCAGCAGCTGATGGTGGAAAAATTCTTAAACTGAGCTCATAAGGGAAGAGGGTTGCCTCCTACTGTCCCAGATGCGACAACTCTGGAGTTCAGCAAATCCCAAGGTAGCAAGATGATTAGCCAGTGTCTAGCAGGCAACAACTTCTGAGGAGCTGTAAACAGAAGGACTGTTACATTATTAGTCCCTCCATTCAGTGCATTTCCCTGTGTACTCCAGCAGACTCACAGTCATGTTGAATGGACAGGGCAATAAGCTGGAGCTCTAAGACTTATTCATATAAGAATGGCTCCTAGGGAAATCCTATGGGTTAATGTGCCACACATGGAAGTTACCAGAGAGGGACGAATCCTCTTCTCTTCAGCCAATAAATGGAGATTGGTAGTAGGAAAGACTCAGTGGCTCTAGCTTCTAGGCCAAAAGGTAAATCACTTAATAATGAAATTTACTGAAGGCCTTCCCTGTGCTGTTTTTGTTTCATCAGCAAAACTCCTGAGACAGAAGAGGAAAGAGTAAAACATCCCAATTGGTGGGAGGGGGATTGCAAGCTGAGAACATACTCTTTCTTCTTTCTTCCTTTTCCAACAAGATTTTCTTTTTTTAGTCTCTATTTAGGGTTGAGGATATGGTTGAGGGTGGAGTCTGGGACAGTCACAAGGGTTTCTAGAAGTCTCTGAAGACTGAACAATTAGAATTCCAAGAACTTCTCTGGATTCTGAACCTGGTTCTCTCATCCCTAAAAGTTCTCTCATCTGTACATTTATAAATATTTACCATACAAAAAAAGGAGTAGAGCTGCTGTAGGATTTTACTTTCTACTTGAAATTTAATTTTAGGTATTCATTTACTTCAGAGGAAAAAGAGAGTAAGAAGTGATATATTTCAGGGTAGCAGGAGAAGTGCTTAAAGCATATTTTCAAGAGCAACACAATAATTACATCAATTTCACATTCTGATAATTAGAAAATTCATACCAATGCTCTAAAATTTACCAAAGTTAATAAGTATAGAAAATACTCCTACCTTTTGCATATTCTTAAAACTCTTCTTAATTACGAGAACATTTTAATTTTACTTATTATATTGGCTGTCTGAGACCTGTTTGTAGAATAGGTAATGGCAAGTGGAAACATCCCTCATCAATGTAAGCATTGTAAAAATTATGAAAATCCTAATAACTCTGTTAATGCTTTCCAAATACTGAATAATGCAGCAAAATATTTTCCAAGAACAGAGATTTTGTTTTCATTAATTAACTAAAATATTAATAAAGTGTTTGCTTCAGAGAAAAAAATTACTTTGATTGCAAACTCTTTATGACCAGGCTTGCTTCTTCTATATTTGTACTGTTCCCAACATGACTGGAGTTCTTAGCTGAACTTCACAAGTAATAAATAATAATACCTCAAAATAATTGAATTTATTTACCCATCACCCCCTCCCCCTCCCCCCCCCATTGGGCTTGTGCTTATTTTTATCATTTAAACAGTGTATACTCTTCCTCCACTTGTTTAATCAATTTTATCCTAGCAGCATGTTCAGACTGCCTTTCTTTTAGATGCTAATAGCAATCAACATTGTACCAGACCTTGTGGGTAATATAAAAGTTATTTCAGTGTACTGAGACTACTTCATTTCTTTGTTTATAGTGTATAGAAAAAGCAGAAGCTATTGACAGTCTGCATTTTCAGGAGTGTTTAACTTTTCTTGTACTATCTTGTTAAGTGAATGGGGGGACAGTTCCCTGGAATATGCAATATTTTCTTGTTCTTACAATGTATGAATTTATTAATATTCTGTTTAAAAGACAGGGTAACCCTTGAAACTGGTGAGCTGAATCAATTCTTGTTCATTACTAACTATGATGGTTTTATACAAAGAGCATATGGGAAGTGCAAGAAAGGAGGTCTGACTTAGAAAAAAATTCCATGAATCTTGGACCAAGAAGTTATTGTGTTTCCCAAGGAGAGAAGGAAACACTTTCAATATGTACACAAGGTCCCTGCCCTTGTCCTCAGTGTTGCAAGTTTCCTGGGATGTGGTTGGTGAACAGAAGCCATGATGCCTAATAGGTGATAATGAAACACAGGTAGATCCATGACCATAGAAATTATTGCATGCTTTATGTCACACATGAAAAAAGAGAACAACACTGACAGTGTTAAGGGGAAGAGCCAGATCAAATAGCAGATCCTTCACTGCTGAATTCCTCTGTGAGTCCTTGTGCTGCACCATGTTGATCACCTCCATTCCTTCCCCTGTTGACGAGGCCACAAATATTTCCTCCATTTGCTCCCAGCCTGTAACCAGTGGTGGATGGGGGCAACATAAGCTTTCTTCTTGTTCTTTCATACTTGGATCCTTTTCAACTCTGCTTCCCTTCCTCTTTTCTCCCATGCTTTTTCCTTTCCTTTTTTTTCCCATTCAGTGTAACCTTCCCCCATAGCATCCGCATAATGCCCAAGTGTGGGCTCTTGATGTGTATGGATGTGAGTGTGTAAACCTGGCCTAAGCTCTACCTTTGGCCTGCTAGGCGCCTGCAATTGCAGCAGGGTAGTAAGTGTTCATCCAGGAAGGGGAGACCATAATTAGTGCTATTTTACAAGGGGAACAGAAAAGCAAGGCATTGGAAGAGCTGGGAACTGGAATCAGGACTCCTGTGGTTTGACACTTGCAGGATTTTTTTCTGTTCCCGTCTTTTTTCAGCACAGTCTTTCCCATCCTCTTGTTGGGAAAAATTTTCTCTTCCCTAATTTTCTCACTCAAGCATTTGGCCAATTTCCTCACTTATTTCTCAACACACTTCCTCCACAACTGTTGCCTACCTTGCTTTCTCTCTTCCCATACTGGCCCTACTTTTCACACTTGTTCTCCCTGAATTGCTGCACTTTGGTAATTTCCTGGGTATGCTGGGTGCTGTGATAATGTCTCTTTTTTCTTTCTCAATTTCATTGCTCCATGACAGACAGGAGAAAAGTGTCCAGCAGAGCAAAGAGAAGGAAGAGGAAAGAGAAGCATGTCTCAGACACTCTCTGGGAAATAGTACTTGAATGGCCAGCATGTCACAAGCTCTAATTTTTTTTTTTAAGAGGGACCTATCATGAGGTTGAGAGGAACTGGTCACTTCAGAAAAGGTGCCAGATCTTAAAGTGAGCCAACGCTCCAAAGATAGCAGATCAGGGTCAGAAGCCATTTCCAGTCAGTTTGTTTCAGGAATTAGAGGCAGTGATTACTGACTTGCCACAGGGCTGTTTAAGTTGTTTTAGATATTGCACTTTCAAACAGTAGTCTGATTTTTAGAGGGAGTTGTGTGTTAGGAACACTTGCTTCTTATCACAGGTAGGAACTTCTAAGAATTCATCTTCTCCTTAGAAAGTTTTAATGCTTGCCTCGCCTCTAAGATTCTTACAGGACTTCCAGCTTCCTGGTTCCACCACACTCTGAGGAAGCTTGGCTTGAAACAAAGTGCCTGCTTCCTCGTGTCTCTATTTTGAGAAACCACCGGTTTCTGGGCAAAGAACTTTACTTTAGACTACATCCTATTGAGTAATGTTAGGAGAGGTGGTATGCCAAAGACTGAAACCACAGTGGCAAATGTAACTCCCAAAATCAATATCAGAACATTGTACAAGACAAATAGAGAGTGCAATGAAATACTCATATAAGGTCATTGCTTCTATGAATAAGAGAGTTCTTGCCTGAAAAAGGCCTTTTGAAACCTTTTATTTTGGAAATCGCTTTCTCTTCACTCTCCTTCCTTTGTGTCTTCTTCCTTTTCTCCTTTCCTATACATTTCCCTTACAAGAGTCATCCCAGATTAATTCTTTTATCTTTTCAGGGCCACGACAGCAGTAATAGGCTTTAATGGCCCTTACCAGCCTCACCTGGAGCCTTCACTGCCATCCTCTGCCTGTGGGCCCAGAAGCTTCATTTAAACTCAGGCCTGAGTCTGCAGTCTCTATTTGTGGTCTTTGCAAGTATACCTATCTCCAGGTCCAGCTCCAGCTCTATCACAGCTGTGCCTGGCCATGGACCCTGTTATTCTGGATCCTGTTTGACCAATTGACTTCCTGATTTGACCTTTCAAGGTCATATGGCTTATCACTATGGACTTACCTGGAGTTTTGGGACTGTGTCTGACCCTGGCTTTCTTTCATTGGATCTGATACTGACCCTGGCTTTCTGACTTCTGTTCCTGGCTTGACTTTGAGCCTGCCTCATGATTATAGTCTTATCTGACGATCTGTATTCTTGACAGAATAACTACTTAACTACCTAAGGCCTGCCTTGCTTGCCTTGCTCAGGGGCTGTGGGGACTGGGCCCTGGCTGGTGAGGCCCCTGCCCTGCCAGCCTTGCTGAGCAGACACTTGTCTGCTGACTCCCTGTCCCTTAGAAAACAGCTGCACATCGCTGCTCCCTGGAAGTTAGTTTGGGCTTTCTTGAGGACTGAGGTGAACACCACAGAACTGGGCCCACCACTGAACAAGACCTATGATGCCCTTCTGACGGACCAGCCTGGCCCCTGGGTGCTGCCCCCAAGATTCTGAGTGAAGCCCCTGCCCTCCTGGCTGCCCAGACTTTGGTGCTCCCCAGGGGTGGCCTGGACCTTTCTTTTCAAGCCCACTGAGCCTCCAAAGCTCCTCATGGGCAACCTGATCCACACCCTCCTCCCCTTCCCCAGGCTTTAAGCCCCCCATATGCCATGCCCATCTCCCAGTTTTTCATCCCTTGCGTGGCTCTTTACCCTTGGAAATTGCCCTGTGGCATCCCAATACAATTAAATCACCCTACATCATGTCCATTCTGAACCCAGATCTTTGTAGGGTGTGAGGAGAATCTGCTGAGAGGGGCATCTGCAGCCAGGGCCATGAGTGAATTAAAAGGCCTCAATGGCCCTGACCAGCCTGAATGTGTGCCTCCTTCCCATTCTCTGCCCTGTTTAAGTGTAGGGCTGGGCAGTCCCTTGGCTGTGTCTGACCTTGGTTACCATCCCTGTGTCTGATCCTGACACTGACAGGCATTCCTTCTTGAACTTGGACCTGTCTCATCATCATGGACTTCCTTGGTGATCCTGGTCTGACCCTGACTACCATCCCCAGGCTTGTCCTGCTTGTCCTACTCGGGGCTGTGGGGAATGGGCCCTGGCAGGTGAGGCCCCTGCCCTTCTGGCCTTGTTATCACACTCAGTTGCTGGTTTCCAATTCCTTACGGACAATCTGACCTCCACTGCCATATGCCACACATATCTTTTCATTCCTCTTCTGTTTTTATCTTTGCAAAACCAGGCTTCTGTGTCCATACCCCATCTCATTTTCTGCCTTTATTTGCTCTCCAAGCCTTTCTCATCGTCACTTCAAACCTACCTCTCACCTGCTGATGGACTGTTCTCCTCTTGCTGTCCATTCCTGTCTGTGTGAATCATGGCCTGGCTTTTCAGTGGTATGAAGGTATTAGAGAATACTAGGCAGTAAGTGGATGGGAACATAGCCACCAGATAGATGGTAAATCCCAGGGAAACTATCAGGGTTGTATTACCCCCCATCCAATTCTCCTGTCTGGCACAAGACACTTTTGCTCCTCAGCCCTTTCCAGCTAATGGAGTCAGGATTTCCCTAGCACCATAGTCCTACTCAGGGCACATTGTGACATCACTGGGCTCTTCTGACATACAAAGGTGTCATATGCTGTTAGGCAGAAAGACCATGGACTTTGCATCACATGTAGCGAACACCCTAAAGCATGAAAAGAGTGTGAAAGCTTTTGGGAATTAGTAAGAGTATGTCTCTGCTCAAAGTTAAAAAGAAATAGAATGAAGGGGATAGGATCATAACAGTAGGACACCATCTGATATGAAAAATCACAATCCTGGACATTTTTGTAGCTCCTCCTTACAAGTAGTGCTCACAAGTAACTGACTGAAATGACAAAAAATGTTTTATAAGACTGGTGAGAGTGGAGGGGAAAGGAAAATATAATGACTTTCCCACTTCAGTGCTTAAAAAAATTGTTAGTATTTTGTGCTGTTTGGCTTGCACAGTCTCTGTGAATAGAAATAAATTTTTAAAAAACAACAGTAGAATGATAAGCATGTGTTTTCAAATGTCCTCTAGATGGTGATCTAACAACATCAATGCAGAAACAGCTTATCTTACAAAGGACTTACTCTACAGGGGAAAAAACCCCCCTCATGTCTTATTAACCTCTGCCATTCACTTTGCCAGACCAAATTGCCCACTCTAACTGAGGCTCTGTCCAGACTACATTTTAGGAATCTGATTATGACTTTCCACCATTTAGTGTGGGACACAATTTTCTAATTATTTTAAACTCACATTTAACCCGAACTATCATTTACTGTACCAAGTATCTTCCACACTTCCTGAATTTACACAGAGTTTTATGTTACCATTGCCTTTCCCTTTTCCTTTGTGCTTTTTCCTTTTCTACTATTAGTAATGGTCTTTTTATTCAAGACCTTCACATTTTTTCCAAAATGCTCAAAACCCTGTCTGGAATTCAGGCAGGTCAGAAATTTAGGTTGTCAAATCAAGATAATTATTATCCCAGGCCTATGAAAGTCACTTCAGAAGTAAGTACATGCGAGGATATATACACTCTGATTTATAGACACTGAAATTTCTATACCAGGTGGTGGTCTTGGGTCATCTTCAGCTTGCTATCCAAAACATTAAAGGATTCTTTTCCAGCTAGTTTTCAAAAGATTTTACACTCAGCCCCGAAAGTGCTGATTACAACCAGACGTCAGGAACTTAGAAGATCAATTTTTCGGAAATATTCGTTAAGATGAATGGTTGAGTATTACACGGCTGTCTAAATTTCTTATATACTGTCTCCTACTGAATGGTATGTAATAAGGAGTGAGATCAATATGCCAGGTATCACAGCTGTACAGTCTAACACAGGAGAAGGGCAGAAGCTTCAACAGATCTGAAGACAGAATACATCAGACAGAGTAAGAGGTAGTGGGACAGGAACGTTAAATTTTTTGTCCCGCAGTGCTACTAGTAAAGCAACTTCAAGGGGCATGCTTCCTACAGAGATCTCTGGATCTAAAGGAATCTGTACCCAATTCATTGTAAGATTGTATATCAAAGGTGTTGTGCATTCCTCACAGGGAATGTGGAATACTTTCAAGTCCTCACCTGCACCTCTGAAATTCTTTATTTAACCAATGTAGGTAAGTAAATAGATGCCAGATGTGGAAATTCGTACTACTACTGAGGTCATGATGACATGTTCATTCTGGCATAAGTCCAGGTTCCTGCCTCAGCAAGGGATCCTGCCACAGGACACTTGCACCTACATATTTTCCCATGCTGACACTAGCATTGGTGTGGCTCAGTTAAGGAGGCATATTAGGTGACAAAAACATTTTAAATACAGGTTTTATTAGGTCACTTTTCCAATGGGTAAGTTTTGGATCCAGTTAACTGTGCTGTCACGCAAATGCTAGTCTGTGGCTAGGCAGCAGAAACACTGAGTGCCAGACAATACAAATTCAATGGCCTTAAAAAGAGACAGAGTGACCACACAATCCTTACTTGACTTCAGAGAGTTCTGACTCTTCTTTTCCTTCATTTGTGGTTATATATGTTGACCAGCAAAGAACATGTGTAATGAAAATAGGAAAGGGATGTACTAAGATGAATGTGAAATGAGTAAGATTTAAGATAATATCAGTGCTCCTTAAACACAGTTCTATGGCTGAAGAGTTCATAAAATCAAAATAAAAAATTCTTTTTTAAGAAAAGAAGAATGATGGAGAACAGAACCAGATTGTCTAGCAAATGGGTTTTTACTCAGTGTGGCTGACAGTAGCAGGATATTCAGCTGTCCATCTCAGACCTCGCATGTGTATTTCTCTCGATGTTCCCTGTTACAGTGTTTTGCATGTGTGGGTGCAAATAGGTGTAAAAATTTCAATTTGCATGCATTAAGCACAAGAAAGATAGAGAAAAAAAGGTTGAAAGAATAAAAATAATATTGAGTATTTTTTCCACTTCATCTCTATTCCCAGAATTAAATCACACTTTGTTAGACTGCCACCCCATGTGGAGGCAAAGATTGCTCTACATCATACAAATCTATCTTCAATAGATTAATTAAACTGATTTGTTTAAAAAGTTGTTGGATATTGTGCCTAAGATGGACATATTTTGAACTAAATCTTTTTGTGCTTGGGGTCCCCTGGCCTGTAGGTTAACATAACTTCCTGCTTCTGAAGAGGACTGATTGCCGTTCAAAAATCTCACTCCACATGGCTTTGTCCTTTTCTGGAATCCTCTGCTTATTGTCACACTGACTGCAGCGGGCAACAGATTCTTGCCTAAGGCTGTGCTTTTCTAACCAGACCAATAGATATAGGTACATTTCTGTAGCCAGTGGAGTGGATTCTTAGTCTAGTCCAAAGGACTGCCCTTAGACTCCTCTGAAATCCAGGCTCCAAGGTAGAAAAGAACAGTGGATATGGATTCCGCTGTCCAGACAGTGGATCCAAGAGTGGAGGGGGAATGAGCAGCCTACGAGGAGAGATGAATAAATTGAAACAATAATTTCTCTTTCTAGGGATTTTGACTCAATATTTCATGTTTTCCTCTCTCAGCTGATTCTGTAACGTGACCCAGTGTGAGGTGCAAAGACAATCAAAATATCCAGGCCAGTACAGCACATTGGCCACTGCTCTCAGATCGGGCTGGGGGAGGGGGATAAGACAAAGTAGTTAATGTATGCTTTCTCCCTCCTCAGACTGAAAGAGCTGGTGCATGAAATCTAGTAAAGCAGCTCTCCGGTCCAGTGAAGCACAGGACAATTGGCAGCACCAGGAAGGTTATCACTGTCTGCATCAGATGACTCTCCTATGTGAGGTCAAAACCCCATTCGATTTGTAATGAGGAGGTGGAGGAGGCTGTAAAGTCATTCCCAAGATGGAGCAGTGAGGGCCTTGAGGCAAAAAGGAGCCAATGGAGGGAAGAAAGGAAATGGACTGAAAGATCATAATCAGTGAATTTCTGCATCCTACCCCAAGGCTGTATTCCTCAGAGAACAGGATAGTGCCAGGCAACTAAAGGCACACCCACTGGCTGATTTTGATGCCATGATCAGAAAACTGATAGAAAGATGGATAACTTGGATATTCCAGCCTGTGATGGGGGACTCTAGAACATGACTGAGAGCAGATCCCCTTGGAATGCCCAGAACTACAAAAGTGAGGGAATAGGGTAGAGGTGAATGGCACAAGCAGAACTGTGTGAAGATCCCAGAACAGAAATAAGGGGAGAGATGCAGGGCAGGACAGAGGGAATTGGTGGAGGTTTTTAGGGACCGTAGGGTGGGAATGACTGGGCAGCTGCAAGACAGAAATGATGGATGTTGGAAGTTCTGGGTTTGAGATGAATGAACTGCTGCAGATCAGACCACAAACAGTTGTGAGTGGAGGTGTGTGGTGAAGTGACTGCAGACAGTTCTGTATTATGGCTACTGATCTGGTGTTGCAGGGAGTCAAAAAGTGTACTTCAAATTCTGAGAAACTAGTTCCTCTCTGGCAGACAGTTATTTTAATTTTTCTGTCATGCTTATTATCAGAACAGTAAGTAGTCTGCTGGAATCTGTTTTCCATGACTGTCACATGCATTACACAGCAAGGCACTCTCCCTCTTTGCTTTCTCAAGAAGAATTCACAGCATCTAAGGTCATCAGTACATAGAAAATTTAGAAAGAGGGGTGATAAAGAGCAGAAACCTCTCTGGGGTTTCAAAATGTGGCCATTTTTCACCTCTAATATTGGATCCTGAAAAAGAAGATCTATGAAGATATCTTGGTTCTTCTAACAGCAGATACCAGCAGTCAGGTGGTATCATCCCATGCAAGAGATAAAGATAATATCTTTATCCCAGAGGTTTCATCTATCTCACCATGACACAGTAACAAGAAATGAAAAGCTCCTGAGCTGGGAATATGGTGACAAGGGCTGATGATTATTAAAAAACCAGAGTGAATTGGATTTCCACTGAAGCATGGGCTGCATTGCCATTTTCTCTTCTCATTCTCTGCTTGTGCCATTTCCATTTTTATCTGCTCTTGTCTTGATTGCGATTAATTATTAAAAATAATAAGAGTGAAAGCATACGCAAGTTGAATAGTGTGAATTTTGGAAAAAGAAGTCAGACTCTACACAGCTTCAAACTTGGGTCTGCCTCTTATACTGGCAACAACTTTGAAAGTTATATAACATTTGTAATGTGTGCTGAAGAAAAGTAGTTTGGAGGTTATGGAAGATGGTAAGTCAAAAGTGACTTGGGGATGTAGAATATGTTCAAAAGATATTCAGATAATTGGACTTAGGATTTTACATGTTTAAAGCAAATGGTGGGTTCTAGGGCCCTAAGCCATCACACTGAAATTTAGATGTTGAATTGTTAATTGTTCAAACCTGTATTAAAACTAGTCGTCTTTAATAGCAAGAGAAATAGTCACCTCCAGCAGGCAATCCTTCCCAACCAGCTCAAACAGCTGTAATAGGACAGGATAAATTACTTTATACACTAACTCAGACTTAACTAATTTTTAAATATCTAGATTTAAGTGAGATAAGCACTTGCTTGTAATGTTGAAGAAAGTGAATTCAGATGAAAGAGTAAGTTCACAGCTGGGAGCTCCTACATCAAACTATTCCACTGCCAGGCCCCTTCTTACAGATGCATGAAGAACCTGATGCCTTCACCACCAGCAGAGGAGTCAGCATAGCTTTAACTGTTGAAGCACCCTTCTGTCTGGCCTGGCAAGCCTCACATCATTTATCCAAATATCTTTATGGCAATCATGAATCACCTCCCTATGTATTCAGTAAACCTTGGAATCTCCTTTACAATGGTCTTACCATGTTTGTTTTAAAGCATTCTCACATTTTTTCTCTAATTTACTTCAGACTACCCTGGCCAAATTCAGACAAAAGATAAAACATAAATGGCTTCAAAAGAGTTTCAGCTTCTTATACTTACTAGTTCATAAAGTCACAGTTCTCAAGTAAGTTCTTCAGAAAACTAGATTATAAGAAACACAGTATGGGAAATTTTGTTTGCCTTCTGCTCTCTGAATATGCTTGCTCAGGGTTCTTTTTTTTCTAATGAAGTCTATGAAGCAAGTTTTTAAAAAGCTGACAAAATTCAGGGACTTAGTCCAATATGCATTGTAGGCTTCAAAGGTCTTTCTGCAGAAGGCATTGTAGTGTTTGCACAATGCAAGTTATGTTCATTTCCCATGGAACTTGCATATATCCATCTTTCTGTTTTTTTATTCAGCTTTTATGATGTAGATATTAATGTTCTTCTTCATTTGTGAAGTGATCTAAGGCCTATGTAGGAAAAGATAGAATTTCATTATTATTTAATTAAATTAATAAATATAATTGGTCATTATATTTTAATAAATTAATATATATCATTATGGCAATAGAATGAGGCCTCCAAATGGGTGGAGGCTACATATGCCCAGGGTTTCTACAAATGAGCATGTGAGGCAGCTCTCCATGCCCATATTGAAAGTATGGAGAAGAATAATGGTATAGCTACCATGGGAGTGCAAAAGTTACTAGGTGCATTGTCAGTGCCTTGAATCCCTTTCTCCCCAGGCAAAACATCAGTGATGTTCTGACATGTTTTCTTTATGAATGGGCAATTATACAAGGTTCTGTCTTAATTTCTCTTGAACCTGTTCCAGAGTTGACCACATGATGTAACTATTCATTAGATAAGGTACACAAATCACTGCTGCAGTCCCCTTCCAGGCTGTAATTTGGTTTGGGGTAAATGAAGGCAGTACAATGATAAGATGGAGATCCAAGATACTTAGGTAATTTGTCAGAAAGACTGTGGTACTTCACTGCTGTCAGAGGTGTTAACTATGAACTGCGCTTGAGGCTGCACAATCTGTGTCATACAATATATTTCAGTCAGTCTTACCAGCAAGGAAGAATATTTAATATTAAAAGAACTAACTAAATAATTCTGTGTTTAAATAATTAAATATGATTATTAAGAAAATGAGTCTTATTTCATTCTTATTATTCTAATCGTGTTTTGTAAATAGCCATGGAATACTGTATGTTAACCTCAGTGACTTTCACTTCTGAATTTCCCATGGGATAGATATCCTTCCAGTTTCTCTCTGTTCAGGGAAGTTCAGTCTCTTCAGTCTCACTGTTCTTCCTTTAGTATTTATAAGCCTGGCTTTGCAATACTGACTTGCTGTAGTGGAATAGACTAAGAGACTGCACTGCCCCTTTAAATGTGACTGTATTCACATTTTGAAAAGAAATCAATTGCAAAAGAGCAATGGCTTCATTTGGAGCCAAGATTTTGCTTAAGTAGTATCTGTATGTGTACTAGCTAAATGGGAGTATTACAAATAGTCTTCAGGGTGTCTGACGTAGGTAGTTAAACAATACAGTACTCTAGAAGTCTGAGTGCTTTTTTTTTTGCTTTCAGTTTGCTGAAACAAAACCAGTCAACCCAAAGTTGAATGTTTAAATGTTATTTCTTGGTAAGTTATTTGATTTGTGTAAACAGAGTTGTCTGGAGAGTGAGAGAGAAGTATTTGTGTCCCACTGTGAAGCATTTGGACAGAGGGCTGTGTTGCAGGATAGACTGGACAAGTAATGGCTGCAGGCTCCAAGATATGATCTTAGATGCTTTGTATTATCTACATCTTCTGTAATGTGCTTGACCTTCTCTTATCTATCGGATAAAGCTCTTTTAAACCTGGGGCCCTCCCTTTTACAGATATTCCTTCCAAAATGGGAATACATTGATACTGCCAACAAATGACATTCCCTGTTTATAATGCAAGTGAACATGTTCTGAAAATGTAGCTGTGGCAGAAGTACTCCCAGTACCTTAATATTGTTATGCTTTCTCAGAATTGCAACAGAAGGCAGAAGTTGCCAGAATGTACATTCTTCCCACAATACTTTAGATAATGCCCAATCTGTAATCTGATCTGTATGTTTTGGAATGTGAACCGTGCCCACCACTGCAGCACCTCAGCTCAGCTTCATATTGAGTTTCTTCGTGTTTGTCTCATAGTCTAGCCCTGGGAAACAAATAGCAGGAGTTGTTCTGAAGATTTTTTTTGTTGCTGTTCCTCCTTCTTTCCAAAGATAGCAGATTCATAAGTGTTTTTGTGAAGATGAACCACAAAGGTGGGGAAGTTCAAATGCCTTATGTTTAGTAAATTATGTGACGGTCCTCTGAGCTACTTTTCATGTGAAAAGACATACTTAAAAAGGTATATTCTTAGGGTTTTCTCCCCATGACTTCCTAGTCATGAATTGGAATGTTTGCTGTTTCTATATAACATAATCAATATGCTATTAATACAAAAATATTTTATAGAGTTTCATAGGAAAGAATAATATTACACAGAGCATAGGAAATATTAAAGAACTGACACAAAAAATAAAATGGTAGAAATTATATTTGCTTCCTGGTACTGAGAAGTGTTCTTAAAGTTGCAAAATGATCTTTTATTAGCCCTATAGTAAGTTACTCCTGTTTTTTAAAGTTGTTTGTTCATTTGAGTAAGTTTCAATGTATATCACTCCACTAGGGTAAGTAGCTGTGGAAAAACTCTGACCACTTAGCGTTAAATTATCAGATTATAATTCCTCTATTTATTATTACAAATTTATCTGCCACAGGTAATGCAAAAAAGCAACAGTAGCTGAACGACTGCCCCAATTCATAGACTAAGATACCTTCTTGAAACACTCACTGTATGGCAGCATGTGAACTAAAAATGCAGCTAAGAATTTGTGTTCATCGTACCATGTTCTGATTACATTTTTCCTGAAGAAGAAACGTGTGTCAGAGTTTTGTTACTGGAGGGTGGAATGAAAATGTCTCAGACTGTTGGGAAAAGGAAATTTCCAAATGGGGAAAGCTTAAGAACACTACATAGCCTAAAGAAGAAAAGAGTAAGAGATGATGTTACACTTTTTAAAGACTGGAACCAAAACACTAAACTGATGATCTGGTCTGTAATAGAAATAATCAGTTTTCAAATGAAGTGTGTATATGGCATCATATGAAAATAGACTGGGAGTCAGTATTTATAGTTAACTTCAAAAGAAACTTATGAGGTAGAGAAGGCTTTAATACATAACAATTTTCCTTGGCAATCCCACATACAGAAGAAGCCAAATGGAGTAAGTGTATTTGGTTAGCATTTCTTTTTCAGTAAACTTGGTGACTCCAAAGGGCAAATTATGGAAAAATGCCGTGGGTGCACAGGGGATGTTCAGGCGGAAAAATACTTTGTGGTCTTTTCCCCAGGGTTTGGATGAAGGTCACCCAGATACAGTGTTCTTACAGCAGTTCTAGAGACATGACCTCTGATCTTACAGACTTAGAAGATGGGCAAAGACTTGGGCCCTAATGCTGGTTACTCTGCCGTATTAATGGAAAATAATCTACTTAAGAGCTTTAGCTGATCTGATTTAGTGTTTGTGAAGGTCCTTCTCTAAGTGAGAGGTTACACTGTATACCTCAAGAGGTCTCTTCTGAAAAAATGTAATGCTACTTTTTTTTTTTTTTTTGGAGAATGCTGGCCTTGAACCTGCGGCAACTTGACTCTGAGATCACAAGGAGCAGATGAGAAGTTGCATCTTCCTAACTATAAATGCAAAGATCATACATGCTTCAAGAGACAGCAGATTAAGAAGCAGAATGGTTCATAGGGGTCTCTTGTGTGCAGAGAAAGCTAAAAGGGTCTTTGTTGAAGCAGGTTTACCCTGCAGTCTGTAGTGGTGAGACACCCGAGCTAGCTCTAAATTAGCTGGCAGCGGTATGAGTTTACACTGAATTCTGAGCTGCTGTGGCTGCTTGGTGGCAGGTTGTCATCCAAAATCTTTTAACTAATACACAGAGATATCATGATGACTACAGTATGGTTGTGCCCTTGCTGTGTATATATTCCAAATAGGTCAAGGTTAAAATTATTTGGTAGAAGGTACATCTTGGGAAAACAGTTGTTTTCCAGGTGTTATGAAAGGCAAATTCATTTTCCCCTGCAGATTGAGAGCTTGTAAGTTTATTTTAGCAAAATTCAAATCCTCCAAACCTCATATATTTCAGCTGAGAAAATAATTTAAAAATTAATATTACAAAGTTAATTTTCTTGTGTTTCCTAAGGTCAGCCTTTAAAAATTATTTTTCAGCAGAAATAAGAGATGCAGCTTTAGCTCTTTGCTACTTGCAAGTACAATTTGTTGATTTAGTTATAACAGCTCATGACTATATCACAAATTAAGTGTGTTTGCAAGCAGCATTCAGGTCTCAGCAAGCACTGAAAATACAGATAGAGCTGGTTCACACAAAAAACCCTGAAGGATGACAGAGTCACATTTATTGAATAGTTGTTCACCTCCAGTATCTGTTTTGGCTAATGCTTGAAGAAGATGATAGTGATGCAATTTTGATGGCTGTACAGCTCTAGCATGCAGTAACATCATTGAACAGGTTTATGATCAGATACAGGAAGTTCATATGTTAATTAACAAAATACAAATTTTAAAGAGTTGTCAAATTTTTAGTTCTTAAAAGAACTTCTATAGATTCATAGCCTTTAAAAAGGCTGTACTCTCCTCTTGCTCAAAGCAGTGCCAACATCAAAACTAGATCAGCTTGCTCAGAGTCTGGTTCAACTGAATTTTGAAAAGCTTGAAGACTGAAGATTTCACAGCCTGTTTGACAACCTATTCCACTGCTGAACCATCCTCATTGCAGTATTTGAAAGTTGTTGCTTTTTGTCCTTGGTAACTCTGAGAAGAGTCTGGCTCTATCTTCTCTATGACCTCGTTTAAAGTAGTTAGACACTGCAGTTAGACCTGTGCTTTCCCCTCCCCTTCTCCCCCTCCCCCTTAGCTATCTCCACGATGAACAAACCTAGCTCCCTCAGTCTCTCCTCAATGTCGTCCATCTTAGTGGCCCTCTGTTTGCCAAGCTCGAGTTACCCAGTAGCTCTCCTGCTCTGGGGGGCCCAACCCTGGATGCAGTCTCTTATATGCAGCGTAATCCCTCTGAAATTGCAGGAAATTATAATTTCTCTTTATGTACTTCCTACAGTATTGCTAATACAGTCTAGCATGTGGTTGACCTTCATTGCTATAAGGGGACACTGCTGGCTTATGTTCAACTAGCAGACTCTTTTCTGCAGAGATGCTCCCCAGCCAACCTTTCCCTAGCCTGTACTGACATGAAAAGGTTTTTCTATCCCAGACCCAGGACCGGGTATTTATCTTTGTTGAACTCCACAAGCTTCCTGCTGGCCTGTTAATTCATTTTAACAAGTAGCCTCTGAATGGCAGCCTTGCCCTCCAGCACAGCAACTACTCCCCACACTTTGGTGTCACCTGCAAACTTGTCGAAGGTGCCGTTTGTACTTCGAATGTATTTGTGAAACCATTAACAATGTGAACGAACTTTCCGCCGTCCAGTAGAGGGCAGTCAGTCTCTGCTTAATTAACACACAGGAATGCCAAAGAGTACATCACACCCCTACACCAGCTCTTGTTGTGTTTCACAGATAAATAAGTAGGTTAAAACCCAGGATACCCACGATGGAGACAGTCGGGAATAACTAAAATAAAATAGGCGTTTATGTTTGTTATTCAACTGTTGGGCATTACATTGAGCCTTGAGCTTGTGTTTATTGACAGTGGATATACAGGGACCACACCTCCATATTGGGACATAAGGACTGAAGTAAGGTTACTACTGAGTCATCTCCTAATGCCATTTTATGATATCAAATTTGTGGTGCTTTGTTAAGTTGTGATCTTTGTGTCACATTACCTATACTCTCTTCAGCAGCAGAAGTGATTTTTTTTGTTCCTCACTCAAGGAAAAAGTGTAATTTTGGATCATCTAAACAACAAAAGAAAGAAATCCTTGGTTAAGATGTAGTTTAAGGAAGATTTAAACATATTTAATTGTTTGGTCTGTGGCCACTGACAGTAAGAGACTTCAGGAAGGCTATAAATGAGCCTCTGCCTGGAAAAGGTCATGAATCATACTTGCAAAAGGAAAGGTAACTTTTTATTTCAAGTTCTATTCTCAGAAACCCTCAGAAAGATAGAACTCTTGCTCTAATAGTTTGCTTTCTAAATGTCTCCTCTATTCAGAGTTATGTAAGCCAATGGAACTTCCTTCCCTTTAAGAACCTAACTAGCAGTTGCTGCAAACATATGCTTCATATGCTTCAGGAGACTCTTCATAATAGAAAAACTCAGCTGTTCCTGGGGAAAAAAAAAAAGAAGAAGAAAAAGAAAAAGAAGAAAGACCCAGAGGCAACAGGTTCATCACTTTGGCTCAGCCCAGGCAGTGCCAAGGGTATGTACAAGTGCCTGAAGATCTGACTTCTTAGAGTAACTTTTGTTCTGTACTCAGTTTTTAATAAGTGAAGGTCTGTTTTAGGAAACAGCTTTCTGGTATATTCAACATTGTCAAGGGAAGAGAGGGTAATGTTTAATTTTAATCATTCGTCATGTTCTTAATTATGTTGTTGTAATGACAAAACTGTTTCTGCTATGGAGTAAAACTTCTCTTAACTTCTTGGTGGGGATGGGGGGAACAAATCACCAATGCAAATACAGCTCTTGTAGCTCTTTGGGTGTCATGGTATAATAGGCTCAAAATTCATTAGCTGACGAAGTCTAATTGGATAACATGAATGTGAAGAAAACCTCAACATATTACAAAAAGTGCAAAAGAATTATCATGAAATTAAATGCTCTGATCCAGCACAGTGTTATGGCAGGCACAAAAAAGAAGAATTCTGCATTATTAAACAGGGTGAAAACAACGGAATCTGAGGAAAAACAAAAATCCAAACAACAAAAAAATCTCAACCACCAGCTTTTCCAGCAGAAATAAAGTGGAAAATAACTAATTGCTAATAAGTAACTAAATTTACAAATAAATTATTTCAGTTTTAGTAGCTACTTTAATAAAGGCATTAAATAGAAAGCAACCAGTTCCATTTTACAGGAGTTTGCCATTTCCTTTCTCAGTACTGTTAAAATCTCATTTAAAGTTTAGTTCACTGCCTTCTCCCTGTATCAGTTCCAATTTGTGTACAGCACTTTTCAGTTTTTACCACAAAATTTTCCATGAGGTGTATAACAGTCCTTTTCCTAGAAGCTCAGGACAAGGAGTGCTACAGCCTTTGAGTATCTTTCTTAACTATTGTAATACCATACCTCCACAGAAAGAGTAATCCTTTTCTAACACAGTAACACAGTAACCTGAACCTTCCCTGAGTTAGCTAACCAAAGATGATTAATAGACAAATACCTCCTCTGACTATGAGCAAGTCCTTTGATGAATAACCTTCTTTGGGATAACCTGCTTGAGAGGAACATTTCTAGCTTCTCTGCCTGTTTTCAGAGGGAACCTTTTAAAAATCTCTCTGCTTGGGATCCAGATCTGATATTACTCACCTAATCAAAGGCCTTCCAATAGTTAATGCAAGAAACCACTGGCTCTTTTGTCATTTCTCTATCAGGAAAATTCTATAAGCAGCTCTTCCGATACTGTAAGTGAACGCTACTATTTTTCAGTGGTTATATCTTTTCTGTTGTGTAAAGCAACAAGTTCAGGTAAGCAGAGATATTTGTTTCTACTTTAATGCTATGTCTAGGAACAGTGGGTTGGCAAAGTTAATTTTGCAGAAAAAACAGTCAGATCTGAACTCTTCCCATGGTCTCTTGCTACTGCCAAAACTTTCAGAACAGGTCAAGACAATCTTCAATACTGTAATTTGAAGAGTAATAAGTGCAAAGGTATTTATAGGACCTCTTAAATGGTGAGAGAAATGTTAGGAAGCAGCAAAAGGGATAGGAAGCTGAGCATGACTTCACACCAAACAATACAGGGATCTCATCAGCTAGCGTACAGCCCCACACTACTTGAGCGAGGTGAGTAGGCAGACAGGGAAACAGTAGCCATATTCAAGAAAAAGCCTAGACTGTCAGGCAATTTTTGTGGTGATGAGGCAGGTCTCAGATCAAGCTAGGAAGTTAATCCATTGATCAGAACGATGTCCAGTGATGGTAACCAAGGTCCACTTTGCTGTTGAAGTCAAGCTAGATGTCAGTCAGCAGGTCAGGGTCCAGATCATTGGAGCCCATGGCCAAACACAAGCATAACTGTAGCTGAGCTAAAGTTTATGCTCCTACAAAATAGCTCACGTAGAAACTGAAGGCCCAAGACAGATCATGGGCAGGGCATATGTGTATGTTTGTGAAGGCCCTGGGTTAGTCTGGTCAGGGCCACCAAAGCAATCATGAATCTAACAATAGCGTGCCCTCCCAGCAACACGTGTCCTCGTACCTTACAGGGATCTGTGGTCAGAAAGGACTGTTTGTAGAGTGATTTAATTGTTGTGGGTTTTCATATTTCAGGGGACACGGAGATAAGGAGGAAGGAGAGAAGGCATGGGAGACTTGGGGCTGGGTAGCAGAGCTCAGGCTGCCTATGAGATCCCTAAAGGCAAAGTGGGCTTGAGAGGCAAGGGGGGATAAGGGGGGCAGAAATTCATGCTATCCCTGACAAGCTTGGGGGGATTGTGGGTGGGAGGAGGAGGGAGTCCAGTGGGGTAGGTGCAGCGAAGGGCAGGGAAGGGGGAAGGCTCCAAACTACCCGTAGGAAACCTGGGAGGCTTGACAGGCTTTGAAGTGATGAGTGTGTGGGTGGAGACCCCAGGTAAAGCTGGTCAGGGCGATTAAAACATTTTAGTACACTCAGGAACCTGACCAAGGTGGGAGAGGGGAATAAAAAGAAGTAAAATATTTTGACTCTGCTCTGGGATTTCACAGGTTACAGATGTTTGTAGCATGCCCTGTAATCTGTGATGTATAGCTGAATGGCTCTACCAAGCCATAGCAAGCAATGTTCTCAAAGATGAACATTTAAGAGAGCCCAGATTTCCCATGTTAGCCAGGACCAAAGGTGAACCCTTATCATCAGCAGTTACCTTCAAAATTCTCCCTCTTCCACCAAAATATATATTCAGGACCTCCCTAATGATGCTTTAGACAACAGCATAACTGAGAGCTGTGTGTTCCAAGTACTAAGTGGTGTCACCTGTTGTCACACAAATAAACCAGTCACAATCCAAGTTTCATTTCCTGTCTGTTGCCCTGACATAGTAGCACAATTAATACAGGCTAAGTCTCAAAAAACTCAAAGTCAAATCAGGATGGATTCCTTTTTCAGAGGTTTCTGAGAATCTTTAAAGCCTGATGCCAGCTATGAAGTTGGGAGCCAGCGTACTTGCACCCAGCCTTAATTCAAGACTGTAAGACATGAACAGTAAGCAGCTGCCTTCCTTTTTCCAAACTGAAAAAAATTTTGCTAGTCACAGTTTGGGGGTTTAACATTGCCATGGATGTATCCCAGATACATACTTTCACCCTTTTGTGTATCTTTAGGAGCAAGGAGAACTTCTACTAAAAAAGCAGGGGCTACCAATTCAGAGAGTCTCACATAGAACTTTACAGTTACTGAATTAAAGACTTAGGTATTCTTATGGCACTCCTGACACTCCTGACCACAAGGTAAAACTAATTAGTGACGTGGTCTTTTTTGATAATGCTTTCTCCCACTGTGTTACAGGCTAGTTTAGAAATCCCTTGGGCTATCTTAAATCCCAGACCTCCTTTGAGGAAATCCAAATTAGAAAGTTCTCATGGCTTGATTTCAATATCTTATAGCTTCAAATACTACTGTCACAGTTTTTATGTTAGTCTACAGTCCAGGTGAGGTTCCAAGCCCTTTTCTACTTTTTCTATGTTACCTATTTTTATGCGAGGACCCACTATCTGTTCACTATGTGCAGGACGAGAATATACGTTTCATGTTAGCTCATTCCACCTTTTCCAAAGGAATATGCTTCTGCTTTTATTGAGTACATAAGTCCCTGAGACACTCTCTCTTGACAGGAGGCTGGGGGATTGATCTCTTACCTAAACCAACAGTAAGCTTCCCAACTCACCAACAGAAAGCTTTCTAAGCTAATAGCTCAAATCACAACAGTAGGAAAACATCCAGGACATTTGGCCAGGCTTCTCCAGTGAAGCAGAATCCTACTGACCCATGCATTGCTTATGAATTAGGAAGTTTCTTGTTGATCCTGTTTCACTAAGAGCTCTCCTTTAAGTTGTCAGCATAGCTGCACTCACCAGAAGTCTTCAGTTCTTGCTGTTCTCTCCTTTGCCTTTTCCTGGACATGCTACAAAGTCTGCTGCAAATGTTGGTGGGTCAGTTTTATGAAGTCCAGTGATCTTTGTGATGCTGCACCAGGATTTTCTGAAATGGCCAATGAAACTATAGCTGATCCCTCATCCATCTCACCAGGACCTTGGGAATGCATCTTTCAAAGGAGTCTGTGCCTCTGCTGTCATTCTCCACCACACGTAGTTGTCCTTGCCTCTGCTACCCACTCCACTTTAAGTCTCTTCTTAACCTGTCTTACTACACACACATGTTCACACACAACAAACACGCACTATCAATTAAGATAATTCAGATTAATGTTTTATTTTAAACAAGCTTGCCTCTAGCCTTTTGCATTCCTTCAAGCCAGGAGACGGATTCACAGAATTACATATCAGGATTAGTTGTGTAATACATAGTAGATCCTTAAAGGACACCTATGCCCTGGTATAGTTTTTAATGCATTGTTAAGTTACTTCTGAGTTATCTGTGACTTACTGGTGGTTCAGTAATTCCTATTTACATAGTAAACAAGACTGTAGAATCATAAAATGGTTTGGGTTGGAAGAGACTTTAAAGATCACCTAGTTCCAACCCCCTTGCCACGGGCAGGGACACCTTCCACTAGACCAGGCAGCTCAAAACCCCATCCAACCTGGCCTTGAACACTTCCAGGGATGGGGCATCCACAGCTTCTCTGGCAACCTGTTCCAGTGCCTCACCACCCTCATAGTGAAGAATTTCTTCCTTGTATCTAATCTAAATCTATGCTCTTTCAGTTTAAAGCCATTACCCCTTGTCCTAAAACTACATGCCCTTATAAAAAGTGCCTCTCTAGATTTCTTGTATAGGCCCCCTTTGGGTAGTGGAAGGCTGCTATAAGGTCTCCCCAGAGCCTTCTCTTCTCCAGGCAGAACAACCCCAGCTCTCTGTCTTCATGGGAAAGGTGCTCCAGCCCTCTGATCATCTTCATGGCCCCTCCTCTGCATCTTGTGAAGATCAGAGTTTCTTAAGACCTGTGGATATAACACTACTAGTATGCTTCTTCCAGAATATCTAGTTATTTTTCTCTGATATTTCATTTTGTTTTTTTGATATATGATCACCACTCAGTTGTGTGATATCAAACTGTACATAGTGCTGTGCATTTGCATACAATCATCCACAACTTTGTTTTCCTATGCTACACAAGTAAGATACTATAACTTGAATGACTGGAAATATCACAGTCCAACAGGATTCCGTAACATATCTGTGATACATCTAGCAGTTGTTGGCTAGTCATTATTATAACCTTCTCCGATGGAAGATTATCAATTATACACATGGAGAAACTACATCACTGCCTGCTGCTGACTTGGTGAGTTCTTGACTTCCTGTTCTGTCTGTACTCAGAAACTATTATTTTTCATTGCTTTTTCCTGTACTTCTGCTTCTGTCATTCTTTTCTCTCACAACTCACATCTTTAGAGCTTTTATCAGATGCTGCAATTTTAGACAAAGAATTGCAATACAACCAGAAATGTACAGGGATGATGTTGAAAGACTGATGTCTGGTTGTAGGCTGCACTTCCACTCTTGCTCTTAAGATGGTAGCCTAAACTTTGGTATGGAATCCATGCACTTTGTTTTTGCCGTTGCTGAAATCACAGAATTTCTCTTGTAATTTCTGAAGTGGGAATTTTTTAAGAGCAAATTTTTTATGAGAGTTAAGGTGAAATATTTTTGTGAATTGGAGCAAAAGGTAGAAAATGTAATCTTATTTTTAAGGTTTGAACATAAATGTGATTCAGAAAAAAAATATGGAACAAGACAGGGAGAAATATGCAGTGGAAGAATAAGAGCTTCTGAAATGGCCTGGCAGCCCATGGCTCTGATGCTGTTCCTAAGGCAGCAAAACAGGCAAATCTTTGTGATGAAATTTGTCCAAATGGAAGGGTTGGGGCAATACTTGTCTCTGACACAGACAGCTTGGGTTGGCTATAGGCTAGCCAAGACAACTTGGCTACTCAATGGCTGTACAATGTTCTGAAGATGTCTTAAGCATCTAGTTATGCTACTTCATTGTGTACCAGATGCTTAACATGGATTTGGGGGACAAATCTGGAAGGTGAATGTAGAAGAGAATTTCAGTTCATCGTAATAAGTTGACTTCACTTTCTTTCCTTTCTCTTCAAAAGCCACTTTGTGTAAGTTTTTCTGATACCATTCATTACATACTCTTCTATGCTTAACAGAAACCTTTAAAATCTTTTCAGAAGCTAAAAAGGGTGACTTCAACCATGTGCAGCTAATACTGTTTCTCCTTTAGGTTCAACAGGCTTCCTTACTTTTACAATGCCTTTTATCTTCTTAGTTTCCTGCTAATCACAGTTCACATTCTCATGGATTTTGTGAAGGACTAAGATTACACTTATATCTTTGTAGTAACTTTAAAATATCACCCAGCTCTTGCAATTTTTCCCCCTCTAAAGAAACTGCAAGAGAAAAACAGAAAAAGAAAAAAGGAGAAATGCACTCCCATCTTGATTTGTGACAAATTAAGTACATTGGATTCAATCCTACATACCTTCAGCACTCAAAATTTCCAGGAAGTTCCAGGGTTTATGTGAGAACATGGAATGTAAGGGTCAGGGCCATTCAGAAGGAAAGGAATCTGTGCCATGTACTGTGCAAATTATGTCTGTCTCTACATTAGCACTGAAATTGCTTTTATGGTAGGCCAAGTAATAGCCATTTTGATTTATGTTTGAAAGAAAGAAGAAACTGAAGAGGAATCTGGAAGCTATGTAGAAAATTTTCCTGTAGTCTTTTTTTGTAATAATTTTTCATTTTCAGGCATGTAGCTGGAAAAGGCTAACTTAAGCTCCAGGGTCACCAAAAGTCAGTTCATTCATACTCAAATATTCAGATTTATGCTATTTTTTTTTTCTTTAATCTAGGCTGACCTAAAAGAAAGGCAATGCACTATAAAAATGTGTAGAGTAGTGTCTCTGGCAAGATCACAATCTTCAGTGACAGAATTGGCATTCTTGTTCCCTTGTATTTGTAACAGGTATGTGAAAATAGGAATTCCTTGGTTGTATTTCCACATATTGGCTTACTTACACAGTTTATATAGCTCTACAAAGGTCAGGACATCCTAACTGTACCATATGTAATATTGATAGACCCCTAGAATAGTGACAGAACTGCATGGAGCCAACATCATCCTGTCATTGCTAGTCTGCTCCTAATTTTGTGTTGTTAGACACTGTGGTGTGAGGAACACATTTGGCCACGTTGTGCTTTGTATTTCTTCATGCTTACATTGCTACTCATGGCCTATGGACATAGAAGGGAAATGGTGTGTAAGGAGATTTTGACATCAGCTGTCTTATTTGTTAGGTAGGTCCAAGCTGGAATCAAGATATTCCCGGAATCAAGTCAGTCAGAATCAGCCCAAGTCACAAGCAAGAGAAGTCAAAATACACACCAGGAAAGGGCATCACTCGCAACCAGGAGCCATGGAAAGGGTTACAAAGAGTTAAAAGCAGATATCAAGTATGTGGGAAACCACATGCACCAAAATGTACAGACTTAAAATCCATCCCTCAACTACTAGGCCTTATCTGATCCTTAGTTTTTTAAAAACTCTTTACAGCCTCCTGCTAGACTGAAAGTCCAGCAGTGCTTAAGAGTATGGCCATGATCTGCTGAAGAGACTTTGGTTCATGCAGTATTCTTACATATTTCATTCATCTTTCATCTCTGTATTCTATTACCCTTGAAAATGGGTAATTATGAAATACAAGAAAATACTCTTTTGCAGTAATAAGACTTCATATCCATACAAATGGCTAAAGGAAAACTATTGAGTCAGATTTACTGCAGTCTGAAGCTATAACGAGAGCTGTAATGAGCCCTCCACGACAATGTGGGGACTCCACCTGAGGTACTGGTTTGCAGTTGTTTGAACTGCCCTGGCTGCTGGCACTGTTCCCTTCATGGCTAGCTGAGAACTCTCTCCTCGGCCTGCTGGCTGTTACTCACTTCTTGTACCTTAGAGCTGCTGTCTGGGTGGAAGTAGCACTGCTGCCCAGAAGAGGGAGAAATGTGTCACTGCTTGCTTGTCCTGCTGATACCTGTTGCCTAGGGCTTTTACTCCTTGGAGAGACAGTATAAAGTATTCTCTGCTTGCAAGAACACCCCAGGAAAATAAAGATTGTGTTTGTCTATCATAGGCACTAAACATTTCAGTCTCTAAATATCTTTCTCAACTTTGAGTGGAGTTGCTTCCCCCCATCAGGAATGTTAAGAGGGATACATTATTGATACTGTTAAAAAACCCTCACATTTTGCTCATAACATGTGGCTGGTGTTGTGCTCTAACCTCTCAATGTAGCGAGTAATAATTTTTTTCCATTATGGCAGTTTAACCTGACACTTCCTCCTAAAACAGGACAATTCAATGAATCTTACATTTTAGGATATGATTCTTCAAGTTTGCCTTAAAGCATTGTTTTTTCTATGTGTCAATTTACGTTTTTATAGGATAGGGTACACCATGAGTTTACAGAAGTTTGGATGTGAATCCTGCTTTGGTAAATCTAAATGATCTCTAAATAAACAAGGAGTTTCAAAGAGATGACTCAGCCCTATTGCTTTACACATATTTCTTCCTTACCCACTGATTCTACCTAGGTCCAGGCACCCTGAACAGAATCCTTTTCCACTACAGCAGGAGTAAGAATGAAGGGACATTTCTATTGATTCAGGATGCAAGAATATTAGGACAAGTCTTTAGGGGAAAAAGATTAGAAACTAGGAGCTTTTCTTTTCTTTTCTTTTTTTTTTTTTTCTCCCACATAGCTTCCAGCTTCTTCACAAGAAGAAGGATGCCTCCTTTCTTCACTTTGGTATTTTGTTTACTGCTTTGCAGACACCTCCCATGACCTTGATGATGTTTTTCTATACCAAAACCTAGTTTTTGTTAAAGAAAAATTTTCATTCCTTTCTTAAATAACCTTTTTGTGGAAGAAATGTGACAAAATATGAAGAAACAACAAGAGATTGTAGAACACTATAGGAAAATTAAATATGCAAACTTTACATGGTAATCTACATAAACTCTTCTTCCAACTTGTGAAGTAAAGTGATTTTGTTTCGCACAGAGAAGGTGGAGTCTATAATGATAATTTCTGTAATGGGATTTGCAGACAGTTGGGGTGGGAGGTGTGTCCTCCTCTATACTAACTTCACAGAGCAGAGTGTCTTTTAGGGCAGGTTCCCACATGTTCACTCACCTAAAAGGTGTTTTGCCTGACTAGTTCAGCTGTCTATTTCAAAATTGTTTAGATGTTGCTTTCCAGAGGAATTCAGAGATACGTAAGGAGGATGATTACTTCTAAATTCTAGACTTCAGAAACTAAATACCAGAAGCCTAGAACATTGATGCTGTATGAATTCTTCAGTGCTGTTATAGGGTTTTTGTGAGGGGTAAGGCTACTGACGAGCTACTTCTAAATCAGACACACCTTTGGGTTGGGCTGTTTTGGAAACTAAGTACTTGATGAGGCGCAAGGTATGATCTGCTAGGGACAAGTGATTTTATTTTGTGTTTTTACATGTACTTTTATCAGCTGATGCAGCTGACGGACAGTATCCTCTGTAAGTAACAGACTGGGGTGGAGGAGTGGTGACCTGTAGTGAGCCTTCCCTGACTTTTTCAAAGTGGGGATTGCTGGCTTTCAGGCAGCTGGGCAAGAAAGAAAAAGGCACGTGATATGGGGGTACCTTTATTTGGGGATAGCAAGCCCTTCTATTTCCGGATGTGGAATGGACTAAGTCAGAAGTTGCAAGGCAAAAAATCCTGGGATAAACATCTGGATGAAATCTACTTACTTCAGCAGAAAAGGTACAGTGCATTTCAGCCTTCTTGTCTTCCATTTCTTCTGCTGCTCTTTCCCTGTAGCTGATTTTCACTCCTTTCCCTTAGGCTTTTCTGCTAGTAGATAAACTTTAAACAACCCTGGAGCACTTTTCTCTATCAGATTCCTTCTTTCAAGGTGGAATGCTTCTGGAGTTCCAATCTTATCTGCTTTCACAGGTGGGTTTACTAGTTTGCAATTGAATTACCCTGAGTGCAGGACTTCAGTCACAAATTAATGTATACTCTTGTCTTCCCTGCTTCATTGGTAAAGCTCACAAGAATATACAGCGAGGGTTTGTTTGGCTTTTAAAAATTATTATTAAGAGTGTGTGTGGTGTATATATTGCGGTCAGCTGAAATTATGATGTCTTTGCAAGGATTCTGCTTTCTGCCTCTCTAAAGGTTACCCTTACTGTGGGATAGAGTGGACTGAATGTTGTTCCACATTCTGGTGGTCAGTCACTTCCTGGGTCGGAGTGCTGTTTCTCACCCCCATGGCCTGGGTGTCAGCACGTACAGTGACTCCTCTGAGACCTTACAATATCAAGAAGATTGCCTGTGTCTTCACATGTAAATCTTGAATCAAGGCTGTTTGCTACTGCTGTGCTGGGTTGCTCACTCCACACAGAGGAATGCAGGAGTGTTCATGGAAATCCTGCTGAATCTATTTTTTATTGTTCCTTGTCATTTTTGCGTGCACACACACTGCAGTACTCAAATAACAGATTGATTCCACTCCCTTGTAAAATTTGTTTTTTTCTTTCCTCACAAAACTCTGAATAGCTCTGAGGACAAAAAGGTGGCTATGTGGGACAAAATCTATCTATCTAGCTGTACGTGTGTATCCATGTATGTATACACACATATATGTATAGAAATAAGTAGGGTAGTACCTTAAGTGGGACAAATGTACATGTCTGTCTTTAGGAGAATAACTTATGTATATCATCATCTAACTTGTGACCAAATAACAAAAGTCTGTTCTATTTTACTTCAGAGCAGTGGGACTTAAATACACTTAAAGTGGGAGGGACAGTGGGAACAATAGTGTCTCCACAGAATGCTGCAGTGTTTACATTTTGGTATGTTCATGAAAAACATCACAGGTAACTGAAAAATAAGTTCTCAGCAGATTCTGTAATATCCAAATAAATGAATGTGTGCAAAAGAAAAGTCTAAATATACAAATATTTTATAATTATAACATTATCTTCACATTTTTAAGTCATAGAGATGTGGAGGTCTCTGTCTGTCTCTGTCTAACCTCCCACTTGAAGCTGACTATTGCCAGCAATAGATCACATTACTTTGGCTTTGTCTAGCTCAGTCTTGAAAGCCTCCCAGGACAGAGATTCCATCATATCTTTAGGTACTCGTTACAGTGTTGTAGTAACCTAGTAAACTCTTAGCGAAAAAAGTTTTTTTTTTCCTTATGTTCAACTCGAACCTCCAAAATCATAATTTGATGCTGTAGCTCCTTGTTTTACCTTCTGCTGTTACCAAGGAAGGTTTGGCCCCTTTTTGTTGCTCCCTTTCATGTAGTCTGCTGTTAGATTGCCATTCAACCTTCTCTTTGCTTGACAATCCTCATTAATCATGTGCTGCAGGCCCATGAACATCTTGTGTGTTGCTACTGATAGAGGAAAACAGAAAAACTGTTAGGCATATAAACCCATCTTCATAAACTTCTCTTAGATCACTATAGAGTGATCCCAGTGGTTCCCCAAGCTAACACTTCTTTGTTTCTTTAGAAAACTCTGCATAAAACACATGTACTGCATACGATATCATTGTCTGTGAAATCAGAGTTGCATGGGGATACAATTGTTCCCTTCCATTTTAGGTCTATATGTTTCCTACAGCTTTCAGCTAACATAAATTAGCCTTCTGCTATTTTGTCAGAAATTACATGGTGCCAATATGTGGATACTCTTTTCCTAAGGAGGGACAGGACCATTCCTCTCTCTTACTGTTCTTCTTTTCCTTTCTTGACCCCAGAGATGCTCAGAGTTTGAGGAGAAAGAAAATCAACATTTCACATAGGACTGTTTTATTGCTTTCATATTCTTAATTATGTACAGCTAGAAAAACACAACAGGAAAACCTTCTGTGGTGATTTGTATATGGGAACTACTCTTATAAAACCTTCGCTTTTGTGGAAAAAACTGTTGTTAAGCCAAGAGGGCTTTTACTTCATCCTGTCATTCTGTTGTGTTTAATTGCCATGTTGTGGCTTCAGCTTGAGTTCTTCTTAGTGTTAATGGTGCTGGAATACATGCATTAATAAGTGGCAATTAAATTCTACTATTATCTTATTGAAAGCCTGGGGTAAATACGTTACTATTTAACTAGTATGCTCTGACTGCACACAGAAAGTCTGCAAGAGAAGAACAATCCTTTTTCCTGTCCTACAGCTGGTCATGATAATACCTGAAAGCTAACTGTTTTGGTAGTTCTCACCTTCACTGGAACTGCTGTTCATTCTCTTTCTTCGTGTGTAATAGTTCTTGCTGGCAGTTGATCTCATCATTATCCACAGTGAGGGTTTCCTTTGACTTGATCCTGCACTGCATAACATTTCCCAAAGGGACATCCAAGTTCAGGAAATGTGATGCAATCTCCTAATATTCGGAGTTTATTTTGCCTTACTCTGCTAGTTTCTTTATGTTTAAGGCTTTCCTTTTTAAACAGCCTGTAGCTCAGTGTGGAGTCCCAGGAACAGTAGTCACCTCTCATAGGTCCTTTTGAGAATTACCTTTGGAAGTAAACTCTGGGATCTACACAGCCTGGAGCATATGAACATAAAACCCCAATATAGGTCATAATGATGGGGAACAAAGAGATAAATACTTATGAAAATTCAGGCCTGATAGAGGTGAGGAGGAATCACATGCCTGTCATGGTCTAATAGATCTTCCAGAAACTCTGAGAGCCATTGCTTCATTTATTTTTTTTAGTCTTGCTTTCAATGTAAGAGATTCTAAGGAAATGTGAACAAAATCTCCCTAACATGTAATTTTAGAAATTCCACCATATGAGAATTGCATTGTTCATAAAAAACTAACAAATAAAAGTAAGTGAGTACATGGATCCAGGACAATTATGTTATATTTTTCTTTCTGCTATTGCCTGCCTTTGTAACTTTGATTGATAAATAATCTATCTTCTGTCTGTCTCCTCTCTCACAGCTGCTGCTTAGGGATTAATGGTATCACCTCGCCTCTGTGGGATGCTCTGAGGCTTAAGAATTCTAATGACAATAAAGCATTTAACTTGTGTGGTGTATTTTAAAAAAAAAAATCCAAAACAAACCAAATAATTTTTACACATTTATTAACTATAGAAGTCTGTTCTATGAGAAATAATGCATTAGAAGTGCTTGGGACAATTTGCATAACTTGGAGAGCTGTGGTAATTCCAAACATGTCATAGTAAAAACTTTATATTCCATTCAGTTTCCGAATTTTTTTTGTGTCTCTTTAGCCTCACAGACATATTTGCGAAGTGCTTTGCTTACCCTGGAAACAAACATGGCACAAATAAAAAGTAGCTCAGCCTAAAACTGTTAAACTGAATTGCTTAAGAGATGTACAGGCACACGGAGAGCCTTCAGCTTCTAGACAAATCTCAAGCTGGTAGTGAATGAGAGATGTCACCACAGTTTTGCTGTTCATTTGTCTAAACAACATTACTGAGTTTTCAGTGCACAAATTAATGTAGGACTGTCCTGTCTTAAAATCCACAATGCCTGTCAGTATTCATTGGTTCCTTTTACTCCCAAAGGTGACAGTGAAATAAAGACACCAGCTCCTGGTTCCACCACTTCATTTGTAATATGTTTCAGTAACAGTGCTTCTGAGTAGTCGAGATGCAAAGCACAGCTGGTTGGAAACTCTGCTGCTGCACGTAAACTAATGTCAAAGGCTTCACTGGCAGCATTTCTGGTCTTTTCTTATGCTATTACACCTTCATCCTAAAGTTTTGAGTCTAATAATGGAAAACAAGCCTCCTAAATTTCACAAGCGTAAAGGTCCTCCAGAACTCACATCTCCCCAACAATGCACAGACATACATACATCTGACCTCAGTGCCTAAGACGTGGTTTAGCCTCATAGATTTAGGAAGCTATTTACCGCCTTAAACTTGGCTATAGGTTTCCTTGCGAAGAAATAAACATGAAATTTGTGCTCTGAAAAAAACTCACCCCAAATTAAAAAGTTGTTAGAGAAAACTAATTAGACACAGGGTGAGGAACACAACCTAGAATAAAATTGAAAGAAAATCCCAATTGAAGAGGGTTGGAAGTTTTCATGCAGGATGAGGTTATGCTTCAGAGAACAAATTTTTTTTATGAATAACTTAGTGATAATAAACAATAACTTAACATCTGCTGAACTGTTAATCCAGTTCTATCATGAGATTATTTTTAGGATGGTCTCAGATTCAGAATTAAGAAAAGATTAATCATAGAACGTTTTGGGTTGGAAGGGACCCTTAGAGGTCATCTAGTCCAACCCCCCTGCAGTGAGCAGGGAAACCGCTAACTAGATCAGGAAGTGACCGAGCAAGATTTCTATTGTTTAGTGTGGTAGATAGCTAAATTTCTGAAGGGATAAGATTTCTGTATCAGTTTCTTGTCTAGCAGCATTAGCAATTAGTAACAGGTTTAATTTATTTGCAGAGAAGCTCTGTTTGCTGTTGGCTTGAAGAGGCTTCCACATGCATGCACAAGATGCTCCAGTTAGTTTGCTGAGTCTTACTGTCAGTGCTGAAGAAATTTGCTGGCCCTGTCCCTGTGTTGATTGTCCAAGCCCATTACCTGTCACCTTTTCAACTTCCTTTACTCCTTTACTTCCTAAGTAATTCCTTAGCATCTTGTTAGATGATTGCATTGTTCCTCTTTCTGTCTGGTTTGCTTCCTCTGAGCACTCCTCTGCTCTCCTGAAGTCTTGCACACAACTACATAAACATACTAGCAGAAGGAAGGGAGAAGATGGATCTCCTTTAGCAATTTGATGATGCTGACATACTGAGCAGCACAACAAGGAAAGAAAATAGCTGAAATAATATGCAGATGATAATTTTATAGCTCAGTTAGAAAGACTTGCTTTAGACCCTCAGTCACTGACATAGCTATGGGTATAAAGCATGAAGCTAGCAAATGCCAAACTTAAACTAGAGCAAACAATAGGAAATTTCCATACAGTGAATGACTCAAGTAGTAGAACCTGAGAAGGGAAGTAAAGAGGAGAAAGAGATGCTCCATTGCACCTTTGGTGAGCTCAGTCTTGAAAAAGAAGCTTCAGATTGGTTGTTGTCCAGACAGTTCACATATTTAACATATTTGCTTATTTTACAAGAATAACCCTATAAATCCAAATTCTTTTTATAACAGAGTTAAGACTTACAGACTTGTCCTCGCATTCTTTATCTCTTCATAAATATAATGAGCAGGATGACTCTAAAAGAAGTGCTTAAGAAGCTGTAAATCCAAAAGGATACATATTACCAGCAGAAAGTGCTTATGAAATCCTTAATCTTGTTTAAGACTATTTTACATTATTCCCTCAGTCAGAATCTGACTTACACTCTATCTTCTCTTTGTTTCACAATGGATTTTCGGGTGTTCCTGATTTTGTCCTCACCTATATTGAAAAACAACTCACAGCTTCCTAAGCATATCACTGAATCATCTGACTGATAGTAATGCATGACCAAAGCTTACCAAGTGCCTCAAGACAGCTACATTCCTTAGCTCAGTAAGAAGAACCCACGAGCACTTCCAGGTGGATACTGCTGTGGTTTTCATTGCCCATCATAACTACTGGTTAGCTTGAAGCTGTGCTTATCCTAAACTGATCCTATAAGGTAATATCAGTACTGCCTAGTGTTACAGACCTAATTTAGCTGGCTAAATTATGAGCTTAGTGTCCCTTGACTGCATAGCCAATGAAGAGAATGATTTATCACAGTAGCTTAACTTAGATGTGCTGAATTATCTTCTCAGAGTGTCTAAATAGGTGTCTGTTGAATCATTCTCTGAAAACCACCTTCTCCATCCAGTGACTTAATGGTACTTTATGGAAACTAAGCATCTACTGTAGGCAGCTCTGTTAAAAGACTAAGTTACAGATTTTACCTGCTGCTGCTTTGACACACAGGAACTAGAGTTGTAAAATGTAAAATTCATGTGGTGTTTGATGGGTCAAGAAGACAAATGGTTAAATATGCAGAACTTGAAGAAATTAAAGTGTTTTTAAGGTTCTAGATTTGAATGACTTTTATTTTTTATATTAGTGAATTTGACTCACCTAGTACTTGACATTTGTATGCTCAGCACATTGCTGTAATGTATTAAAAATGAGTTGATAATAATAATAATGTTATGTTTTAAATGAGAGTAAAATGCTTCCCCAGTTATGGGACAGAAAATTAAATGAGAGTAAAAGCATATGGTATAAACATGTAAGTCATGGACCTTTGAGGCATCAGAGGCAGTGTGCCATGACATTTACCAACACTTTGGGGTTCTTGCTGTTTGGCCTAGGATCTCTGTTTCTTTAAGCCCAGTTGGAGGTAGTAGAAAGGCTTGACAATTTTGCACTAAATTTCTGAAAGCTGAGTATAGTTGTTAGGTGTCTCCCTCTTAGCAGATTTGTAATTTAATTAGTTGTTTACAAGGGCTTTGGAGAATTTTGTGAGAAAGGTATTGTGTTTGTGTTCTCCTACATTGTCTCTTACCCAATCCTTCCTCCTCTCTGAAGCCATTTGAGGGATAAAGGCCTACCCAGTAAAGCATCAACATATTAATTGTAGCATTGTTTATACTATTGAAACCCCACCTCCTTCCCACTTCCTGCCTCTGAAACTTAAATTCTTCAGGAACAGAGTCTTTTTCAGCCAAAATACTGGCAGAGGTGGCAAGCTTGCTTCACAGATATTGACTCTTAGAACACTTGCTCAGAGTACCTCTTTATTTTGTTTCTATTTGTCTGCTCCTAGATGCAGTATTCACATCAAATCATCTTGTAATTGGCAACTAACAACTGACACATGAGTAAACTAAAGAAGGAATACTTCTCAAAACAGCAAGGCTGAGATTTTGAAGGACAAACAAAAATATCTCAGAATGGCTCCCTGGTTTGGTTAGGATAGTTCTTTATATTCTGAATGTTTTTATTTCTCCTCTGTTCTTCAGCGTTTTTCTAGCCTAGTTTCTAGTGACTTAGATAATGGGGTGCTGTTGGTGACAGGAAATGGTCCTTTTATGGAATGATAAATACAGTATTCAGTTATGCTTTTATTACTTGTAGCCCATGCCCATTAATTTAAACTTATTCAAATTATTCCCCTTTGTCTGTGTAATTCTGATACTTCTCTTTGTTTTGCTTTATCCCCCAAGTTCTCTCAATTGTGTCAGTATCTTTCTGCTATAAAGGTGTGCAGAACTTGCACGTTTCAGCTGGATTAAATCCAGAGATAATGGCATGACATTTTTTTTTCTATGATTCTATTTTTCATAAAAGAATAATTTAAAGCAAGATATATATATATTTCTGCAAGCCACAGAACTTATGTTGCCTGTCTTCCTATGGTTTTATTGTTAAATTATCCTATATCTAATAAGCACAAGTTCTGAGAAAACATTTTATGCAATGGGCCATTTATATTCTGTCTCTTTCTCTGATGTGGGTTTTCTTGTGGCTTATAATAGAGGTATATTCATAGATAATGTATTCTAACATCAGTGTTAGCACTTAATGCAAAACACCTATTGCTTTATATAGTATTTGCCTTACAAACTGTAACCCCAAAATCTTGTAACTAAATAGTGCCAGAATACAAGGAAGAAATCTGGGACATCACAAGGAGAAAGCATCGAATATATCTCCAGGTATATGGCTTGACTAATGTATTTTTCCCACACGCTTTTTTTTGTGTGTGTGTGAGACTAAGATCCAGTCTATTGGTGATTATTAGATTGTCGTAAAAGGACAGACCGGGGCTGGTAGGAAAATGAAAGCTGACGTTCTCCTTGTTCATGTAAGCTTCGATTTGTCATTGTTCTACCATGTTCCTTAGACTTATTCCACATCACACAGTGCAGCTTGACCTGAGCCATGCTAGATAATTAAGAAGAAACTAAACATCTGCACTACAAGAAAGCAGAGGTGAGATAAAAGCACAAAATTTGCATCTGAACAGAGATCTAAAATGGAACTTATCCTACTTGGAGAAAGGAATCTGTTTCTATTTCATACTGAAAATTCATGGGATGTAGGCTGTTTCTTTGGGTTTGAGGGTCTTTCTTGCCCTTAAATCATTAGCTCCTGAACTTGGGATACTTAGAATTCTTTATACAAAAAACAAAAATAAAAAAAAAACAAAACACTTCTTACGAATTAAAAGATAAATCAAAATTATCCAAGGATAACAGAAATATTTACCCTGGATTGGAAGATTTTGTTTTATTTTTTGTGATTTTTGGGTGGCCAACTCAATATTTTGAACATTGGAAAAGCTTATTTGGATGCTGAACAAGCAGGCATCACATGTAACTCTCTGCACCCTCCCTTCAGGTGCTTACACACATTGATAAGAACCCCTCCAGAGTTCTCTTCTCCAGGCTAAACAGTTCCAGCTCTCTCAGCCTTTCCTCACATGAGAGATGCTCCAGTCCCATAATCATCTTTGTGTCCTTTTGCCGAACTCTGTCCAGTAGCTCCATATGTCTTTTGTACTGAGGATCCTAGAACTATACACAGGTCTCTAGGTATGGCCTTACCAGAGCTGAGCAGAGGGGGAGGATCACCTCCCTTGACCTGCTGTTTGCATCAAAGGACTTTGCTGTAGTGAAATTTGGTGACTGTACCTGTAAACTTTTCATCAGCCCCAAAGGATCTACTGAAATAAGCCAGAGCCTCATGGAAGACCAAAGGGCCTTCTTCAACTATAAGCGAATTTTTCAGTCTGGAACTTGTTTGATGACATGCTCTTTCAGGCAAACATTTCTGTTCTCCACAATTTCCTCAATTTTCTCAATATCAGAGAAAAAAATAGTATAGCTAAGCTTTCAATTTTTTTCTCTTAACAGTGTATGACGAGGAATTACATTTCAGAGCTCATTCTTTTAATTATACCATAGAAAGCATTGCTATGACATAGGGACAATTCTTGTTTGTACTTTTTCTTTTCCATTCATTACAGGAGTAATTCAGATGCTGACTGTTTTTTAATTTATTGTGCTGTGTAAAAAACCGACTGCCTTTTTCAGGCTCCTGAGATAGCTAGTCCATTGGCAGGAGGGGTATCAAATGATCCGTTGTTTCCTGTCTGCTGTGCCTCAAAATGTGGGCTGTATAAACCAGAAATATTTTGGTTATTTGTTTCTCCTATCTTTCCCTTGCCTGCCACCGTATGGTTAAGTATCAGTAAGTCAAGGGATGATGAACTACCTGGATTTTTAACACTGCATTTGTTTGCTTTTCCTGGTTCTTTTTTTTTTTTTTTTGTGTATTCAAAAAATACCTCAGATAATAGTTGTGCATTACTGATCTTTAAATGCAAATGTTGAAGATAGATACTGTCTCAAGAAAAGGCCGTGCTAGCTCTGGAGAGGGGCACCATGTGTTTGACTGTGTTTCTTATCAGCCACTTTTTCTTGACTACAGGATCTGGGAAACCCCACTCCTCCAGGCTGCCAAAGAGAACAACCTTCCAGCCATTAGGAAACTTCTCACTGATGGGACATGTGATATCTATCAGAGAGGTAACTCGATTATTTGCTACAAATGATTTTCTGTGGAAGGCAAGAGCCTGATACAGTGAGTAGAGTAGTATGTTTCTTAGTTTGCTAAAACATTTGCATTAGCAGACTCAAACTACTTAACTGTACGTCAGCAGCTTTGCAACAAAGCGAGCTTTCTAACTTGGAGAACTCATCAAACCTTAAAGGAATGGTGACATCAGAGGTTTGCAGCTTGAATGGGCCTTTTTTCTAGAAGAATAGAAGGAGGTGGTTTACTGTGGAAGGTGGTCAGTGGAAGGGCTATGTGCTCATTCACTTCATGCCTTAGTCTGTTGTCACTTAAGAACACCTGAAGTCTCTGTTCAGCTTTCAGCTTTTGATGGGGTGAAGATCAGAAAGTTATGTGGCTCTTATCATGTCATATGATGAGGCAGCACCTGACAGTACTCAAGGGAGGACCTAGCACTCCCATGATTTTCCACCCCAATAAATCCATTTCTGCTTTTGTCCCTTATAGTTGAATGTCTAGATGACTCATATGTTTTTCCTACAATTTTTAGGTGCAGTGGGGGAGACTGCCCTTCATGTAGCTGCCTTGTATGATAATGTGGAGGCTGCAGTGACTCTGATGGAAGCAGCTCCGGAGCTTGTCAATGAGATGATGACATCAGAGCTCTACGAAGGTAACATCTCAGGATGAGGATGAGGATGGCCGGGATTCTCTCCAGGGTGAAGGAGGAAATACTACCTGTATATTTGGGGGTTGGACTAGATGACCTCTAGGGGTCCCTTCCAACCCAAAACATTCTATGATTCTATGATTTAGGAAAGTTGCTTATACAGTTTCTGGTTCAATATATTGCTAAACTGTTACATAGCAAAACCAACATACAAATAGCTCCTGACCACTTGTGGAAGGTGGAATTATATTAAACCCAAGTACATGCATATGCAAACATGGAAATGTGTAATTGACAAAGTCTTAACCACAGGTGGGCCAGCTGGCTATAGTGGGATTGCAAGGATATGTACAGTTTGCTTTCTGCCATAGTCATGTGTAACAAAGGGGACACTTACCTATCTCCTCTTAAAGGAGAAAAAATAGTTCTTTGGTTGACAAAGAATAGGGATTGAAAGAAAATGTGGCCACTGCTTTTGAGTCTAGACTCTGAGCCAGGTTTCTAAAGAATGGTTCTGACTGGCTACACACAAATGCCAGACAATCCTGAAACCACTGAAATTATAATGATGGGGTTGTAAAATTCTAATACCTAGTCTGATGGATTAGAGCAAGTCTTCTTTGGGAGTGTTGTCTTGACCTGGCCTTCATGTCCCATGAAGAAAAGCATACTCCTTTCTGAGAGACATGAGCTTTCAGTGTGTTTCTTGGAAGAGCATGGCATGTCTTGTTTCCCCCCAGAAAAAAATCTAGAAAGTGCATCCTGTTGGTTTTTTTGGCAGGTTGTAAAGTCAGTTTTCATGAATTCATGAAAGGTTTAAATAGAATGAGGCCTCTGGAAAACCTGTAGTCCAACCTTCTGCACACAACAGGGATAACTTCAAAGCTAAGTTATATAGCCACTATGAATGCAGTTCCAAAAAACTTCGATTTACCATAAATGAAATGTGAACTGCAGGCTACTGATCAGCCAGAAGTTGCATTCTTGGAAGGCAAGGTGTTATTTCTGTGTCTTACAGGGCAGACAGCTCTCCACATTGCAGCAGTGAACCAGAACATCACTTTGGTGAAGGCATTACTCAAGAGAGGGGCCAATGCCTGCACAGGACAGGCCACTGGGCACTTCTTCAGGCGCAGCTCCCAGAATCTTCTCTATTTTGGTACATTCTTATCTTCTCCCTTTGCTGCTATGGGAGGGAACCTGCAGAGTCATGAGGGAATATAGGGGAGGCTTGCTTTTGTCACCATCTAAACTGATAAGCAGAGGCTCCTGTTTCCAAGTGTCATCAGTCATACACCTTTTAGCAGACAGTAAGACTCCATCTGAGCCTGTAAATGCTGCATAAATATAAATATATAAATCATACACATTTTATATATTTGCATGTATAAAATATATATTGCATAAGAATTATAATTTAATTTCTTCCATATACTGCAACTTACTTGTCAAA
The DNA here is from genome assembly GCA_034008185.1 of Gorsachius magnificus. Taxonomy (NCBI): domain Eukaryota; kingdom Metazoa; phylum Chordata; class Aves; order Pelecaniformes; family Ardeidae; genus Gorsachius; species Gorsachius magnificus. The sequence continues at coordinate 133,024,849 of CM067081.1, forward strand.
CTTCTTATGAAGAGACTCTGAAAAGAATACTTCTTCCTTTTAGTATTGTGTGGGGTGGGTCTTCTTTTCCTTTCTGGGTAGGATGAAGAGTGGGGCAGGAAATTTACAGGTTACCTGAAATAGATATTCCTTTCATAACTTCTGGCTTCATAGCATGGATAACTTTCCCTCAGCATGCTTCAACCTCTCCTGCCTCTTAGGGTCTTAATGTTGATTCTTCCCATTGCTTTCTTTGCAGGAGAGCATGTTTTATCATTTGCTGCCTGTGTGGGAAATGAGGAAATTGTACAGTTGCTCATTGAAAATGGAGCTGACATTAGAGCTCAAGACTATCTGGGTACGTTCTGTGGGGCCTAGTGAATTGCATACAGTGGATCTGGACACTTTAAATCAGGCTCTGTCATCTGTGCATGCACATATTTTTCTCTCATTACAAACAGCTGTGGGATGAGGGATGTGAGGAAAATGATAGCCACTATTAATGGCATCAGTCAATTGCCAGTCCTTGTACAAGGCTGGGCTATTCCATATACTTTATCTCATCTGCTTCCTTTGTAGGTAACACTGTTCTTCACATCCTGGTTCTCCAACCCAATAAGACATTTGCCTGCCACATGTACAGCCTGATACTTTCCTATGACAGGAACAAAGAAGGACCAGGATCAATTGAATTGATTCCTAACAATGAGGGGCTTACTCCATTCAAACTGGCTGGAGTCGAGGGTAACACTGTGGTGAGTTCGACACAGTTGCCTTCATAGAGAAGAGGTTATTCAGGAACACAGAGCTTGAAATAACATCATCCAGACCAAGCAAGTTTGTGTATGTTCTTAGTGGGTAGAAAATACATAACAAGAGGAGCGTGGCCAGCAGGTCTAGGGAGGTTATCCTCCCCCTCTACTCTGCCCTGGTGAGACCCCACCTGGAGTACTGTGTCCAGTTCTGGGTTCCCCAGTTCAAGAAAGATCAGGAACTCCTAGAAAGAGCCCAGAGGAGAGCAACTAAGACGATTAAGGGACTGGAGCATCTGCCCTACGAGGAAAGGCTGAGAGAGTTGGGCTTGTTCAGCCTGGAGAAGAGAAGACTGAGAGGGGACCTCATCTATACATAGAAATATCTTAAGGATGGAAGTCATGAGGATGGAGCCAGACTCTTCACAGTGGTGTCCAGCAACAGGACAAGGGGCAATGGCTACAAACTGAAACATAAGAGGTTTCAGTTGAATATGAGGAAAAGCTTCTTTACTCTGAGGGTGACAGAGCACTGGAACAGGCTGCCCAGGGGAGTGGTGGAGTCTCCTTCTCTGGAGATATTCAAAGCCTGCCTGGACAACGTCCTGTGTAACATGCTCTAGGAGAACCTGCTTTAGCAGGAGGGTTGGACTAGATGATCTCCCAAGGTCAAGAATTTAGAATAAAAGTCACTCATCCTTTACCTCAAGCACGAACTAATAATCAAATGGGAGTGAGAAAAAGTTCCTCCACTTCTTAACCTATTATAATTGCTTCTGAGAGATATGAGAAACACAAACAATAAATTCAAGGAAAATACATTGTAATTCAGGGTTTAAACCAACTTTGTTTTCATTGCAAATATGCTATAGATTGGAAAGCTTCTGATATCCTCCACCCCCTTCTTTTCTCCACAGATGTTTCAATACCTTATGCAGAAGCGAAAGCACATTCTCTGGTCCTTTGGCCCCTTGACTACTGTGCTCTATGATCTTACAGAGATTGACTCCTGGGCTGAAGATCAGTCATTCCTTGAGCTCATTGTCTCAACCAAGAAGAGAGAGGTACTGTGGGTACCACATGCTTTCTTATGTGCAAATCATGGTGATTACAAAAGGAGAAGAATGAAAAGTTTGAAGGTTCAAGCTTCATATTATCCATACAGCAAGGACTTTGTACCATGTGCTGCAGGGAATACATGAAAAGTAGCAATGTTTTAATGATCTGGCTACATCTGATGTTTTACACACAGTTTCTTCTGAGGTGCGAAACTTGCAGATGACTGAAAGAACTTAATACAGGAAATGACATTGTGTGATTCAGTAAAGGGTTCTCTCTCTTTCATCTGACTCAAAGGTATCAGTAATAAGAAGCTCTAGAGAAGTGCTAGCAAGTAGATTTCCATAACTGTGATACTGATCAAGTCTCACAATGTCCCTGTGAGACATGACTATGTTCAGAAATCCTAAACTGAAATGCATTTTAAAACCACTCATTATTATTCTTCCCTTCATTTAATGTCATTGCTTGTACAGGTTTTGACTCAAAACATATTAGGAGAATTATCTCTGCTGTAGGCTCAAAAACTTGTAAAAGGATCACTAAGATAAAAATAGCAGAGTGCAATGGCATGCTTAGACAGATCTACTTAAGACTTTCAAGGTACACTACCCTATCAGTTGTAATCACCTTAAATAATCCTAATAGGACAGGAAATTAATCAGAAGACACTTTAATAAGCACAATTCTACCTGTCCTGTATCATAGAATCATAGAATCACCTCGGCTGGAAAAGACCTTTAAGAATCATTTCCATCTATCAAAATTTTAGTCAAACTTTTCTAAGAAAATTTTCAGCTAATGGAGAGCTTTGCACAATGTGGATAAAGTCTAAAATCTATTTGCTTTTATTTAAAATCCTCTAAATTTCTATGTGTGGTGACACATACAGAAATTCAGGGGAAAGAAGTCTATGCCAAAAAAAAAAAAAGCCAACCTTAGAAGTTGTCCAGAAGACTAAACCATAAACCTAAAAGAAATAAAAATATTGTGCCTCTGTCTTATCCCAAAAAATATAGTGCATGTAGATCCAACTTTCCTAATTTTAGAACATAAGATGTCTCCAAATACTATGAGATATTATGATTTCTTTATTTTCCAGAATTCTTTTAAGTATGAGTAATTGCAATTTTTGCATGCCTAAATAGAAATTCTTTATTGTATTTGGTATATATTTGATCCAAAATGTTTGCTGTCTCCTCTAGAAGAATGCAGTGTGTCACTTCATCCTATCATACCCTCCCAGTCCAGTACTGGACTAGAGTAGCATCTTTAGGCCCCAATCAGAAGCAGCTTCCTCTTACATTAAGGGGAACGCATACACAAATAGATATAAAGATATATTTTCTGACCCTTAAGTGGATGAAAAGTGTCAAAAATTGAAGGGACTTAAGCTACAGGAAGATTATAGTAAGCTTCTAAACATGTATCATCCTTTTGAAAATGTAATTTACTCTCCTATGCAAAGAATTCTATAATACTGACTTCTACACAAAACTAAACACCTAAAGCTATCTAGCTAGGTTCATTATCTCTCACTGCCTTTTGATCCCTTGGAATATTTCTTAGTCCATTCAAGAGACATGTCCATTTACTGAAACATCCATATTCCTTGCACTTTGTGCAATGTTTCTTTGGCCTACTTAGAGGAAACAGGGCAATGCAGCAAAAGGAGGAAAATACATAGAGTGCAATAAGTTTTTCTTTAAAGTAACCCACTCATGCCACTTTGATTTATATCTCCTTCTTGCTTATTGCAGTGGTCCCCTAAACATTACAATAGGAATTATGTCTAGAAGCATTTCATAAAGTCTGCGGGTCAAATTCATAAGCAATGTGTAAAGTACATGCTGTTTGTCCTACTTATGCTCTTAAGCGTCAGTCTTCTAGCAGAAGCTGAAGGCTTGATATAGATGATTCAATTAAGTATCACCCAGATAATAATCCAGAAACTTAAAATGTAATACTTTTACATAAGCCAGGGAGCTTTAGACAAGTACTAATCTCATTTGGAAAAATGTTCCAATTTTCTTATCCTAAATCATCTGCTACAAAAGATGTGTATTGTTGTACTAACAGGAATATTCTGTCATCCTCAGTTCTATGTTCCCACACACAACAAAAACTTTTCAAAGGTTTATCAGACAAATATTAGTTGTTACTCTTTTGTTTTACCCTCAAGATGCCATCAGAACTGAGGGTAAATTCCAATCAATTACATATATGGCTTTGTTTCCCTTTTACAGAAAAGGCCTTGTTGACATTTTGGTGTTTGGTTGGCAACCTCAAAAAGGACTCTTGTAAAAGTAGCTTATTGCTCATGTGAGCCCTGCTTATGTTCTGTGAGAATGGCCAAATATTTCCCTTTTTTGTAGGTAGAGAAACTGCAAATGAAATAACACTGACTGTCTTAAAGTAGCTGAATCCAACTGCTTTCGACTATCTCTGGAGTAGACCAGGCCCCTTGACCTACAAAGCAAACTTTGATCCTTCATAAAAATACCAGCCATAGTCCTGTTTCTAGATTTTTGAGTATTTACATTTTCTACTTATATCAAGAGAAATTATACTTCCTCGTATGGAAGACAGACGAAGGACTACAGGCTCAATCTTCATCTGTAGGAAACCATTACAATTATAGCTTCAGTTCAGCTATACTGATTTCTTCCAGATTGGGAATGGACCCTAAAGAGTTATAATGAGATGATGGGAAAACACAAAAAGAGTCCATGCACATTTTCTGGGCTTGCAGGTGCCAATAAACAAAATACCTTTGTTTCATTTTAGCAGAATATGGCTTATAACTGAATTTAAAAGAAATTTTGTTTTGAAAATACTTCAAGGTGATCCATTTGATTCCAAAGTAGAGTTCTAGCTCTTCAGCTACTGCAGATCTTGGAGGCCCTGATAACCTGAGTCAGTATCATCCATCTACTTTGAAAATAGCATGTTACTTCTGTGGAACATACTTCCTTGCAAGTGGAACTCTGTGTAGTTTATGACCACTAGGGAGTTATGGGCCAAATTTTTCAAAAGATCTCAGTATGAAAAGACCCTAATATTCTCTCTTCCATTTTATTCTTATCAGCATAGTGCTCTTGTCACTATGGTGTTGAATACATCCCAATTTGCATTACATACTAAAATTAACATCTTTCCCATGTGGTTCATTCTTTCTTCACAGACCAGTTTACTAAGCAGAGCTTCTAGTTTTGGGTGGGCTTGAGAGTTATTACTTTTTTGCACACAATATTGTGTATTAATATTGGACAAATTAAGCTAAAGAAGTGCACTTGGCCTAGATTCATCCCATCTAATTTTTGTCACCAACTGAGGCATTTAATTAAGGAATACAGATTCCCTAAGTTTTACATGTGGTTAATAGAGAAATGCAAGTAACTAAGTATATCCAGAGAGCAATTTAGATCTTAGGTGAGCTGAATGGCAGTCTGTTGGACCCTATTGCCTACAAGGAGAGAAATCTTAGGATAACCACATCACTAATGAAGATACCTCCTTTTGGTGCCTAAAGTTATGCGATGGTCTTACTTGTAGTAGTGATACTCTAAGGACATGATGAGGCAGTTTGTAGGAAGAAGTAATGATATTTATTAGATAGTTCATGTAGCCACAATTTCATCTTTTCCTAGGAAAACAGTTTAAAAGAGTGGAGTGACATTGATCTTTCCACGTTTTATATTTGTCATTCCAGAAGCAAATCAATAGATTCACTCAGAGGCATAGATTAGCAATGTTCAACAGAGGAACGGATGTTGAATTTTTTTTTTCCATATCTTCTCACTGTATTTTCTTTGTCCTTTATATGCATGTATGCAAATCAACCAGATCGACCATGAGGACACTTAAGAAAATTTCTGGATTCTTCCTGTTAGTTTTGAAATGGGATGGTATGATAGAAGATGATTCTTCCCTTCAGTGTTCCTAACTCCACTGCTCTTACTTTTTATAGAGCCTCTTTGTCACTTCTAAAACTACAGTCTCAACTTTTTTGATGAAGTTTTCTTTTTTTGTATAGAATTCCTCAGCTACACAGTATGTATGGATATATGCATATCTTTGACAGAATCCCAACTCCAGCTTATATATACCTTTTATTTTCTGTAATACATCGTCATGGACCTATATCATAGGTCTGTCTCAAGTGTTTATATGCATCCATGCCTACACAGACAACAAACTTATTCCAGTATCTAACATGTTTCTCTTGCGCTTCCCAGTGGTACTCAAAAGCTGTTCCCTGCAGGATATATTTTTTATTTTTTTTCAAAGCTCTTTACTGGCAAAATGAGCAAATCCAAACCCATATGAGCATTCCATTTTTGCAAAATAAATTTGGCTTCCTAATGCTGAATAGAATAGGTGAGAATAGTTTGTTAACATTCTCCCAGGAAACAGTGTGAATGATGCTTATAAACAAATGTCCTTTTGGCAATTAATTCCTTCTTTCTTTCTTTCTTTCTCAGGCACGCCAGATCTTGGACCTAACACCTGTGAAGGAGCTGGTGAGCCTGAAGTGGAATATGTATGGCCGTCCCTATTTCTGTTTCCTGGCTTTATTCTATATACTCTACATGGTCTGCTTCACTATGTGCTGTGTCTACCGACCACTGAAACCCCGAGCGGGCAACAAAACAAGTAGCAGAGACAATACAATCTATGTCCAGAAAATGCTACAGGTACTGTGTCTATAGGAGTCAGGACCCCATAGGCAGCACTGTGCAATTCTAATCTAACCTACTTAATTGGAAAGTCCAGGCCTTTCCCAGTTGCCAGCTACTGCAGCTGTCCTCTCTTTCTGCCAGCTGACCTTTGTCAGTGAGGAACATGGGGTATGCTCTGTTCTCTGTTGCTGGGGCTGGGCTGGTTCCTGTGGCCTTGTCATGTCTACTCATGTTTATTACGCTTTTCCTCATCCTCTTTTTAATTTCCTTTCACTCCCTTTAAAATTTAATTTTAATTTCCTTTCACTCTTTTTTTTTTTTTTTCAGGAATCATATATGACATATGAGGATGAGCTGAGGCTGGTGGGGGAGCTGATTACAGTCATTGGAGCTGTAGTAATTTTGATCCTTGAGGTAAGAGAAACAGTGAGCTATATAGTCTCTAGTTTAATCAAGACATTTTACTAGACAAACATGAGTTTCTGCTCACAACTTGATACAGGTTATTTGCTTAGTCTAAGTGCTTTGATATATGCCTATGGCAATAGACACTGTCAACAATACATTGGATGAAACAGAGACTGTGACAATGTACTAGTAAGACTCCAGGTGTGGAAGAAACAATTAGAAGGCTTTGGCATGCTATCAGATAGTTTCTGTTCTCCTTACCATGAATGGAATGATCCTGTGAATACTGATGTTTACCATGACATTTAATAGTATAATGGAATCCGTCTGGGTCCTAAAGTCAGTAGGATGTCTCTCTTAGATTCCAGATATCCTTAGAGTTGGAGCAGCGAAATACTTTGGACAAACCATCCTGGGAGGGCCTTTTCACATAATTGTGTAAGTACACTGCTTTTTAAGTCTAATAAATATATTGTCTCTCATTTTCCCCACTGCTGTCTTTAGCCAGATCAGTCACTTTCTCCATTCTTTTAGAGCACTCCTTCTCTTGGTTTACTTCTCTTACTGGCTCAGCTGGTATGTAGGAAGCCAGGTGAGTGGGCAGTTAGAGTTGATAGTGCTGAGAGGTCTCTGTTTATTGGGCTGGTGGTGGCTATACATGCCTGTCTCGGAATTTTTGAAAAGAAAAAGGAGGGTAAGATTCCTTTACTGAACTTTTTTAACTATCTCTTCTTCCCTTGCAGCATCACATATGCTTGCATGATTCTAGTAACCATGGTGATGCGTCTCACCAGCACAACTGGTGAAGTGGTGCCCATGTCCTTTGCCCTGGTGCTAGGGTGGTGCAATGTCATGTACTTTGCACGAGGCTTCCAGATGCTTGGACCCTTTACCATCATGATCCAGAAGGTATAAGACACAAACAAATATGGGCTTGTTACACACATCCTAACACCTCTTTGCAGATAGGGAGAATGGAAAGAATACTTTTTCCCCCTCAGGACTAGCATTAATGGCAAATGGACAAGTCTGCACAGGAGGTTTGGGACTTTCACTTTCTCTCTTTAGTGCAGAATTTTCCTTTAGTCCATTCATAGTCTTAGAATCTGGAAAATGGTTTACATAGCATGGCACTGTGGCTTGGTGGGACAGCTGGGCCTTATAGTGGCTCTGTCTTTGCTCTACAGATGATATTTGGTGATCTTATGCGCTTTTGCTGGCTCATGGCTGTGGTGATACTAGGCTTTGCATCAGGTGAGTCTCCAAAAGGAAAACAGCATTATGTTACCCTTTGCCAACTTCTTTAGTATTAATTAAATGTGTAGGGTTTGATTTTTTCTCGTTGCCCTTTGAGTTAGCCAGCAAAGGTGGTGATGATGTATAGCTTCTATTTCTTTGAGCATGGTAATTTTACAGTACTGATTTCTGTTAATGTGAGTTTGGTTTTAAATTCTTGCTCTTTCCAGTGTAACAGAAATTAGGACAATCAAGATAATTCCACATATATGTAAGTCAATGTTTAAAATCATATTGCATTTATGATATTTGTCTTTGGAAAATGAGATTAACACACATAGCTTGAAGAAGAAAAGATCAGTATTTTGTGAAAAAATAAATAATCAAAGTAATTCTGAGTAATTTTATAATGAAGACCTGTGATTCTAGTCAGGGATTTGTCCTTGTTATGCCGGGTACTGCACTAGCGTAGAAACACATGCAGCTCCTTCCCAGACCACTTTGTGTTGTCAGCATTTCTTATAGCACCCTGTTGTTGCTCTTGGAATGTGATTCCTGTTGTTAAACTATCTCTTTTTTTCCCCATTGCTCTCCTCTAGCTTTTTACATCATCTTCCAGACAGAAAACCCTGAAAACCTTGGGCAGTTCTACAACTATCCCATGTCCTTGTTCACCACCTTTGAGCTGTTCCTCACTATCATTGATGGCCCTGCAAACTATGATGTGGACCTGCCCTTTATGTACAGTGTGGTATACTTTGCCTTTGCCATCATTGCCACCCTTCTTATGCTCAACTTGTTAATTGCCATGATGGGTGACACTCATTGGAGAGTGGCCCATGAGCGGGATGAGCTCTGGAGAGCCCAGGTAATCTAATTTAGATGGTAGGGGGATTGCTTTGAATAAGGAAGGGGAAAAGTTGTCCAAGTAAAATGTACTAGACAGTGCAATTACTTACTCTGCCATCCATGCTCTGAAGGAGGTACTTTGAAACCTTCCCTGGCCTTCATTTTTCTCAGGAGCTAATACAATAAGCCATATCCTTTTAATCCTGTTTTACAGCTTTTGTACATCAGCCACCAAATTTCTTTCATCCTTTCTATGAGTCTGAAGTGTCTAAGTGCAAGACTACTATTCTGTACATCTTCCCATATGAAACTGTCTTCCAGTGTATCTTTCCTATGCTGGTATTCCTATTTTATTTCAAATAGCAGCTAGAAGCCCATCCAGCCTTTCTTTTCCATCCTGTGTCTCCCTAGCTGTTTGTTCCTTACACATGTAATCTCTTGTTAAATACAATTAAAGTTACATCTTTTTTTTTTTTACAAATCACATTTCTGTGTATCTGAGACTTAAATTATAATTAGATGGATTGAGTGAGGGGAGATAGAATGCAAAATAATGATTACAAGTAGGTCAGTAACGTCGTTAGATCCACTGAGAGAAGTTGGCCTGACTTTCTTGCTCAAAAGGCAAAAGAATTCAGCTAGATCAGTTATATAGCTGCTCAACAGGAAATCCTTTTCCTAGTGTTTTTCTGTGAGAAAGCAATAAGTCAAATGGTTAAATGTAGTTGTATGGCCACACCGATAAGTTCTGATGATAGTTAATACAGATATAAATACTCTCCTCTAGCTTGCAAATTAATTGCCCTACTTGTTGCCATCAGGTATAAAAGGAAAAAAAAATTAACAGTGTTTTAAGAGTACCATTGCTTCCTCAAAACATGGCACAGTTAGGAATAAAATAGTGAATTGCCCTATAATTAAGGGAGTATTGACTCTATGATTTTTCTTCATTACATATGGAGCTGGAAATATTGAAAAAGAGTCTGATTTTTTTCCTAATTCATCTGAGTTCTGTCTTTTTTTTTATTTTAAAGGTTGTTGCTACTACTGTCATGCTGGAGCGGAAACTGCCACGGTGTCTCTGGCCTCGCTCTGGAATCTGTGGGCGGGAATATGGGCTAGGGGACCGATGGTATCTCAGGTGAGTTCTCTTCTAGTATGTTTACATAAGGATCCCAGAAGAAGAATGACCTGGACAAGGGGATTGAGTGTACCCTCAGCAAGTTTATGGGTGACACTAAGTTGGGTGGAACTGTTGATCTGCTTGAAGTTAGGAAGGCCATTCAGAGGGATCTGGACAGTCTGGATCAATGGGCTGCAGCCAATTGTATGAGGTTCAACAAGGCCAAGTACCGGGTCTTTCACTTGGGTCACAACAACCCCATGCAACGCTACAGGCTTGGGAATGAGTGGCTGGGAAGCTGCTTGGAAGAGAGGGATCTCGGGGTACTGGTTGACAGCTGACTGAATATAACCCAGCAGTGTGGCCAGGTGGCCAAGCGGGCCAACAGCATCCTGGCTTGTATAGTATATATATAGGAATAGTGTGACCAGAAGGATCAGGGAAGTCATCCTTCCCCTCTACTTGGCACTAGAGTGGGGCTGCACCTCAAATACTGGGTTCAGTTTTGAGCCCCTCGCTACAAGAAGGACACTGAGGCACTGGAGCATGTCCAGAGAAGGGCAATGAAGCTGGTGAGGGGTCTGGAGCACAAGTCTTATGGGGAGTGGCTGAGGGAACTGGGGTTGATTAGCCTGGAGAAAAGGAGGCTGAGGGATGACCTTATTGCCCCCTACAACTGCCTGAAATGAAGCTGTAAAGAGGTTGATGTTGGCCTCTTTTCCCAAGTAATGGGCAATAGGACGAGAGGAAATAGCCTCAAGTTGCACCAGGGGAGGTTTAGATTAGATATTAGGAAAAATTTCTTCTACAGAAAAGGTTATCAGGCACTGGAACAGGCTGCCCAGGAAAGTGGTCAAGTCACCATCCCAAGAGGTATTTAAAAGACAGGTAGACGAGGTGCTTAGAGACATGGTTTAGTAGTGGACAGGTACGGTTGGACTTGATAATCTTAAAGGTCTTTTCCAACCAAATGATTCTATGATTCTAAGAATCCAATGTCTGGATGTTAATAAAGAGCCTGAACCTTTCCAGTGGCCTGGGGACAAGTGTTTGGAGCCCTTCCCTTACAGAATACAGACCCCAATCTCTTTCTGTCTGTGACTGATAGACAAGCACTGTTCCCCTTAGAAAGCTCTGCTGTGCAATTCCTTGTGAAATCAGCTGATGTTTTCTTATCCAAGAGTGACAGGAGACAGACCCCAGAAATTACATGGGTTATAAGGCCAGAATTTTCTTTCCAGCTTCTTACAATGAGTATTGCAAAGCTTCAGTGCTGTGCTCGGTTGGGTCTCCCTACCTGTTAATTGCATGAAATGGCAGAGGCAGAATTGAATTAGGCATTCAGCAGCAATGAACTGCACTGCAGATGATTAAAAACCAGAACAGGAATAATTGAAGACAAGATTTCTTTCTGCTGTGAACCTAGTAACTATATTATACTTTGCAAAGACTGCATCAGATGGCAAAGTCTTAGGCCCAGGACTTGAGTTTAGGCACTGAAATAACAAACTATCTGTAGCCTATATAAATCTAGATTCCTCATTATTTCTGATTTTAATCAATATTAAATATTGATTTTCTCAACAGGGTGAGAAAAGATTAAACTTTTTTGTGCATGTGACTTTTCTAACTTTGCTGATAAAGCCAGAAGGGGGAGTGTTGCCTATATGAAATAGGATTTTGCAGGTTTTAGCAGAGGATTTTCATTGTGGATTTTCAGGTTTGCTAAGCAGAGCAAGCAGACCTAAAGTGGTACCAATATGCAACACCTTCAGTCCAAGATGCAGAATATAACTTTGCAAGAGCAATATCCCAGCAACAATTCTTCATTGGATGCTATGAGAAAACAGTCTTGGTGTGATCTAGTTCTGTCAAATTACATGTACATTCCTTGTATATAGTGTGGGATAGTATTTCAGGAGACAAGTTGTAAGTAATGTAGTGAAGGGTTGGTGGAAGTGGAGCAGTTAAATAAAAGTTCAGCAAAAGATAAGTGACATGCCGAATCTAGCAACCATGGAGTATCAGAGAAAGAAAAACAAGAACAAAGGAAATGAATGAATATACACATATATACAAAGGATCTGGAGCTAGAGTCAGGTGGAGTAGGTCTGCCAACAGCTTACATCTGGCAAAATGGAAAGGGCAAATCATGACTGGGAAATGAGTTAAAGGACAGGAAACCATGGGCAGATAAGGGTACTGAAGTCAATGATGGGGATGAAGGTCTAGGAGATAATTGTGTGCTTGCAGCTGCTAGCACCATGCCTATAATCAGTTTCCTGTTCCTCTGTAGATTTTCTGGAATATCTGGGTCAGTAGGCATATTTTTGGGAGGGCATTGCTTCTTGTGGCCGCTTGGTTTTGTTGACAAACTGGCACATTTCTACTTCATTCAGTTTATGTTTTTTAATCCTCTTACAGAGTTGAAGACAGGGTTGATCCCAACAAACACAAGATGATGCGCTACACGGAAGCATTTAAAGCTCAGGATAGGGATAACTGTGAAAAAGGTTTGGAAAAGCTGGAAATCAATAGGAACATCCTGTACAAGAAGGAACTTTCTGCTCTGTCATTGTCACGAAGCACATCCAGGACTAGTTCTCACCGTGGCTGGGAGATCCTGAGGCGCAACACCTTCCACCAACTTTGTGGAGAGGTGGGTCATGCCATGGAAGAGGAGGTTTATGATGTCTAAGAAGCCTCTTTTTTTACTCCACAACACAGATCACTTTTGCCACAACAGTTGTCTTCTTCAACTGTTCATAGGCACTCCAGCATGCTACATGCATTTGTCATCCTTGAAGAACTCTGCTGGTGCACAGTTGATGAACAGTTCATGGCATCTATGCTATGACATACAAATGCAGTCTTTTCTCTCCTACTTCTAAGTGTCCCTGCTGTTGCACTGATACTTGCACCAAGCTGGTGTGCTTGTTGAGATAAGATCTGTGGTGGTTTGTTATGTTTTGCAATGCCCTACAGAAATGAACAAAAGAAGCTACCAATGGTATTTTATCCATTTACAAAGAAGTGACCAGTAAACCCTCTCCCAGGCTATTACATACAGTATAATCTCTCCCTCCCATTTCACAAAATCCCAATGCTCTCGTAGCAAAGACAGCTGACTGAAGTTCTGTTTTATGATTTGGTACAGAACTGAAAAAACCCCACGTAACTAAGCTCAGGAATGAAGGTAGTTGCTTACACTGTGATAATTAAAAGGACTGTATCTACTCAGCAAGCATTCAGGGCCTGACAGGTTTTACCCTCTGAAAAAACGCAGTCTCTATTAGCTGCATTTCCAACATTGCTATCTTAAAGGACTGTTTTGGTTTTGGTTTCATTTTGTTTTGGTTTGCTTGGTTGGGTTTTTTTTGGTGGTGGGTTTTTTTGTTTGTTTTATTTTGTTGTCACATGAATGCACTTTAAGCTTTTGAAAAGAAGTGATTGCTATTCCTGGGAGGATTCTGAAGTATTTGAAGTAGGAAATTCTTTTCCTAATGAAGGCATATATGACCTGGTTAGGTGACTTTCAGCAATGTGACATTTCAGCAGAGCTATTAATGTCCCAAGTGAGCTGAAGCTGGTCTTTTGCTTTCTGTGGAAGAGTAGGATTCTGAACCATGGTTCTCTGACTTACTACTGAGCCAGCAAGGTTGGGTAGTAACCTACAATATAGCACCAAAAGAAATGGAGAGGAAATCTTTGATAGATAAGTAAGAGCTATTGCAGAGGCAGTTCAGAAACTGGTGCGCTCTCTCTCTCTCTCTGAAAGTCTAAAACTATCCAATGAACAACTGAGTCATCCACACAGTTTTCTTCCAGGCATGATGCTGTGCCAGTCTGTCAGCTTGTCACCTGCCTAGGGCCACTTTAAGAACAATGGAGAAATGTTCAGAGAAATGGACTTTCATTTCAGGTTTTTTTTGTATTCTCAGGACTGTGGAGTTTCATTCCAGTAGCAGAAGTAGGTGGAAAGCAATCCATGGTCTTAACATTTCCTTCCAACAGGACCAGTAACAGAAACTTTGTTTTTTGAGAAACCAAGGATTATTACATAGCACTAGACTGTGAGCCAAATCACCCTGTGATAATCAAAGCAGATAATGAAAAAGCTGAATCCAGTGGATTTCTGATTGTCTTGAAAGATCACAGCAAACACCTCCTATATCTCCTCTCTTGCAGGTGTTGTAATGAGCATCATGATCTTTGCAATTACGTGTGTTTATTTAAATGTCCCCTTTCTCTTACTTGAATGTGCATTTATGCTCCAATGGAAGACTGACAGAAGACTTGTCTCTGGAATTCAACTGTGTATTTTTGACTCATTTTGTTGAATTGAAATTGTTGCCTGGTCTTGCTCACTTAAGTATGTTCAGTCCTTCCCCAAACCTTTGGGGTTTGTACTGGTGGTTTATGGAGATGGCACATTAACCAGAACTGTGAATTGCTGCTCTAATTGTCACAGTGAATAGGAAATAGCAGGAAGGGGAGAACTGATGGCTTCCTCCTCCTTCCCCTGCCCCCAAGTATAGTAGTCTTTACTCTAGTTTGAAAACCTGCAGAAATACAATTAAGATGGAGCCACATATAACCATTTCTACAAAAGGACTCCTCTTTGTGACATAATAATAATAATAATAAAGCTAGTTTGAAGTATAAGCTCTGTAAATCCTGTTCTGATTTTGTATTTGTCCTGGTTTCTGCTGGGACAGAGTTGATTTTCTTCCTAGTGCTGTGTTTTGGATTTAGTACTAGAAGAATGTTGACAACACACTGATGTTTTGGTTGTTGCTGGGTAGTGCTTAGACTGGCCAAGGACTTCTCAGCTCTGCCAGGTGCATGAGAAGCTGGGAGGGGACACGGCCAGGACAGCTGACCCAAACTGACCAAAGGACTATTCCATACCATGTGACGTCATGCTCAGTATATAAGTTGGGGGAAGAAGAAGGAAGGGGGGAACGTTCGGAGTGATGGCGTCTGTCTTCCCAAGTAACCGTTACGCGTAATGGAGCCCTGCTTTCCTGGGGATGGCTGAACACCTGCCAGCCTATGGGAAGTGGTGATTGAATTCCTTGCTTTGCCCTGCTTGTGCGCATGGCTTTTGCTTTCCCTATTAAACTGTCTTTATCTCAACCCATGAGTTTTCTCACTTTTACTCCTCTGATTCTCTCCCCCATTCCATTGTGGGGAGAGTGAGCGAGAGGCTGTGTGGTGCTTAGTTGCCAGTTGGGGTTAAACCACGACAGTATTCTTCTTCATTTCTATGAACAATAACGAGAATTTTGATCTTGGAACTGAAAACAACATATTGACATTGCAGGAGGCAGAACAGAACTCAGTTAAAAGTGCTAGGCCTTTATAGATTTCTGTATCTGCTCTCCATAAAAAGAAAAGTAAAAATCCAGTTGCAGATATTTTAAGGAAGTGCCTTCTCTTGTAAAATTACATTCTGTAATAGTTAGCTTTCAAACTGCTTGTACAGAACCCATGCATGAAACAGCATCAGAACTTTATTTCCCGTCTTTGGAGTTGCCTAATGCAAATAAGATAGAGAATCATAGAATCATAGAATTTTTTGGGTTGGAAGGGACCTTTAAAGGTCATCTAGTCCAACTCCCCTGCAGGGACATCTTCAACTAGATCAGGTTGCTCAGAGCCCTGTCCAACCTGACCTTGAATGTTTCTAGGGATGGAGCATCTACCACCTTTCTGGGCAACCCGTCCCAGTGTTTTACCACCCTCATCATAAAAAATTTCTTCTTCACTGCTATTGTATTGCTATTACAAACTGAAACATAAGAGGTTTCAGATGAATATGAGGAAAAACTTCTTTACTCTGAGGGTGACGGAGCACTGGAACAGGCTGCCCAGGGGGGTGGTGGAGTCTCCTTCTCTGGAGATATTCAAAGCCCGCCTGGATGAAGTCCTGTGTAACATGCTCTAGGAGAACCTGCTTTAGCAGGAGGGTTGGACTAGATGATCTCCCGAAGTCCTTTCCAACCCTTGCAATTCTGTGATTCTGTGATTGGAGTTTGGCTTCCAGTTTCCTGAGGTGACTTGCATATTAAAAAAAATTCTGGAAAAACACCTTATACAAAAGGGGGTAGAATATTTTACCAATAGCAAATGATTCCCCAGTCAACTTTGCATAATCTTTTTGTTGATGATGAGTAGTGCAGACCATTTTGAGCATAATATATTCGATCTGGAGGATAAACAGCTATAGAAGAAAATTTGAGGTGGAAAAAGTCAGCAGATGTAATGGGCACACCAGAAGCTAGAATACTAAATTTAATATGTAAATATGGAATACCTACCCTCTTCCCTTAGGACGCATACACATGAGCTGTGCCCATGTGAAGCTCAGATGATGAAGTAACCGGAGGCACTAGAGTAACATTTGAGCTGATTCAGTGAAATCTGCCTCAGACTTGGAAACAGCAATGACTACAGTCACACAAAGGCAAAGCACTTTTGCTGTAATATTCTGCATGAATGTGCTGCTTCAGGATTTACTTCGTTTTATGTATTTTGAGTTACATCCTAAAATTCCTAAACAGTATTGCTCCTCCTTGGTGTTGCAAGGTGTCTTTTCTCTCCCTCCTAACAATTCTGCAATAATTTCAAAGCAGACATTCCTCCCCTCCTTGAAACTGCTGACCTCAAACTATCTTCTGTGTTACTAAAGCAACTTCTGAGTTTATGATAATGTGATAAGAATGAATGTTTTGATCCAGTTGCTTGTAGTAAAATGAGGAGTATTTTGCTGAAAATAAAAGTATTAAATATATGGAGTATCTTGTCTACTTCTTTGTGTCTAAAATAGATATCATGGGCCAATTTTTCTGTTTGTTTCTCTAGCAGTAATCACAGACATTGGTTGACAAATTGTTTGGATTGTCATATTTGGGTCAGTGTTAAAATTTTGGGATTAAAGCTGTTTTTCCACAGCAATCCACTTGAGAAATTTCTTTATACAAAATTTGTATGGAGTTTCAAATACTGATTTCCAGTTCAAAATAAGAACTATCAAGGCCCTTACATTTTAAAGTCTTTGAGCATTTAGTGAAAACTGCAGTACAAGCCCTTTGGAGAAGAAGCCATATTTTCATGTTGGTGGAATGACCTATTTTGGACAATGAGGCAATAGTCCTTGCTATAGCTACTTGCAATAAAATACACATAGGTACAGAAAGAAAGTTTTTTCAGTAACACACATGCAAAACATACAGATAGCCCAGTTTGGTATGTATAATTATAGTTTGCTGAATTTGATGTTTACAATGTTTCTTAAATGATTACTATGATTTTCTTTCTGGCCTGGTTAAGGGCTTAATCTTATGTTGTACACTAAAGCAAAAAAGGCAAAGAAACTGCAATTCAGACTAATGGGATGAATCCTGGTTAATGAATTTAGATAAACAACTTTTGAAGTGTCTTCTGTACTCTTGAGAAATTCAGCTGTAAACAAAGGGTCTTGCTTGTTTATTAGATATCAATCATACTGAAACAATAGTTTAATCGGGCTTTGCATTTGCACTTGTTTTTTCTCTTGTTTGCAATATCTAATTTCAGTCCCAGCACATATGTGCTATTTTTTCAAATTTTTATAATAACAAAACCATCCTTATCTATGTCTTGTATAGAAGTAAACAAATTAAACCTAAATGGGAATAAACTAATTCAACAAGTACTTGGTTCATAGAAGTTTAGGTTAATTTTTAGAGCTGTTAGCTATTGATTTTAAGAATAAAGTTATTTTTATTTCTGAAATGATAGCATTTTAATCAAGCTCTCAACTGTGCACAGAGAACTCTTTGGCAAGAGTTTTGGACCTGTCTTGAGAAACCTCCAATCCAAGACAAGAAACTAGTGAAGATGTAAGCAAGCATCTCTGAGATGGGCCATATGATAAGCCTCTGGTCTTGCTACTGTTTTATGATGGGTTGATAATTGCAAATTATGTAAGATCTGCTGCTATTTTTTCCTCTCTGCTGCTCCAACAGGACACTTTACCATCATCCCTCTACATACATGAAAACCTTGTCCTTAGAACACCTTCCTACTCATTAATCAAATGCATTGGTTGGCTGAAGTTGTCTTTTTGTTACAATGTATTAATTGAGACTGTGTCTCAGAAAGAAGCAGAACCAGGAAAGAAAAACTGCAGTGTTCCATAAGCTCATGCAGTGTATAGTATCAGAATGCATGATATTTAAAAATCTCTGGGAAGTTCTAAGATGATCTAGGAATTTTAATATAAAGTATCAGTAGATTAAAGTTTCTAGGGGAACAATATATGCAACACATACTAATCAACTATATTACTGGTATAGCCAAACTAGGACTGACAGCCACTTGGCAAAACCATTCTGTGCATTGATTCTAGCCTTGCTTCTGTCTGGGCCATGGAGAGAAAGTTGAAGAGAAAGTGGTAGTTTCCTAGAACTGTAAAGGGAATAGCTGGGCAAATAAAAGGTCATCAACCAGATGGAAAAAGTTACAGATTCCTTGTCAGATGTACTGATTTCTGTAGCATCTTGAGAAAGAAGTTTTCAAGCTTCCCAGCTGCTTAAGTACAGAACATCTAAAGTTTTGAGATGAGTGAGGCACTTTGTACCTTTTGTAGCTGAGGTTTCAGGCTTCCTACAGACACAACCAGGGTATTAGTTACTGTCTCCTCACTGTTTCAAATTATCTCCATTTGGAAAACTTTTTAAATAGGAAAAGGTGAGATCTGATTCTGCATCAAAAAGAATTTTATGGTGAATTCTACAGAGCAGAATAAACAGTCCTGCCTTTCAGGAAATAATAGTAAGTTACAAAAAGTACTTTCCCAGTGCTATTCTCATTTATATTGTAAACTGTTCTCTGGCTTTTCCCATTATGCTTCTGACAAATAATAGAAAATTCACTAGCTTGCCTGGAAAAACTCCTCTGGGAGGAAATTTAACTCTTTTCACCCTTCATCCTTTCCTTTAGTGTTCAGTGCTTGACAAATAAAGCTCTAGGGTTTCACTTAGAGGTGAAATAGACTGGACTAGTTCTTCCCACAAATAAACACTAATGATTCTGATCACAAACCAGTGGCATTTTCTATGGGAGAATTTTACAAGTCAGCTTGGGCTTGAAGATATAAGAAAAGCAAATGATTAAAAAAATGAATGAAACATTTGAGATTAGCAGATTTCTAGTAAGATTTATCCATTGGCTCATAGAACAATTGGTTCTAAAGGACAGCTGAGGTCATCCAACATCAGACCATGTCTGACATGATTTTGCCTTCCAGAGTCTTGAAAATCTTAAAACAGAGATCCAAAACTCCTCTGTGTATATGTTTCTGTGTTGTACCACCCTTGTGGTGAGAATATTTTTCCTAATATCCAACCTGAACCTCTCAAGTCACAATTGATCATTTTGCCTTATTATTCAGACATTAATAGCCTTCTTTTTTTGAATCCTCATCCCCCCAGAAAATGAAGATTTAAAATAAATGAAGTTGCAAGTCCATCTTTACTGTCTCCTGTAATTTACCCTCTCCCATCTGGTCTAGTGACAATATTTTGTCCTCCACCAGCATTTTAGAGATCAATATGAATTTGTATGCACTTAGATATATACATATACAAACCACATTAATTACTGCAGTATTGAGGAGATGAGTTTTATATTTATATTTACTATAAAGCTGGACATTTGTCCTGGTGTTTTTCTGATCCTTGGTATGAACAATAACCTTGTATCCCCTGAGGTTGAGGATATACTTGTTAGTGCCATTCAGATAGCCTTATGGGTCACCTTACAAACTAGCAAGTTGTGAAGCCTTTACCTGCTGAGGGACATCAGCTGAAGCATATAGAAAGGCCTCTGGAAGTAATTTGGAGGGTATGGGTGTTCATAAAGTTCCTAGGAGGCTTCACACAAAGCATCATATATTAATAATTAGGACCAGAACAAGAACTTTGAAAACTGTGCTCCCTGAGAGTGTTTCTTAAGGCACATCAACAAGGCAATGGAAGGCTGGTTTTGCTTTGTAGCCTCAAAGACAACTTTCTGAAGTGCTAAGATCACCATATTTTGCAAAGTTTGCAGTTTATGTGCTACAGAAGATAAGACTTAAATAGAATCATAGAATCATAGAATGCTTTGTGTTGGAAGGGACCCCTAGAGGTCATCTAGTCCAACCCCCCGGCAGTGAGCGGGGGCACTGCTAACTAGATCAGGTTGCTCAGAGCCCCATCCAACCTGGTCTTGAATGTTGCCAGGGATGGGGCCTCCACTACCTCTCTGGGCAACCCGTTGCAGTGTTTCACCACCCTCATTGTAAAGAATTTCTTCCTTATATCCAGTCTAGATCTACCCTGCTTCACTTTAAAACCATTACCCCTTGTCCTGTCACAACTGGCCCTACTAAAAAGATTGTCCCTGTCTTTCTTATAGGCCCCCTTTAAGTACTGAAAGGCTGCAATCAGGTCTCCCTGCAGCCTTCTCTTCTCCAGGCTGGACAAGCTGTAAGGGACTAGAAACTTGTCTCAACGTTGGTGGCAGGCAAGCTTATCTATCGAAGCCTAATCACCACGGCAACTGAGCGGGGCAGTCTAATCACCAGTTTCAGCCCATTGAGTCCCACCCCACCAGAATGACCTAATCGACACGACAATTGAGTAGGGCAGTTTCAGCCCATTGAGACCCACCCCACAGGAACCTGTGTCCTGTTATCTTGGAGTACACGTCCTCTGCGCATGTGCCCGGGCCCAGAGTTGACTGACAATGGGGAGGGGGCTCGGACCCCCTAGAACCTTCGAGCATACTCTAGTGACGGTACTGGGCATGCGCCCCACTGCCGAGTGGGAGGCGTGGGTATGCAAAACAGTCATCGACTATGCAAAAAGACAACCCTATGAAAGGGGGAACCAGCGGAAACCAGGGCGAGCATCCAGGAACATCTACCCTCCACCAGATTTGAAGATACATCAGGCGCATCGGACCGCTCGGGCCGCACCAGCCGCATGGACCGCGTGGATCGCTCAGGCCGCACGGACAGCACATAGACCCGTGGTGGTAGCTATCGCAACGCTCCCGTGCCGTTTGTTTCTCCCCCTCTCTTTCCCTTTCTCACTTTTCCTCTCTTTCTCTGCTTTCCTCTCGCGCATTTGTTGGCCAAATAAAGTGACTTGGCACTTGACTCCGTTTTGAGTCTTAATTCTGTTCCTGAGAATGTAAAAGGAACCTAGTCACGATAAAACATTGGAGTTAATCAGAAGTTAAGCCCAGCCGCCCCCAACCTCCCAGAATTATCTGAGGTCGGTTGGAAAGCAAGGGGGTTTAACCTCTGCCAAACTGTTCAACCCAATAGTGGATCGTGACACAAGCCCAACTCTCTCAGCCTTTCCTCATAGGAGAGGTGCTCCAGCCCTTGGATCATTTTTGTAGCCCTCCTCTGGACCCACTCCAACATTTCCATGTCCTCCTTGTGCTGAGGGCTCCAGAGCTGGACGCAGTACTCCAGGTGAGGTCTCACCATAGCAGAGTAGAGGGGCAGAATCACCTCCCTCAACCTGCTGGCCATGCTTCTCCTGATGCAACCCAGGGTACAGTTGGCCTTCTGGGCTGCCAGCGCACATTGCCGGCTCATGTCCAGCTTTTTGTCCATAAGTACCCCCAAGTCTCTCGGCAGGGCTGCTCTCAATCCCTTCATCCCCCAGCCTGTATCGATACCTGGGGGTTACCCCAACCCAGTGCATGACCTTGCACTTGGCCTTGTTGAACCTCATGAGGTTCACACCATCATCAAAAGCCACCAGGTTCGTCAGGCAGGACTTGCCCTTGGTGAAACCATGCTGGCTATCTCGAATCACCTCCCTGTCCTCCATGTGCCTTAGCATAGCTTCTAGGAGGATCTGTTCCATGATCTTCCCAGGCACAGAAGTGAGGCTGACAGGTTGGTAGTTCCCAGGGTCTTCCTTTCTACCCTTTTGGAAAATGGGCATAATGTTTCCCTTCTTCCAGTCACCAGGGACTTCACCTGACTGCTATGACTTTTCAAATATCATGGAGAGTGGCTTGGCGACTACATCGGCCAATTCCCTCAGGACTCTGGGATGCATCTCATCAGGTCCCATGGACTTATGTGTGTCCAGGTTCCTCAGGTGGTCACGAACCTGAGCTTCTCTTACAGCGGGAGGGGTTTTACCCTCCCAGTCCCCCTCATGCCATCCATCGGCTCGGGAGGGGTGAGGAGAGAGGTTGCCAGTGAAGACTGAGGCAAAAAAGGTGTTGAGTACCTCAGCCTTCTCCTCATCTGCTGTTACCAGTTTGCCAGTCTCACTCATCAGCGGGGGTACGCTTTCTTTAACCATCCATTTCTGGCTGATATACCTGTAGAAACCCTTCTTATTATTCTTTGCATCCCTAGCCAAGTTCAGCTCCAGCTGCGCCTTGGCCTTCCTGACCCCATTCCTACACAACCAGACCATGTGCCTATACTCTTTCCAGGATGCCTGTTCCTGCTTCCACTGCCTGTGCAGTTCCCTCTTCCTCCTTAGTTTGACCAGCATCTCTCATCTCAGCCATGCCAGTCTTTTCCCTTCTTTGCCCGATTTCTTACACCTAGGGATCGAGAGCTTTTGTGCTCTGTGGATCACATCCTTAAAGATCTGCCAGCACTGTTCTGCTCCCCTGTCCCTGAGGACCATTTCCCAGGGAGTCCTCACTATCTCTCTGAAGAGCTGGAAGTTTGCTTTCCTAAAATTTAGAGTCCTGACTATATTCTTCATTATTCCCATTTCCCTCAGGAGCGTGAGCTCCATCAGTGTGTGATAGTTTGGCCTGTCATTAAGGAAAGTATGAGGGTTTCCTCCTAAGTCACTGAATCTGCACCCCACCTTAGCTTGGCACCTTTTTCTTAAATTGTAGTTCATGTGCAATTTTTCATGATTCAGATTTTCCCTCGTTTCACCAAGCTTACAGCACATACATGTAACATTTAAAACACCATCCCAGGGTCTACTCAAGCTTGCTGGCCATGGCTGGGCTCAGACTAATGAAAAGATATTGGTACTGTTGATTAGGCCTGTACATGCTGGAGAATAAACTGATTGCTGTGTCACACAGTTTTCAGAGTAGTATCCCTGTGAATAAGTCAGGAAAATTGATTTTTATAAACATTGTTTCTAAACTTTGGGACAATCAAATGGGTAAACTCTGAAGAACAACTATTTAGCTCCTAACTTTAGAGGAAGTTGCTCACCATTTAAAAACTTTGCTTTACAGCAGGAATACATCTTTATAATATTGTGATGTTGTGGTATATTTTTAATATCTTTGAGTAGATAGATTCTAAAAAAGAGAAACACTACTTAAACAGAAATAAGACTAATTTAGTGATCATAAAAATTTAGTAAGTGCTGATGCAGATATTTGGGGATTAACAAGGAACAGACATGGGTGTTTAGATATTATAAAATCATATAGGAGGAAAGAGGAGGGGAAAGGTAGGAGGGAAGAAAAGAAGGGAGAGGGGAAGGGAGTAAGGAAGGAGTGAAGGGAGAAAGGAGGGAGGGAGGGAGGGAGGGAGGAAGGGATGGAAAGAGGGGCGGAAGAAGGAAGGGAGGGAGGGAGAGAGAGAGGGGAAGAATGAAAAAACTGGGGGGTGAGAAGGAGGTCTATATGACTTTTTTTTTATCTGAAATGCTGAAGTTGAGTTGACATGCTGTTGATGGCAAAAATCCATTCTTAATAAATGACAGTAGGGGCACTTTGTCTGTACAAAAAATGTCTCCTTAACATCTCCTTAAAGGTTTTTTTTCTCTCTCATTAGATGAAGATTTTTATAGTACTGCTATAGTCAGAAAAGGAGAAAAGAATCAGAGAAATCCAATTATTGAAGCAATTTTTACACTAAATCAATGTGAATGTGCACTATAGGCTGAAAGTTTTCTCTTCAACTATTTGTTTAAACTGGTTACAAACTGTGAGTTCAGACTAGGTTTCTGAAGAAAGCTGTTATAAACTTTTAGCTGTAGATGAAACTTTTAGCTGTAGATGATGACTTAGATTTCAAATGGTAGAACTTAAACTAAATGCTACAAATCCAAACATTTCAAAGATTAAAAGACTAAGTGGGATATAATTAATTTTCTTGCATTTGAACTGAAAGATAATATACTGACAAGAATAGGTTTTAAGGAGGTACAAGGCAGATGCAAGCAGAAGAATTTGAACTATGAAATTGTTTCCTTTTTTTTTTATTTTTACAAAGCAATGAGTTCACAGCTGTTCATAATTTTCCCAGAATTCCATCTATGCTGCTTCTGCACATAGATGTACATACTACTTCGACATATTATCCTTTATGACAGACAAGAAACAGAATCTAATGGATTCAGATAAGAGTTAGTTCTTTATTCAGGCTATGCTCATGTGTTGTTAGCTTGCTTGGTCTCCTGGGGACAGTGTCCTGGACTGTTGAAGCAATAGAGACTGGCTCACTCTAATGTGATACACTGGGGATGTAGCTGAGATGCTTGAGAACACTGGCATGCTTATTCCTCCAGTGTTTGGGATGGGCCTCACCAACTCGCATTGGTAGGGCCACATCATATTCCATGTGTGAAATAATCAGGAATGGATGATAAATGTCAATGTGTGAAAGGTCACCTTCATGGCATTGTGTCAACAGCTGGCACTGGCTCTGGGCAGCCTGCACACACATATCTGGGTGTCAGTCATAACTCTAAAGCAAGTGACCTTTAACAAATACTTATCTCACTAGGGAGGGACTGATGGAAGGAGTGGCTCTCAGCTTGCAGATGGTGATCCTAGATGGATTTAGAGCATAACAGTTTCATCAAAGTCATGGTCTGGTGGAATCCATGCTGAAAGAAGGCATGTGGTCAGTCGAGGTTATTTGTTTGTGCTAAGATCTTTAGCCACCACCTTTTCACAACAAGCCTAGATGTTGTCCTCCTATTCTCTGTGAAGGGCAAAGATAGGATATTTTTGAAATGTTTTTTACATATGGTAGCAAGTTATTTCCCCCTCTTCATCCCTCCAAATAAGAGTTGCCAATTCTGGCTTTGTTCAACATTTGTTCTTCATGAATATTTGATCTATAGCCCTCAACACTGCTCAGGTGAAGCGAGCATTGTTGGAAGTGATTTTTGAGTGTTTTTAAGAGGGCTTTCCAATACCAGCAGTTGGTGAACTGGGTGGTAGGGGAGCCTGAGGAAGCATTCCCTTAGGAAGGTACCAATGCAGCCACAACAGTGCTTCTCTTATTGGCAGAACAATCAGTACAGACCAAATGATCTAGTGTCAGAACTACCTCCTCACAATACAAAATGGGTGACCTATTTTAACTCAAAATATATATGAATGCTGAAAACTGAGGGCACTTTCTAACTGTAGCACAACTCTCCACTATTAAAAGCAAAAAGGTGAAGTGGTACAGTCAGGAACTCTGTATTTTCTTGGGAAGATCTTTTCTAAAACCTTACATCACCAATGCTTTCCAAAGACCTAAGTCCAAAGACTCAGACATATGATTGAATGCTAAAGTAATAAAATCTTTATATTTAAGTGTGTCTGCCTATGTGAGACTAGTTCACCTATTGACTGGTCAAAGCATATTGCTAATAGCTAATTAAATCCTTTAACTCACAACAGTCGTGTCTGTGTTGTTGGTGAGAAGTGGTTTTGACACCCCTTTTCATAATCTATGCTAAGAAGTATTTCTTCTAGATGTGCATTTGTCTTCATATTTTAGCTTCCTATGTGTCTGGATTTTCTTTAGTAGGAAGGAAGAAGTATTTTTCTGTTTCTGTCCTTCTCCTTGTTCACTACTCCAGCAGCTCCTTCCGTACATATTTCCATATAATTCTTTGAATATGGAATAATCTGCCAGCTTGTCTTTTAAAACTCTCTATTTGTATCCCAAATATCCTGACAGGAAAAGATGTGATCAAGACTTTCCCTAGTTTTATTCCATGATATACTTACAAGCTGCTTTAGAGGGTTTTGCAGCTCTGTGACAAATAAAAGACCCCTTTTTAATATTACATGTAACCTGATACTAAAAATAACGTGCATAGCCCATTAGAAAGTAAGATTTTATACAAAGATCTTATGCTGGGCTAAAATACAGAAAAAATCTCCATCTTCTGAGATATTCCTCACATATATACTTTCCCCTGGGTCATCTTCTAATCTTCTAGCTACCTCTTAATCACATCAATTTCATCTTCACTCACAAGCTTCTTCTGGAGTAACATAAAATTCAAGGAAACCTAGAATTGTATTTGCCTGTGGGGCACCTCCATCTTTGCATTGAGTTCTATGCAAAGTATATGCAAAGCAGTACATTGAGTATAGGCTCATAATAAAAAGCAAAGGAATCTAATTCAAAAAACTGAACTAAAGAGAAACATAACTGCACCTGTTGTAGCGCTGACTGTGTATAAAGAAGTACTAAAAAAATGGGGTCCATGAGAACAAAGGCATAACCATTTAATTTACACAGTAATGTGAAAAAAGCTACCATGCCCCTCTTCATAATGGACTTATCATTCAGAGTGACATTGCTGAAGGTCAGAAATGAGATAGCTTACCAATTTACAAACCAGTTATTAATTATCATCTTGGCAGACTCCTAATTGCTGAAATCCATTAAGAAGTCTATACATTCCATCACTTTCGCAAGACACCTATACCTAAGTTCTCCTCTGTTTATACAAAGCATTTTCTTCTCAGGAACTGTGGAGTTTTACTCTTGAACTTGTCTTTATGATCAGACACAAATGCTGCATGTTATTAGAATCTTTATTTTTAATGTTAATTGCATAGCAGCTTCAAAAGCATTTTGAGAACTACAGAGTAACACAGGACTTACAGAAAAGTTCAAGTAATTTCCTTAATATTTTCTTTTCTGTAGGCATACCTGAAGAATATGCAAATAGGATATAAAAGCATATAAAGTAACTGGGTGCTTAATGGACGTTGCTTTAAATCATTCTCCTGGGGCTGCACGTTACTTCATTGGACATCTGGGCTGAGTTTGGAGGTTTGGGGGCTGGGCTCTGGTGTTATATTATTATTGTCCTGACTAAGTTTGGATTTTCTCCCACACTGGTATCTTCTGCTGTCATTTAGCCATCTAGGCTTCCTGCACAATAATATACAGTGAAAATTAACTGAATGCACTGGTTTTGCTTGGGATAGAGTTTTCTTCATATCTTGTATGGTGCTGTGTTTTAGATTTGTGATTAAAACAGTGTTGATAACACAGGGATGTGTTAGTTATTGCTGAGCAGTACTTGCACAGCATCAAGGCATTTTCTGTTTCTCACATTGCCCCACCAGTGAGTAGGCTGGGTGTACACAAAAACCTGGGGAGACACCTGGGACAGCTGACTCCAACCGACCAAAAGGATAATTCATACCATATGATGTTGTGCTCAGAAATAAAAGTTGGGGGAAGAAGGAGGAAGGGGGGAATGTTTGCCTTCCCAAGAAGCTGTTACACATGATGAAGCCCCGCTTTCCTGGAAATGGCTAAACAACTGCCTGCTGATGGGAAGCAGTGAATGAACTCTTTATTTTGCTTTGCTTGCACATTCAGCTTTTTCTTTGCCTATTAAACTGTCTTTACCTCAGCCCACAAGTTTTCTTACTTTTACCCATCTGATTTTCTCTCCCATCCCACTAGAGGGGACTGAACAAGTGTCTGTGTGGAGCTTAACTGCCTACCCAGGTTAACTCATTATGGTGAAACACCAAAAAAAAAAAGAAATTCATACTAGATAGAAACTTGGTTGAGAAACCATCTGAGTCAGCAAATAAGAAATGCTTAAGGGAGGAGAGATGACCAGACAGTCCTGTGTATTCTTGGCAGATAATGTCAAATCAAAGGGAGATATCTCAGTGGCTCTCAAAACTTCTTTGGACTTCCTTTTATGAACTACTCAACTTTTTTGTCATTAGTCATTGAAAAAAAATATCTGGCTTTGACCTTCTGAACACCAAATAAGTGCCTTAAATACCCAAACTACAGGGAAAATAAAGTTGAAAGTTTGTACAACATTTGATCGGATTTAGTGTCTTAATCTCATCCTTGGGATCGTATCGAAACCTCCCTGACATTGGATTGGGACCGTGACGCTAATAAAAGATGTCCCGACTTTCGACACAGAGGGAGGAGGGAACCACATGAGGAGGTAACAGAGGAGGTGAATGGGGCAAGGCAAAGGGAAAGAACCGAGGAAAAAAGAGGGAAAAAAGGGGGGACGAGAGGAAAGGAGAGCTAGAAAGGGAGCAGGTTTATGTCAGGGAGGACGGGGTGAATGAGAGATAGAAAGAGAGATAGAAAGAGAGGACTAGCTACCACCACCCCAGGTCCAGCAATGTTCCGGCGCCTCCGTCTATGGCGCAGTCGACGCTCCAGCGCCCCTGTCTGCTACTCCAGGTTCAGTCCACATGATGCTGGCTTCGATAAGGCAGGTTCCAAAAGGTCCGAAGGGGAGAGACAAAGACGGGAAAGAGCCCCCTTACTGGAGCGCACGCACTCCTTTTATAGGGGCGGGGGTCCCTTGCTCATGCGCAGATCACACTGGCATACGTGCAGTTCATGGCATACGTGCAGTTCATGCCATAAGTGCTGTCTCCTTCAGATGCCTTCTACCTTTTTCACGCCTTGGGCCTTGCGCAGGCGCATGGTGTTGTTTGTCTGCAGACCGTGAGGGCGGGATCTTCTGAGTGGTGGGAAGCGGTAGTACAATGGCGATGTCGAGACAAACTACATTCAGTAATGGTTCTCTACAAACTCTCCTCACAGTGAAAAGCTTTTTCCTTATATCCAGCTGGAACCTCTCATTTTAACTTTGTCTTTTGACACTTGTCCTCACACCATGCACTGCTGTGAAGAACCTGGGTCCATCTTCTCAATAACTTCTTCATGACTGGAAGGCTACTATTAGGTCTGCTTGAAGCCTTCCCTTGCCTGGGCTGAACAAGCACAGTTCCTCCAGCATTTGCTCACATGGCAAATGTTCCATTTTCTGACTATCTTTAAGGCCTTCTTCTTGTCTCATTCAGCTTGTCTTCCTTGTATTGGGGAACCAAAAACTGGATGCAGTACTCTAGATGTGTTCTAAGAATTGCTGCATAGAGGACAATAATCACGTCTCCCAGTCTATTTGTTATGTGCCTTTGAATAAAGCCCAGGATATCGTTTGCCTCCTTTTCTGTCAGGGTACACTGCTCGTTCATATTCAGCTTGCTGTTTACCAAGAATACCCAGATCCTTTTCAGCAGCGCTGTTCCCCAGCCAATCAGTTCCCAAGCTGCACTGTTGCAGTGCAGACTTTAACTGTACACTTGCTGAATTTCAGAAGCTTCTTTTTGGTTGATTCTTCCAGCCTGCCTAGGCCCCTTTGGATGGCAGTCCTGCTCTCACATCTATCAACTGCTCTTCTCAACTTGGCATCATCTGTAAAGCTGATGAGCAAGCACTCTGTCACCTCCTCCAGGTCACTGATAAAGATGTTGAACAACACAGGCTGCAGGAATAACCCCTGCCACAACCCACTGGTTACTGGATTCTAGGGAGAATACAGTCTACTCAGTCCCCATCTGAGCCTGACTGTCTTTTTTTCAATCAGTTTTTATGCACATTGTTGTCCACCAATCTGGATCACAATGCCCTAACTTGAATACAAGAATATTGAGCAAGAAAGCATTGAGGGCTTTGCCAAATTTGATGTAAATAACATCTGTTGCTCACCTCTTATCCACAAATCAAATAATTTTATTACAGAAAGCAATCAAGTTGGTTAGGCATGATTTAACCTTGGTAAATCTGTGCTGACTGTTCCAAATCACCTTCTTCTCATGTCCCCAGAGGACTTGCTCCATGATTTTGTCCAGTGACTAAAGTGAAGATATTCAGCTTGAAGTTCCCAGCCTGTGATCATTGACTCAGTCTTCCACTGGTGGTTCTCCTTCTCATTGAACCCTCCTGCCAAGCACAGAGGCCCCAAAGAGTTTGTTGATGAAGACCGAGCCAAGAAGGCATTGTCTACCTCAGCCTTTTCTATGTCCACTGACTCTAAATTACTCACCCATTCAACAGTATGACATCATTTTCTTTGTTCCAGCTTTTACTACTAACATAGCAATAGAAGCTCTTTTTGTTGATGTTGACACCCTTGTGAGTGTCAACTGTAGTTGAGCTTTAGCATTCCTAACACCATTCCTACCTGTTTATACAATATTTCTCCTTTGTAACCTGATCTTTCTTTCCATTCTGTATGCTGCCTTTTTTCATTGGAACTCCATCATGAATTCCCTGCTTAGCCAAACTGATCTCCTGAGTCACCTATTTGTATTCTTGAGTATTGGGATAAACTGTTCTTGCACAAAGGATCCTGTCCTTAAAGAAGTACAGGTTTTCCTGAGCTCCTTTAGAGTTCACTTTAGAGCTTCCTCCTGTGGAATCCTACACACCACATTCCTGGAGAAACTGAAATCTGCTCAGCTGAAATCTAGGATCTGTACTCTGATACTTTGGTATCTTGAACTCCCTTATTTCAAGGATGTGACTGATTATAACTTCTGCAACCAGTTGTTCTTGCTTTTCAAGTCCTTCTGAGAATACTTTCATTGCAGCTGCATAATAATTCAACAAGAGCTTAACTGAAGATTCACTGATTTAGTATGACAAAACAATAGACCTTTTTTTTTTCTTTTCATGTGGGCAGCACTGAGCTTAGGTAGTCCTTCCACTCCCAGTTTTTCTGTGCTCCTGAATGTGGTTTTACTCAGTTAGTCTGTGGGGCCAGGCTTTGTGCAAATTCCCAAATGGATCTATATAATAAATAGGGTCTGTGTTCCTTAGGGCACATGGAGATGTTTGAAGCCTTGAAAATCCTTTTCTAGTCAGTATTTGGTACTCTCTATTTGATAACATTTCATTACAGTGGCAAAAAGAGTGAAAAGTGTTGTGCTGCAATGCATGTGCCTTAATTCGGAAAAGGTGTGCAAAGTAAGTCCTAAGAATAGATGCTGTCATCCTGTAATGTAATGTATCCTGTAATGTAGTCTTACAATATATGAAACACATTGGGTGCTTAGTTATCTAAGTGATTCAGGGGGTTGATATATCAAGCAAAGATGAATCAACACAAGTTGCTGACATGAGTCAAGACACCCTGACGGTAATCTCTCTATTCTGTCTCCAAACAGTATTCTTCCACTCTCCTTATAAACTACTCATGTTAGAGTAGAGGAATGGCGTAGTGTTGTTCTCAGAAGAAACTCCTTATCCACCTACGTTCAGGCATTGTACCATGATAATAATGAAAATATACTGAATACATCCATCAGATATACGAGAAGTAATACCAATAGAAGCAAAGTGTCAAGAAAAATGTTGTATTTTATTGCTGCTGAGGATTTCCTAAGTTCATTTTGATAGGCCACCTTGGCTGTGTGTGATGACCTAAGGGGTGGCTTGTCCATTGGAAAGCCAGCTAAGCCAATGTACCTGTCCTGAAGTACAACATGCCCTTGTTAAGTTCAGGCTGTCCTGTTTACCTCATCATGCTTTGCTGCACACAGCAACTAGGAGGGAGCATCTAGAACAGCCATGTCCTGCTTATTGCCTAGTGCTGAGGAAGGACAAAATGTTATGAGATATACTTGGTGCTAGATTTCAGCTAAAGAGAAATGAATGTGTCTGACCCATCCATACTCTAAACAATTCCATGTTTGGGTCTATGCTGTCTGTCCTTATCCCCTTGCCCAAATCTTTGTTGGTGCATGACCATGCAAACAGACTGAATGCATATGCAGTAAGTCTGTGTCTTAGTAGGCTTATGCTCTGAAGGCTGGTCAGAACCAGATATTACTGGTGTTTATCTGAGACACCTCTGGAAATGGGGATAAATAGGATGATGTTAATCTCTTCCTTAAATCCTGTATTAATCTATCCACAGCAAACACATGGCTGACTGACAAAGCAAAATCTGAACGAAGGTCCTTCAGCAGTTGTAATGTAATCATGGTACAAGTGTGTGTAACTTTGTTCTGCTTGATCACTAAGGGGTGAGTACACATTTCATCTTCCTTCAGCACATAAATGTGCTGTTACTTTCTGCTTATCAAATGGAAGCATACATCTGAATTAAAGCCAGGTTATCATGGATGATGCAAGGGAAGAAAGTTGAAACTCAGCTTTTCAACAGCATCTTATATGATCTTCAAGTGCTTGAAGTCTGCTTTAGAGTGAACTTTAGCATAGTATCATGGGAATATATTCCCATGACTGAACATCTGCTTGTAAAATACTAAAAATAAAAAAGCAGACTGAGGATCTCTTCTGTTAAAGCTGTAGAAAGTAAAGGTGCCAAGCAGTTCATAGACAAAATGAGGGTTAGTATAGCTACTAGACAAGAGTATTGAACTTACTGTTCAGACTATGACAGAGGCAGGGCTTTGTTACAGAGTTTACAGCCATAAGAGTCTATTCACTCTTCACTAATTACAACAGCTACTTGAGTGGAAGTGATTAGCATAAAGAAGTATGGTAGATATAATGTTTTGGATCCAGAGCTAAGTTTAAAACAACTTTTAAAAATCGGCCTATTTCAGTAAGACCCAGATGATTTAGAAGCTACTATGCGGTCATGGGAAACTGCAAACTGTAAGACCTGATAATCATAAGAGGAGAAACACCCTCTGTGTTAGAGCAGGAGAAGATTCCTTGGACAAAAGGGGAAAAAATCTCATACTAGATTGTCTGCAGATGTAACACTGTGCTGACCATGCATAAGGTAAATTCAAGCAATTGAAAATAAGTGTTTTTCCAAATGAGTTGAAGAAAATGAGGGGTTTTCCGCATATCACTGAGTGCAGAAAACATAATCGCAGGCAATGCAGTGAGTGACTGTGGTTTCCTAGTAATTTGGTTTTACACAGTAGCTGGAACAGAGCCCATGATGAGTTCAGATCCTGTTAATGGAGGTGGTTTTACAGGGTGGAAACACCATGTGCTGCGGTATTATAAATACTTCTTAACAACGAGCAGGTGTCTTTTTACACTTGAGGCTGAGCAAGAATATGAACTATTCTTATGTAGCTCTGCTGGATAATTTAAAAAGAAGTAGTATATGGCAGTTTACATACAGAGCAATGGAAACGCTGATAATCTGTCATGTTGGGAACCAAACCATTTCTGCTTTATTCACACAGATGCTGGGAAAGTCTCCAAGTCTCCAACATAAATGTTACAGTGTAATTGCATTTAATTGACATTAAGTCTTGTTGGATCAGGTCTTAAGTATCACTAAAGAAAAAAAAAGAAACAAAGGCATCCAAAGATTATTAAAAAAATAATATGAAGGTAATGATTTATTGGGATCTGAAAACAGTAGTAAAGAAATTGCCCATTCATCTGACAGAATCATTTGCACAGGTGCAGTCTAATACTGAAGACTCCTAAATACCCTTGACCCCATGTTTCTGCCCATGAAGTACCCTAATTGCCAATATTTCTTTGACAAGACATGCATGCAACTGCTCAAATCCTAGTGACACTGTTCGATAAAGTATTTAAAACCTGGAGGGATTCTCAGACTCCCCTGGAAACCTCATGTGTGAAGCATGATCTTCTAGGCACGTTCTCAGGCTGTGCTAATGGCAGTGCTCAGCTTGCACCTTGTCAGTGGGATGACACAGTACTACAGCTCTTGCATCCCATATCGTGTTTGAATTTGAACTGGCACAAGACTTTGGCAGCTCTCAGTTCTTTAAAGCTTTTCTACTTAAAAAATCCCTTTGTAGCTCGCTCTTGAAACATAATGAAGAGTTTGTTTTCAAGGTAGGTGAGAAGGAAAGTAAGCAATCCACAAATGCCAGCCCCAAGTATTTTTTAAATAAATGTTTAGAAAATCTACAGCTGTTGTTAGCGTATGTGAACTTTATATACAGAATTGTCTCCTTTTTTGAAAAAAAATTACCAAAACCTCAGAATTGTTTATACAGATTTAAGCAAATCATCCTCAGCTACAACCTTAGAGTGATATCCAAACATTTGGTTTCATTTTCTGACTTTACTTAATTGTCAGTGTGCGTGATGACAGACAATCTTCCTTCTCACCAGCAGATAATTTCCCTCTCCACTTTTTTTGAACACTACTGTCTGTTTCTGCTCCCCAGGAACAATCTTTTCATACCTCCTTCTAATAGTATATCTTTTTTTTGTCTTCTTACTTACACTGGAAAAATCCCTCAGTAGACTATGCTCTGTACTAGTAAAATTCCCTCCAAGTTTACTACAGAGCACAAATATTTTTCAGGAACTACCAGCATTATAATAAAAGAGCTTATACAAAATTCAGTATTCCAAATAAGGTAACCATCCAAATAAGATATTTGCCATAGCAGCTCTGGTTTTATGCCTGTGTAGTGCTTTTATTCCAGAGTCACCAACTGGTTTGAGATGGTAAAGCATATCAAATGAAGGGACATTGAAACACAGTATTAATTTGTCTTATACCTAAAACAATTAAAGCAATATAAAAACTTGTTATGGCATCACAGAAATCAGTGATGATTAGGATTGTGGAATAGTGATTCAAATTTTGCCAATGACAGATGTGATTTCTAGCATGTTTTTCCTTCAGCTCTCAATGACATATGAGTAAGTCTCAGCTTAATTTTTTAAAGTTGTATAAAAAATTAATTACAATATTTAAATTAATTTATTAAAATTGTATTATTCAAAAATTCAGAAAGTTAAATTATCATTCCCTCATGTAAGAAAGGGGAGAAGCCAGCCAGCTTTTTAGGCATTTGTGTGTCTTCATATTGGAAGCTATTCACATGGTCACCTCTACTACATCATATGAAGTGTATCCATGTGTTACCAGAAAATCCCTTTCACAAATATAACAAGCTTTAAATAAATCACACAATAATAAAAAGAAGAAATTTCATAAACAAATACAAGATAATGAAAAATACACCAAACAATCCCAAAGGAAAACATAGATATATTTCTGTACACAAGATCATCTACTTGATTCCAATGAAAACTACTGAGAAGTTAATTTCTGACATCAGGCAGTGGATTTTCCTTAACTTTAATCATGTGAATATTAGGCAGCTGATTTATGTCAGGTTTTCTCAATGGTCAGTAGTGAGAGACGGCTTCTGATGGGAACTCATCCTGCCTTGGCAGCCTCTCTCAATAATAAAGGGAACTTGTTGGCAATCAGACTAATGACATACAGTTGTCTACCATTTAGATTACATATCTGCCTCTGCACCAAGCAAGACCTAATATATTGAGCTTCAAGGAAGTATATTTCCTTAAGCACTCATTTGCCTAGCAGGCTTTTGCTGTGATAAGATACTTATTACTTTTAGAACACACATATGTGACTAGTCTAAATTAACTGCATTAACTGCAGGTTAATGATTATTTATGACCTCTGAAAGTAGCAACAGTTAGTGGTGTACACTTCAACTTTGATCCCTCTGCAAGTGGTCTACTTTTTAACAATCATTTCACTCACTTGGGAGCCTTTTCTGTATTATGATAAAAACCTAGACAGCTGTTACAAAAGAGACAGCTGCATTTGAACCAGAAATACAACAGCATTGAGAGACTAGATAAAGCTAGACTTTCATGTTTTTCCTTTCAATTTCCCTTTAGGGGAAGTTTATGGTATTTCCCCTTTCTAAGTGGAAGTGTAAAACAACTAAACATGAATTGCTTCACCTTCTTTGAGATTATACTGAAAATGTCCATTTATTTCATGTTTGCACTTCACATAATTTGTAATTATAGAAAACAAAAGGAACTCAACTCTTATCACGTGACTCAGTACCACTTTGGAGATCTGTCTTCTGCTTTGACTTCAATAGCCTTATTTGCAGTATGAACTGAATGCTTCCAAATCTCAAAGTTAGGGCTACTTTTCAATCAGAAATCCAGAAGGGATTTTTAGCATGTCAGAAAGGCTTACTGGAAGCTGCTGGTCACATAGAACTCTGTTCAAATGCAGGACATTATTCCACAGGTACGAGGTTCATATTTACTGTCAGTGGCCCCCTTCCAAATGATACTAAAATTTAAAACACTAAATACCAACTCCCTAAAGTGTAAATGAGAGGCTGTACTTACATTTACTTCCAAGATTATTTCCTCTCAATATTCTTGCTTTTTTTCCACCCTATTTCTTAAAAATTTTTGTTTGTTTGCTTCTGATTTTTTCTGGGCTGTGTCTTCAGTTCTGATTTCTCACTCAATATTTTCCTCATTCTGAAGGTTTTTTTCTTCCTTTTAACCCATCACAATTCTTCCATTACCCATGTATTTTTCATTAGCTCAGCTTGCTCTTCATTCTCAACTCGCTGTAAGAAGCTACTTTAGCTTGTTCTCCCCATCCTCTACTTCAGAAAGTAGCAAAGGTAAGCAGACTTACCCATATGGCTAGCACTTCATACCTTTTGGGAACCTGACCATATAACATTCAGTGATGTTATTGAACTGTTAAATATGATATCTAGAGATAGTTTTTAAATTCTCCAGAGAGGGGAACATGAATATCACATCCCTCACTCCATTGCTATTCCTGGAACACTTTTTTTCAGTTGAG
Source organism: Gorsachius magnificus (assembly GCA_034008185.1). Taxonomy (NCBI): domain Eukaryota; kingdom Metazoa; phylum Chordata; class Aves; order Pelecaniformes; family Ardeidae; genus Gorsachius; species Gorsachius magnificus. The sequence continues at coordinate 133,061,600 of CM067081.1, forward strand.
AAGATTTTTATATTCATAAATTTCTATCAGTCCTTAAATTTGTCTGATTATTAGGATCTGAAAAGCTGCATCAAAAAGAGTTTTGTTTGAGGTATTTCTTATTTCCATGCTTTAAAATTTTCAGTAATCGCATCAGGGAGCAGAGCCATTGCTATCTGATTTTGAAACCCATCACAATTGAATATATTTGTTTTACTTACTACCATGTAAAATCATTGTATCAATGTGTGAGAGTTCTCATCATGCAGTGCTGATCTCTTACTGTTTTGATACCTAGTGTGCTTAATGCAACATTTTATTTTATAAGATGACTAAATTTGGAGAACAAGAAAAAAAGACTGCTTGCCTCCTAGTTCATTTTACAAATTTAACCTGGGGACAGTTAATGTGGAGATAGACATTTTTAATTTTCAAATAAAAAAGTTGAATCAGACAGGGTTGTTTTGTGGAGTTTTGTGTAGGCTCCGTATTTAAGGTTTACTTCCCAAATCTGAACTATGCCTAAAAATGGCTGAATAAGAAAATAATAAAATCAGTATCCTCTAATACCAGGTTTTTGCTCTTGGCTCTGTTTTATGGAAGGAAGAGAGGAAATGGGAATGTGGGAATGAATTCTCACCTGAAATTAGCTAACTCTTAATAAAGTCCTAACTGAGAGAAGGTTCTTGTTAGTGTTAGAGCTAAAAGTTAGCTTAGTTAGCCTGCTTAGGCTTAAACTTACCTTGCTAACTTCAGTGCAAGCTGCAACCTCCACAGGTCTACATACTCCTGTTCTCCCTACCCCCTGCAATAGTTCTTACCATCAGCACAGCAAATTCATTATGTAATTAATTGATACTCTTTCTGTGCCTTGCACAATTACTCTTAAGCATTTCCTAGCATCTCTTGCCTACAAAAAGTTACAAATATTAAGGATGTAAAAGCCATTTACCATAGTAGTATTTGAGATTATCGCTAAAGATTGAGAGCTAATTAGTCACACAAAGCAAATAAAATTTAGTGTTATTGTTCCCATCTTGCACACAATGGAATTGAGATATAGAGTTGAGCTGCCCAAGGAAATAAAAGTATTTGGCAGCACAGCTTCTGTCACATTAATGTCACTTTAGTATATAGATAAACATAGTGGTGTAATAAGTAAAGGAAGCATCCTTTCCCCATTCCATCCTGCTGGATATAAGTAATATGTACTGGATAGGCTCAGATCAACTTCAAGGTCATGCAGCCATCCAGAGGGACCTCAGGCAGGCTGGAGAAATGGGCTGACAGGAACCTCATAAATTTCAACAAGGGGAAGTGCAAAGTCCTGCACTTGGGGAGGAGCAATCCCACATACCAATTGACGTGGTTTAACCCCAGACAGCAAATAAGCACCACAGAGCCACTTGCTCACTCTCCCCCAGGTAGGATGGATGAGAAAATCAGAAGGGTAAAAGCGAGAAAACTCATGGTTCAAGATAAAGACAGTTTAACAGGTAAAGTGAAAGCCATGCAGGGCCAGCTGTGACAGGACAAGGGGTAATGGTTTTAAACTAAACCAGGGTAGGTTTAGACTAGATATAAGGAAGAAGTTCTTTACAATGAGGGTGGTAAAACACTGGAACAGGTTGCCCAGAGAGGTAGTGGAGGCCCCATCCCTGGCAACATTCAAGGCCAGGTTGGACGGGGCTCTGAGCAACCTGATCTAGTTAGCGGTGTCCCTGCTCACTGCAGGGGAGTTGGACTAGATGACCTCTAGGGGTCCCTTCCAACCCAAAACATTCTATGATTCTATGAAACAAAGCAAAATAAGGATTCATTCACTACTTCTCATCAGCACGCAGGTGTTCAGCCACCTCCAGGAAAACAGGGCTCTTTTTCACATATAATGGTTACTTAGGAAGACAAATGCCATAACCCCAAACATCCACCCCTTCCATCTTCTTCCCCCAGCTTTATATGGTGATCATGATGCCCTATGGTATAGAATATCCTTTTGGTCAATTGGGTTCAGCTGTCCCAAGTGTGGCCCCTCCCAGCTTCTTGTGCACCCTCAGCCTACTCACTGGTGAGGTGGTGTGAGAAGCAGAAAAGGCCTTGACTCTCTGTAAGCCCTGCTCAGTAATAACTAAACCATCTCTGTGCTATCAACACTGTTTTCAGCACAAATCCAAAACATAGCCTCATACTAGCTATTATGAAGAAAATTAGCTCTATCCCAGCCAAAACCAGCACTCCAAATATGCTAGAGGCCACTCAGATGGAAAGCAGCTTGGCAGAAAATGATGTTGCAATCCTGTTGGACACCAAGTTCTCCATGAGCCAGCAATATGCCCTTGCCACAAAGAAGGCTTAATGGTATCCTGGACTTCATTAGACAGAGTCTTACCAGCAGGTCGAGGGAGGTGATCTTTTCCCTCTACTCAGCTCTGGTGAGGCCATACCTGGAGTCCTGTGTCCAGTTCTTGGTTCCCCATGGACGTGCTGGAGAGAGTCCAGAAAAGGGACACAAAAGTGATTAAGGGGCATCTCTCCAATGAGGAAAGGCTGACAGTTCAGCCTGGAGAAAAGAAGGGTTAGGGGGTGATCCATCAATGTGCACAAAAAACTGAAGGGAGGATGACAGAAATGGGCTCTTTTCATTGCTGCTCAGTGACAGGACAAGAGGCAGTGGGCACAAACTGAAACACAGGAGGATCTCTTTGAACTTCAGGAAATGCTTTTTTTTTGAGGGTGACCAAGCACTGGAGCAGGTTATGCAGGGAAGCTGCAGTGTCTCCATCCTTGAAGATACTCAAAAGCCATCTGGACATGGTCCGGGACATCCTGCTTTAGGTGAGCCTGCTTGAACGGGGCAGGGAGGGTTGCACCAGATGACCTCCAGAGGTCCCTTCCAACCTCAACCATTCTGTGACTCTGAGATCTTTTTATGTTTTTCAATAGCACTGATTGGACTGGTGCTAAAGGCACAAAAAATTTGGAACACTTAAGTCCAAACTCTGATATGGGTTAGAAGTCTTGCTCTGTTATCTATACTTTTGAGACACACAAGTGTGAGGGGGAATATATTATAGATGACCAGCAGAAATATTGTATAGAGATAGGTAATTTCATTTCACCAGCATTTTGCATCTTGATTTTATTCCTGTTAGGTCTTCCCTCTCACTCCAAACACTGAAATTCTTGATAAAAAGAATGTCTCAAGTCAATGTATCAGGCTGCTGCAATAGCTGAATTTTCTAGGATGAGAAAGTGATGCCAGAAATAAAAGTACCCCATCAAGCAAATAAAAATAGCATAAAATTTGAAGGAAAATGATAAATTTTAAATTATAAGGACAAAAGTCTGTCTGCACCCAAATAATTTAAATGGTTTTTGAAAACACTAGAAAAATATGTTGATATTCAGAATATTTTCCTCACAAACTTTAGGAAAATCAGTCAATCAAACAGTATCTTGAGCATTTGTTACATAATCTTTTTTGTCTGGACAAATTTCCATTTTCCTGTTTGTGTACTGGAGTAACCTTATTTAAAACAATAATTCTCAGTTTGGCTGCTATGTTTGTAACATGTACTTCAGCCCCATCACTGATTTGTAGGAATTCCCCCTTGGTAAAGGCACCGATGTGAATACTGTGGCATCCAAACTTGTCTGTGTCCTCTTGTATATAAACTTGTAGATTGTTTTGATGGCTGCTGAACTGTGAGGAAAACAAATTCTGTCTATCTGCTGTGTCTGATTTGACTTTACTGAGAAAAGCTCTTTCAAAGCACCTAAATGGTTGATAGGGAGTGAGAAACAGCTTGTTTTGAGATGGCAGTACAGGATTTTATCCCTTCTAGGCCTCTTCCTTATCAGAAGTCAGGCCCTTGATATTTAACCACTTTTCAAGAGACTGTTCTCCACCTAAGAGAACTAGAACAAATGCTTTTGTCTGATACTTTTGATAAGTGTTCCTAAGAACACAATCATCACTGCTGTCCTTAAAGGAAAAGCTAGTCACAACAATCAGCACAGCAGTTATATGTAAATAAAAATAAGTTTGCTGTTGTGAACACATGTTTCTATTTAACCCGAACCCACTTACAAAGGCCATCATGTGAGAAAGATGATAGGCAGCTGTATAGACTGAGTTATATATGTTTCCCCTGCCTCTTTAAAGCTGTTCATCTGCAGAGAGACAGATCTCTGATCCTGACACTAGGAGAAAATAAAGGTTTATGTTTGCAGTGACTAAGGCTCTCACACTTTTCCATGTAAACCCTCCCAGCCTTTCCCATCCCCCACCCCCTCTGAAAGCAGTAGTCTTACATCCATCAGGGTGGTGAAAGTCTCTGAGTCCACAGGGTTTATCCTCATGCATTTCAGCAGCCAGACTGTACCCAGAGACCCGGCTCAAGCCAGCCTGCCAAACTTGCACAAGGTTACAATCATTCCAACTCATGCTTTATGAATCAAAAGAAGTTTTCTTTGATCTCTTGTCATGATTAGAGAATGAGGCTGCCATTCTTGGTTTATGGTGACAGCTAGGTGATACTGTGGCTTTGTTATATCTGTTTAACAAGGATCTGTGACCTAACTCTGCCTCACATATCAGTTTTGGGTTGGAGTGTTTTTCATGCTCATGCAGTTGAGTAGCAAGAGAGAGAAGAAATGACAGCCTAATTCTTGGGCCCTCACATTTTTTTATTGCCAATCTAGCATGATGAAATTTTCATGCAGGGGTAGCAAGTACCTGCAAGGATATTTTTGGACGTGCAACAGAGGTCTGCATTAAAGACAACTTATGGAGAAGACTCCTTTTCAGTCCCTTTGCTGATATACTTTTGGTTTAATCACTCGCACAGGGGCATATCTTAGGATAGCTGAATGTCATGGGTAGCTGTTACCCAGGGCTGGGTTTTAAGCATATGCATGTGGGCTTTGCTTGTTGTGGAAAGAGATAAAACTAAGCGGTTTGCCTGGAACTTAAAGCAGAAGAGCTTCAAGCAAACCTTCCCATTTGGTCTCCTGTCATTATTATTGTTCCCTTTTCTGAAGACAGGGACAAAATATACCTGAATGAGAAAGAAGGTGAAAAGGAGAGGAGGCAAAAGTAGCTCCTGATAACCTTTGGCAATTCTCTTATAACTCTGCTGTTTCTCTTTAAAAATCTCTTATTGAAAATACATGCTGGAAGTCCTGTGTGGAGTACAAACAAGACTATTTGGGGAACACAGTAGAATTATCACAGCTTCTGAAGAAAGTCAGCTCTCTTTAAATCAGAAGTGTGTGCTTGCTCTCTTTTTACTCAGTAACTCTCCAGCAGGCTGACTGCCTCTGGAACTCAGTCAAGTTGCCTGCCTTAGCCAAATGTCGCAACTCCCTGCCGCTCTTCTGCACTGACCTTTTCTGCAGAAGCACCTGTTTCCCACTGGGACTGTCTTATCCCAGGTGGAACAAGGGAGAAAGTGCCATTTACAGACACATATTGGAGGGAGAAAGAGATAGAGGTAGTGGTTTGAGTTCAGCTGAGGAGGGCACAGAACCATTGGGATGGTCCTGCATGAGGAACATGGGTTGCTTCTCTGGCTCTGGAGCAATTTTTTGCACCACTTACAGGGTGAAAGAACTCAGGCTAGTTGCCTGGATGAAATCAACCTACTACAGCAAAAAAGGTATGTCCAAGACTTGCTGGTCCTTTCTGCCTTTATCCTCAGGGTTTTTCGTGGTCTGTTGTCCCCACCTGGTGTTTACCTGTTTTCTGCCCTAGACTTGGATGCAGAGAATAATTGGTGTCTCCAAGCAACCTGGGAACAGTTCTTCCTTCCATATATCATTCAGTGTTAAGAAATGGGCATTCCAAAGATGCTAAGGACAAGCTAAAGGACCATTACGATACAAATGGCATAGCTGATTTGACAACTGAGAATTCAGCAGCTCCAAACTGTCAGGGAAAGAACAATGGAGATCATAGGAATCTTTTGCCACCATTAGTAGTTTGTGGTCTTGAGGGATCCACACTCTGACCTTTGGCCCAATTGCAACCAGAAATGTGATGTGTCACACCCATGTTTATTACATATCCTCTCTGATATGTCTCTTCTTTGTTGAAATGTTTGTAGAGAAGGACAAATCTTTAAAGTATTTTAAAATTGTGTGACTGTGTAGGAGAGTAAAACAGAGATTACAGGAATCTTCCAGCATTGACATGCAAAGTCCTAGGGGAAGAAAGTCAGCCAATGGGAAATTGTGTAGCCTCGCTACTGAGGCTGAATTTACATGGTCACAGTAGGCTGATGTTATGTGCTTTGGCTGCCACTGAAAGCAGAAGTATTCTCCCTGTGTCCAAAACTTTCTACATCTACTCTATCACATTCCTTTTGCCAGCACTAATGCTAATGTGGCTGTGCTGTGAGCTGGAGCAGAGAAGTGAGCTTGTTGCAGACTAGAAACCTGAGCAAAAGGTTTGTTTTCAGCTAGATGGGTTCTTGATGTGTTGTGAACTGAATGAGAATTAACCCTGGCACAAGGAGGTATAGGAGAATGCATACCTGGGCCACAGACAAGGGTGGGGCTGAGCCCTCCCCCCACCCCCCCAATCATTATGCATCTGGAACCCAAGACACAACATACCAACTGTTGATCCACCTTGCTCTGCTGCTGTGCTTTTGACATCCTCCTCTTCTAACAATGATTTCCAGTGAGGTGGGGGATAGCCAAACAGTCTGAAACTAGTCTGGCAAAGGGACTACCACCTCAACACTGAAGTGTGTTTGGTGAGTGGGTAGCAAACTAGGTCCTCTGAGTTTTTGCTGTCTGAGAAGTATCTCATCCTTACTTGCAGGGAGCTACAAATAACAATCATAATTGTTAATAATTTTCAGGATATATAGCATAAGAGCCATAGCATCAGTGCTACTTAAATGATATTTAGGAGAGGGAGGGGATGATCAAGGTGAACTGCTGCTCTATAGCTGGGCAGTCAGAATACAGCAAGAGAAAAAAATTCTGTCAGTAAAAATTTTTCACAATGCTAACATAGTAGCTGCTGTGGAGTCTGCTTTTGCAAGGTTTTTGGGGAAACTGAGTACTACAGTGTTGATGATTATTTCCTGTGGGTGGCCAAATAGGTGAATCACAGGACTGGCTTGATAAGTTATTTATTCCATTAAGTCTTAGGGCGTGCATACTGTAATTCTATTTGGCTTAATCATGATGGCTTGCACCTGAGGAATTCATGAACATGAAGCTAGTAAAACATGGTTTGAGAACTGAAGTCCAGAGGGCCAGTAATTGTACAGTAACTAGAAGGTTAGCAACTGGAAACCTTTCCTCTAAGCCCTCCTGCTCTATTGCCAATGTTCACTACCCCTGAATTAATGAACTGGTCAAAGCAAATAATTAATGGAACGTGTCTGAAAATGGGAAAGGGGTGAGATGTTAGAATATTTTCATTGTTATTGGCTTCCTTTTTTTAAATTTTAGCCTATTTAAAAGTAGGAGGAGAATAACAATGAGACTACTGTAATGGTTAGGGCTAGAAGCAGACACGAGCTGAATGAGAGAAGTGAACAGTCACAGAGCCAACAACCTTCAGAAAACTTGCTCCTGCCCCATTCTGTAAATGAGTGAGACAACTTTCTGCTGGAGTCATGCGTTCAGCCTTGGTTATCCTACCTCAAAAAAAACGAGGGGAGTTTAAGAATAGTCACAAAAACTTATTTAAAGCAAGAAGCAACTATGATGTGAGAAAGAGTTGAAATTGGTTTAGAAAGATTAGTAGGTGGGAGGGTGTGTGCACAGAGGGAAGATTTCCTAAAATAATGAATGAGAAAGAGGAGGAAGATCCTGTCCTTCATATAATGGAAGAAATAAGAGATGTTACCAACTAAAAAAAGAAAAGTGCTTTCTATAGAAAGTGTAATTTAATTCTGGAACAGGATCTAATGAAATAAAAAGCACAGCACAGTAAAAAAAAGTGTAGAGAACCTAGAGTTAGGGTTTTTTTAAGGTAGATTACATTCATAGCATGGTGAGTAGCATAAATCTACTGTATGTAGTCAGAGACTTGTTTAATGGAATTCTGAAGGTGAAGTTCTACCACGAAAGGGACAGTTAAATGTACTGCAGATTTTCCCATCATCAATGCTGCTGTGCTAGTTTACATGATACATGTGCCCCCTCCCCTCCCAACAGGCACACTTAACTGCCTTATATACTTAATGAGTGGATCTGATCCTGATATTAGCATTTAAAAAACCTCTGGCATCTTTCTGCATCATATGGGTGAGTGTCCATGTTCTCTGACAAAACACGGAGTTAGTGAGCTGCCACTGTGTCACAGTATGGCCAAGGCTGTGTTACCCTACTTTCACACAACAAAATCGAAAATCATTACAAGCATCATGTAACCCTGAATTTTAATTGTGGATCATGGCCTTGTATTACCTCTCCCCATTTTCAACCTTACAATCTGCAGGCTAGAGCTTCCCTTTTGGTTAATTCATGTCTCCCAGTAGGTCAATGTTGATTAAAAACTTTGACTATATCATAAGGGCTAACATATTGTAATTCTTGGTTGCATTAGAAATAGGACTGGGTTGATCTTACAAAGCTTTTAGTTCTTTAAATTATTATATATCTTTCAATTATGCAATTTAAAATTATTATATGTCATTAGACTATGCATATATTGTCAAAAATTCATAACATTTTTCAAAAATACATGCATTCCTAATGTAAGTAAGGCCAAGTGCTATCAGTGGTGTGTTCATGTTTCATGTTACACTAACATTGTTTATTCATATATCTAAAAGCACCCCACTACCTAGCAGGAACTGGAATTTCATGTAGAACTGTCTGGGACATTCTTTTAGATGGTTACGTAGATAACATGCTGAGGAATGCAGCACTGCTAATAGAGTAGTCATAACCATAAATGACTGTATTTTTAAGAGTCACTTTTTCTAACAAACAGGTTTATCTAAAGGTTTATTATGTAACACAAACAGCCCACAGCCGTTGCATTTTTATGAGCTAAGTCCTACTCTCAGTGACACTGTCCAACCCCATTGACCTCAGTTAGTCTGCCCAAGTGGGTTCAAAAACAGATGACCTATTGACCAGTATTCACCTCCTGTTGTCTCATGTGGTTACACAAACAGCTGAAGATTTTTTTTCATGTTTGAAATCAAGTTTGATTTTTTTTTTTAAAAAAAGAATAGAGTAGGATAGGATAAGATACGATAGAATAGAATAGAATAGAATAGAATAGAATAGAATAGAATAGAATAGAATAGAAGGAAGGGACCTAAAATGGTGATCTAGCCCAACTGCCTGATCACTTCAGGGCTGACCAAAAGTTAAAGCATGTTATTTAAGGGCATTGTCCAAACGCATCTTAAACACTGATGGGCATGGGGCATCAACCACCTCTTTAGGAAGGATGCTTGAGTGTTCGACCTGTTTGACCACCCTCTCAGTAAAGAAATGCTTCCTAATGTCAATTCTGAACCTCCCCTGATGCAGCTTTGAACCATTCCTGTATGCCCTATCACTGGATGCCAGGGAAAAGAGATCAGCATCTCCCTCTCCAAGTGTCCTTTTGAGGAAGCTGTAGGAAGCAATGAGGTCTCCCCTCAGCATCCTTTTCTCCAGACAAACTCAGTGTCCTTGTCTACTCCTTATAGGACAGGCCTTCCAGCCCTTTCACCAGCTTTATTGCCCTTCTCTGGATGTACTTGAGTACTTTAGCATCCTTCTTAAATTGTGGGGCTCAGAACGACATAAAGTACTCAAGGTGAGGCCACACCAACACTGTATACAGTGGGATAATCACCTCTTTTGAGGGGTTTGCCCTCTTGGCTGCCAGGGCACACTGCTGACTCATATTAAGCTTACCGTCAACCAGCACCCCCAGATCCCTTTCTGCAAGGCTGCTCCCCAGCCAATCCTCTCCCAGTTTATACTTGTGTCCAGCATTCCTCTATCCCAGGTGCAGAATCCAGCATTTGTTTTTGTTAAATTTCAGCCATTGATGATTGCCCAATGCACCAATCTACCTAGATCCCGCTGCAAGGCCTCTTGTCCCTCAAGAGAGTCAACAGCACCTCCCAGTTTGGTATCATCAGCAAACTTGCTAATGGCACATTCAACTCCTGCATCCAGATAATTGATAAATATATTGAACAGAACTGGCCCTAGACTTGAGCCCTGAAGAATACAGCTGGTGACCAGTTTCCAGCCAGATGTAGCCCTATTCACTACAACCCTTTGAGCCATACCATTCAGCCAGCTCTTCACACAGTGCACCGTGTACCTGCTCATCCCACAGTTGGACAACTTGTCCAGAAGGATGCTGTGAAGGACAGTATTAATAGCTTTACTAAAACCCAGAAAATCTGCATCCACCTCCTGCCCTACATCCCCTAGACGGGTGACCTTATAGTTGAAGGCTATCAAATTAGCTAGGCAGGACTTTCTCTTTGTGAACCCATGTTGACTGTGCCTGATGATTGCATTATTCTTTAAATGCCTTTCAGTAGTACTCAGTGTGATCTTCTCCATATTTTTTCCAGGAACTGAGGTTAGACAAATAGGTCTGTAATTCCCTGGGTCTTCCCTCTTGCCCTTTTTGTAGACTGGAATAACATTGGTTAGCTTCCAGCTTCCAGTAAGCGATAACCTCCCCAGACTCCCAAGGCCTTTGGTAGATGATTTCATTAGGTGAACAGACATGCCTAGTAAGTTCAGTGAATTGAAATAAGTAGGGAAAAAAAATCTGCTTAAACACAGTTTTGTGCTCTACTCTATGAAAAGGTGTCTTTAGCAGGTCTACTTTTCTTAACAAAAGCTGAGGGACAGCTTTATCGGTGCCATGGAGATGGCGTCCCACAGTCATGTGAGAAACTCAGGTTCAAATATTCATTATCCTTGATTCAAAGTAGGGATGAGCCTTTCCTTTCAGGAGACTGCTCACATTACTGCGCTATAGGATTTTTCCAGAATTAGCGGTTCTTCATCTTTTTAGCATTTCCTTATAATTAGTCCAAAAAGAGAGAGACTATCTTCCACATGGAGATACTGAGAGCAGTTTAATATGGAATACCTGCTGGGAATCTGGTCAGAGCCATTTCCTGAGACTTTCATTCAAATCCTGCTCTGAATCATGTCTTAAATGGTTTTAAATTCAATGCTGCAACAGACTAGGTGACTGAACTGAAAGCCATAATAAGGTATTGTTTTCCTTTTCTTTTAAGTTTTATCTGTGATAGTTCTGTTTATTTGTGCCTCAATCTTGAAAACATAAACGATTCATAATTTTTGGTTATAAACTAATTGCAAAATTAGATCCAAATTTCTGAATAGGCTTAAAGTAACCCAAACTGCATTTTCCTGCAAATATATTATTTGCCAAAAATTACAAAACCATCCCTAACAAATACTCAATTCCATTACCTTAAGTGGAGTAAACCCAACTATGAATATTAGGACATGCAGAGTATTTTAGTTCTAATAGATTTCAAGATGTTTGATGTGCCTCAGCACTACTCTAGTCAAGAAGTTCTACAAATGGGTATCACAGATAACTGCAAAGATGTTCTCTTCGTTTGCAAAACTGCTCCAGGTTCTTGTGGTGACATTCCATCAATTTTGCTCTAGAAGTACCCTGTGGCCAAAATTAACATAAGGTTGAGTCTTAATTTCAAGAGTATTAGGTCCCAGTCTTTACCTAAATTAATCTTTATTCTTTAAAAAATGAAATCTGCAGTGTACCAAATCAAATAGCTGAAGTGTGATACTGTTTGCTTTGACGTTTACTCCATAGACATTTTGTGTGTTCACATACGTTTTATTTACCTGATTGGGATCTCAAACATACCCACTTCTCGGTTGCATTTAGGCGTAAGAAGTTTAGTATGCAAGTGCTGCTCAAAGCTCTATCTTCTTGGGCAAAATACAGTGTTTAAAGAGTTACAGATACCATTACCTTATAACAACATAGAATATATAATCCTTCTAATGAAGGTCCTCCCCTTTAGCACATTTCTCAAAGAACTCAACCGCTAAGACTTTTAAAATGAGATATATTGCAGGTGAGATGATCTTCCAGGTGAGAGGAAATCCTTATCTCCTGAATTACCTATATCTGGAACAGACAGATAGAGTAGTAGATACTATGTTTCCAGACTAGCTGCACTAGCTGTATTTTGGAAAAGAACTCTGATCTAGTAAGGAAAGATCATGACTTTTATTTGGAACTTTCCAAGTTTTTAATTTGGATGACCATAGTGGGATCCAAGGATTCTCTGCTAAACCCCCTGATATTCTGGGGAATCAGGATATCAAGAAGTCATAGAGTCATCAATGATCTCAGTGAAGCACAGAACACTCCCTAGCAGCAGAAATAGCCAATTGTGTGGTGCTACTGGTATATTTAAGATATCTAATAAATCCTCTGAGGTAAGAGCCATATGATCCAGTTAAATTGCTCTTGAACCCTGTGACTGGCCTGGTGACCGCAAGGAGCACAGCAGGTGTGCCTGCAGCATAGTAGAAATGAAATAAGGGTGCCTGTGCTCCTTTCTGTGTCCAAGGTCAGGCATAAACTAGAAGCTGGAGCTTTTCATTGCATCATTCTATTGATGTGGCAACAAGGTTACTGGCAGTAAGACGAGCTTATTTGAAAAGAGAACACATGATTTCCACAGTGTTTTTCATGTCAAAATCCCTGGGTGTTACCTGAGTACCTGAGACATAAAAGGAAATGTTCCTCCCAGAGCTAGAGTCCTATAACTGGCTCAGGTCTTGCCCAAATCCAGTGTGTTGTGGAAAGTACCAAGTCCTTGTTTGAAGACCTTGCTGAGTGTAGTGTGAGAGGATGAAGGTGATGGAAAGTTGGTACATGATGTGACTCAGTCCATTCCAGTCTACCTGGTCATTTGTAGACTTCACTGTCCTCCACTAGTGATTCTCATTTTAGATGGAACAACAGCATGATTGTGCTATGTTAGAGGAGAAAGTGTAGTGCAAAAATTCTAGAAAAGCAGCAAATTCTGGACTGCCATCAGGCAATCCACTAAGTTCAGACACCCCCTATTATTCAGAGTATCTGAGCTAGATATACATCTTTGTGAAGTCACAAAATGCCTTTGTTTATGACCCTTGTGCACCCAGAGTGTTGTTGAACAGCATTGTAGCAATAGCATGTCATTGATACAAAATATGAGTGCTGGCTTCAGTTCTGTGCTGAGAGATGATCTGTAGCAAGGGATAACGTTAGGGAATAGGAACAAATTAAGAAATCACTCATCAAACTGCTGTTTTATCATTCTGGAATTGCTGTATTTCTGATCCGAGTCACAGATACAGAAGTGAAAGTAGCAAATTGCTCTAGAAAAAAGTGCTCTACCAAGCTCCTCTTCTACCCACAGCTTTTCAAACTGCTTATCTGATTCAATTCCTAAGAATCAGGTCTGAAAGAAAACACTCCCACACTGATTTTGAATGAATGTTAAAAAGAATCAGTCATATTTTTATCATGTAAGTTCTGATTCTGAATAATTGTATGCCCTTGGGGTTGGAGAGGCATAACCTGGGCATTATGCTTGACTGGGAGCAGCACTGTGTTGATATTTAGAAATGGTGAGGTTCTAATATATGCAATGGATACATCTATAGCTTTAGGCAAATCATATGCTTCTGTATGTATAAGTTTCCCCATATGAAGGTATTATGATGGTGTGTAGAAGGGATATATATTCTACTTTGTGAGAATTATTTAACGAACATAACACAAAAGCAGTGTCTGTTCTAAAGATCAGGCTTTAAGGCTTTTTTCCTTCTTGCCTTCCTCCCTGTCTTCTTCCTACTTTCTTCCTTTCTTTTTCTTAAGAAGTTTTGCCAGAGGCCCAAGGAAATATTTTTCTATTGGCTAAACAAAAGGGCATCAACAAATGGAACTTCAGACACATCAATTCCATTGGTTGCCCTGTTTGCCTTGAGTGTAATTAAATGACCAAAGTTATTCAAGCTCAAGAAATGCCACTGGTTTCATGTGTGTTTAAACCTTTCCAGATTGTATTGCAAAACCTCTATAAAGGGGGAAGAAAAAGGCTTAAAATTCAGCTTAGTCTATATAGTGACCTACCTAAAGAGGAATGAATCCTATGTATTAATACAGTAATTGGCCACATATGTGTGCATATGTGTGCAGATTACAATTCTCCTAATTGAAAACAGACACTAACTGCTGTTTTTTAGAATGAAGTATTTTATTCCAAAGGGACAAAGAACCATTTCTAGTCTGGCTTCATACAGTGGGGAGTGGTGAATGGGTGATTTAGGAAAATAGAAAATTCTAGGGCAGTGCTTGCTTGTAGCAGGAGGTAAGGTAAGAAGGCAGCAGATAGTATCTGTGGGTGAACCCTTTAGGACTAGGGCATTGCTCCCATTTTTGTCTAGTCAGTCTGTTGGGAAGATGGGAGAATGGGAAAGGAGACCATATTCTTTTGCTCCAGAGTTCTCTTTCAGGTTTCACTGCAAGCCTAGTGTGAAACTGGATAACGTGGAGATCAGCAAAAAGAAACAAGGAGCATATTACTGCTGTTCAGTATGTCATCAGTGATGAAATAATGAACAAAATAAAGATTAAAACAGAGCAGTTTTACAAGACACTGTGGGTGTCTTGGCAACTTGGATCCATACATAGAGATGTCTGTCTTGGGTGGGGTTTTTTTTGTTTTTAATAATACAGCCAAAGAAACTGAAGTTTTATAGCTACTAAGGAAGGAAGCTATCTATAACAACAGACTGGCTGTGGGGGGAAGAATTGCCACTGAAAACCATTTTGGGGTAGTAGAGGACAAGGAAAACAACATCACAGTCAAGGTGAAACTGTAAAAAACATTACTGCAATCTCTTGGCATGTATATTGAAAGCATTATGCAGGAGAAAGAATGTAAATTGTTAATTAACATGTAAATTTTTAAAGCATCTGTAAAGTTGAAGGGACCCCTAAAAATGAAGCAATGATTAGAGAAACATGCCTGACACTGAGAAGCTTAAAAAATACAGTCTGTACAAGTACAAAAGAATAAAAATGAAAAGTGCCACCTTATAAGTCTAAGCATCTTCATAAGAAGAAAATTCTAGGTTTGCAACAGCTCTGTAAAGTAGCTGAGAATGACATAACAAGAAGCAGTGGCCTTCACACAAGAAGTTATAATTTCTTAACAGTCACATTGATTAACTGGGGAACAAGTTTCCACAAGAAATGGTAGATTTTTTCATCTCTAATACTTTCTGGAAGACAAGTTCATCCGGACAGATTTACCCAAATCCCTGATGCGTGGAGAATTATAAGCATCTAAGATATATGGAAGGTCAGACTAGATGATTTTAGGGTTGCTTCTGGCCTTAAATTATAATAATTCCCTTTATTTCAAACAAGGAGCAAACACAAAACAGTATAAGTGAGAACAGGGATGGAGGGGAAGGGTAGGGAAAAGGAAGGCAGGAACAGCTACACTTCACTAAGATCACAACTTATCACATAAAAAAATCACCTTCTTCCAAAATGGTAATAAAGAGATAAAGCCCCTTTTGTCCTTGTCCTCCTACCCTGGCTAAAGGGTGGAGAACACCCTATATTCTGAGTAGGCTGTCAATGCTATGCTAGTCAGCTGGAGAGCTATTAAGTCAGTAGGAAAAATGCCTGTGCCTCATTAAACTGTTCTTTGAATGTTGCAGCTGAAACTGTTTTGCTCTTTGTGCTACCACTGCAGTGTATCCACCCTTGTTTTATGAAATGGAGACCAGTTCATTTAACCCTAAACTAGACACCTATATGTGGACAGCAGGCTAACCTACCTTGATTTCCATTTGCTCAAGTGACAAAGATTAATGATAATCTAGAAATCTAGCTTATCTATACCTATTTTACAACTTTGTAGAAGACATCTAACATGAATTCAGATGAAACCAAGGTTTAGTTTCTTATCTGGTATATTAATTCTGGTATGACCATAGATGGTCAGTTATATGAGGGGTTTTGCTTATACTTTGATTCTTGGAATTACTTATGTGCACCTTACTGGCTTGATAATCACATATGCAGTTACTTCCTATAAGATAGCACCAAATAGTGATAACCTATGTATTAAAAAGAAAATAAACCAAGTGCAGAATTTCTTGTCTCTGTTCATATAGTATATTGTGCAAGAACTGGTGGCACAGCACACAACTGGTTGAAATGCACACCATCACAGGCCTCTGTCCTGACTCTTTCTGGATATTAGCTAGTGGATTATAATACCATCTTGAGTTTTAGTGGCTGGGGCTAAGACAATTAGTGTCTGCTGTCCCATACATGCCCTTATGTGCTCCTTTACCTCACATGTTAAAGGTATTTGCCTTGAAAGTTACAGATTTTAGGATTCTAGGCACAACTCTGTGCATGACAGAGAGAGAACATTCTATGTTTTGTCTGAGGGTAGATTCACTACTGCAGGACCCACCCATTGAAATAACTCTCAGGATAAAGTTGAAGCTAATTTTAGATAAGATTAGTAATTTCTTATCCATAGTATTTGATTATTTTCCCTTTTCTAGTAGCATTATTTTGATGCAATCTGCTGCTGTGACTGGGGATGGGGTTCCATACCTGCAGAGAACAAACCAAAAGAAGGCGGCTGCAGTGCCAGGGCCCTGTACTCTCTTTTGTGTAGGAGCCCATAGAACCATAGAACTATTGAGCTAGTCACTCTTTCCTGAGCTCAGTTCTCTGTGCAAATATATGAATACCAACACTGGTATCGGGAGAAAGATGGGCTCAAGACAGCCCAAATTTTGATTGGATCACGTTCCTGTAGAATTTCTCAATCAGCTTATTCTTCTCAGTATTTCAAAATCCTTCAAACCCTTTTCTCTTCTATAAAAGTAAAATCCCATCTCTTCCTTCCTATATTTCAAAGTGTAAGTCAGTCAATTTGCACTGCCTTTTGGAGTAGTTAACTGTTTCATTTTTTTTTTTTAAACACAAGACTAAATGCTGCATCAGCCTTGATGTGTAGTAGATCAAAAAAAAGGAAGAACAAGAAACAGTGAAGAAACTCCCCTGTGGGAAATATTTTGTGTAAGAATGTTTGCAGTAGGTTAGTTGTCTAGGATTTACTCAGCTTTTTAAGCAGGTTTTCACACCTGTAATGATATCTGTGCTCCCTTGGTTGCATTTAAAGCTAGCTCAGGTAAATAAGCTGGAAGACACATCAGGGACATCAGCTTAAAATGCTCTAGTAGCATAACATTTTCCATTACTCAGAGAGAAAAAGTCGTATTTGCTGCAGTACGCACAGAGCAGAGATGTGCAAGTCTTAGGACTATGCAGCCTGTATTCAGAGCCATGATGCATTTTGAAGATTGTTTGTTTTGTATCCCCACTGAAAGGCAGAATGCAGTAGGTTTCAAGGTGCTGGAACTGATTTGAGTCCTTCTGTGATGTGTAAGAAAGAGGATTCATGCCTCTGTTCCCTTCAGGAAATTGCTAAACACATTAAATCCTTGCTTTTGGCATCTTAGACAGGTCCGCGCTCTCTTTCACTAGGCAAATACAAAAGCCCAAGAGTCTCACCTGGATCACAGCTGATTGCAGACTGATATATATTCAGCATGGATAATCAATCAGGTAGGATTCTGACACAAATTAGTGTAACTGCACCCTAGAATCTCTGGGGGATTGGCCTAGATGAGTTTTCTTTTGGATAGAATCAAACTTGTAACTCTGTGTCAGAAACTTGACTCTGATGCAGCAAATGTAAACTTGTTCAGGGGGTGTCTCAGATCTCTGGTTTGAGCACAGGAGTTCTAGAGTTCTAAATTCAGAATTCTTGGAATTTTTCTAATGGTTGTAAATGTATTCAGAACACAAATGTTAAAGAAAGTGTCTAATAAATTAGCAAAGCTTTATATTTACTAGCATGTAACCATCTCAGGTTGAGAAAATAAAAACCTGTTCATGTTGTGCTGTTATTGCTTCTGAAGCAGAACTCTGTTTCAAGAAAAAGCATCAGTCCAGCAAGTATGTAGGACATGGACACCAGAACTTTCTTATGTTACAAATACATATTAAATAATTTTCTGTTTTGACAGAGCATTTTCAACAATGATTATCTTCACTATCAAGCTGAACTAATTTTCAGAAAAACTAAACTCCTGTGAATTCTGATGGAGACCTTAGCCATAGAGCCACAGAAAACTCATTGCTATCTACAAGGAGGACATGTCTGCTAACCATAATTCACCATATTGTGAATCAATGGAGAGAAGTTAGGAAGCAGCTGGTGCATATTGTGATTAGTTTGAATCACCTGTCCCATTCCTTTCTGCTGCTGCCTGGGAAGTTTTGTTGTGGCTTCAGAATCTCGAGAACAGGCCCGAATCATCTGCTCATTTATGTATGCGAATTTTTTAGTTACGGAAGAAAACAATATGTTTTATCCAGAAGTGGCAGGATTTTTGTAGTAAGAGAGGAACCTTACTAAAAACTCTTTTGA
Organism: Gorsachius magnificus; assembly: GCA_034008185.1. Lineage (NCBI taxonomy): Eukaryota > Metazoa > Chordata > Aves > Pelecaniformes > Ardeidae > Gorsachius > Gorsachius magnificus. Next base: position 133,080,115 of record CM067081.1, read on the forward strand.
AAGGCTCCTTGAGTGCCTCAGAATGTAAATCAGTATGTAGAGCAACACATTCTTTTCTTCCAAGGTGAATCATTAAGTTCCAGATCTTATTGGGCAAAACTTGTTTTTTAGCTACTAGTCCACTTTTAATGCAAATGGATTAACTCTGAGTAGCACGCACTTCCTTCACCCAAGATGTGTAAATAAAAATAGAGACGATTTTAATTTGTCTGAGCAAAACGCACAGGCAACAGCCTATGGACACCTGCATAGTCTTTGTAATAGTTCTTGCAAACCAGGCAGTCATATTTATGTTAGAGAATATAACATTTCAGCAGCTGTCTCTTACTGAAAAGTTAGTTATGAACATAAAATAAGACTGAAAATGAAAACCTGTGTGGACCGCAAGAACTTGGATCTTGATTGACTAAACAGTGGTTCTGGAGAGCTCAATACATAACTACCTGGATATGATGTTTGTAATACTCAGGAAAGAAGTTTGTACTCTGGTGTTCAGGAGCGAAGGTATGGCACAGTTGAGGAAAATGTAATAAAATCAGGCAGAGGAAGAAGGCCGCCTTTTTTTTTTTTCTATTACAAGAGCTCTGTTAGCTGATAAAGTAGCATCTTCAAATGAAATAGGTAAGACTCATTGTCTGATCCAGGGTGGAGCCAAGCCTGGGAATGAGAACAAGGTGTATAATTTTATGGACAAACTCCCTGATGTTAGAGGTAGCAGCTGCATTCCAAGGTTGTAAAACTTGCCTCATAAAGCCTGTGCACATTTTATGCTTAGGGTCTGATTTACACCCAGATGTCAATAGCTTAGCTAAGGATGAGACTTTAGAGGGGTTAGGTTGATGTTTGTAGCAGTTTGAACTAAAACCTAGTTCAAACGTTTGTGTTTAATTGAGGTTGCCACATACATACCTCCTCTAAACAGAAATATGCATTGGTACAGTTTTAAGTGTGATTATGTGCTAGTTTTATAAAGCCAGTGCAAATATGTTATCCATGCTAAAGGCAAGCTAAATTTCTAGAAACAGCATTAAGCCAAAAAAGAGCGTGTGCACAAATATTTCAGGGTATCCAAGAGACTGTTAGCCTAAGTACCTAAATGTCACTGTAAAAATCAGTGTTGTTCTCAGTGATTCAACATGACAACAGGTCTATTTGCAAACAAAATCCTAAGTGCCACCCTGATATGCTTGGCCTGTACTCTGAATGTATCTGAAATCTCTCTTACTTTTCTGTAATTAAATATTAGCTTTTAGATCCATTTTCCAGGTCAACTGTATGAAAATTAGCAGTTCTTAACAATCTTATTTAGCATAATATACTGAGTAAGTCTTCACATCTTGAGTTCAAGCAGATAGGAATTTCCTCAAGCCCTTCCTGTTTCCCACTCAGATCTCTGCTGCTGCCTTGTGGTCATTTCGTGTCACTGTAGTAGAATGGCTATCTAATCCTCACCAGAAAACTGTCCTGGGATCTTACCGTAAAAATCAAGATTGAGAGTTTCGAGTTTAGAGAAGCATTTGAGAGGTAGTTATCTGGGGTAGGCCTCTCTGTGCTGAGTCACACTAGACATTTCTCAGGTCAGCAAATGCTTTGCAGATTTTAGTATTAAATAATAAAATAGACTATTGTTCCTGACCAAATTAATTCCATTTACTTCCAAAAATAATCACCCTAAAACCTAAAGCTTGAGCTTTGCATGGAAACTGATATGCAGGAGTCCTTTCAGGATGGTTAGCAAATGTAGGTAAATTTATTAGTTTTAGGATATTTTCAATCATCTTATTTTTTGCATCTATCTTTGCATTTGTAGAAATTTGTGTAAACAAGTTTTCCATTCAGGCCAACGAGCCATTGAATCTGCCCACATACATTGTCCTGGATGTTTTTTCTGCCTCTTCAGGCAACCTCATCCATACAGTCTTCCCAGCCCAGTGGAAAGAAAGAAATACATGTTTTGCTCAAAATAAGTGTACTTCTGTGAAACTCTAAGGTTAAGATTTTGCAGTTTCGAGAAGTTCACACATATCTATCTATATCTGGTACTTTTTCTATCTGGAATCAGATTTGCTGCCATTTCATTGTTGGGCTTGTTTTCTCAGGGACAGTATCAATAAGTCTTTTGTAAAAAACAAACAAACAAACAGAAAACCCAAAACAAATTAAAGCTCTGCAATAATAAGCTGGTCAATATATGTATCCTGCTAGTCTTCCAGCAAAATTGACCCTGCTCAGCTCTGTGTCCTGGACAAAATTATATGTTTATCTTTTGAAGGCCACTAACACACCTGTCAGGACTGTTGTTACCTAACTATCAGCCAGCCAATCCCAGCTGGGTATCATGAGGCAGCTGTTTGGGGAAGAGATTGGTGAGTGAATTGGCATCACTACTGAAGTGCTGTGTAGAATAATGCAACTTTTCTACAAAAAGCAATTGATCCTCTGTTCAAATAAAATCAAGGCTGGGCTGTACAGCTTTGGGGGCTTGAAGTTCTATTGTTTAAATATTGTTTAAATATTGTTAAATACAGTATTTAAACATTACATTGTTACAGTATTTAAACAAACATACATGGAATGATAGACTCAAAATCCAGCAAGACTATCTGACAGTCAACCTGAAATCATAATGTCGTGGTTTAACCCGGCTGGCAACTAAGCACCACGCAGCCGCTCGCTCACTCCCCACCCCCCCCCTCCCTCAGTGGGATGGGGGAGAGAATCGGGAAGGAGAAAAAGGTTAGAGCCGAGGGCTGAGATAAAGACAGTTTAATAAGAGAAAATAATAATAATAGTAATAATGAGAATGATAACAAAATATACAGAATATACAAAACGAATGATGCACAATGCAATTGCTCACCACCCGCCGACCGATGCCCAGCCCGTCCCGAGCAGCGATCAGTACCCGAGCGACCGACTGACCCCACCAACCCCCCCGAGCATGACGTTATATGGTATGGAATAGCTCTTTGGACAGTTTGGGTCCTAGCTGTGCTGTCCTCCCAGCTTGTTATGCACCTGGCCGAGCAGGAGAAGCTCAAAAAGTCCTTGAGTAGTCTGAGCACTGCTTGGCAACAACTAAAAACATCAGCGTGTTATCAACATTCCTTTGGCACTAAATCCAAAGCACAGCACTATGCTAGCTTCTGTGAAGAAAATTAACTCTATCCCAGCCGAAACCAGGACACATAATTAGTGACCAACCTTCAGGCTGCAGTTATCACTGTCTGTGTAACTCTACTTTTGTCTTAATATTGTTTGTATCTGTGCCTAATGTGCTCTCCTTCTTTATTTTCAGCAGGTTTTTCATGATGCTAAAATGAATTTTTAAAGTCCACCTTTACAAATTTGTGAAGATTAAGTAAATGTAATATCCCTTAATTAAAACATTAATGAAACTTCTTTAAAATGTATTATATATTATTTGGAACAAGTTTTAAAACAGGTACTCATCACCTGATTGGATATGTGCACATAAAGCTGAACAGTTATACAGATCTGATGAACTTGTCTAACAGGACTCTAGAAGAGTGTGTGTTGACACACTACCTGTAAAGTGTCCAGGAATTAAGAAATTACTTGCTTTATTTACAAAAACATTTAGCATGTTAAAGATTGCTCCAAAGGGATTAATCTATCCACAGAAAAAGAGAAGGTCATGAGGAAAAGGTAAAGACACATGGTTATGAGCTAAGGTTCTTCGGGGTTTCTATTCCCACAGTCATTTTAAGCAGCAGCAGAAAGACTGGTGAGAATTTTCACCCTTCAGTGAGCAAGGAAAATGGTTTGATCAATCTTTAGACATGCAACTGTTCAGAAAAGTAATTCGGCTAATGACAGAATTTCTTGCTGTTTCCTCCTGTAAGAAATACGTATGTTATGAAAGCAGGTGGCCTGTTTATTCCTTACATGCTAAATAGTCCATTTTCACAATTTTCCTTCCCTTTTACATGGTGGTCTAACTTTTCCAGTTAGGCAAACTAGCCTAACAGCCCTAAATACTTGTTGAGGTAATTTTCAAATACAAAGAAAAAGAAAGACAAGCTTGAATCAAATAGTATCTTCCCTTATCTAGATAACTAGGTAGAAACAATCCACTTGCTCAATGAAGTGAAGAATTTTGAAGCTCTTTAAGTGAGAACTCTTTCTTCCTACTTATTGTTACATGTCTGAATTTTTGGTTTGGAAAAAAAATAGAAGGGAAACTAAAATTCTGCCATTCAGGAATTCAAGGCTAAGTCCCACATCTGGAATGGAACTAACCTGTGACTCACTTCAGGTCAGGGACTGACTGAGTAGGGGACAGCTCTGCAACAAGACTTCCAATTTGAAAGTATGTCAGCAGTGTAGTGTGCCTTTGTGACAATGCCATTTAACTACTTACTATGATGTATTAGGAAAAGCATAGCCATCAGGGCAAGAGAAGTGATTATTTGCCTCAGCATATACAAGATTGCATCAAGAAAAAAAATCTTAGCTTGATCTCTGCAGTATAAGAGAGATGATTAAGTGGAGTGAGTACAGTTAACAATCACTGTTATACTTAGGGTGCTGGAGCACATGATGTATGAGGAGAGGCTGAGGATGGCTAGTTTGTTCAGCTTGGAGAAGCCTGGGGTAGATATAATTGCTATCTTCCAATACCCATGGAAAAAGGAGGAGTCAAAATCTTCTCAGCACAACACAGTGAAGGAGAGGGGCAACAGGAACAGGTTGCATTGAGGGGAATTCTGATAGAACATAAGGAAAAATTTCTCCTCCTGAGGGTGGTTCAGGCTCAGCCTGGGGAATCTAGATTCTTCAAGATGTTCAGAGTTCACCTGAACAGACTGATCTGACTTTGGAATTAATCCTCCTGCAAGCAAGTGTTTGGAATAGAAAATTCCAGAGCAGAAACCTCCAGAGGTCCCTCCCCACCTAAATGTTTGTATAATTGCAACTGGATTAAATGTCCTTTTTTTTTCCCCTTGAAGCTTATCTCTAAAACAATTATTCCAGTTCCCAGTTGACAAAAGGACCATTTTTGATAATGGTTAGAAAAACTGTAATTTCAGTAAAGAAACATTTAATATATTTTGATTAAAAACGTAATGAAGAGTATACCACTTGCCTGGTACTTCCATGTTCCAAAATACTATTGCTAATCTGTAGTGAAGTTCCAGTCAATAGAAGGAAGAAGAAGGAGAAGCCCCCTGCTTTTATGTCCTTCCTACCCTTCAAGAGAGGAATTAATCTCAGTTCATGCCTCACTAGATTTATTCTCCTTCTTCCCAGACATGTTTGATTGATTGTGTTACCCGCCAATTATTCATATTAAGATGACTCAAGCAATAGGGTTCTGTCTCTTGGAAGCACATACCAGTATAAAGGCTTCTTATTGTTTCATTATTAATCCTTTCTCATGTTTGAATCTCTGAGAACAATGTCTCCTTAGTTGTTTTCATTGCTCTTCTCTACATGCCTTGGAGGCTGTCCATAGAATAAGAGTTTCTAAAACTGTTTACATAAACAAAGACCATTTGAATGATGCAAGGGCTAGTCCAAAATGTTTTGGGCAAAAGAGAAAAAATTTCACTTGAAAAAATTATAGGAGGTGAATCTGTATTTGGCTTTTCAAAGCATGATGGATTGTTCTTTGGAGTGTATTTCATGCACCGTATCATTCAGTTCTCAGAGAGTTCTAAATGAGGTATTTTGCCTCTGAGTTATGCAGAGAATATAGAGAGACCCTTACATGGGTTTAAAGTACTTTGATGTTTCCTTCTCTGGACTATGGATGGTAAGAGATCACACAAGGTCATAAACTTCAGCTGTTCTGCCTTCTGGATCCTTTTGTCTCCCAATTTGAAAGTGAAGAATTTCCTTCAAATGTAATTTGTGAGCAGCCTTTCTAAGTACCTTGTAGATATCGTTAATCTGTTTCACTTCAGTATTTTCCCTGTTTTCTTTTTTCTGATAGAAACAGCTTTCTTGTAAGGTGTTAAGAAATTGATAAGAGTTATATAGAAAGTAATATTTTGGAAAGTGCTCACAGTTTAATTGGTTTCTCATTATTTTCTCCCATGTAAAGACATTGTGCAAGAGAAAGGGGCTGAACTTCAAAGAGGCTTCCCCAGGCTTCTAGATTATCCTTTCAATCCCCTTTCATGCCTGCCCACTTGCAGGAGACACTGCCAGTTAGGAGCATAATCACTGGTTATCTTAGAACCTTGTAACCCATAACCCAGCTGGGGTTGTTGTTAGAGAGAGCAAGGACAGAAATAAGAACTCCCAGCTGAACCACCTCATTAGGATCAATGCTGGGATGTGTCTCAGCTGTGCAACATTTCCTTCTCAATTCAGTTGCACTTTGGCAATATGCTGCCTTTGGTTCAGCTAACCAGAAGTATGTAGTACCAGAAACTATGACTATAGACATGAGCTTTGCATTTAGGGTTGGACTAGATGATCTCCCAAGGTCCCTTCCAACCCTTGCCATTCTGTGATTTCTAATAATGTGTTCAGATTTGCCGTTTTGTTGCTTTTTCACCAATCAAGGCCTCTTGATATCCCAAATAAATTCTCAATGAGAATTAACAGACATGTTTTGCCCTTTATTTGTTACTGGGCTTACAGTTCTTCAGGTTCTGTTTGTGCTGTAAACTGATGTTTTCATACACTGTAACCAGTATCTGTATCTGTTTGCTTCTATTTCCTCTCCCATTATTTAGAGCACAAACATATACACCTGTTTACTTCTTACAAGTATTTACATCATTGAAGCCTGAGTGAGGAAATGCAACTTATATATATGCCAGGAAGTAGTAAAGTAAGTGCCCAATGCCCTGGTCCTACTGTTAGGCAGAGGAACAATGGACTAAGGAGGTACAGAAAAGCCTTTTCTTTTAAAGGAGATCCTAGTATTTTTCAGTACCTTTTCAAGAAGTATGTGTTCATGCAATCAAGCTGATTTATGCAGATACACAAACTATTTATTACTACACCTTTTAGTGGAAGAAGTGCTAGTGCTATTTATATACTTTGTTTATATATAATATTTAATTTTAAAGTTAGATGCTATATGCTATGCAGATATGTGTAAGTGCATATGTTAATATATGTTTTATTTAACAAATATGGTACATGTATATGTTTATACATATACATTAACATACAATTTTCAATAAAAAGGTATAACCAAAAGAACAGTGTGCTGTAAGTATATGAGTATTTCTTGGGTGTAGATAAAGCAATAGAAATTGTTATGGTGGCCTGAAAGAACACAGAGAACTAAAGGAAACAATTAGGCAAAACTGGAAGATTCAGTTAGGATGATGAGAGATCCTTCTGCACAATTACAGCTCTGTATGGGTACAAAGCAGTCACCTCAAGCACAGAAGCCCAATCATTTGGAATCTAAATGATTTAGACTTCAGAAATGGCAGAAAGTGTGATTTTGGAGTATCCATGGTAGATCACACTGAAATGACATTCCAGACTTTCATGTATATTTTCTTCTGAGAGAAATTATTTTTTCAGGCTTGACTTTTGACCATTTTTTTGATTTTCTGCAACTTCATGTTCAAATATTTAATTATTCTGTAATCAGACTCGTTTCTTTCCTTATCTTATATATAGTTGAGACTTAATCTTTCGTAAAGGCATCAAATCCACTTCAACCTCAGAGATTTATGAATTTCATTTCTAGAACTCCTAATTGATTGGTCTGTAATGAGATTCAGGCCTCCCACCTTATTCTCTGGGTCTTGGGGACAGAAGAACCTCAATAATCCCCTTTGGAGGTAGTAACTTTTTTCTTAAGTATGGCAAAGCAGACCATCTGCTGAGTGAGTCTAAAGAATATTAATTAGAGAGGAAAGCCTTTCCATCTCATTATCTTTATTGTGTCTTCACAGAAAATGCAGATTAAGCAGTCTGTTATGAAGACAGGGAATTCCTTTTCAGGAGGCAAATTAGTTTTGGGCAGTATTAGTTTTGCAGAGATTTTACAATGTTCTCAGAGACTTCTTAGAGTGAATTGTGGAGAAAGCGTAAAAGCACCCTGAACAGCAGAGCTAGCTGGCTCTTGTCAGCTCTCTAATTTCTAACTCTCACCTTTTTGATGTACAGTAACCTACAGTGTTCCTTGGGCTATCTCCCTCCCTTGGATTTCAGCCAGCAGCCTCAAGGTGTTTTATGTGCTCAAGTCTTGTTCTGCTCAGTGCATCTGCTGTATATCTGCACCTGGGATAGAAGGATGCTTTGGACATTTCCCTGACCAGAAATCATCCAGAGCAGATTCTATATGGTGAACAGCTATTATATGGTGACTCATTCTTAGGACTTCCATTTTTTTAGACTGACCATACTCCTTTTAGATACATTTTATTTTGAACTCCAACCCAGGTGACTGGAATCTCTCCCCTAAATAAACATTGCACAGGGAGAGACAATGCAGATTTCCAGCCTACCAACTCTTTAGAAAACATTCAAGTTCAATGTCTTTAGTTCATTCTTGACTTTTTCTAGGAGTAACAACTGACAGGAAGAGATGGTGATTGTGAAGGCTTCATCAGTGTTCCTGAGGAGCCTGCTTAAACTGAGGAACATTCAAAGGCTTTGTAATGAGAAACATCATCTGTCACCTGCCTTGTGTGGACAAACTTTTCCTTCTACAGTTAGCTCAGGCAACTAACTACCGGTTGAAGGGGAATCCTAAAATTGTGTTTTGTGGGGGAACTGTTTCTTTTTCAGTCTCTGAAGATCTTGCATGCCTTCTGCAGCTGCAATCTCAGTCCAGAATTTTCATCTTGACTCACTGAAGAATGAAAAATATTTGTCTGTTGAACTATTATTCCATACTGCTCCTGAAGGAGAGAGCTAGTTTCTGCCACCTGTATTGTTGCCTATTCCTAATCACTGAAGACATGCATGGATAGAGAGAAGATGCAAAGACTTCAGAGCAGTCTCTTTTTCTGTGAAGTGCATGGAAACCAAGGAGAAACATATGAGGGGAACATGCAAGAAGGGTTTCTCCCATCTTTTCCTGGGATACTTAAAGAGGATCAGAGCACACTTGCTACAATTGATTTAGTGTAAATGATGAGTCTATGTCTTCTCTCAATGTTTCATTGAGACTAGCATCCAAATACACATACATAATACCTTTTTTCCCTTGTGCATTGAGACACAGCAAAACAGAGGTCCTGGATTGTAATTGCAGATGTTTATATTACCCAACGAACCATTAAGGAGCTATTACAACTATTTTATCTTCTCTATCTTTTTAATAAATCAGGTATTGCATTGCTGGTAAAGTTGAGTAGCTGACAGCACTACCTAGTGTGTGAATGCAGTGCCAGTGAATGCTGAAAAAGTGTTGACCATATATTCAAGCATACCCCATTCCTCTTTTATATCCTTTCTGCTCTTCTTCAGTTTCTGCATGCCATTTTGCAGATGCAGATCAGCAGAGAGACATAGCCCTTTTCGTAATTAGTTCTTCAACCTGTATAGCTGTGGTGTAATACCTGTTGGAAAATTCTCTGTTACCCCAGTCTTTCCCTTTCAACAGGTTTGTCAATAACTTCAGACTTGACTTCTCATTTTCTTAAGCATAGCCTGTTCCATTAAAAGCAGGCAGAATGGTTTTCATTCTCTCCTTATGAAAAACATGATGCTGCATGTTGTTAGTACATTTCCTTAGGGTATCACCTTATTTTACTTTAATTTAACAAGCTGATGAAGAAGAAACTTCTTTCTTCTTCTTTTTTTTTTTTTCATTTTGGCAGATTAAGCTGGCTGGGTACATACAGACAGAACCTCTGTGACTCTCAGCATCAGGGATAATTACAATGGGCATGCCGCCAACCTTTATTTTTCTTAAAAATTATTTATTTCTGTTAACAATGATGTCTTTATTTTCAAACTTTCCAGAGGGATCATTATGTATTGTATTCAGCTGAAGCTCCTATGCTGGGATGGAGCAAGATGAAAGGTTTGAATATTTAATTAGGATTCTTTTTCTACCTGAGTTTCCTGGTTAGAGCAGAGGCCTGGGAATCAAAGAGACAGTTTTGTGTTCTTCCAGTGTATTTCCATCTGTCAGAAAGAAAGGATTTGGTTACTGAATTTTGTACTATGACAAGAATCAATGATCCAGCCTATTTGAGACTGGCTGATGAACTCGAAATGGGAACAGAAATCCAGAAATAATGCAGGGAATATCTGCAATTTCTGCAAGGATCTCATTTGTTGCCTGCTAGAAAATGCAGAGGCCTGGCAGTGTAAGGTAATTTGACACCTCGTACAAAGCCTAGTCAAGTACAGTAAATGTGCAATTACCCTGGAATGCTAAATTACCACCTGAGTCAGAATTATATTTCCTTTGTGACATTTTCTTCAGCTCTCTAGTCATTCAAAAGCTGAATTACAGATCTTCTGGTTATGCAGAATGTCTGATCTTCAGAAGGTGGTTAATCATGTATGTCTTGACAGTTCTCAAAAGTTATCTTGAGAACAAAAACCTCTAACTGGTTTTCTGATGCATAAAAACTTGCTACCTATAATAAGTTTCATTAATTTTAAGACTATGAATGGGCAATTCTTATTGTTGCAGGATCTGGGAATCTCCGCTGCTCCAGGCCTCAAAGGATAATGTTGTGCAAGCTATCCAGAAACTTCTTGCTTGTGAAGCTTGTGGTACTTGTCAGAGAGGTAGTGCCCTTTCTTGTACTAGTCTTGGCTGAAATACTTTTGAGAACAAAACATCTGGGGTCTGCATGTTTGGATAACAGGCACAGGGCTGTAGCTGTAGCAGAGAATAAACTTGCTGGGGGGGAGTGGAAAGAGATGAGTGGTGGGAATGTAGCACTGAGATGGTTAATTTATTATTGCCTCTCTAGGTGCAGTGGGGGAGACAGCCCTTCATGTAGCTGCCTTGTATGGCAATGCAGATGCTGCTCAGGCTCTGATGGAGGCAGCCCCAGAGCTTGCCAGTAATGTAAAGACATCTGAGCTGTAAGCTGAAAGGACAGTGTCAGGGCACCCAAATGATCCATAATGGTCCATTAATAGTCCAGGTCCATGTTAGAGATTCACTCAGGATCCAAAACAGCCAGTGAAAATGACCTACTCAAGGATGTTCTATTTTATTGTCCCCTGACTGAGTTGCTTGACACCTCTGGATGCTCTGTTTTCATTCCAAGAAGTAAACCGTCTACCTATGCTGATCTAAAAAAATCCCCTGTACCTAAACTGTGTACATATGCTGACCTAAAAAATCCTGAATTTAATTTTGTCCTTGGAATATATACCATTCTCAACCTTTTTTCTCCATTTCTCATTCCTGTTTGATTTGTCTGGATTGATAATTAAGCAAGATCACTTTGTGATAGCCTCTGAAGAAAAGTTTCAGTGCTGCAAGAAGCAGTAAGGATTCAGAAGATGATGCTTTTCCTGTCTGAAGTTCATTCTTACAAATGTTGCTAAACATGACAGAGGAAGGAATGTAAGCTGTCCTGGGGAGGAGCCTCCTCCCTGACAAAATGCACTCAGTGAAAGGAGAATGCATCTGAAGCTCTTGTACATTCATGTAGACCTCAGGAGCAGCAGTATTGATTCTGCTGTTTTGCCTAAATTTCAGGGTGAACATTACCTTTAACTCTGTGAACTTTTGGGGAGGATGTCACTTTTTTAGAATGATTTCACAGCAATTCTGTGCATTGTGTGAGAACTGCATCCTTCTATTTCAGAAAAGGACTGAAAAAAGTAGGGTATATACTGATTTATGTGGGAAACCTAACTACGGTGATTTGCCTGTCTGAACAAGATTCTTCATTTCTCTGTGCCTCAGTTTCTCCATCTGTAAAATATCATTATTTCAGAGCCATAAACAAAGGCTGATGTAAAATGTGATGAAGTAACTTTTCCAAGTGCTTGAGATACTCACATAGAAGCTATTACAGAAGTATAAAAATATGAGTACGAGCATAAGTGGAATAAACAAAGCGCTAAAACACTTCAATGAGAAATGCTGAGAGTTTATTCTGAGTGGCAATTCATTTCGTAGTTGTAGTATCTGCCTTTGGGTCAAAGCAAATTAAAGACTGCATGGATAAGAAACTAGGCCAGATCCTGTGGTCCTTCTCACACAACAAAATCCAGAATGTGTTCTACAAAGTCACTCCTGACATGCAAATAAGACGAGTCTGAATTGACAATTTCAAGAGACTCTGAAGAAATCATAGACTTCATCTCCCTAGTTCCATGGATATTTGTTTCATTCCCATGGAAATCTTTGAAAATTATGTATTTTCCCAAGCATCTCTCAGTTTTTCATTAATAAAATATCTGTGGCTGTGCTGTGGATTTCAAATTGTTGAAGTGCTTCTGGCACCTTTGGTATGGTGTGATAGACAACAAGAAAATTGTGTGTTGCAGGGGAGAGTACTCTTCACATTGCTGTGGTGAAAGAAACCATCAGTTTGGTGAAGGCAATAGTGGAAAGGGGAACTGACATCAAGAATCCTGGGGCCACTGGATAAGTTTTCAGACACAACAGTTACAATCTCATCTACTTTGGTATTTTCTTGTGGGCTAAATTGCTGTAATGTCTTTATTTCTGACATGCTGAGTGTCTTTGCATCTGTCCTCCTTTTCTTCTTCTTTCTATAATCTGTCTAATCAAGTAGCATGTCCATGTGTCTTCCATAAACCCTAACTTCAGAATTGCCAAGGAAGGCAGGCAAATCTTGTCAGAGAATTTTGCTCCAGAAGTTTGGTCTTCATTAAAAAAGAAAAAGGAAGTAGTCTTTAGTCCATGTACCAAAGTGGAACTGTTACCCAGGGGGAAATGCCTATCTGAGCCTGCAGGCAGCCTGATACAGTTAAAAGAAGCACCAAATTTTAATCCTTGGTGTTAACTCTGCAATAAAATGATACTGACAAGAGCTGTTAATGACTTCACTATCACCCATTACAGCACCAATACAACTAATCTGAAACGTCATACCATGTTTTGTCTTGTGCCCAAGAGCGTCAGCTCTTCTGTATCCAACTATGAAAAAATTCAGCAACCTCAACTGTGAATGGAATTATGCAATATGAAATTCTGATGTGTGTGGAAAGTAACACCAAACCAAAGTCAGCAATAATAATGATCTGAGAACAAAAGGGCAGACTGTGCCAATGTATCCGTATTGTTGAATAATGTTTTCTTCTCAGATGGGACTGTTGTTCTGTGGGTCCACACATGTTGTAAAGAAAAGCTTGACATCAGCCATGGCTTCACAGTTTTCCCCTTAAAGTAATACATATGGCTTTGTGTCAATGATACTGTCCATTCAAAATGTAGCTGTCTGAAAAAAAATATAAATATTCACAGAATTTATTTACCATTTTGAAATTAAAGATCATTGCCTCAGAGTGCACAGAGACTTGTAATTTAGTCATCTGTCTTTCCTATTTCTTTCTCATGTGAATGCATTTCTTTCTCCTTTTCTCTCCTATAGTCTTCATGTCATGTCACGTCATCTCATCTTGTCTCGTTTTGTCTCGTCTTATCTCATCTCATGCTTCAAAGAAGCATATGACAACCATAGAGAGCAGTTTTTCAAAAAGGTCGCAGAAAATATAACAAAAAGTAAAGGGCTGAAATTTGATAAGCAAAAGTGTGGGCTGAGTATCAGGAAATTTTTGTGATAGTACAAAACTTTGGATACAAAGTATTAGGCAATTAGCAGACATTTCAAAGCACTGGTCACTTAAAACCAGAGCAGAAAAAGTATAGAAGAATTATATGTTTGCTAACAGTCAGTAAGGCTCTCTCTTGACACAAAATATCAATCTGTCTGTAATAGAAAGCTCTCTCTGAAATGTTGGAACGCCTCTGCTGCTGGGATTTGGCAAAATAGAGAAGACAGAGATCAGCCTATCTCCTTGTTGTAGGAGAGAATCATCTTCTCATTGTACTGTAAAGCTGAATTACCCTCTGAAGAACAGAAAATTTCTGCAAGACAGATGGAAAAAAATGAAAAAACAGAACTGTTTTCATCTCCAAATTTAATTTCTGTTTTAATTTCTTCAAATTCTATAACCTGCTTGTCATATTTCTTCTCTCTGTAAAGTTGGGTTATTCCCTTAAGATGTTACTGGTCTGAATTGTCATTGAGCAAAAACTGGAATAGGGCAATAAATGTAATTAGGTGATTTATATTATCTGGCCACTGTATTTATTAATTGTCAATGCTGTGGTCTATGAGTGTAAGCAAATAAGTTTAGGAGAGAAATGTACTATTACTTTTTATACTGGCCTTCCAATTCTTTTTCAGTCAGACATCTGTGTTATCTATTTATGTATATACCTGTGGTGTGTATATATATGTAAGTTGTGTTTATATATGCATGTACATATGTGTCTATTACACTTCCATTTCCATTACTATCATGATAGCATTACAATACTCCTACTAAAACTAGAATCATAGATCTTTCCATCCCATTTGAGTTTTCAGTATTCTCCTCTAAAACTGCTACTGGGACATTGTCTAATTTCAGACTGAGAAGGCATGAAAGCTTCCAAAAGAGGGTCACTTCTCTCTCCATGTACTTGCTAAAACCAACTTTTCAGAGACATAGACATTTTTCAGATAAAATCTGCTACAGATGGTGATCTAATCTTACTCTTGTTTACTTCACTGTAAATATAGTGACATTTCACCGAAGCAAAGGCATTTTAAGTGAACTACTTTTATGAGGGAAAAAATAGTCTTTGTAACTAGAGCCATCATGAGGCTGATGAACTCCTTTAAATCCTACTCACACTATAAAATAAGATTGAAGTGGGACACAGGCCTTGCACTTCTCTGTGCAAGATGAACTTACATGAATGCTAAGTTGGTACATTCACTCAGGTTCTGGTTTGCTCAGAGACCATAAATAGAAGCTAAGATTATAAACAGGAGTTAAGATTAGTATAAACTATTCCTTTGCCTTCTTGTTTGTCCTTTCTGATGTTTGTAAATAACTCTTTTCTTTGTTATGCTTCTGCTCATATTTCATTATATGAATGGTTCTTTCTCTCCATCTCCTAAAGACAAGGGGGATTGCTTCTTTCACTCCTGAATCAAAATGAAACCCTGAAAAAAACCCTGTTATAAATGATGCCTCTGGCTGTGTGTCTTTGCAGAAAAGGACCTGGGGCTCCTGATAGACAGCAGGTTGAACATGAGGCAGCAATCTGCCCTTGCCACAAAGAAAGCTAATGGTAACCTGGGCTGCATTAGGAGGAGTGCTGCCAGCAGGTTGAGGGAAGGTGGCCCTTCCCCTTTATTCAGCACTGGTGAGGTCACACCTGGAGTCCTGTGTCCAGTTCTGGGCTCCTCAGTACAAGAGAAAGATGGAGCTGCTGCACAGAGACCAACAAAAGGCCACTGAGATGGTTAAGGGACTGGAGCTTTTCTCTTATGAGGTCAGGCTGAGAGAGCTGGGGCTGTTCAACATGTACAAAAATCTGAAGGGAGGGTTTAAAGAAGGTAGAGACAGGCCCTTTTCAGTGGTGCCCAGTGACAGGTCAAGAAGCAATCAGCACAAACTAAAACACAGGAGGTTCTGTCTGAACATCAAGAAACAACTTTTTACTGTGAGGATCATTAAGCACTGGAGCAGGTTGCCCAGAGAGGTTGTGGAATCTACTTAGCCCTGTTCTTGACAGGTTTGCTGTATTTTTGGTCATTTTGAGGCTATAGGTCCAAAGCAGTTTCTCAGTTTTAAAATTCTTCATGGATTTCCTCATTGTTTGTTTCTTACGTGGTTCCTGCCCAGCCTGGAAGGTCTTACTCCCTCCACCTTCCCCTCTGAAGAACATACATCTTTCATTTGTTCTACCTTTACCCTTTGTTATTACTTGATTCTTGTCAAAATTGTTTTCTCTGTTTCTCAGGAAAAACCTCTGGATTCCTCTGCTGCTTTCACCTTCATTTTGGATTGTTGTGGGACTTTAAAATTAAGTGGTGGT
Source organism: Gorsachius magnificus (assembly GCA_034008185.1). Taxonomy (NCBI): domain Eukaryota; kingdom Metazoa; phylum Chordata; class Aves; order Pelecaniformes; family Ardeidae; genus Gorsachius; species Gorsachius magnificus. The sequence goes on from CM067081.1 coordinate 133,096,109, forward strand.
GTGTAAAGGGAGACATTTTTGACACAGAATTTTTCTGACTTTTTCATTAGTTTTGTTTAACTTCATGTTATTTCCTACCTTTCTTTTAACTGCTGTTTAGGGAGTCTTTTGTCTTTTGCTGCCTGTGCTGGGAGTGAGGAAATTGTATATTTACTCATTGAAAATGGAGCTGATATCAAATAATGTGCCATCAAACAGTTTATCCCATTTTCCAAAACTGTTTCTGACTGCTATCACTTACTTTAGGAGTGCTGAAGTATGAGGTTCAAACAGACAAATGAAAAGCAGGGAAGAGAGATGATGGTCTTGAATCATACACAGTATATGGCCCATAAGAATATGGTCCATGTCAAGGTTTCCGAAGACAATCTGTAAGTCAGCAATGGACAGCTGATCTCTCCAATTTCCTGAAGTCTAAGTTCTGTTGATGTCCTTTGTGAAAGAAGCGCTTTAATATTAGTTTCAGCTCAGCAAGGTCTGTCCCCTATGACAAAGCAAAACACTGTAAGCCTGTGCATATAAAAAATTATGCCCAAGACTGGAATTTCAAAGATAGAAACAATACCAACTGAAAACCAGGGGGAGAAAACAATCTGCTCTGGAGAGGTTGTAGTCCTAAGCTACCTAGACTAAATGCTCAGTTCTAAACTGACTATTCCTAAATCAGAAAGGAAAGAAGCTCTTGCACTGATAACCTATCACATCTACTTCGTGTCAGCAGATTATGGTTTTGATTTTTTTTTTTTGTATATTGAAGACCTCTACTTGGCAGCTGCTACCCTTGGATTTTAAAGTGGATGTGTTTGTAGTGCACTGAGGGGCTGCAGGGTACTAACAAATTGCTTTCTGTTACTGAAACTGAGTAGGGACCACCTAAGAGTCTGTCATAGCTAGGAGATGGGGTTCTTTAACTTATTTTTTCACATAAGATCTCATTTTCTGTCTGACCTCTACAGGTAACACTATTCTCCATACAATCTCATCCTCGCTTATGAAAGGAATAACATGGGGCAGGAAGCCCTGGACCAGATTCCTAATAACAAGGGACTCACTCCGTTCAAGCTAGCAGGGATGAAAGGCAATGCGATAGGGAGTACGTGAACAGCATTCAGATTACCTAAAACTGTTGTCACTATATCAAGTCCTGAACAGAAGTTGATGGATTACTTGTGTATGGGACCATTTAGATGCAGAAATGCAACTGCCCAAGGTAAGACTGGACCTCTGCTGATCCAGAGAGAACTTTGCAACTCCTGCATCATCATCAACAAGTTATCACACAGTGTTTCAGAGAACTATTCTGGTCAGTAGTGACTTAAGAGATGAAACATCTATTACTAATCACCTAACATTACAGTAAGGACTTGGGCCAGTCCTGGCTGAGGGAGAAGTAGAACTCTGTTAGACTGGTAATGCTTGTAACACATGGGGACTTTTGGAAGGCTTTCCATCCTGTTAGTGACCCAGGTCACCCTACTTAGCTTGAGAACCTGTTAACACCAGAGACTGACAAGGCCATTCTCCCTGAGAGCAAGTCAGTTGGGAAGTCTGGGGAGACTATAGATATTGATTTGGGTAAATGTTTTTATTGTTTCAGCTGTTCCCATCTCATTAATTAGATGTTTCAGCACCTCATACAGAAAACAAAACATGTCCAATGGAATTTTGGCCCTTTGACCTCCATCTTGTATGATGTCACTGAGATTGACTCATGGGAAGATAACCATTCTATCTTGGAACTTACCATCACATCAAGCAAGAAGGAAGGATATTATTTTATCTCTAACTCCTTCTTTCACTGAGAAAGTTTTGCATGCTTTCTAAATATCCCAACGTGTTAGAATTGCCCATATGTTGAAAGCCAGGAGTGCAGCTGTTACAGTGGAACATCATGACTGGCACAACCTCAGAGAAATTTGGGCTGAATGGCCAATAATGGCCAGATCCCAGTGTCCTCTTTTCCCCCTAAGTGCTCCCTTATGCTACTTTCTTTCTCTGTTGTCATTATGGGGTAATTTGTCTTTAAATATCTGCAGTGGCAGTAAAGCAGTGAATAGGTCAGTGAGAAAAACTGTTGCTTTTTCTACTAGTCTTTCTCTGCCAGTGGCATTTCAATCATTTGTGTTTGACAGGAAGAGCGAGGTACAGCTAAGACTGAAAGGTTCTACTTCATCCTGATTTGTGATAACTTTGGCAATGACAGTCTTCCCAGCCTGTGGTGAGTTGTTCATAGATTACCGTTCTCCTGACTGACAATGTAAATTTAGTCTGGTTTCTTTTCTGATGGCATGGGTGATCCTTGATCTTACTCCTGTTACTGAGCTGTGAGTCTGAAGAGGAATAAATATGGATGTAGCTATTTCTGTATCCTGTCTGTGTTCTATGTGCTCTACATGAACTGCTTCACCATGTGCTGCATTTACCAACCTCTGAAACTTCAAGACAACACCAAAACAAATCAAAGAGGCAATACTATATATGTACAGAAACTGTTGCAGGTATCTGATACTTTGTGTCCCCTTCAAATCCCAAAGTGATTCGGCCTACATAGGGAGTCCTTAGTGTCAGCCGCCAGGGCTGGAAATGACTGCAAAAGATGGCCACCCTGCAGACATAATGGAGCAACTCAAGAGCTTCACCCTAGTTTTCGCAGGTCACAATAACAACGCAACATAGGCTTCAGTATGTCCTAGAAGCATATTTGGAGTTCCTGAATAAGCTTTTATGGCCTGCGCTGAAATTCAACATGACACTGCAATAGATTGCCTGTTATTCAGTTATGGGCATTGTGTGTGCCTGTCTAAGCAGTATTTCTCATACTTGTAGTATGTCACTACAAAGGAAGAAATAGCACTTCCGAGAAGCACAGTTTAAATCCTACAACATTGTCCAAAACTTTAAGGAATTCTGAAGCTGGCTATTTCCAGTTCTGGGGATATTTAGGCTACATGATGTAGTCAAGCTAAGGGACAGGTCCCCACTATGTGGACTAGCTAAACAAGTGGCTATTATGTGACTCTGTATTAGTCTGCCTTTTTTATTTAAAATCTCTTCCCTCATTCTCTTGCTCTTGTGTGTGAAAGGTATGTAAAGGCGTTAATGGTGATTTCTTCTTATCAATACCTTTCAGAAAGTGACGATTTATTTCCATTTTGTGGATGAGGAAGAACTGCTTGTGATTTTTAGTGCCCCAGTTCAATGGACAATATGAAGTATCCATGGCCATATTCTGTGGAATAGGCATATACAATTCCAGGTGAAATCTTTGGCACTTCAGATGTCCAGAATCTCTGAAAAACATCCTCTACTAGGTTGTCTACAACTGTGAACCTGAATATGAGGTGATCGGGTAGCCATCTTCTGTTAGCAGTTGAGACCTAAATCTGTTTTCTTTAAACTAAATCATGCTGAGTTCTCTAGGCTGCAGAGTTTCATAATAACACTGAGAATTATGACAGAAGCTATATCATGAGGAGGATTTGTTTGTGTTGGTCACCACTGGGCCTGCTTAAATGGACCCTTACAGTCATATCCTGGTCAGTTTCTAACGTAGTGGGATCTCTTAGACGAATCTTATGTGACTCCTGAGGATAGCCTCTGTCTGGTCACAGTGACAGGGGCTATAATAATATTGATCTCGGAGATAAGAGAGAACAGTTTACACTTACAATATTTCCTCAGTTTGCAATTTGATTGAATACAAATGTAAACAGTGGATACCTGTTAGGTTCCAAATATCTTCAGACTTGGAGCAACCAAATACTTTGGACAGACCATCTTGGGAGGGCCTTTCCACATCGTCATGTAAGGTACCAATATTCCAGATTTCAGAGAGATTTTGTTTCTGGGATGTATGTAACATTTCCATTTTATAGACAGAGGGAGGATGTTTTCAAGGAATACTAGCAAATGGAAGGTACCTGGTGGGGCAGCAATGTAGGAGTAGCTGTGATTCTAACTGCATTTTTGCCTCTTCTTCCTTTGCAGCATCACATATGATTGCATGATTCTGGTAACCATGATGATCCATCTCACCACCACAACTCCTTTATCCTGATGCCAGGATGGTGCAATGCCAAGTACTTCCCACGAGGCTTCCAGATGCTTGAACCCTTTACCATCATGATCCAGAAGGTAAATTAAAGGATTCCTTTGATGGTGAGAGAAAAACTAACAAATGTACCAGGGAGAGCTACACAGCCTAGCAGATTTAGAATTATTCTGTACTTAAGTATAGTCTAGGACAGTAGCTCAAGCCTATTGGCAGAGTGGCCACAGATTCCAAGATTGGTACCTGAAAACCATTTAAGGAATATTTTTCCTTTACTTAGGAAGTCATTCTAAGGGGAAACACTGGATGGTAGGAAGTGTTCATAATTCTTCCTGGGTAATGTGAAAGAAGTCACATCCTTTCCACTAGCAATGGCAAGGATGGATGAACGTGTTCAGTCCACAGAATGTCACAAAACAAGGCACAGGAGATGAGCAGGAAGCATTCCTGTTGGAATTCACAGTCTTGATGGATATAGGCCAAGTCAAGAGTAGAGTCAGGACACCGAATTTCAGGAGAGCAAACTTCCAGTTGTTTGAGGAGTTAACGGATGGGACCCCCTGGGAAACTGCCCTCAGGGTTAAAGGAGCTGAACAGAGCTGGCAGTTCTTTAAGGGCATTTTTCTTAGAGCACAAGAGCTCTGGATTCCCATGTGCAAGGCAAGAAGGGCAGGAGACCAGCATGACTTGGTAAGGACCTCCTGGTCAAACTAAAGTGTAAGAAGGAAATGCATGGGAAGTGGAACCAGGAACATGTATCCTGGGAAGAATACAGGGATGCTACCTGAATGTGTAGGGATGGGACCAGGAAAAACGGAGCTGAATTTGGCAATTCTTTCAATTGGAAGGAATAATAAAGCTGATTTCTACAGGTACATTGGCTCAGAAAAGGAAGGTTGAAGAAAATGTACACCCCCTTCCCCTGATAAATAAGACCAGAGAACTGGTAACAACCAACATAGAGAAGGCTGAGGTACTAAACAATCTTTTTTGCCTCAGTTTTCAATGGCAATCTCTTTCCCCACATCTCTCAGGCCCCTGAACCTCAAGTCAGGGACTACAGGAATGAATTCCCACCCACTGTAAGTGAAGATGAGGGTAAAGACCACCTAAGGAACCTGAACATACATAAATCCATGGGACCCAACAAGATGCATCCCAAGGCCCTGAGACAATTAGCTGATGTAGTCGTCAAGCCACTTTCCATCATGTTTTAAAAGTCATGGCAGTCAGGTAAAGTCCCCAGTGACTGGAAAAAGGGAAACATCACCCCCATTTTTAAAAAGAGTAAAAAGGACCCTGGGAACTACCAGCCAGTCAGACTTACCTCTGTGCCTGGTAAAATCATGGAACTGATCCTCCTGGAAGATATGTTGAAATATACAGAAGACAGGGAGGTGATTAAAGACAGCCAACATGGCTTCACCAAGTGCAAGTTTTGCCTGACTAATCTAGTGGCCTTCTACAATTGAATGACTGCATCAGTGGACAAGGGAAGAGCTACAGGTATCATCTACATGGACTTCTGTAAGGCCTTTGATATGGTCATCTGTGATAGTCTTGCTCTTAAATTGGAGACATATGGGTTTAATGGATGGACTGTTACATGGATAAGGAATTGGCTGGATGGCCATGCCTAAAGAGTTACAGTCAATAGCTCAATATCCAAGTGGAAACCTGTAACAAGTGGTGTCTCTCATGGGTCCGTATTGGGACAATACTATTTAATACCTTTATCAGTGTGTCATTGATAGTGGAATTGAGTGCACTTTCAGAAAGCTTGCAGATGACACCAAGCTGAGTGGTGTTGTTGAGATGCTAGAGGGAAGGGTTGCCATCCAGAGGGACCTTGAGAGGTTTAAGGAGTGGGTCCGTGTGAACCTTGTCAGGTTCAGCAAGGCCAAGTGCAAGGTCTGGCACCTGGATTGGGGCAATCACCAGGATCAGTACAGACTGGGAGATGAATGGCTTGAGGGCAGCCCTGTGGAGGACTTGGGGGTACTGGTAGATAAAAAATTGTATGTCAGCCAGCCATGTGTGCTTGCAGCCAAGACAGCCAATCAAATCCTGGGTTGCATCAAGAGAAGTGTGTCCAGCAGGTCAAGGGAGGTGATTCTGCCCCTCTGCTCTTGTGAGACCCCACCTGGAGCACTGTGTCCAGCTCTGGACATGAACTTTTTAGAGCTGGTCCAGAAGAGGGTCACAAAAATGGTCACAGGGCTGGAACACCTCTCCCATGAAGAAAGGCTGAGAGAGTTGGGGTTGTTCAGCCTGGAGAAAACAAGCCTCTGGGGTTGTCCTGGTTTCAGCTGGGATACAGTTAATTTTCTTCACAGAAGCTAGCATAGTGCTGTGCTTTGGATTCAGTGCTAGAAGAATGTTGATGTTTTTAGTTGTTGCCAAGTAGTGCTCAGACTGCTCAAGGACTTTTTGAGCTTCTCCTGCTCGGCCAGGTGCATAACAAGCTGGGAGTACAGCACAGCTAGGACCCAAACTGTCCAAAGAGCTATTCCATACCATATAACGTCATGCTTGGGGGGGGGGGTTTGGTGGGTCGGTCGGTCGCGGGGAGAGTGATCACTGCTCGGGTACTGATCGCTGCTCGGGACGGGCTGGGCATCAGTCGGCGGGTGGTGAGCAATTGCATTGTGCATCATTCGTTTTGTATATTCTGTATATTTTGTTATCATTCTCATTATTACTATTATTATTATTTTCTCTTATTAAACTGTCTTTATCTCAGCCCTCGGCTCTAACCTTTTTCTCCTTCCCGATTCTCTCCCCCATCCCACTGAGGGAGGGGGGGGGTGGGGAGTGAGCGAGCGGCTGCGTGGTGCTTAGTTGCCAGCCGGGTTAAACCACGACAGGGGTGAACTTCTTGTGGCCTTTCAATACGTAAAGGGGGCTTATAAGAAAGATGGAGACAGACTTTTTACCAGGGCCTGTAGTGACAGGACCAGGGGCAATGGTTTTAAACTGATAGCTTTAGCTTAGATATAAGCCCAGAGAGGTGGTGGAGGCCCCATCCCTGGGAACATTCAAGGCCAGGTTGGATGGGGCTCTGAGCAACCTGATCTAGTTAGTGGTGTCCCTGCTCACTGCAGGGGGGTTGGACTAGATGACCTCTAGGGGTCCCTTCCAACCCAAAACATTCTATGATTCTATGATAAAGAAGAAATTTTTTACAATGAGGATGGCGAGACACTACTGGATCTGGTTTCCATGTCTGGGTATTGTTTGAATGGTTTACCTCCTTGAAGATAGGTAACAATAAGCGGTGACACTTTTGGAAAACATGCCATTTCCCCTTTATTGGGGAAAACACTCTAAAAAAATATAAAAGTTCTGCATTTGCATAAATAAAAATGCTGACTGTAATACTGCTATAACATGGATATTGATGTTTATGATTTGGGGCATAAATAGAACAACAATTTGATGGAGCAGGAAAACAGTCTTACACCCAACTGTCTTACAGACACTTCAATATGTTGATTTAGATCATCAAGTCATTCTGCTGTCAGCACATTAAAGTCCTCCCACTGGATCATTTGGATGGTACTTTTAATCCTCAGAGCAAAAAATATTCAGTATATTATTCACTGGTACGCTACAAACCTGAAGAAAATTAAATTAGTTCTCAGGTTTACATTCATGGAATTACGGTTAAATCTATACTTTGTTTTGCCTATGCTGCCATCTAACCAGATGATCAAACAAGACAGAGGACCAGATGATCAAAGAGAGAAGATCCAAAACCAGACCCTTGATTCAACTTGGTATGCCAAAAAGTGAAAAAGTAGACTTTGAAAGAAAATGAAAGAATAAAATATTAAGGACACCATTACTTACAGTATTGCGGTATCTTTACTATGATGGATCAATTTGAAAAGAGGACTGGAAGAGGTGCAAGTTATTTTTCATTTCTATCATCAGATTAGAAGACTAGATAATTCACACGGTAAGTTCCTTCGTGAATGGGATCCCAGATCTCAATCAATGTGTGGACAAAACATCAAGTTGCTATGATATAACACATGCAGTGCAGTCCTATGCAACCCCAACAGCACAGTATCATTGGAGTAATAGAATAAATCGCAGGATAATTTTACAGCATAAGCATCTTGATCCACTAAAAGACTTTACCACCTACATGTCCAAGCCTGTGATCCATAGTTCCCCCACCTGATCTATTTAGGTAAGAGGATGTAGTTGTTTAAGATTTTGTTGACTGAGTTATTTTAGACCCCAGGATACTGCTGCTATGCTTACCCATCAGATCACATGTGTGTGACTTAGAGTTTATCTTGAGTTTAGCTTTGCTCTTGTAAGGGACCTGATCTGATCGGTACTCTCTGCATATAATTAACAAACCAAAGCAGACATGGCAAAAATTGATAGAATACAAAACAGCAGTCATGAACAAATATTTGGCAGGTGGTAAGGTCTACTTGTGATAAGGCCATTAGATCTTTAGGTGATGGAGACAAAAATTCTGGATTGCTTTCCTTGTTTAGACATTTTATCTTTGTAAATCCTTAATAATAATAGAAAAAAATGCATTAGCAGTATGGCCCAGGATTTGGGACTCCTCTGCCCTTGGAGTACCAGAAAATAGAAGCCACAGGTTCAGTCCTCACTGTGTTTAAGAAGAGCTTACAACTCAGGATTAGCGAGACGCCTGATTCTTCTGACAAGGAGGTCCTGAACACGCAAAGAAAAACTGTGTCACTGATATATTTTCCTTAATTCAGGTGCTTCCTGTGACTGTTTGCTTTGAGATTTGCATAGCAAAACTCTGATAAAATGGACCTTATTTCGTCCAGTCTTGACCTATGGACAATTTCATAGTCTATTATAATTTTGCAGATTGATCGAACTGATGAAAGACTGGTTAGCATTGTAAAATACCAATATAAAGATCCATTTTTTGAAAACTCTCATCTAAGGCAGTCCCTTGACAGCTGAGAAAAAAAGAGTGCACATGCTATCTACACAGAATGGATTTCCTAAAAACCATTTATGTCAGAAGGATCTGGATGTCCTAGAAGACAAAGAACTCAATTGTGAAAGGCTTACTGTGGTCTGTGGGTGAATAAACAGCAAATAGAGTTAGTGTGACAGACTGATTTTCTGTCCATGTATGGTATTAGTGAGACTGATTTTGTCTGTTCTTGATATTCTCCTCCTAAAAAGGATGCTCAAAAATGTGACAAAGAACCATAACGATGATGTGAGGGCCAAACGAGATGTGTGACAGGGAGACATCTAAATTTTTCATTTTTTTAAAGTAAAAAGAGGTGAATATGTGACCTGATGATGGTGGAAAATGCAGAAATACCAGATTACAAATAGCTCTTCATCCTAATTGGGTAGTGCACAAAAAGTGCCAGGCAAAATGCACTTAAAAATTATCATGACAGTAAGATTAAGTAGCCATGGGGAAAATCTGGTAGATTTGTTATTCCTGAATTAATCAAGATTAGATGCCTTTCTAGCAAAGATTCTTCAGTCAAGTGTGAGTTAAACTCAACAGTGGGTAAAGAGGTGAAATGTAATGTCCTGGAGGGTAAAGGAGATCAGACTAGATGATCAGTGTTCCTTCTTCTGCCTTAATTTCCATGGCAATGTGCTCATGCTTCTTTGTGAGAAGCCTGGGTCTTATTGCTAGTACTTTGTCTAACCTGCAGACAATATTTGGAGATCTCGCACAAACTTGGGTCCATAAAGGGAGGGCTTATTTTAGGAATCTAAATTTAGGATATTAATTCAGAGTAAGAGAAGAGGATTGCTGGAATTTGATCAAGCTTCCAAAAAATTCCAATACTGTAATAAGAGAGAATCTACATTCTTCTCATTCTTCAGAAACAATATGGATTTACTGTTGTTATTCACATGTTCCCTAGAATTTCCCAAAGTGTATGATTGAATACAGCATAGCTAAGCGTTGGGTTTGTCCTACAATACAATGTCTGCATGATGCAGCTGTTCTATTTCTTTCATTCTAACTGGCTTGGATAACTCAGGAGGTGAGGACAGAATATTGGCCCATCATTACCAAACAGGACACTGAAGTCAGGAGCCTTGAAGACTGTAAGAAGAGGTAACTGAAGTAGTTATAAGTAAATAAACTTAGACATAGACACACAGAGGAGATGTGGCTGTCTTGTCCTATTGTTTGGACTAAATTCTGATACTTTCGTTTACAGAGATAATCAGATTATGCTGACCAAGGCCATGATAACGGTATTGGGGGTTTTTTTTCCCCTTTTCTTCTTATTTTTCCTTCTTTTCTCTGTTATCTTTTTACATCATCTTCCAGACCCAAGATCTTGAGGAGTTGAGCCACTTCCACAACTACCCCACTTTTAGCACCTTTGAGCTCTTCCTCAGCATCACTGATGACTTACCAACTATGAAGTGGACCTACCCTTTATGTAATGCATAATTTATTCAGCCTTTTCTGTTATTACTCCTTATGCTCAACTTGTTCATTGCCATGGTGGTGGGGAGTGGCTCAGGAGAAGGATGAGCTTTGGAGAGCACATGTGAGAAAACTGTTCAGCTATGTAATTCCCTGTTGCGAATTATGAAGAGTATGTTGGAATTCCGTCCTGGAAGGAACAGAGTTGGGGCATTGAGAAGTGAGGCATGTTCAGCTGAGAAGAGTTGTGGATTTTCTTATGGAGGGAAGAATTGAATTCTTATGAACAAAGGTAGGGCTGTATGAGAAGTACAGGTAAATGTTTCATGAACTCAAAGGTGATTAAAAGTGGGGATTTTATCTTTGCTACATTGGTCTCACGGCAATTATGGAATAACTCTATTTCCTTTTTTTCTGCATCCTTCAACACCTGCAAATATTTACTTGTTTATATATTTATTTACTGCAGGTTGTTGCTACTACTGTCATGCTGGAGAGGAAGCTTCCATGATGCCTCTGCCCTTGCTCTGGAATCTGTGTCCAAGAATATGGTCTAGGGGACAGATGGAATCTCAGGTAAATTCTGTTAGAGGAGACAACTAAACACTCTCAATTCACATGTGTAAACCCATCAGGAAGGACTACCCTGTTCTAAGAAGTCAGACTCAGTGAAGCAAAACACATCATGGGATCTGATGTGGAGTTCTGAAATCTGAAGCTGGACAAGAAGCAGGAAAAAGATAGAACCAGAGTTTTAAAAACCTTATTAAATTATATTAGGTCCCACTCCCATACATCAAGTAGAACATTTTCATCTACAGTTCATCACAAAGTGAGGAACACACATCATGAAGTGAGCAACACATCTTACAGGGGTCCTAAATAAATGTCTCAGCATAGTCACAGCCCCATAAACCATCACTGTTAGAAAATGCCTCTTCACGCTTAATCTTGAGTATCACCCAATTCTTTTCCATTCACTGCCAATCTTGAACTGCACTCCTTTAAACAATTCCTATGCCCTGCCTAAGTGTCTTGGGATGATTCTGAGGTGGCACGGAAATTACCTCACATTGTTTGACCTTGTTAAACAAAGATTAAGGGCGGGTATTATTGCTCTCACACAAAAAGAATAGTAAATTCCTTTCTGAAGGGAAGGCATCATCTCACAGCCATAAGAAAACAGACCACACCTAGGTCTGTGGTACTAAAAGCTGAAAATGCGGTTCAGCTTGCCAGTTGTCCTGCATTCTGACTATGCCTGGATAAGAGAAGTCTCAAGAATGGTTCATTGACTTTATGATTTTTATTTGCGTGAAACTACTCAACCTAAGATCCTCGGTGTTAGCTTAATAACTTAGTACTCTTTCCTAGAGAGGTCTAAGAAGCATCCTAAATTTGAATAAAAACAGTCTAGCAGTCCTAACAATAAACATTACATCCTCACTAAGTTCTGTGTGTGTGCAGTTAAGCAGTCGTTCACATGATCCTAAGTATGTCCCTAAGCTGACATTCAGTTTCCTAATTGGTAGGTTTGATAGACTGATCTTTCAGTTTGCAATAATATTTCACCTGTCAAAAAATATATTGCTTCTCAGTATAAATCGCAGGCAACCCAGCTGTTGGACTACTGCTATTTTTACTGTAGTTCTCTTCATTGGGGAAAATCACATTTGTTTATCATGTTCATTGTTATTATTGTTGTTGTTATTTTATTCTTGTTATAAGTCTGCAGAGATGACAGGTTAAAATAGCAACAGTTCTGCAACTTAACTTATAGTAGAGATATTAGGGTACATTATAATTACTGTCCTTTTTAACATAGCAGCACTAATAGATCTATTTTTAAATAGCTTATTTCAGATAGTGCCTTCTCATTCATATCTGTCAAACTAGCTGACTTTTCTGAATAAAGTTGATTTTCTTATTTTTAATCTCCTGTTCACTTGCAGAGTCAAAAAGTACTAGAATCTATTCTCAGCAACAGAATTGTTTATAAATGATCAATCTGTTACAGCTCAAAATGCACGGACAGTAGTAGACTTGTACCAAAATGCATGAAAGAGACAGTTGCATAGATGTAACTAAAATTCTAGTTTTAGCCAGCAGCGTTTATAATTTCTAGTGCCACTGTAAAGTAGAAAAAAATCCAACCTTACTTAGCATGGCCTGAATTTAAGGGATTACTTTTCAGAAGCAAACAGCATTATTGCTGTTAGCTAAGCACACTTGGTCTTGTATAAATAACAGACCAAACTCTATTAACTAGTTGAGGCATAGATGCCAATCCATACTCAGACTTGTGGCCTGCTCTTACAGCAATTGACTAAAAGACCACATTAGTTCAAGGAACAAAGGTCATGGCAGAAACTAGAAAGAAATCTTGATATGTCTTCATGAATCTGCATGGTTCAGCTGAGACTATTTCAGGAAGAGAGTTTTCTCATCACCCAGAAAAGGGAGATAAGATAAGCTACAAGGCTTTTTGAGGGCAGTTAAGCCTTCTCTTCTGTGTTTCAGGTAGCAGAACACCAGGAGGAGCAATTTCCCTTTGAACAGGTCAAAGTTACAAAACAGCAAGCTCTAGAAGACAATGATTTCTGATGAGCTCAGTGCAGCCCTTTCAGTAACACAAGAGTGGAACAGCTTCACACACAGGGCATGACTATCTTGAATGCCACAACAAAATGTAAATTCTGAGGGAGGTGCCATTTTTACCATATAGATTTGAAAAGTGATGGATTAGACTAGCTTTTTAGTAGGACATGAGGTTTGCTCTTCCATGCTGTCTTTTAATGATATCCAGAGATATCATTAATCACTATGTAAGTTGTACTGTCATTGAACCTCTTCTCAACACAATTTCAGGCATGGGTGCAAAAATCTTAGTTTACGTGCTTGTCTTTGAATCCCGGGTGAGCAGGTCCTGCTTTTGACATAAACATAAGTGAGGCAGGGGATGCACAGACATGTAGCTCCTGGCTGAGAATTCCACTTGGCTGCTGAAGCGGCATAGATGTGAACTTGCTTGCCTGGCATGCTCTTTGGCAGCACGATACGTTAACTGACATACTGGTGCAGACCCAGTTGTCTGTCTGGGAGACTGTCCAGCAACAGGCACCAAAAAGGTAGGTGCAAGGAACCTTATCAGGAATAATTACAGAACAGCCTGCCTTAAGGTGAAGTTTCTTTCTGTTTCCAGATAGTGAAAAGTTGATGTTGAAGTGGAAGAGCTACTAGTCTTTGCAATATAATCTTTCCAACTATAGGTATGACACATCTAAGTTTTCATACAAATGTCTAATGCCCTCATACCCGTTCATTTAATTTACTCAGTCTTCTTATGCACTGCATATGATAAATATCATATGGAGTAAATGTGGGCAGTAACTGGTTAATCTCCTATTGCTTCTCTGGCAAAGAATATGTCTCTCTAAGACTTTCCCTGCATTGCTTCTCACTCTTCTGGTAAAGGACAGGTATCAGGTGTCTAGGTGAGCCTCATTCCTTTCCCTTCTGATTCTCATCCCTACCTGTTGAGGGTGGTCATATACTGCAGGACATCCCAGATGACGCCTGTGGAAACAGAATGTAGGATTTCTGCTTTTACGAAAGACTGAGAAAAGTGAGATCAGGATATTTCTAATGCTTTTGCCATGACTGCCTTTCCTCCGTGCTTGCAGAGTTGAGGACTGACATGATGACAAATAACAAAAGATGCATTGTGACATGACAGCCTTTGCATCCCAAATTATGGAAGAAGTTCAGTACTCTGAAAATAAGGAAAACCTTGGGAATAAAGGGAATGGGGAGACTTCTTACAGAAAAGTTACCCTTTTGCATGCCATCTGTGACCCCATGCCTGTCCCCGTGCAGTTCTAGCCAAAGCCAAGACACCTTGAGATTTGAGCCCTGAGAACTGTCATAGGTACATATCAACCTTGCCTTAGAACAGGAGGAAGAAAGGATCTATGATGTCCAATCACTACTTTCCTGCCTTGGTATAGCAAGTAAATCCCTTTCCTCTGACTGTGAAAACAACTTTGCCATAGACTTCATATGCAAAAGTAAATGTCCTACTGCCTGAACTACCACCACGCAGTCCATTTCACTGCAGTTCCCCATAAGGGGCTATTAAACCTCACTGTCATGCCATTCAGACAAGGCTCCCATTTTGTTTCCCATTGCATGAAGAGATAGTATGTATTTTCTGCATATAAATTTCCACTAGGCTGAAAGGAGGCCATAGGATTTGAACTAGATCACTAATTTCTCCACTAATCTTGACCACTGAAGGCATGGAAAACATAGCCTGCCATGTTTCCACAACTGGCCCGCAGAACTTCTAGAATACACTCATATATGAATATGCATACATGCATTGTTGTCCTCTGGTGAATACATATGGAAGGTGCTAGAGACCACAGATTCCCCTCAACATCTTGTGCTCAGTATGCTTTCTGAAGAGGACACCACTTGTTCAGTCTCAGATGCTGTAGGTGGAGCTGACAGTCAGTCAGCATACACATAACTGGATTTGTGAATATTACAGGTTTGTAGAAACCCCTTAAAAAGCACACAGATTCAAATTTTCTAGGGTAGGATTCACTCCAGTCTGATGTGTTTGGGGTTTTTTTTAATCTTTACATTCTCTTTGTACTGCTGTGAATGTTTTATTCTTCTTTCCTTGTATTGTTTTTTATTGAATTTTTATATCTTGAAAGAATACGCTGCTATTCTCCCTCTTCAACTAAAAAAAAATTAACAATAATGTTGCTCTAATGGTGTAATAAAGAGCTTGAACTGTGTTGGCTATTCTAGTGCCACTATTCTGGAGCACCTCCTATTATATTATGGGACTCTTCAATAACTATGCAACGTGGCTTCTCAGTCTTCAATTGCTGGGTTGACTGGGGGAATCCTTAAATCCATACAGGAGTATAATCTGCAGAAGTCATGCTATTCTAGCCTCGACAGCTGGAAAAATATAGTAGGTTCATTAATACTTCACAGTGAGCCCACAGATGGGCACAGATTGGAACAGCTAGGGTTATTTCTTCTCTACACACAAAGAAAGTATCTTTTTATGTAATGTCTTCATTGGGGTCTTGCTTAGCAACGCCATTTCCATTTCCCTTCCTATGTGTTGGTGAGGTGGACAACTGTATTGTTTGAGTTCTCCTCTCAAGCTCAGCTTCATATTTTCATACTCCTGCATAGGGATAGATTCACAGATACAGTCCTGAAGCTCTGCTTTTCCTCAAAGAAGATCTTTCTTTAAGCAGGTACTAGTCTGTATGAAGGGAGACATAAGTTCTGCCATTCTAGTCACTCTCATGCACCTCTACCAGACTACATAGTTGATCCCAAGGACATTGTTACTCATTTTTTAAGGACTGAAATCACTTATGAGAGTGGTGTCCTTCCCTGATCACTCCTGTGAAAGAGCTTCACCTCCCTTGTTCCAATTGTTTATTTGGAGTTGACTACTGCAGGTTTACATTTTCTTCAGAAACAATATTCAACCAGCTGTGCACATTGCTGTAGCTGGTTAGGGTAAAAAAAGAGCAAGTATTTTTCAACAGAAAAGGGCTTCAGGTTTTTTTTTTTCTTCACACTCTTCAATGTCTGTAAGGGGGTCAGAAGAGAAAAAAATCCAAATTCTGGGTGCTTAGGATTTCAGAGTATCAGAATATTATGCCTTTCCTCTCAAGAATGGGCTTGTGAGGACCAGAACCTATTTATTTCCCTTTCCACTTGCAGATCCAGCAGTATGGATTCTAGGAATCCTTATTGTTCCATTCTGTTGCAGTCCCATAAATAGTTACATAGCACCAAGGACTTGCTGTTCCTTGCGTCAGCACAAAGGATTAGTAAGTCTCCCTCCTTGATCATGGAGCAGACCCAAGTACTGCACATGAAATAGCATAGAATTTTGAGCCCTTTACTCTCAACCTCTTTACCAGGTGACACACCTCATTGCTTACCACCTATTATGCACTAACTGGAACTTGAGTTCTGGACCAAGTCATAGCCTGATGCTCACCTCCACCTGAGTAATAATCTCTCACACCATGATGGCATTCTTTTGGAAAAAATGGTAATTTTTTGTTGTTTTTATTAAGTCTTTGTAGCTTTGCTGAGCTCCCAGCCGCAGATGAAGCCTGCTGATGGCTTTGTAAAGTTGTCTGATACCTTTTGTTGTTAGAGGCAACAGGTGTTTGTGATCTATCCAAGCTATTATTCCATCTCTTCCCCATGTTATTATAACTTCCCCTCCCCCAACCCATTCCCAATATATGATGTCAGCCACATTTAAATGCCACCAGTTATTTAGCTCTACTTTCAAATCATGGCAAGGCTGTTTTTTGTTCATGGAACAGGACATATAGCGTACACTCTCTGGGTCTTCAAGTAGCATACTGACATCTCTTTTTCTTACAGTGAAAATCCCTCTGAATTCCCCCAGAACCTTTCCAGAGTTTGAGACTAGCGGAATAAGGATGATGTAATCATCACACTTCAACTGGTTCAAGCTGATTCAAATAGACTCGCATGAGCTGGATGCTGTTTAGAATCTTTTTCTGGTGACCAACGAGGGTGATGCCAATATGCTGGATATCTCTGCAAGAGAATAGAGGATGTGTAAGGTGTTAAAATGGGCTTCTTGTTCTGAGCAGTCCCAGTCCATTTCCCTGTAGATCCAAATCAATGTGTATGGATATATGTGTGTGTGTATCTTTGAGAAACAGTTGACAAGCCTTCTGCTTTTGCTTGCAAATGTGTGTGGGTGGAGGGGATGTCAGCAGAACTTAGTAAGTTATGATACAAAAAGAAGTGGTGGAAGTAGGCCATGAAAATTATCAGAGGGCTGTAACACCTCTCCCATAAAGAAAGGCTGAGAAAGTTGGGGTTGTTCAGCCTGGAGAAGGCTTTGGGGACTTCTTATTGCAGCCTTTCAGTATATAAAGGAGGCTTACAAGAAAGATGGAGAGAGACTTTTTACCAGGGCCTGTAGTGACAGGACTGGGGGCAACTGTTAAACTGAAAGAGAATAGGTTTAGATTGGATATAAAGAAGGGTGGTGAGACACTGGAGCAGGTTGCCCAGAAAAGTTGTGGATGCCCCATCCCTGGAAGTGTTCAAAGTCAGGTTGGATGGGGCTTTGAGCAACCTGGTGTACTGAAAGATGGAGGTTTGGTGGTTGGGAAGCTGTGCAGTCCCATGTGCTTGGTGTGCATTCACCTGGATAGAGATGGATCAGCACATGGCGGTGGGAATCCATTTGTGTTCTAATTGTGTCTTTGGGCTCATGGTAAGTGTGTTGGACCAGATAGTCCTTTGTTGGACCAGATAGTCTTTAAAGGCCCTTTTCAACCTAAACCATTCTATGATTCTAAGAATGTTCCTTTTCCTGGCTCCTGTCTTCTACATAACATTTCAACCCAGTATGTGGCATGGCTAGTTCTATGCATCTCCTTAAAAGTGGTTATTACCTGTGGCAGCCGTCACGAACATTTTGATGTAATAGTCTCTCTGCAACACTGACAACATGTTTTATAGTGTACATGGGATAGCAACAGATTACAAATGTACGGTGATATGGAGGGTGTCCAGAGGCCCTAATAAGACATAAGAAACAGTACCTACATTGTTCTGGCTTCCCTCTCCTTTTTCATGTGGATGTATTCTCCATATAGCCCTTACTAAATATTTCTCAGACTGCTTTCACTTTCTCCATGGAAAAATCAGTGTCTGGTATCTTCTGCTCTCTGCCCCTCTACTTACTCCAGAGTCATGCGTGATATGACATCGAATGTAATCAGACCAGCCTGGTCAAAATTCTCCTTGTAACGACCCATCTTGATAGCATCCAACCATTCATGGGCATTGCTGAGTGAAGGGAAATCTGGAGAAGAGTTGCTCAGGAGAGGCTGAGATGGTCTGCAAAAGAGGCAGGTTCTAAAAACCCAAGTTATCAACATCAGCTGACCACACCAGTAAGACCAAAGTTATGAGAGAGACAGAATGCAACCTCTGAAGAGCACAGAATGGAGAACAATGGTATTTGTTCTTCATGCCTGGATTCCTAAATCCCACCTTGATGCCCTGTTTCTAGACTACCTGTGTTCCCTTTTCTGCCTGAAAACAATCATTCCAACCAAAGAAACTGATCCTTCCTTCCCATTTTAAACCCTTTCAGGCACAAGCTGTTGTTACCCCAGAGATGAGATCTTATGACTTTTTACCTTTGTAAAGGTACCTTTTCTACCTTTAGCTTTCCCTCTCCTAGATGCACTCCTTGGATCAGAAAGTAACCTATGAGACAATGAGTACGTTCTTTCAGCTCTGACACCCATCAGATATGCAGTAAAAGGCCAAAGAAATGACTGTTTATACATGGCATTTGCTCTTTTCCCTGTCATCTGAACCTGTCCCAAAGCTGTAACTCTCTTATGTCCTGTTTTTCAGTAAACTGGACATGGCTAGGCACTTTTCCTCTCCTCCAGTTGTGGAGTACATTGCAGTGGGACAAGGTTTATAACCACAGAGAAAAACCCTCCAGGCCAGCAGGATGTAATTCTGTCACCAGGCCAACAGCCATTTAATCTTGGCACCATTTACCCTCCCAGAGACTTCTCCTTCGTTGAACCTCTGGTTCAATCAGGCTGAAAAATGCATTTGGGAAAATATGGGATGCAAGCTGTAGTTCTAATTAGTTTTAGCTATATATTTCCTTCCCACCATAAGCTAAGGTCTTCTCTTCCTTCATTACCTCTTGTGTGACAATACTGTGTGACCACAGAATATCTTGTGTAGCTGCACCCAAATGTGTCCCTCCCTTCATTCCCTAAGATCCCTCACTCATGTTCATCCACAGTGCATCTCATAAAGAGATTTATCTCCCCTCACATTCAGCACTCACAAGTCCTCATCACCCATTAAGTGAATTAGGATATACAGTTCTTCTAACTTTCTCCCCCTTTTTGTTTCCCTTCCTATTTGGTCCCAGTATTATATTAGAGGGTTGAAAAAAATGCTATAAAGCCTGAGTTACTGCTTTCTTTTCCTCATGATGCCTACCCAGAGACAAGCCCTATTATTTTGCACTAAATCCTCATCTCACCTGCTGCTCCCAGTGCCGGTGGCTTTGAGGGCAGATGGCTTGCGGATCATTTTATCTAGGGCACTGACTATTTGCTCAAATTTGGGTCTCTGAACCCGCTCCTTCTGCCAGCAGTCAAGCATTAGCAGGTGCAAAACAGTTGGGCAGTCTGGGGGTGGTGGCAGGCGATAGTCCTGGTCAATGGCATTAATTACCTGCAGGAAAAGAAGAACAAAGCTTTATCACAGCTGGGAGACAAACAAGCTTTGTGGTGTATGACTTTCTTCTACTTGAAATTATACAGAACAGAGAGGCAGATGTACATTCTCACCACGTCTAAAACTTACATCCTGATTGGACATGTCCCAGTAAGGCCTCTCACCATACGACATCACCTCCCACATGACAATGCCATAGCTCCAGACATCACTGGAGGAGGTGAACTTGCGATACTGGACAGCTTCAGGGGCAGTCCAACGGATGGGGATTTTGCAGCCCTAGAAAGCAGTCAGAGAGTGATCAGAATGTTAGTGAGACAAAGACTATTTGTGAAAATTACATCGCTGAACTGATCAGATGGAGTGCCAGTCCAGTTAATGCTGTGTTGTAGACATTGTAGGTTTAAATTCAGACTATGTTGAAGGTTTTCACCTTCTTCTATTGGCAATACAGATGAAAAAACATAATCATGCTCCCTTGCTGCGACAAATCCGGCAATGATTTTAGTATTTATAGCTCTTCCTTGCAGCATTTGAAAGGTGACAGATAGTCAAATCCTCCTGAAAGTCACCACCATTTGGAAATCTAAAGCCATTTAAACAAACCCAACCTGAAACACCAAGGACAGATACACTGAGTGGCTAGCATTAACTCCTTCCTCTTTCCATCTTGACCTTTCTGACTGCAGGTATGACCTGCCAGATGAAATATCATTCAGGTGGTGGTTCTTCAAAACACATACATCTAAAACTTGTTTCACTTTTCAGTGACTGAATTCTTCATTCGCTGCATACCAAATGGATGTTTCAACCTACTTGTTATACTCCCAACCCTTTTGTGGTATGTATCACAGGTGTCAGAGCTTCATAGGCAATAAGGTCATTTGATGGTTGGTTGTAAGCCCATATACTTATGCCAGTTATCTTATCTGCAGGAAAAACCCAACTCTTTCCTCAAAGGGTGGTAGCACAGGACTTCAGTCTCTCCTTCAGTACTTTGTACTTCCTGTAAGAAGCTAATGAAAGGGGAAAGATAACACCTACATCAGGTTCTGAAGTTTGCCCTATTCTTCATCATTCCACAAAGAACGGCACTGAGACTCCATTTCACATGGCAGAGTGGATCAGATACTGAGTTATTTTTGGTTTTTTGCTGGCTTGGAACAGACAGCCCACAAGACAGAAGGCTCTACCCCCCTGGTCTCTCTGGTCTCAAGATGGACTAAAAAGGGTACACCAAATCAAGGAGGAACACAGAAAAAAATTATAGATGGCAGCACTACAGTAATTCACTCCATAGTCGTAACTCACCAGAGCTCCTGTATAGGTGGGATTTGAAGCATCATCCTCCAAAAAACGGGACAAACCGAAGTCTGACACCTTGCACACGAGGTTACTGTTGACTAAAATGTTACGAGCTGCCAGGTCACGATGCACATAGTTCATGTCTGAAAGGTAGCGCATGCCAGCCGCAATCCCCCGTAGCATTCCCACCAGCTGCAACACACTGAACTGTCCCTCCTTCTGCTGCAAGTGAGGAGGCAAATATAAGCTTTTATGACCACAGAACATGAAGCCAATAGGGAAGACTGACAAAGAGCAAAGTAACAAGGTTGATTTATGAAGTTAGAGAACATATATCTTAACTTCAGCCAAAATCTGAAGGTTCAGGGACAGCAAATAAGAAAAGAGGGTGGGCTTAAAGCAATGAGTCTCAAATGAAGTCAGACAATGGTGATATTTTTCTGAAGACAAATCTGATATTGTGGCCATATCCTCCTTTAGCATCCCATGCCTACTCTCATTTATTACTAAGATGGCTAGATGAATGGGAGCAGACAAATCTGCTCTTAATGTTTTAAAATCTTTACAATGGGTTCTATGCAATTCTACACAGTGGTTTCATGTGCTCTTCAAAAGGTACCTGCCAAAGCATTTGTGCTTCATTTAGCATCTGAATCAGTAAAAAATGAAGTGAAGCATCTATACTACAAAAATGTCTGTATTTATATTTCATTACTAGAAGAAACACTGGGAATTCTGAATCCAAAAATAACTACAAGTTTCATTACTCCATTACAATGTTCAAACTTGAAAACATTCAGTGGAATAAAGTTTGTAAAATATTATTAGAAAGGCAAACTTTGGAGAAAGTACATAAGGAAGTAGACGGCTGTATACAAATATAAACAATTTAGTACTGTTTACCATTAATTATTTAAGATGGAGGGGTCTAAAATAAGGAAGAAATTTTACATGATGGGTGACCTTTTGGAATATTTTCACCATGTTGGCCCAAAACCACTTCCTCTGGTAATTTACTATTATTTCTACTTCACCTGAAGAAGGCAACTAAGGACTTATAGAGACAGGGGTGAAGAGGAAGGACAGGTGAAATTATCAGATCTGAGACTGGCACACAGCAAGATGAAGAGGTAACAGCTGTGGGAGACTCTGGTTGTGGTACCCTGAGGAAGGAATCCAGTGATCCATTCTCCATGAACTCTGTCACAATCATGACTGGTCGGCTCTTGGTGACCACACCCTCTAGATGGATGACATTGGGATGCTCAAATTGCCCCATGATGCTGGCTTCGCTCAGGAATTCCCGCCGCTGTTCATCTGTGTAACCTGACTTCAGGGTCTTAATAGCTACTGTGTATTCACGCTTCCCTGGGTGTTTTAGGCGCCCAAAGCACACCTCTCCAAACTCTCCTGTCAGGGAGGGAAGAAACACACTTCAAGTAAGGAAACACAGCAAGGAATTTTAGTCAGGTGCACTACAACATTCTACTATGGAAGACTCCATGTGCTGCTTGGAAATAGGACTACTAGGTCTGTTTGGATCAAAGTAAAGTTCTTGATGAAGGCTCTGAATTCAGTCAGGTTGGAGACTACATCTTCAGGGTTCAAATAAGGAGCTCTGAATCTTCAAAGGGTATTTTAGTCTTGGTTTGGAGCCAGCATCTAAGGATAAGTAGGTTAAGATGAATTTTAGTAAAAATGAAGGTTAGCTATCCTGAGACACTTGATGTACCACGGTTGGGTCCATTTCAGGCCAGTAGTGTGTCAAGTCTCAAGGTGAACAAGAAGGCACTTCAAAACCTGCAGATTCTCACACTACCTGATCCAATGACCTCCTCAATCTTGATGAAGGACACATCAATCTCCTTGGCAAATTCTCGAATAGCTTCATTGGGATCTTCATAGGTCGAAGGATCAATGTAATACTTCACTCCAAGTCCTGCAGTGGAGGAGACAGCCCAAAACATCACCAGAATCAAATCCTGAGAGACATGGGTGTTAATGAGTCCTGAAAAGAGACAGGCCCTTGCCATCTGTTGCTAAAGAACACTTACCTCGTGCACTGATATACTGCTGCAGGCGGTCTGTGTACGGAGTCTCTCGCCTTTTACTGCAGGACATAAAGGAAAGGAAAGTCAAAACACACACAAGAGTCTCTCACAGGATGTTGGGGTAGGTCAATGCAAGACTGAGAGAATCCTTGAATTTAGAGACAGAAGATGCATGTTAAGATCCTGCCCATCTCTTGGTAACCAGTGCATGCTTGTTTTCTATATAGTTTTTACACCACCACATTTTAGATATGACAAAAGATGGGGGCTCCATCACTAGCCTGAAAAAAAATATCACAGTTTAACATTACTGTCTTGGAAGTTTTCTTGCTATTCAGGCTGTTTGCATTTTAATTTAATTTAATTACTACAAATTAGTCTTTTCAATACTAATCTAAGCCATCTCCTGTGATGCCTTTTAAGTTCATCAAAAACATTCTAAGAGTCTTAATTTGTATAAATTTTCCCCAAGATTAATTATTCTTTACTTTCCCTCCTGGTCTCTTAAAAACATTTACTTTGACTATTCTTTTCACAAATATGGTACCCAAAACAAACCACGCAGAGCCAGACAGACTGAAATCTGTTCCATGATGTGATTTTTGCATGTGCAGATCAAAACAAGTATGGTCTTTATTATTGTAATATTTATTGTATATATGCATCTAATTTCCAGTAAGCACAGGTCCTTCTCAGCACAGGCGTTTCTCAGATTTCATTCTCCTCTTAAATGTGTGTGATTCAAGCAATTTTTTCCCACATGATCTAGTTGCTATTCTTGTTTTGCTCTAAATATATTTTCCATTTTCCAGTCACTTCCTTTGTTCCCAACAGTGTTCACATCTTTTTTCCAGAAATGTACAATTCATGCTAGTTTACAATCTTTTCTAAAACATATTAATTAGCCCAGATTGCAAATCAAACCCTATAGTATCCTGTAGTATCCCTGCTGTATGCGTGGATTTGTGTCATGCTTTGCTGTTTCAGCACAAGACCTTCTAGCTGCTGATTCAATTAGCATCTGAAAACAGAGTATCATGGAACATTATGTTACTTTTCTTCACTAACAGAACTAATTCTGTCGTTCTAACAGGAAACATTATGTATTAAACGTACTTGTTTGGCTTATCTCTCTAAATTCTGCTGAGATTGCAAAACCACAGATATTTCTACCTTCAAAACCTGTTATTTCTGTTGTGGAAAGAAACTGGCGTTACTGGGGGCTGTACCTAAGTGCTCCAACTCTGCTACTGCATCTGAAAGTAAGGTCTACCTTCATGTTTTTTATATGTTATCTGACATAGTAGTGGTTTTCCATATTAAAAAAAGCCAACTAGCTAAAATAGGTGTTTCACATTGTATATTGCCTGAACAATGTGTACCAACAATTTACAGAAACAAGTTAAAAATCTAGCATTTGACTTTACATATATTCAACCTTTTAGAGAACTCATTTCATGTGGTGTTCCTCATTTCCTACAGCTTCAAACCTACTTTTCTTACCCAGGACAAATTTAAAATAGAAATTTGGAGTCTCCACTTTTTCTGAACCACTATTAATTGCACACGTTCCTTCAAGTATAAATGAATCTGTTTTTTATGATATATCCTTTTATGTAGATACATGTACAGAAACCCATTAAAGTCTCTCCCCAACACAGTTTTGGTAATATTAATTTATTATGGGTTTGGTTTATTTTTTTTAGAAAAATATATGCTTTATTGAGTTGTGCACATAATATCACATTTCCAGCTGTAACAAGAAATCATAATTTTAACAGTTTAAAGCTACAAAAGGAGGCAACAATGCAAATATAACAATATTTGATAATTCTTTTCTTTCCAGAAAGAAAAATATTAAGAGAATATACACAGAAGGAGAAAACAAATGTAGAAAAGGGAAGAGAACAAAAAAGAAATAACTAAAACTAGATGTCACTTTCTAAAGTTAAGTAGTTTATACATTTTTTTTAGATCAGTAGAAAAAGCTAAAAAGTCCCTCTTGTGCAGAGGCAGGGTAGAGCAAAGATACAGAAATATATTACTGACAATCTAGGGGATGAAGTTCAAACCTCAGTAAATTCAAGGACTGGGTAATGATTGTTTCTTTTCTTCAAATACCAGACCCCCCATTGTTTACTTTTGTACCTCTACACAGCTCTGCTAGTGACCCTTACTTTTCTCCCTTTCTTTTTAAAAATTTCTATCTTTCTTTTTTTTCCTTAACAGATTATCTCTACATTGACTTATCTGCCCTTTATTCTTCCCAAGATGGGAAGTGATATTTGCTTTCTTTAACCTATATTTTATGAGTTAATGTTCCATGGAAACATTGGGGTTGTACAGCTTTTATTCTTCCGCAAATGTGCTGCTGTCTCTTGGTCCTTGGTTAAAGGGTATTTAGCACCTTCTAAATCAGTGGATCTGAATACTTATTCCACCAGTCCTTCTTCTTTAATTTTACTTCTTGCCTAAAATGCAATTTACAGTCCCTTCTTTACAGTGATGCATTTAAATACTTTTTGAGCACCAGCTTTAAAATTATGTTCTTATTGCTGACTAGCCAAATATCAGCTAAGTATTTCAGCTGTTTACCAAAGGAGAGGCTCCTCAGATAGCAGCAATGGGGAAAGATCTTTCTTTAATTAGAAAATGGCATCTCAAGGACATCTGGATAAATGTAGATCAGGATGTTTCCCTTGGGACAGGGTTATGCAGCAGGGGGTAAGAAAGTTCCACTGTCTGCAGTGCAGGCACTGGCACACGAGCAGGTCAAGGAATTCACCTCTTGAAGATGATGGCAAGGATGGCAATGGCAGCAATTACCAAGAAGGCTAGACCACCGAGTGCTGAGCCCACGATAAGCGGCAGTCGGTCCTGCACCATCTCCGAGCGCTCCCCTAGCAAGGAAGACACATGCATACACACACACAAATGCAGAGGACAGGAACTGTTAGAGTTACCCTTCTACTCAACTAGGTCTCACCCATAATTCCATCCCTACCAGCCCTTTGCTTCCCAGGCTAGATCTGACAGTTCAACAAGTGCTTGATTTGGTTATCCCTTTTCCCCTTCAGTCACTGTGCTTCTCCAGTGCCTTCCTTCCTACTTCTGAAAAGCCAGTGCTCCCTCTGAATCCACTTTTCCTTTCCCTGGTCCACTGATACCTGACTAGCCACTTAAGTATAGGCTAGCACTACACCTGGGCTTTGATCCCATTGTCCCCTATTAATTTAGCTTGTAGATGACATTTGTGAGTACCTTTGATCCAGACCAGATAATATGTTACTCTCTGCATGAATGGATGGCGATACAGCTGGAAGGCAAGCTTCTGTGTTTATGTCCTGTGTCCCACCTGTCCTTATGACTTCCACAGGGCATTCAGCTGTAAGATGTCCTGTGACAGCTGGAGACCAAACTACAGCAGTGTATAGTGCAATGTACTGTAACACCCTCCTAAAGAGAGTTCTACTGACACACTCTGCTCCTGCTGGTCAGAGGCAACAAGGGGTAGGACTGGGGAATATGGCAGCAGCAAAGGCTAAGGGAGTGTAAACAATATGCTCTGACAGCATGAAGCGTCTCTGAGTGAATACATCTGCATATGCAAATTATGATATACAGAAATACAAGTTGAGTAGGAGTATCTGATAGCAGTCCTCCAGAGGATAAGCTAATACACTCAGGGACACACACAAGTGAAAGATAGTCATGTGCAGATCTGAGTACAAAATGGTAGCACTTACCTCCCATTAAAGTCTGGAAATACATTTTTCCACTGTATGGGCCATAGCCCACTGCTGTTCTAGCTCGTACTTGGAAGGCATAGATCTTGCCTGGGCTCAGATTTGATATGGTGGCCATGTTGGTTTCACTAGTTAAGGTGAATGAATTATCCTCATCTTCTGCCTGTGAACATCAGTGACCAAAAAGGAATGTGAGACTTCTTCCCACACTGCTGGCTCTCTTCATCAAGGAATGCTAGTTCCATGTCAGCCAATATTCTTAGAATCTGTTACAGAGCCTCCCAACCCC
The DNA here is from genome assembly GCA_034008185.1 of Gorsachius magnificus. Classification (NCBI taxonomy): domain Eukaryota; kingdom Metazoa; phylum Chordata; class Aves; order Pelecaniformes; family Ardeidae; genus Gorsachius; species Gorsachius magnificus. The sequence goes on from CM067081.1 coordinate 133,123,299, forward strand.
AACTGCTATTCCAGATCTGACTTCCTCACACACTACTCATTGCTCCTCACTGCTGCTTTTCATTCACTTAGGCCTGGGCTTCCCACAAAGCTCTGCCAAAGACCCTCAGTCCTGACCTAAACAAAAGTGAGAGACAAAACTACTTGGTCCTGTGGCTCCTTGCTAAGTATATCCATAAAAAAAGCCCTAGCCTGTCCTGAAATTTTGCTTTCTACAAGCTCCAAATTAATTTATTATCCTAGGAGAATTCAGAGCAAGAACACCTGTAATGTATACAGGAAGCTGCTAGACATATTATTTCAAATAGCAGGGCCCTTTACTTCTAGAAAAACAGCAGCCCTGCACAATCCTGCAAAACTATTTATGTGAAAGATGAAGAATATGGAATGGAAGCTTGTCTGAACAGCCCTACGTACCTCTTTCCCTCAAATCAGCTGGATTAGGAGTCATGAAAGATGTGAATGGAGAACAACTTTGTATTTGCCAGCCTGTAATACCAGCACATGCATATGTAACTGATATCTGCCACTTAGTGAATGAAAGAGTGCATTCCTCTTCCCAAAATTTCTTAGAGATGTCTGTCCAGGCATGAATAGGGACACAGGACTTCCCTCCACAAACACAGGATAGAATGTTGCAGTGAGTCCAATTTCCATATACAGATTTGAAAACTTCAGCTCCTGTTACAGCTCCACTGTTACCTGTGTCAGCTGGTCCTAAACATATTAGGTTGTTAGCCATAGCTTTTTAGCTTAGCTACAAGTGTCTTCTCTTTTTTTATCTGCATCATCCCTACATGGTTCCAAGTTGAGAAATGCAGATGGACTCATGTTAGATGAAGTGTATATTATGAACTTCTGATTTTGCTATAGCTTGTTCTTCCCTCACAATTGAAGCAGTTTTCTCCACCTTATACATCCTGATACAGGGGTACATCTCCCAGACAGAAGATTCCCCTGTTCTCTTCTGTGTAACAGCTATGCAACACTCAGCACTGCATCACTTTCTGCTCACCTTGTCAAAGTAGCGTAGCTGGTAATCCAGGATGATCCCATTGGGCTGGTCTGGCTGAGGCCATGACAGTGTGATGCTACTGGTAGTACGACTCACCTGATGCATCATAGGGACAGCAGAGGGGACTGGAATAAGAGAGAGGAAGGAGAGATTGCAAAGGGATAAGTTTAACAATTAACTGTAACTGAATATTTATTATGATGAGTTAATAAGTAAGATTACCTCTTCCTTTAATTTCCCTTAATTTGCATTATACTTTATAAAATAAACAGAAGAAATACAGGCACAATTCTACTCTACCGGGAGATACAGTCACTGACAACTTGGACAGAAAGAAAATGGAGAAATCCACATCCAACTGATCATGCACAGGAATTATGAAATTATCTATATTGTAGCTGAAACATTATTCTGATCTTCAAATTTGCAATTTTTACATGCAAGATGACAAGGTCTTCAGTGTCACTGCCTTGTTCTAGGATCACACTCGGACAGTGTGATAGTGGCCAGAATAAAAGCAGGGCACACGACCTCTCTCCTGCTTCTCCCCCAGATTATAATTCTTTGCCTGGGGAAAAAATCAAGTATGGGATATCAGAGTAATGGAGGCCTTTCACTACCAGATCACTGTTGTAAACCAGAAGACGGAGACAAATGAGAACACTGACATGTTAATGAACACACTTTGAACCGTTCCTCAGTTCAGTGGTCCCAGTTCAGTTGTAGGTCATAGAGAATAAAAGCATCTCATTTTCATAGCCTGATACAGAATCATAGAATCATTTAGGTTGGAAAAGACCACTAAGATCACCAAGTCCAGCCGTTAACCTAGCACTGCCAAGTCCACCACTAAACCATGTCCCTAAGCACCACATCTATACATCTTTTAAATACCTCCAGGGATAGTGACTTAACCACTTCCCTGCACAGCCTGTTCCAATGCTTGACAACCCTTTCAGTGAAAAATGTTTCCCTGATATCCAATCTAAATCTTCCCTGGTGCAACTTGAGGCCATTTCTTCTTGTCCTATTGCTTGTTACTTGGGAAAAGAGACTGACACCCACCTTGCTACAACCTCCTTTCAGCGGTAAGGTCTCCCCTCAGCCTCCTTCTCTTCGGGCTAAACAACCCCAGTTCCCTCAGCCACTCCTCACATGACTTGTGCTCCAGACCCCTCACCAGCTTTGTTGCCTTTCTTCGGACACACTCCAGCACCTCAATGTGTTTCTTGTAGTGAGGTGCCCAAAACTGAACCCAGTTTTTGAGGTATGGCCTCACCAGTGATGAGTACAAAGAGACAATCACTTCCCTACTCCTGCTGGCCATGCTATTTGTGATACAAGCCAGGATGCTATTGGCCTCCTTGGCCACCTGGGCACACTGCTGGCTCATATTCAGCCAGCTGTTGACCAACACCCCTAGGTCCTTTTCAACTGGGCAGCTGTCCAACCACTCTTCCCCTGTATCGTTGCATGGGGTTATTGTGACCCAAGTGCAGGACCCGGCACTTAGCCTTGTAAAACCTCAGCCCATTGATCCAGCCAGTTCATATCGCTCTGTAGAGCAGCCTTGTGTTCAGACTAGCCCCTGGATCTCAGGCCAATCCCTGTCAGGACTGTTGCCCAGATGCCAAAACTATGCCTGTATTTAAGCCTCTCCCTCTGAGGGGCATTGAACCACAGAAGTGCAGTCTTAATGGTCTTCTAACCAGCACTACTGCCTGGAACCACCACCTCAAGGTCACTGTTAAGTGTGTATGTGTGGAAGCTTCACATAGAGTTTTTCTGTCTGTTCTTACATAGTTTCTGTCTTTTGGTGAACAGGCCAGCCTAGCATACCACCCACATGGAGCTGTTAGCTCTCTTGATTCCATTATGGCATTAAGTGCTTATAGTCTGTATCAGATATTAATTACTGTGGGATAATGTCAACTTCCCTTTATGTACAAAGCAAGGATCTGGACATCAAACATAAAAGAGGGCTTCGGATGCATGAATCTAAACCAGAAAGCAAGCAAGAACTTGTGTCTACCAATTTTAGAAATCTTTTGATTGGCTATTCTAAAAGTTCAGTTCAAGACTTTGAGACTTGTGCAATTGCCATTACTTCTCACTAACATGAAACTCATTAAATCAGTAGGAAGGAAACAAAATATGACCTTGAAGATAATATGATTAATTATTTCGAACAGTGTGCACTGAACTTAAATTAGATTATAATGAGAAACAATCCCAGCTACTATTTGGAGTAATTTTGCTTTTCATTTTTTTGTCCTCTATTGTGGCACTATTCACATGTTCTGAAGACAACAGAAGTGTACTTTATACATATATATATATATATAAACATCTTTAATAGCAGGCCTTTTCCTGAAGTAGTTAGTTCTTCTAAAAAATGTCTTCAGAGCAGGAAGACCACCTGCACGTGAAGCTTTCTGGAGAATGAATTTCTTCTTAGGAAGAGATTTCCAAGCAAAAATTTCAGGATAATTGGAAGAGGATCTTTCAGCCTGCCAGCTGTCTGGCCACAAAGCTCTTATCAAGTTCTGCTTTCTCTCTGCAAGCAAAATGTCATGTTTCCAAGAAACCTCCAGGTGGGAAGCTAGGGAACCCTCATTTTCCTAATGGAAGTAACATTTTCAGCAACATTTACATTTTCAAGAAAAAGCATGCCAATAAAAAGTCGCCGCCTAACTTCACTGGTTTTATACAATAGAAATAAAATTCCTTGATGTGAGGAATGAAGCAGAGACATTTGGCAAATGATCAAAAACTGCAGAATAGCATTTTCTTCCCTCATAATTGTGAAAAAGTTAAAAAGGATTGTTTTTAATAACAAGATACAATTATTCTGAAAGACACAAGTCAACTGAGCTCCAAACAGCTCAGGCAAGTGGGAACCAGTTAAAACTGTAAATGAAACAAAAATGTAAGAGTATAAAAAGTAAAATGCTTTATTTCGTCCTTGCTCCTTCTATTTCTTCCAATTCCTTGTCTTTCAAACAAGATTGCACAACTACTTCACCTGCTAATTACAGTATTGTGACAAGGATGGAAGACAGCAGCAATAAACCAAGACCACATTTAGCTTTTAAGACACAGATGAAGAACACTGTATTCAAATGATAATGTGAGGAGAATGGGATAACTGGTCAATTAACCTTCGATCAAGACAGATTCCACTACATTTTAATGTTGTGAAAAGGCTAACTGCCCTCTGATGGGACATAAAGTACACACAGGGAGAAGTGCAAACCTAAATACACAGCTACACTGCCAGGGAAGACCCCACTTCCTTCTAGTTTTGAATGAAGATTTTGCAGCATGATCTGAGTTAAACCTCCCCTCCATTCCTATCCTCCCACCTCTTTTCATTCCTCTCCTTCCCACCCAACCCCCAGTTATTCTTCCCACCCTTCTCATTTCTTCCCAATCCACAATTTTTCCCTGGAAGGAATACTCAAAGTCAACTAGCAACAATTGACCTGTATTTTAGTTAAAACTAATGTTTTAACTTAACGTATTAACATTCTGATGTTAATATGTACTATCAATTCTCAGCTACCCATCAACAGGTTATCTTTTGCCAACAGTACAAAGACCTGAGCTGGCACTGTGCATAGTACATTTAGGCACAGCAAAATCTGCACCAGAACAATGATGACAAATGGCACTCTACTCAGATGGGCAGTATGCAGAAGCAGGTTACAACTAATGGAATTAGAAATATTGGAAAACATAAGAAAAAGATGACTGGAGTGGCTTTACCCACAGTTACACTGTGCGTATCTTTTGACCATGCACTGCAGCATTCTAGAATGTCCCCATTATCCAGGTATGTCCATCACTCAGTGTAATCGGGTGGTGTTGGTGGGGATGACCAGGAAAATGCAGTCTGTTGTATTAAAAATAGTCACTTCAGTGATATGTACCTAATAAGCAGATACTACTTAAGGCAAAACCTAAACCAGTAAAAGTGCTCAGTAATAAAAACAGTTATAAATCAAATCAAGACAGGTTGTCTTTAATCTACCTCTCTGAGAGAGAGTTCAAATTTTGATACATGTGTTTGCCTCTCTTTTAAGGGCAAAACTTATGAAACACTGGCCAGGGAGCTCTCCCACCACTTCAAGTGAAAGAGATATCTAGATACCTCCTTTAAAAAATTTCATACTTAGGTGATGTGCATACTAATACTAAGGTGATGTGAAATGTGAACGTATTTTTGGGTGGAGTAAGCACATATTTCCTGATGGAAGTATATGATAAAGTTACTCTCCCAGTGGTAATAGATTAGGAAATATAAAGTTCAAGGTTTTATGTCATAAGACATCACCCAAACTAACCTACCTCTGCTGCCACAGATAAGTATTTTCCTTTATATGCATGCTGACTATTAAAAATGTTTATAACAAAACACTGCTTTCAAAGCTTGTTTCATGCAAACAAGTGTCCAGTTCTATGTTGATTTGTCACTTTTGTTAATTTTTCTCTTTTCACATGGGGTTTATAAATGGAGATATACTAGGCCTGTGCCTAACGACAGCTGAAATCACAGGGCCTGATTCTGGGCACTTGGACTACATCATCATTGTACGTCCCTTCTGACTGAAATATTCTATTCTATTCTATTCTATTCTATTCTATTCTATTCTATTCTATTCCATTCCATTCCATTCCATTCCATTCCATTCCATTCCATTCACTCACTGAGTGCAAACAACAGGTCGTGAGATCAGACCTCTAAGAAAGACTGAAAAAACACTGCTTTTTGTATAGTAATTATAAAATAGCAAATATATGGAAAATGCTTGCACATATAAAACCTATTTAAAGCAGTCCAAACACCAGATAAATACAGCTCCCAGATTCTATTTTTTGTGGGTTGTCAGTTGCAATTCTTCTACATGGTGGGACAAATTTTTCCCTGGTAGCACACAGCGGTGGGTTTAAGATATTTTGAGTGCCTTGAAAATGCTACATTCTCTAAGTTACTAATGTTTGACAAGTTTCTGCTGTTTCCTAATAAGGCTGATGTCCTTGACTGTAGTATATGCTCAGACCAGCAACACAAGCCTGCAAGCCTAAAAATCTACCTAGATCAACAAACAAGGTAAGGAAGGAATGTGAAGGAGGTGCAGACTAGTATAACAGCACATGGCTATCCCCACTTAGGAGCACTGCCAAGTGCCATTCTCAGTAGACCACAAACATCTCTGGCACGTGACATTCAGTCCCTACTCCATGCAGATACCCACAATATGTAGCTGAATCCCATCCCCAGTCAATACAATCAGTGGAACCTAATTCAGCTCACTCTAAAGCAAAGACCCAGGGGGCAATTCAGTTGCCCATACATTTGAGAGGCCCCTGGTATCCATTTGCTCTGTCATCCAGATGCATTCCAGTAGGTGCTGGGTCTGCTACAGTTCCTGTGTCATATCTACTAGCCCCGAGTAAACGTCTCGGCTGCGCCAGGGTGTCTCAGATGGCCTTAGATGCTTACATGTGAGAAACTGAGTGGAGCTGACAGCTCTCAGCAGCCTCACGTTTGGAGGCGCTGATCCCCAAGAGAGTCTTCAACCACCCTGGTATCTGCTGGAGGAGCAACACAGCAGGGCATAAGCAATCCTGGAAGTTCCTGGAAAGCATCAGTGACTACTTCCTGACCCAAGTCACAGAGGAGGCAATGAGGGGAGGTGCCCTGCTGGGGGTGCTCATGCTCACAAACAAGGAAGGGCTCGCTCACTGGTGATGTGAAGGCTGGCAGAAGCCTTGGCTGCCGTGGCCATGGGATGGTGGAGTTTAAGATCCTGAGAGGAGTGAGCAGTGCAAAAAGCAAGCTCGCAACACTGGACTTCGGGAGAGCAGATGTGACCCCTTTGGGGATCTGCCTGGGGGAGTCCCATGGGATAAGGCCCTGAAGGGAAGTGTAGACCTCAAAGAGCCAGTTAATGTGCAAGGATTGCCTCCTTCAGGTGCAAAAGCGGTCCATACTAACAGGCAGGACTTCAGGCAAAATATGCCAAGGGGCCTGCACGTTTCAACAAGGGGCTCCTAGCTAAACTCAGACATAAAAAGGAAGCATAAAGAAGGTGGAAGCAGGGACAGGTAACCTGGGAGGAACACAGAGGCACTGTCCCAGCATGCAGAGCATGGTTCGGAAAGCCAAAGCCTACCTGGAATCCCACCTGGCAAGAGATGTCAACAGCAAGAAGGACTTCTCTAAGTACGTAAGTGGCTAAAGGAAGACTAGAGAAAATGTGGGCCCACTGCTGGGTGGCACAGGGGACCTGGTGGCACAGGACATCCTCTTCACATCAGTCTTTACTAGTGGCCTTTCGGTCCCGGAGACCGGGGGAAGTCTGGAGCAAGGAAGGCCCTCCTCCTGGTAGAGATCAGGTGCGAGAATATTTAGGCAAACTGGACGTACAAAATCCCATAGGCCCTGATAGGATGCACCCATGAGGCAAGAAGGAGGACCCAGGGAAATGCAGGCAGCTCAGCCTCACCTTGATCACTGGGAAGATCAAGAAGAATCTTTCATTAAGTCCCAGTCATAACTGGAGAAATCTGCTGAAGACAGCAAAGTTGACAAACGTCACTAAGGCCAAAATTAAACCTTTAAAATATTTTTGTTGTTCCTATGTAAGAAGAAAACAATACAGTTAAATTCTTAGGGACCTTTGGCGAGTGGTCAGGGTTGGCAATTATATAGTAAATAAACAAATAGCTTGTTACTTTGAAAATTAATGTAGTTCATTCAGAGGATAATGAACACAGAGGTCACACTCTACTTGCTTTACCTGCTGGTTTTAGCCTGACAAAACACAGTAGCACGTAGCTTTTGACAGCTCTCTTTTTATTCCTTTCATGTTTTGATCAAGAAAATGTCTTGCCTGTGTCCCTGTTCTTGCCAACTAAGTCTTACTGGAAATTTTTTCTCTCTCTTCGGAAACGCAAACATCTTCAAGCAACTCATCCATTTCCCTTCATAATCTCATAATCATACTTGATATTAAATTCTTTTCCTCTTCTCACACCATTTCACCTGAAAATTGTCTGTCTGTCAGGTCCTCTTAAATTTCCTGGCACTACCCGTAACTGTCGTTGTCCCCATTCAGCCTCTTATACAAGCCTTCAGACTGTCTAACTTTCATTTCTGCAGTTCTACAGATTTTTGGTATGCCAGGTCCCACTGCTCTGAATCCAACTGATGCAGAAGGCTACTACATATCTTTTCACAGGTACAAGTCAACCTGGTCACATAACCTTTATCCTCACATATCTCCATTAGCTCCCATAATGTCTAGATTCAGTTAAAAACAAATCTACTTGCTTTGAAAAGTCTACATAGATTTGCTCCAACATTTGAGTCTCTGCTGTCTTTATCTCTTCCTCTTCTTTCTAGGAATGTAACAACTGCCTGAATGAGTAAGTTCAGTAGCATGTCTCTGGCAGCAGACATTACTACATGCTTCAGTGGAAGATGCAGGGAAAAAAAATGGACAGCTTGCACAGAGAAAGTTTTTTCACAATCCTTTAAATGAAAACCTGACTTCTGTCCTGAGACATGAGAAAAGACATTTGTTTACCCTGAGAACTACACTTGAAGATGTTAAAATAATAACATCTTTCTATATATCCTGATACTTCTTTAGTTATTCACCCTCAGCACTTCAAACATGAGCTGAGAGCAATTTCCTTCTCTCTTGTCTGATCTCTGGACAGTTTTTGCTTCTGGTAATTAGCATATCATATTTGCATGTCATATTTTTACTACCAAAACAGCTTTTATTATTACTATCTAAGGTCTCAGATGCTTTTTGCTATAGAGGGTTAAGTCTTACCATATTAAAGGAAATTTTTCAGTGCCAGCCATTCTTACTCTGTCTTCAAACACATAGCCACTGAAGAGTAGGAACATCATGATCAGGCTACCACAGAAAAATGTGATTGTGTAACCAAAGGATACTATCATACTTTGAAGCAGGGCTAGCAGACTGTTAGGTTTAAGCAAACTCTTATATGTATAGTGTTTTGGAGACAAAAACGAAGAATGAATAGGTAGCAGGGGAAAATAAAAAGCAAAGTAGAACTGTTCCAGCACAGAATATTGCCTAAGATACCTCTAACAAAGGGGCAGAGGTTAGGGAGCAGGGTTTTTTGGATCAGCAACTGGAAGAAGTGAGAGAACTCTGACTGATGTATGAGTAAGCAGAATATTCAGAAACTGCCAGGGCTGGAGGGTCTTTCTTTGGTCACCTTCAATTCAACAGAGAGAAAATTTTTGTGAAAGCCATTTATTCTGAAAGCTTATCTTTCTCCAGTTTGCTTTTTTTATACCCTTCATGCCTTCCTGTCACTTTCTCGTCTCTTTCAGAACCTAAGATACTAACTGTCCATCTCTGCTTGTATAATAATAATAATAATAATAATAACACAACAACAACAATAAGGCATGCTAAAGTGAAAAGCTGCTGAAGGGATTGAAGTGAGGGGTTATGGATGAGACAGGTCACATGATAGAGGAAGCAGGGCCTTGTTAGTATGAGCTGTCACTATGAATCAAGGGCAGCTCATCTCAAGCTCACTCCTAATGATCTTGAGGAAGAGCAAGGAAAAAAAACCCAGGCACAAAAATAAGCCATTCAGTACACACTGCTGTTTAAGAAAATTGGCCTCCCCTGAAGCTGCTTCAATGCACAAGAGAGGCACCTTAGAGACACCCAACACACCGAGAGACACCAAGAGACACCTGGAAGAATAGGATTGTTCAGAAAAGTCAAACAAGCAAAAGAAGATGGTAGATTTGGTGATTCCAGGCAGGAGAAGGAAGAAGCTACTCAATTAAACTGCCTCAGATATCGATGAAGGCGGCTAGGATGAGAAGCACAAAGAAAGAGAATTCTTCAGGGTATAGAATACCCACCTGCCTCCAGCAGAAGCCAAAGGAGCTGCCTGGAATCACCACACAAATTACCCAGCCATATCTTTTACTGTAAACAAAACTGAACACCCACTTGCAGCCAGCCTCTTATGGGACTGAGTATCCTATATATGTTCTGCTACTCAAGGCCTGTCAGGTAATGTTTCAAAGGGAAGAAACAGATTTTGTCAAATCCCTGGTATCTGCTAACAGTAGGAAATTACTTGGGGTGCATATATAGTACTTTCCTTTCCATAGCATAGAAGCAGAAATGAAGAGATGTGATTTAACCAAGATCATGATGCCACATCTGGTTTCGCAGCATCTCTTGAGCTCTACAGAAGCATGGTTTTGCAGAGGTTTTCACAACTGCACCGTGGAATCTCATTAGGGATTTGTTTGAGTTTAACATTTACACATCTCTTAATGTTTACAGACATTTTCTGTCACTCAGTTCAAATTGTTTCCCCCTCTTTCTCCTCCTCCTCACATTACTCATTATATTCTCTTAAACAAGCTGTGTACAATTCCTCTCCATACCAGCTTATACATGCTTGTAAAGAACAACATATGCCCAGTCTCTTATTGTTAATGTATAGCAGAACTATATGCCTGTATGCATGTGGCTCTCTCCAGCTCCAGTCCTTGTGTATGATATTCACAGAAATTGCTTGATGCTGTTCTCCATTTTCCTCCTTCTGTATGCAATGTATCAGTCTGACCTACTCTTCAACTCTAATCTCTCACCTTCCTTTGACCATCCACACAAGCCATTAGTATTTTATTTTAGTTATCCCTATGGTTTACTGCCTAGTTACAAGGATCACAACACATTTGATACAACTGTACAATGCATTTTAATATTTTTACCATTTAAAAGTAAAAAAAAATAAAAATCTTTGTTTTCTATTGACAGGAGAATAGTATTCCAAGACCACTTATTAGAACAGCAAGGGTGAAAAGGCAAGAATAAGGTAGAAGAAAATACATGGCATGTGGGAGAATCCAGCAATTTCAGTAAAATAGGAATGGGGATTCTGCTTCTGGATCCTTTGTCAAAATTCCATTTAACACTTCTCTAGGAACTGTAAAAACATAGTTTCCATATCCTTTTATGACTCACAGGACTGCACAGTACTAACACACACCATCACAGCATCATGTATAATTAGGTGATGAGTAAATATCATTGTATACATTCTTTCTTGTCATACAACACCTCTTTGTATCTTTAACCATATCTTCATCTTTAGACAGTGCCTATCTGTCTATTTTCCAGCTCCTTAGTTTGATATGCAGCAAGGCAAAGGTGAACAGATTTGATGAAACACTCAGTACCACTTGTTAAAGTGCACTAGAGTATGAACTGAAATGAGGAGAATGGACGGTGATGTACAGGAACAAGAATGGGTGGAAAAACAGAGTATCTCAAAACACAGAAAGACAAAAAAGAAAAGCGAACAGGTGAAAAATGCAAGAAAAAGTGAAGATGAAATGGAGAAGAGTAGGAGATAGAGAAGGTGAACAGGAAATGAAAAAATGCTAAGAGCTGCTGTTGTAAGGTGATGCTCACAAAATCTGCATTAATCCCTGATCATGTCCCCTGTCTTGCACAATGAAACATGTTTTGTTTGATGAAGACTCAGATGCAGGGGTCTCCTTACCTGACTGGCTGGTGCTAACATTGATGGTGGCATAATGGGGTGCTTCTGAACTCAGTTCAGTCACCAAGTTGACAGCCTGGATCTCAAAGGTGTATTGCACACGGGCCAAGAGGTTGGAGACTTGCACGCGACTTTCTGTCAGGCCCACTTGGCGCGGTTCAAATTGTACGCTGTCCCCACAGCGTACACATGGCCCTGAGGACCCTGCTGGGCATACTTTGCAGACGACATTGAAGAAAACATCCTTGCGGCCACCCAGGTCCTTGGGGAGGCGCCAGGTCAGGAGTACATTGGAGCCAACAATTTCATAGCTAAGGTCACGGGGAGCAGAGGGGATGCCTAGAAGACAAAATGAAAGATCAAAATCCCATGAAAGAATGGGAGAGAGCTGGGGGAGGGGAGAAGACAAAGTAGTGGGAAAAGAACAGAAGGGTAAGTTGCCTTTTCTCATTCTTACTCTTCTCTAGTTGTTTCTCTGAAGAAGGCTAAGAAAAACATATTCATTACTACATCAGTCATACACTTACATACACAAAGGAGCAACTGTACTATCTCGTTTTAGAGAAACAAAATTAAAAAGGGTCTTTGTTTCACGGGTGTGACTTTTACTTTTCCCTAAAAGAACAGCCAGTGTTTAGGGAAATTCCAAGCCTTTGAAATTTTAAATTTTGCACCACCTTAGTAAAGATTTGTCTCTACTGAGGCCTCTAATTCTCTCCTTTGGCACCTAATATCTCTGAACTCTCTCAGACTTCAGTTAGCCTGTTCTATCTATTGCAGGAACTGAACACCACTTTCCCTATGATTATTCCTGCTGCCAGCCAGATTCCTGAATGGCATCGGGAGCAAACTCTTGACAGCTAAAAACTGCCCATTCTGTGCATCCAACACTTACCCTGCTGGCACAGAGGCAATGATGAGAAGAAGGAAAATGCAGAGGGTGAGAAGATGGCATGGGGATGAGAAAGGGACAAGACACTGGAGCTAGAAAGTGAAAAGCTTAGACAGGTAAAAATCACCAGTGTTGCACTGCTAAACCTGGGCATAGACACAAAGCGAGAGTGGAAGGGCAGGGACAGAGAAGCTGAGCTCAGTAACAGGGAAGGGCAAGGAAAACATGGTTTACAGAACATTTCTCTCCAAAGGCTTAATGAAATCCAAAAATCCTCATTCTCAACATTAGTCTATAGTCAAACAAATATTGATGAAAACTATGGGCAAAGCCTTTTCTCTGTCTAACACCGGTCAATATAAAGGATGATACCCTCTATTAGTACAGGTGGATGAGGTCTTTGTGGGGCATCTCTCCAGCCGCAATCTAGTTAATTGCTGGAGCATTTGAGTATTTCCAATAGCTTTCCCTGGAGACTCACATTTCCATTGTTGTTTAAAAAGTAAATTATGGTGAAAAATTGCACACAGAAGACTCTTTAAAAAATATTACTGACAAGATGAAGCATTTGTACATCAGGAAATGTCAGAATTAAATTTTATTTTTTGATCTTAACTGGGCCACTCAGCATTTGCATTGTGCTATAGTATTGAATCGCATGATCACGTACTAGTTTTCCCTGAGGATTCTTATCACAGTCTATTCAAAGGATAGACAATTGCTCAGGAAAAGTAATCCCTGTGAAGTAAAGATTGCTTAATGCTGCTGAAGATGGATTCTGTGCAGTACAGGAAGCAAGGCATTACAAAAAACTCCACCATCCCATTTCCTAAATTCTGAGTCTTTAACTTCAGAGCCATAAAGTGTTTGCATGATGCTTTAGGAAGTTAATTTTTTTCCCTGTCACTTCCACAAAGTTCAAGGGTGATGTTTCATATATTATTTAAACTTTATTTTTGAGCTGCTAATCACTAACCCTATTTCATTTTCTGCATCTAATTATTCTTTCTTGACCTATTAGTATTCATAATCAATGACTGTGAAAAGTCATAATTGATTAGAACCACAGATCAGCCAATGAAAAAAGGAATTATTTTCCTGTAAATAAAATCTGCAGAATTTGAATTCTGTGCAGTAAATATGGTCTTCACACTTTCAGTGATAAAGGGAAGAAAATACTGGTGTATTCCTTCAACAAACAATGTGTATGAAATTAGTTTAGCATTTCATGAGAAATTAGTATGTTATTCTCTCATCAAAAGTTGCACCTTATGCATACTTGCAATAGATTTATTTAAGGCTGCCTGAGTCATTAAGAAATTGACATTTTTTCATTTCTGAGCATCTAGTATTGCAACACCACAGTATTCTTAAAACACAGCTCCACCAATGTATCAATATTGTAAAAAGCATGTGGGAACATTTCTGCCTTCTCATCTACATTCAGTGAGTGAATACACCCTGTAGCCAACTGAAGGAGAAAAGGGAGTTTTGGGTTATTTCAGAGGTCACGAAAAGAGCAGAATTGCACCTCCCCTGAATCATTCAGGCACCTTCTCTTTCATTATCTGCCCTTCTTGCTTTCAGACACGCCATCCAAACACTTACCAGTGCAGGGAGCATCAGAACTGTCCGAAGCAGATCGATAGTAATGGTCCTGACACAAACACTCACTGGAACCTGGCAGTGGAGTGTGGCTGTGGGCAGGGCATATATGGCAGGAGTCATCTCCCACAGATACTTTAAAGAAACCAAGGGGACAGGCTAAGAGGAGGAAAATGAGAGAGGCAAAAGCAGGAAACTCATTAATTCAAACTCCAGAAGCAATGCAATCTTATTTACATTTAACATGCTGCTGCTGTAGGGACAAGTTATTACATAGAGTAGCTACTGCTGGTTTTGTTGCTTTATGGAGCATGTACTGTTAAAGCTGCAATATCAAAACAGTTTCTTTTATTCTATGCAATCGGTGCTTAAATTGATTCACTGGCAGATGAGAGAGAATCAGTCCAGAGACAGCGCTGGCCATCTCAAATAATTGTCTTCTCATTACTCACTCAAAGAGCTTTAGCATTTGAGAAGCCAAAGGGCATAGTCATGTGATCTGCCTGGAAATAGGCGTAACAGTTACAAGTATTATCCACACCTCCTTCCCCCCACCCAACATATCCACAAAAATGGTTTGGTTTGGTTTGGTTTGGTTTGGTTTTTTATGCTGCCTTCAACAGTTTCACTGCTTGAAGTAATATAAAGTACCTACCATGGCTGATTTTGCATCAAAATTAGGAGCAGGCACTCAGATCAGCAGTCCTAGTGTTTACCTGTAGGTCTGGAAAGTTCGCAATAATAGACAAAAGCCTCTTAATTTAGGCAGATTTAATCTGCAAATGCATGGGAACATGCCTATGCAAAAAGCTGAAACAAGGATGGAAATCCATCCTACAGGGAAAGCAAATGAAAAAATAACAACTTATGAACAACATGGGAGTATGACACGTTCTAGGTTTGGCAAAGATGCTATGCTGAATTATGTAACAGAAGGTGCTTGGATCTTACATTGAAGTGCTAGGATAAAGCTTTTGCAATTTTTATGTAAGTTTCATGTAAGTTTTCTAAAGCTGATTTTCTATATAAATAGATACAGCTCTTAGATTTTATAGACTAACAAACTCAGGTGAAAGTTCATTTGTGGACTGACATTGGTTAGTTAACTTCACAGTAAAGAGCATTTCCAGGGAATGGGAAACTTTCAGACAGACCCCAGATGAGCGTTTGATGTCAAAAGACACGAGGGACACAGTCAAGAGAACTGTCCTAGTGACTACCATAAGCAGAACAATCCAAAGCACTGTTGATAGCAAAAAGTTATATAAAAAAAGAAAATGCGTGAAAGACTATGGTATACAGACGTTAATATGAAATTAGGGTACCTAATGAATGTTCCAAAATAGAACACCACACCAGAAGATGCAGAATTAGCCCATTGGGTTATTTCTACTGTACTTACAGGCTTCCACCTCCAATAACATTTATTTGGAAATGTTTCTAACACACATAGGTGCTGAGTAGCCATAGACGCATCTTTCTTAACAAATAATTCAGCAAAACAGAGTAGCTTGCTTGTGTAACCTTCTTCTAACGTGTTCAATTCCCTTTGCTTTGGGTTTTCAAAGCCCATTGTAGAATTTGTGATGTATATTGTGGGACTGCAGGGATGCAAACCTTAACAAATCTTAACAGGTTACAGCTGCAGTCCAGACATAACAGCCAATAATATCTGTGGAGTCCCACCAGCTTTACGCCTGTTATATTACTTCATCTTCTCTGTCAGAAGTCTTCTTGGCTGCAGAGTAACCTCGACATGTACTGTGGTAAGAATGGTAAGTCCTGGAACAGGTCAGACCATAAAAGGGACTTCAGTAACTCTGAATGACCGCTGTTAGATAGGAGAACACCAATTCTTCCCAGCACTCGGAAAATTACAACATTCAGAGTGTGATACACTGCCATATGGAAAGAAAGAAGGAAGAAGTGATTGTAATTTTGCATATGATGGGTGATGATAAGAAAAGAGCAACCGCCTTTGCCTTCAGACCTTTATCCAGCAGAAAGTCAAATTATTCTGATATGGAAAGGTCTGTCCCTGTGTTCCCCTGGACAAAAAAATAAGATTTTGTCCACTTTATGAATTATGTCCCTTTCATTCAGTTTGAGGCTCTGCTAACAGCCACAGATGTAGAATACAATTTTCACATTTCTTGGCAAATGCACCTGTACTGAAACTATGAGTACAATGAATGGGAAGTTCTTATCCAACTCACTGCATAGTCACTCAACCATAATTTACCACTTTCAGGGATCTTCCCTCATTTATTTCAAATTTGAGAATACTGAACTGAATGTGAACATCTAAAGGCTTACAAGTTGTTTTATCTCATCCATTTTTTCTTGTATCAAACCCTTTCTCAGGCCTTTGTCAAGGCTTAGAACTAATGGCATATTCATTCCACTTGTCAAGGTAGACCCTGGAGAACTGTTCTTTTTCTTCATTCAATACTAGGGCCTGACATGAAGTGGGACAATGATCTTGCTGCTATTCGCAATAGTGAAAATGAACAGATAATGATAATGCTTGCAGTCTAGTGATGCTAAAAGGAAATCTGTAGAGAATACAGACTTTTCCCCTACAGTGCAAAAATATATTTACCCTACAAGGGTAGTGCTAAGAGAATTCAGGTAGATTAATTTCTAGTCCAATTGCAAATCATATGGAAAGGTAGACAAAGCTGTGAATGAAGAAGAATTTGTCTGGTATTTAGTAAATAAAATTTATTTTGAAATAGACATGGTTGTATTAAAAATAAACAAACATTTATTTTTACATGGCACTTTGAAGTCTACAGGAAACTTGCTGTTGAGCCTGTGGTGCAGGGCTGAGGTCTGCAGGGATGGCACACTGTTGATGAGTTAGACAAAGGTATTAAGCAGAAGTGCAATGTTGTAGGTTTTACGTAATGGAATGAATATGCCTGTAGCACTACCACCTCAGTAAAGAAAGCCAGTTTATTTAAGGCAGAGCAAGTCTATTGCTTAAAAGGCCATGCAAGATTTCATTCATGCTGTGGGCAGTCACTCCACGTGACCAGAAGCATTCAACAGCTGCTTATAAAAATCAACAACCAACCAACCAATGCAGCAAGAATACAAATCTTTGTATAGAGACAGTGTCTGCTAATGGATAACAAAGTTATCTACTCATACCACAGATATAGTACAGTACTACAGAGACAACACTTTGGAAAAGGTACTCCTAACAAATAGAGATCAAATACTTACAGCTATTCTTTCATATTTGCCTCACAAAATCTAATTTCTTCCTCCATGAACCATGCCTGCTATTATACACCTGCACCATATGCAAAAGCAGGTTACCGCTGTCTCCCCTAGCACTGCCAAGTGTGCTATGCTTTTCATGCTGTCACACTTAGGTGCCATCTATTTTATATATCTATTTTATATATTGCTATCTATTCTCTCTCCTACTTGTTGAGGCAGCATCTATTCTTGAATGTAATCCCAGAACTGTAAGACTCAGTGAATGAAGATTGTTTATTTATGCTGAAGTGTCACCATGAAAACAGGTGACTTACCAGTAAATAACAGGTTTAAATAAGAATGCTTCCACCAACTAAAGCAGCAGGCTTCTAAGAAAAACTTCCAGTACAAGCAGCAGACAAAAAAAAAAAAAAGACTAACCACATTTAAGAAGGCCTGTTTCTGAAGTGATTTTGAGATACAGTGTCCACTGAGAGCAAAGTAGCAGACTTAACATAAAACATATCTGCCCCCCTCCCAATGTCTCCAAGTCCAGTACTCCCTGGTCCTGTATTTATTTGCAGAGTGTGAAGCAGCCACATAGGCTCATTTATAAGGACTCCACTACAGCTGAGTAAACTGGACAAATAAAATTCCACTGAAGCTGTTTCACCAACAAAACAAATTTCGGTAATATTTCTCTGTCCTCACATGCTCACTCCCTTCTGGGAGATGTGGAATTTCTGCCATTTTGGCTATCATGTTCCTCATCAGTGATCTAAAGAAACAGATGAAGAAGGGGTATATTAAGATGTGTAATTTTTACAAGATGACTCAAGTACAAAAAAAAAAAACCACCCACGGTGATAGCTAATTGGTTTTCTATGCAAAAAACCCAAACCTAAAATGTTGCTACCACGTCACAGAGAAAAGGGAGCTATGAAGGCTCCCTGTAAGAAAAATATCAAGAGACCTGACTAGTATAACAGCACATGGCTATCCCCACTTAGGAGCACTGCCAAGTGCCATTCTCAGTAGACCACAAACATCTCTGGCACGTGACATTCAGTCCCTACTCCATGCAGATACCCACAATATGTAGCTGAATCCCATCCCCAGTCAATACAATCAGTGGAACCTAATTCAGCTCACTCTAAAGCAAAGACCCAGGGGGCAATTCAGTTGCCCATACATTTGAGAGGCCCCTGGTATCCATTTGCTCTGTCATCCAGATGCATTCCAGTAGGTGCTGGGTCTGCTACAGTTCCTGTGTCATATCTACTAGCCCCGAGTAAACGTCTCGGCTGCGCCAGGGTGTCTCAGATGGCCTTAGATGCTTACATGTGAGAAACTGAGTGGAGCTGACAGCTCTCAGCAGCCTCACGTTTGGAGGCGCTGATCCCCAAGAGAGTCTTCAACCACCCTGGTATCTGCTGGAGGAGCAACACAGCAGGGCATAAGCAATCCTGGAAGTTCCTGGAAAGCATCAGTGACTACTTCCTGACCCAAGTCACAGAGGAGGCAATGAGGGGAGGTGCCCTGCTGGGGGTGCTCATGCTCACAAACAAGGAAGGGCTCGCTCACTGGTGATGTGAAGGCTGGCAGAAGCCTTGGCTGCCGTGGCCATGGGATGGTGGAGTTTAAGATCCTGAGAGGAGTGAGCAGTGCAAAAAGCAAGCTCGCAACACTGGACTTCGGGAGAGCAGATGTGACCCCTTTGGGGATCTGCCTGGGGGAGTCCCATGGGATAAGGCCCTGAAGGGAAGTGTAGACCTCAAAGAGCTAGTTAATGTGCAAGGATTGCCTCCTTCAGGTGCAAAAGCGGTCCATACTGGAAAAAAGGGGCCTGCACGTTTCAACAAGGGGCTCCTAGCTAAACTCAGACATAAAAAGGAAGCATAAAGAAGGTGGAAGCAGGGACAGGTAACCTGGGAGGAACACAGAGGCACTGTCCCAGCATGCAGAGCATGGTTCGGAAAGCCAAAGCCTACCTGGAATCCCACCTGGCAAGAGATGTCAACAGCAAGAAGGACTTCTCTAAGTACGTAAGTGGCTAAAGGAAGACTAGAGAAAATGTGGGCCCACTGCTGGGTGGCACAGGGGACCTGGTGGCACAGGACATCCTCTTCACATCAGTCTTTACTAGTGGCCTTTCGGTCCCGGAGACCGGGGGAAGTCTGGAGCAAGGAAGGCCCTCCTCCTGGTAGAGATCAGGTGCGAGAATATTTAGGCAAACTGGACGTACAAAATCCCATAGGCCCTGATAGGATGCACCCATGAGGCAGCTGGCTGATGTCATTCTAAGGCCCCTCTTGACAAGGGGAAGTGCAAAGTCCTGCACCTGGGGAGGAATAATCCCATGAACCAGTACATGCTCTGCGCTGATCATCTGGAAAGCAGCTTTTCAGAAAGTGTCCTGGAGGTTCGGGTGGACACCAAGTTGAATAGGAGCCAGCAATGTGTCCTTGCCTCAAAGAAGGCTAATGGAATCCTGAGCTGCATTAGGAGAAGCATTGCCAGCAGGCTGTGGGACATGATCTTTCCCCTCTACTCAGCTCTGCTGAGGCCACACCTGGAGTCCTATGTCCAGTTCTGGGATTCCCAGACATGGACATGCTGGAGAGAATCCAGCAAAGGGCCACAAATATGATTAAGGGACTGGAGCATCTGTCATAGGAGGAGAGTCTGAGAGAGCTGGGACTGTTCAGCCTGGAGAAGAGAAGGCTCAGAGGGATCTTATCAATGTGCACAAATACTTGAAGGGCGGATGCAAAGAGGGTAGAGACAGGCTCTTTTCAGTGGTGCCCAGTGCGAGGCCCAGGGGCAATGGGCACAAACTAAAACACAGGAGGTTCCTTCTGAACACAAGGAAACACTTTTTACCATGAAGGTGGCTGAGCACTGGAGCAGCTTACCCGGAGGGGTTGTAGAGTCTCCCTCCTTGGAGAAATTCAAAAGCAACCTGGACATAGTCCTGTGCAACCTGCTCAGGTGATCCTGCATGAGCAGGAGGGGCATTGGGAAGATGTCCTCCAGAGATCTCTTCCAAGTTCAGCCATTCTGTGATTTCCCTTAGACATACACAAATTAATATGGATAGATCACTGTGGTCTTGGCTGCCCCACTGCCATATCTTTCACCACATACACGACTGTGGGTATACAGGAAACAATGAATGGGAAGTTCTTGACTGTCGTGGTTTAACCCGACTGGCAACTAAGCACCACGCAGCCGCTCGCTCACTCCCCCCCCTCCCTCAGTGGGATGGGGGAGAGAATCGGGAAGGGGAAAAAAGGTTAGAGCCGAGGGCTGAGATAAAGACAGTTTAATAAGAGAAAATAATAATAATAGTAATAATGAGAATGATAACAAAATATACAGAATATACAAAACGAATGATGCACAATGCAATTGCTCACCACCCGCTGACCGATGCCCAGCCCGTCCCGAGCAGCAATCAGTACCCGAGCAGCGACCGACCCACCAACCCCCCCGAGCATGACGTTATATGGTATGGAATAGCTCTTTGGACAGTTTGGGTCCTAGCTGTGCTGTACTCCCAGCTTGTTATGCACCTGGCCGAGCAGGAGAAGCTCAAAAAGTCCTTGAGCAGTCTGAGCACTGCTTGGCAACAACTAAAAACATCAGCGTGTTATCAACATTCTTCTAGTACTAAATCCAAAGCACAGCACTATGCTAGCTTCTGTGAAGAAAATTAACTCTATTCCAGCCGAAACCAGGACATTGACACTAGGCTACATCTTATTTCAGATGTTTAGAAGTTAGATGAGAATAGGATTGGCAGGTTCCCTTTGAGGGAGGAACCTGAGAAAAGAGTTTAAAGACGACAGAGAAAAGTGTAAAGAAAAGCAATAAGGAAGACACTCACTTACCCAGTTCAACTCAGATGACAGAAAAGGCATCTGAAGAACTATGAAGTGGAATCCATAGCAACTTAGGAAGAAAGATCTCTCTGCAACGATTATTCTTGTGGTGTTTACTGAAAAAAAATTAATGACTACATAAACCTGTAATCTCACACTGGTATTTCCAGGAGGGATGGCAGATACAGAGAAAGGATCTTGCTTTGAAACTCATTCTGCCCCTGGGTATTTCTACTTCCAGAAGAAAAACAGCAAAATGAAATCATACAGCATACCGCAAGCAAAGCTGATTTGTAGTGATTAAAAATGATTCACATCCCCCCCACTTTCCTAATGAGAAGGTAGTTGCAAAAAAAAAAAAAAAAAAAGAAAGAAAAAAAGAAAAAGACTATGACCTGAAATTCATAGCTACTTATATTTTACATTGGCAATTTTGGCCATTAAGCCTAGAATGACTACAGTAGACACTAACTGGCCACCATGTAGCTAAAGAATGGCCTCCATGGGCAGGGACTGCAGCTATCACACACCTTCTGCTTCCACCTAAACCCTAACCCCTGCCTCTGCATCCAGTCAGGGAGCTACTTATGTTCACAAGCACCTTTATCCCTTTCTAAAATTGCCTAATATATGCTAGCTCACTGCGCTCAGGACTTTAGCCTCCAGATGGCAACAATACTTGTTCCCATGACATGGAGCTTTTCCTGGCATTGCCTCAGCCCAGTCACTCTGTAAATAGTATATCAAAGGTCAGGTCGGGAGGAAAGAGGAAAAAAAATCCCCTGGCAATCTAAATAGGCAAAAGCCACTTCCTTTTATTCCAGCAGTTACAGTGAGCCTAGGGCTGTCTTTCCACACACAGACAGAATCCATCTCTCATTTGTTTCTGAAGGATCCCTTTTTTCACACCATGAGATTTTTCAGTTTTCATGTATCTTACGTTCCCTTCTTAATGTAAATCATGGCATCGTGCTCACTTGCTGTGGTCCTACAATCTCTGCAGACTACTGTGCTCACTGGAGACAGTCATAACAAATACCGAAGCTGAAGCAAGCCCACCATCACTAGGATTAGCATGTTTTGCTTTAGTGAACATTATCATTTCAGGACCATCCCAGAGAAAGCCTGAACAAGAGCAGCTTCTCCTGGAGCACCTCCCCTATGTGCCTGCAGAACAACTTCACGCGAAACACCAACACCAGTTAAGCCACAGGCCTTGTCACTGGGCATAGGGTGACTTGATCATCCCCCAGGCACCAGTACTTCCCAGGAAAAAACAGATTTAGCTCTCATTGGTTCACAATATCCAATGCAAGGACAGAGGGTTGCAGAGCTAGCACCTCGGGGGGCAGAGCAAGCTGCCACTTGCCATCAAGTCAAGGTTACTATAAAAGGAGAAGGCAGAGTTCAGAGTGCGCAAGTGCTTTTCTCTCAGCTTGTCTCGGTCTTTTTTCATATCTTGGCACAGTGTCAGAATGCCACAACAGTTCAGCTGGGCACAGCTCACCTCAGAGACAGTGACCCAATTTTCCTCAGCTCCACCCTACAATACTCGCCCCCGTGTTGTCTGTATTTGCCTGACTGCTCACTGGAGACAAGTTCCACCCGGGAGGTCAGAGGAGCAGTTTCTGACAGACCTCTAACAATAAAAAATATCAAAATCAGCACAGAAAAGTGCTGGAATCGTGGGGGGTGGGCTGGTGGTGAAGAAAATGAAAATGGGGAGAGGACACAGCAAGAACCAAAGACATTAAGAGAGAGAAAGAGGCACTGAAAAGCTCATTTAGACAATAAGGGCAGAGAGAAAATATTCTGAGAGCAAAAAAAAATACAGAAAGGGGAGAGGGACCAAGAAGGGCAGTCAGAAATTTCAACAGAGCTTTATGTACCCCACAAGTGTTTTTAGGGAATGTAATACTGGTGACACACTGACTTTTTGTACCCAGATATGATCTGGAACTGAGCTGGGACATAGGAAGACATTTAGAAGAGCATAAAATTGCTCTCTTCTTGACTGAGACAAGTGATCTTTGAGGGCTACTAAAATGATCCGAGGGCTTGAGCACCTCTCTTATGAGGACAGGCTGAGAGAGTTGGGGTTGTTCAGCCTGGAGAAAAGAAGGCTGCAGGGAGACCTGATTACGGCCTTTCAGTACCTAAAGGGGGCCTATAGGAAAGATGGGGACAATCTTTTTAGTAGGGCCAGCTGTGAGAGGACAAGGGGTAATGGTTTTAAACTAAACCAGGGTAGATCTAGACTGGATATAAGGAAGAAATTCTTTACAATGAGGGTGGTGAAACACTGGAACGGGTTGCCCAGAGAGGTAGTGGAGGCCCCATCCCTGGGAACATTCAAGGCCAGGTTGGATGGGGCTCTGAGCAACCTGATCTAGTTAGTGGTGTCCCTGCTCACTGCAGGGGGGTTGGACTAGATGACCTCTAGGGGTCCCTTCCAACCCAAAACATTCTATGATTCTATCTGTTTCTTACATGGGTGTTGGGCTTCCAGGTATACTGGGGCAGCAAGAATGAATACTAGATGTGAGTATTGAAAACGGACAAAGCGTCAAAGCTGACACTGGAGTCAAACTGGGAGGGATGAATGGACATAGTTGAATTTGAGGCCTCAGAAAAACTGGATGTGAAGAGCTACAGAAGGCCTCGAATGAGAAAGACTCTAGGCAAAGCAGAATCAGCATGAGTTTAAAAGAGAAGATAACTGGTATAGGCCATGCCACTTGCTTTAACTAGATAATGGGAGGCACTGCTAGAATAAGCCCTGAACTGAATCATCTGAAAAGAGGGATGGAGTTTGGCAGTTGCAGAGGGCAGGATGATGGAAAGGATTTAATAACTGATAATATTGTAAAATACAACTTAGACATTACTCTCTTATAATGCCAGAAAGATGGCATAATCAGCATGCAGAAGACATCCTACAAAAGAAAAATCTAAGTAACTTTTAGATAAAACACTCCCTTTTTTCCCCCCAGAAATAAATCTATTACTAGCTTATGGGGATAGGAAGTGATTTCCCACTGGGGCAGGCTATTCCACAGTGACTGTTACTGTGTATCTTGCATCTTGTTTTGAATAAAGTGGGATTAGCCAGAGTTAGCAGCAAGGCATGATGAAGCGATAGGGCCCTAGATTAATCTAGAGCTTTATAGTTTCCACAGCTGTTGAGGTGGGGAAGAGAGAGCGGAAAATGAAAGAAATGTAAGGAGAGAAAAGTGTGGCTTTTGGGTTTTGTAAATAGAAAAGGAGAGCATCAAATCAACTGAGATAAAATAAATGAAGTGACTGTTTCTGCTGTACTGTTGATAGGAGATCAGTTGAGTAAGGGATTTTTATGTAAAAGAGGTGGAGCTGAAGCAATTATTAGCTACTTATATATTGGGAACACTTCCAGGGCTGTGTGAAGAAAAAAAGGCAAAACAAGAGAGGAAATATTTGGGCAACTACTGGATATAGGGAAAGCAGCAAACTACTTGAAAAGCACCAAAATATATGTACGTGTAACAGAGTAAGGCTGGAGAAGCTGATGAAAGGAGCAATATGTAAAAAAAAAAAAAAGGTAATCTAGCACAAGGCACCGA
This sequence comes from Gorsachius magnificus, assembly GCA_034008185.1. Classification (NCBI taxonomy): domain Eukaryota; kingdom Metazoa; phylum Chordata; class Aves; order Pelecaniformes; family Ardeidae; genus Gorsachius; species Gorsachius magnificus. The sequence goes on from CM067081.1 coordinate 133,148,096, forward strand.
AAATTATTATCAACTGTGAGTTTACCTCGAAGTTAAAGTTCTTACCCAGGAGAGGCTAAGACACTGGGTTTTTTAATTTTAAAGAAGAGAAGGCTGGGGTGGGGAGGAACTTACAGCTGGCATCGGCCACTTAATGGGAGGATATAAAGAAGGTGTAGGCATAGAGTGGTAGAACACAAGACGAGACACAAGTTGTAATAATCTCTTATTGCATCTTAGTACAATCTCCTTCTATATAGGAAAAAGAAATTTCACCATGGGTGTCATCAAACATTGGAACAATTGCCCAGGGACATTGCGGATTCTTCATTTTTAGGAATAATGAAAACTAGACTAGAACAGGCCTTGAGTGACCTAACCCAATTTGGTCCTGCTTTGAGCATGGGGTTGAAGCCAGATGACTTCTACAGGTCCCTGCAATGTAAATTATTCTATGGTTTTAAAGGAAGCATCTTTTAAGCACTTAAAGTTAGAGAAGAGTGTACTGTGGAATTTTTTTTTTTGCTAATAGTATACACATATCTTTAGCAGACTACTGAAGCTTATGCTTTAACATAAATGTTAACATTTCCTTAGCCTTACACACTGAAAAAAATTTATCCAGGCTGGTTAGGAAGGGCAACTTTTAATAACACAAAAATAATCATGTAATATTCTTCCCAAATGAGCCCTCAAACAGCTGTGTGCACAGTTACTAGCTCCTGCAGTTATCAGTAATACAGATGTGATTCATTCTGCAATGAGAAGGGACTACATATGGCCACAGCACCTGGGCAGTTTTATGGAATCCTATTCTCAATCTGACTTCTTCGTACACCCTTGCATTCTACAGAAGAAGAGTCAATTACAGCTACTACAGAAGACAGGCAGACCTTTTTTTTCCACAGTACTCTCAGAAACATCCAGGGAAAGAAGAGAGAAGCAGCTGTGTGGTGGGTTAACCTTGGCAAAAAGCCAAATACCCACCCAGCTGCTCTCTCACTCCCCCTCCTCAGCAAGACGTAGAGAGAAAATAGGATGAGAAAGCTCATGGGTAGAGATAAAGACAGGCAGATTGTTTACCAATTACTATCACAGGCAAAATAGACTTGGCTTGGGGAAAATTAATTTAATCTACTGCTGATTAAAACAGATTTGGGTAATGAGAAAACAAAACCAAACATTAAAACAACACCTTTCTTTTTCCCTCTCCCAAAGCTCAAATTAACTCTTTTTCACTCCGAACTCTTCTACTCCACCCAAGCATCACAGAGCAGGATATGGGGCATGGTGTCTCTCTGTCACTCCTTCCCTCTCACACTTTTCCCCTGCCCCAGTGTGGGCTCTACACGAGCCACAGTTCCTTCAAGAAATATTCATCTGCTCTGGCATGGGATCCTCCACAGGCTGCAGTGCAGATATCTGCTTTGGCGTGGGCTCTTCCACAAGCTGCAGAGAATATCTGCTCCAGCATCTGGAGTACCTCCCCTCCTCCTTCTCTGACCTTGGTGTTCCCTCTGCCGTTTCTCAGTCTTCTTGTTTCCTCTTCCTCTCTCTGGCCCCTTTATAAATATGCTTGTACAAGGTGCCACACATGTGGCTAATGGTCTGTCCTGTGGTGAGTCTGTTGCAGAGCTGTCTGGAAGAAGCTATGTCTGGCATGGGACAGCCCCTGCCCTCTTGCCACAGAGGCCACCCCATCAGCCCCCACCACTACTAGAACCTTGCCATTTAAACCCAAGGCACTATGATAGCCAACAAGAGGATCAGCAGTCCAACAATGGAACTTCAACAAGGATGTAAAGACCTGCCCCCAATCTCATGATTGAAATAGCTCCTTCCACTCTATCCCTTCCTAAATATAGTTCCATCTACATTTTTCTCTTATAGTCCCACAATCTTCTCTCCTTGAGATGTTAAATCTGGATAAAGGGAGAAAAGTCAGTCCTCTGAGCTGCAGAAACAGCAGGCAGGTAGCTGGGGGATACTTGCAGATGTAGTATGCATCTTATACAGTAATGGCACATTTTCAGTGATGTGGGACAAACATCATATTGGATACTGCTATGGGACTGATTAGAAAAACAGACATGGCGCTTAACTGGCAGAACTGATTTGGAATTGATTTGTATTTGGACTTGAAAGAAAAAAGAAGATAAACTCCATATTATTAAATTAATAGTTATTTTTCAGTAATTTTTCAAGCTAAGAGCTCACCTTACTTCTTTATTTGGAAGTCAGCTTAGCACCTTAACTACTTTAACTACTTTATCAAGCAGTTATTTCTCTTCTCTTTTTTCTTCTCCACATTGTCATTTTTGAAATATTTTTAAAAATGTCTCAGTCATGGATTCTAAGTATTATTTTCAAAAGCATCTGGCAACTTAAATCCCATGTGACTTTTAGCTAAAAGGCAATGATAGGCAGTGGGCATTGAATACCAAGAAACACATTATATTGTAAAATGATTTGTGGGGTGTGAAAGCCAGGAACAACTGTTTTCAGTAATGAATCTGTCGATTTGAAAGAAGATGTGGGACAACAGCCAATCAGTCTAGAATTTTGGGAACCAACAGCCTAGGATGGCCTAATCACCCAGAACTTTCAATTTCTGGCCTTCTATGTGGAAAAACACTTAGAGTTGCAGGAAACCTAGCAAGGCAAGGCACCCTGTGTGTATATATCTACAGAAAGAAAAGGAGCTAAGGTCCCAACCTTCCTTGTTCCTCTGTCAACTACCGTTCTCCTTTCTGACTGTTCAGCATGAGAAAAAGTCTACTTGGATAAAGTCAAAAGTGAATCTCACACCCACCACATCCTGCATCACCTAGAGGGCTTACTAAAGGATGTTGTTTTACTCTTCTATTTAGCTGGAGAAATTGGCCATATAGTAAGAAATGGCAGACAGTCTTATGAAACTAATGAAGGAAAGTATCTTAACTCATGGTAGGTGGCAGAGGAAAAAAGGGCTTTCTATCTATCTGCTCAGAATTGTCATATTCTTTGTTCTAAATAAAGAGTTAACAGCTGGTCCAGGAAGGACTTCAAAAGCTTCCATATGGTGAGGGGGAAGGCAATGCCCACACACTCTTCTACTAAAGCTTAAGAAGGAAACTTGCTTCTCCTTCCTATCCTTAGTTCATTCTTCAGTCTTATTAAGAAGAGCTCTCTGGAGGATCATCAGTAGAAATCTGCCCTTGGGCTATTGCTTTTGTGCTGTATTTCATATAGAACACTGTAGCAGCTGCGTGTCACAGTGTACTTAAGTTCTTAGGAAGAAGGGAGAGCATACAGAGGAGAAGTCCTGGAAAGGACTCCATGCAAAGAAACAATAAGCAAGCGACAAACTATGCTAGATGAACGTGGCTCCATTCAGACAGGACAGCAACATATTTTTAGCAGGAGATCAGGAATGGTGACGAAGCCAGAGGAGTTTATGAGAAACATGAGGAGAAAAAATACCTTCTAACATTAAGGTCCATTTTTTAGTTGTCTTTGGCTGTTTTAAGCTGCTCATGGAATCTCAGGAAGTAAATGATGGGAACAGTGTTTTGTAGTTTGATAAACTGTCATTATTTCAGTTATTCCTTAAAATATTTACCACTTGCATCTATCTCCAGCTTCTGTGACAATGGGGCTGGCAAGGGAGTATCAGCTTTCATTGAATGCCACAAAAAAGGGGAAATCAATTTTTAAAAAAATCCCTATTTTTATTTGCCAAACCTAATTTCCACTTTTTTTTTGAGTGCTTACGGACTACTATCTGATACCAAATTATTGACTGGCAGTTTACCTGGATTGTGAACTAGTCATGCTGTGCTGATGCAGACAACGAAGCTAGTGCCATATGGAGCTGCTCTATGTCTATCTGAGCTCAGGAGCAGCACTAATGCAGTTACATTTCTTTCAGGACGAGCAGGATGAAAAGGCGCATACATTTTAATCATTCTCAAAGCTTAAACAAATTAAAAGCACTTATCAATATTAATTGCCTTATAGTCTCCAGCACGATGAACTGTACTTTAATAAAGTTATTTTGCATGACCACAATCACTCTGTGAAACAGGAATTTAAGGTAACATATTGACAACCATTAACTATCCATTCCGTTTGCACTTGGTGTTAACCAGAATATTTGTACTCTCAATGTCCCAGTCAAACTCTTATTTAATAAAATACAATCCAACTTTAAAATTATGTCTGCAGCCAAAACTGTCTTCCACCTTATATTTAATTTTTTAGAGTACCAAGTGTGGTGCAGCAACATTTTACACTGCGTGAGAGATCTTCATTAGATGCATATTAAAACCAGGGAAGCACAGGAAAGAACACTATACACAGAATTATACAACCAACATAAGCAGTTTGCTCTAATGGACTGTCTTAAGCTGGAGATAGGAAGACTGTCATGACATTAGACTGGTTGTTCAGGCTTGACCAAATGTTGGTCCAATACCATTACTGGGTGATATGTAAATTATTTTACTTCCTCCTACAAACATTTCACAGAAAATACCATGGGCCCCAGGGCAGAGAGCACATTAGAGGTAATGGTAATATGATGCTAACTGTTTTTCCTTAGCAAGCCATGCGGCATGTTCCCCGTCCCATGACCAGGCTACTGCCATTTCCCCTTTCTTTTTTTTTATGACTAGTTCCAACAGCACTAGCAAAATGGCCCAAACTAGTTTGGATGATAGAGTGTATTAGCTCTGGGCTCAGCTTTGCTACATGGAGCATCTCCCTTTTAATGCTGTTGCCCCTTGGTAAAGAAGTGGAACTATGTTAGAGCTGGCAGGTTACAACTCCTGCTAATTCTGCCTAACAGACTGTCTCTGGCGGCAGCTTGAACTAAGGCCTGAGTAGAGTTTCCAGCCATGTTAGCACCACACAGTGGTCACCCCAACTCCAGTCTGAGGCACTGAAAGTGTCAGAAGAGGCTGCTAGTAAGCCTTCTCTGTGAGAAATGATTTAATCTCCTAGCTCTGTGAGCTTTTGACAAATGCCAAATACTACTAATACAGAGAACCAGCAAAGAAGTGGCTGCCTAAGGGGTGGGGAAAAAGGGTCTCTCACCTTGGCAGGCTCGTTCATCATCAACAGGCTGGTAACCAGCCTTGCAGGTGCATCGTCCGATGGCCACCATCCACTCCCCTTCTCCATTGCAGTGCAACCGAACACCTGAAGACCCAGTCATGCTTGTCTCTTCAGCGTTTGGTACACACGTCCCTGGTGACTCCACCAGTGAGGTCCTCTCCCCTCCAGCAAAAGTTTCAGGGAAGGAGGCAAATCCTTTCACCACAGCTGGGCACTTGTAGAAAAAGACTTGGACTGCCACCAGGGACATGCAGGCTCCTGAGTCCTGGAAGGCCAGGTAGAAGCCATGCTTGGTGAGTGGCCCAAAGCTACGTACTTTAACATTCATCTTTACCACCTTCCCAGTGCTGTCCACCTGGGAAAAGCTTTCATCAGCTGCAATAGTATCCACTTTGGTCCAGGGGCCCTCATGCCACTCTGGCAGTTCCTGAGAGGCTATGTCAGCCTCTGACTGGTGGTAGTAGAGTGTGAAAGTCTCCTTGCAAGAAGAGGCCACAGTGCGCATACTTGCACAGTCTCTCACTGAGAAACGGAGGCGGACATGGACTCGGTGGGCTCCACGTCGCTCTATGAAGTGAGTACGCAACCAATTATTCTGACCTGGTTCAGCCACGTTACAGACTTCAAAGGTTCGGATCAGGCGCTTCTTGTCATCCAGGACACTTACCTCATCCCACTATCATGGATACATGGGAGAGAAAAGAAAGAAGAAATAGTAAAAAAAAATATGCATTCAATGTTCAAATGCACCAAAAGATACAGTGGCCACCTTCTTCCCCTCCCTTCTCTTTGCTGTGTCTATGACAAGACTTGAACCTCCTGATGGCAAGTGCAGCACAGCACTCTAGACAGGCCAAACTATGACCCTGTAAAGAAGAGCTGCTAAAGCCTGCAAGTAAGAACTGTTGTGACAGAAAACATAATTCATGTGAAGCTGTTACATGGCTGAGAATCTTAAAATCAGAGAGTAACACTTTCTTCCCTCCTATTTCCCCATGTCTCATCTCCAGAGACAAGACTCGCAACACAGACAAATGAGACAGAGAAACAAGACACTTCTTTGGAGAAAACATTAAAGCAGAAGTCCCTTCTACCCAACTTTATCACAGTTGGAACTGTGCTCTGCCATCTCTGATGCACAAAAGCCAACTCAGCATGGCCACTATGGGGGCAGGTCCATGATCTGTTTTGTGCCAGGAGGAAGGCACAAGGGAGGGGTAGGGAGGGGTAGAAGCAAGTTACTGCATGGAGAGGCAGGAGAAACTCTTCCTTACCCCCTCAACTAGCTTTACAGAATAGGTATGAGGCCCTGGGTACGACTGTACAGCCCTTACAGTTAGAGATGATGTGGTTGACAGCCTCTGGGTGACAATTAGGGGGATGGAAAACAAAGGAGATGTTATAGTGGGTGTCTACCAGCCAGGATGTTAGCACTGATGAGATATTCCAACTTCCCAGACATCAGCTGGGAATACCATACTGCTGTGATGAGCAAGTCTGGGAAATTCCTGAAGTTTAGGGAAGAAAAATTGTCACAAGTACTCAGTGAGCCAACTAGGAAAGATGCCCTCCTAGACTTGCTATTTGTGAATAGAGAAGGACTTGTGGGAGATGTAATGGTAGGTGGCTGTCTTGCCCACAGTGATCATGAAATGGTTGAGTTCAAAGTTTTTGGTGTAATGAGAAAAAAAGACATCAGAGTTTCTACCCTGGATTTCAAGAGAGGAAACATTGAGCTATTCAGGGAGCTACTTAGCAGTGTCCCCTGAGAATCTGCTTCTGAGAGCTTAGGAGTCCACGAGTGCTGGTCAGTTTTTAAGAACCACCTTTTACAAGCACAGAGGCAGGCAAATCCAGTGTGTTGGAAGTCAACCAAGTGGGGCAGAAGACCATCATGGTTGAACAGGGAACTGCTTGTGGAGCTCAAGAGGAAAAAGAAATTGTATGATCTCTGGAAGCAAGGCTGGGTTCGCAGGAAGATTACAGAGCTGTGGTTCATATATGCAGGGAAAAGACATGAAAGGCCAGAGCTCAGTTAGAGTTGAAAATGGCCACTGTTGCATCACACAACAAGAAAGGCTTTTTTTAAAAAATGCGTTCATAGCAAGAGGAGGTCTAAAGGAAACATTGGACAAACTTGTTCAAGATGGTCACCTGACTAATAGGGATGAAGAAAAAGCAGAGGCATTCAATGCTTTTTTGCATCAGTCTTCAATAATACTGATAGACCTTGAGCTGCCCAGTCCCCTGAGTCAGAGGACCATGAGTGTAGGAACAGTGACTTTCCATTTGTGGACATTTAAATTGTAAGGGGCCAGTTGTATCAGCCAAATGTTTGTTAGTCCATGGGATCTGATGGGATTCATCCCAGAATACTGAAGGAGCTAGTGGGTGTTACAGCAGGACCCCTCTCAATCATCTACCAAAGGTCTTGGGAATCTGGGGAGGTCCCTACTCACTGAAAGCTAGCCAATATTAACGCAATTTACAAGAAGGGCATGAGGGAAGACCCAGGGAATTACAGACCTATTTGTCTAACCTCAGTTCCTGGAAAAAATATGGAGAAGATCACACTGAGTACTACTGAAAGGCATTTAAAGAATAATGCAATCATCAGGCACAGTCAACATGGGTTCACAAAGAGAAAGTCCTGCCTAGCTAATTTGATAGCCTTCAACTATAAGGTCACCCGTCTAGGGGATGTAGGGCAGGAGGTGGATGCAGATTTTCTGGGTTTTAGTAAAGCTATTAATACTGTCCTTCACAGCATCCTTCTGGACAAGTTGTCCAACTGTGGGATGAGCAGGTACACGGTGCACTGTGTGAAGAGCTGGCTGAATGGTATGGCTCAAAGGGTTGTAGTGAATAGGGCTACATCTGGCTGGAAACTGGTCACCAGCTGTATTCTTCAGGGCTCAAGTCTAGGGCCAGTTCCGTTCAATATATTTATCAATTATCTGGATGCAGGAGTTGAATGTGCCATTAGCAAGTTTGCTGATGATACCAAACTGGGAGGTGCTGTTGACTCTCTTGAGGGACAAGAGGCCTTGCAGCGGGATCTAGGTAGATTGGTGCATTGGGCAATCATCAATGGCTGAAATTTAACAAAAACAAATGCTGGATTCTGCACCTGGGATAGAGGAATGCTGGACACAAGTATAAACTGGGAGAGGATTGGCTGGGGAGCAGCCTTGCAGAAAGGGATCTGGGGGTGCTGGTAGACGGTAAGCTTAATGTGAGTCAGCAGTGTGCCCTGGCAGCCAAGAGGGCAAACCACATCCTGGGGTGCATCAAACACAGCATAGCCAGCCGGTCAAAAGAGGCAATTATCCCACTGTATAAATTTAAAAATTATGTTAAGGTACTCGAATGCATCCAGAGAAGGGCAACAAAGTTGGTGAAAGGGCTAGAAGGCATGTGCTATAAGAAGCAGCAACTAAGGACACTGGGTCTGTCTAGTTTGGAGAAAAGGATGCTGAGGGGCAACGTCATTGCTCTCTACAGCTTCATGAGGAGAGGAAGTGGAGAGGGAGGTGCTGATCTCTTCTCTCTGCTATTCAGTGATAGAATGAGTGGGAATGAGTCAAAGCTGCCTCTGGGGAGGCTCAGACCAGGTGTTAGGAAACGTTTCTTTACCGAAAGAATGGTCAAACACTCGAACAGGCTTCCTAGAGAGGTGGTCAATGCCCCATGCCTGTCAGTGTTTAAGAGGCATTTGGACAATGCCCTTAATAACATGCTTTAACTTTTGGTCAGCCCTGAAGTGATCAGGCAGTTGGGCTAGATGGTCGTTGTAGGTTCCGTCCAACTGAAATACTCTATTCTGTTCTGTTCTGTTCTATCCTATCCTATCCTATTCTAGTTAGTCTGTGTGGATGGAAGAATGGCTGGAGACCTCATGAGTATTTCTGAAGGAGGCTGGAAGGAAGAGGGTAAAGAGGTTGCAATAGTATCCCACTCAGTATCCTCCTCTCTTAACAATCTGGCTTTGCACAATGTACCGTGTTCAAATTATTCATTTATACAAAATCCATAAAACAAGTCTCATTGGTTTCAGTTTGTTTTTCTTCATCAGATGCATGCACGCCTTCCCAGCAGAGGTGTGGTCAAGAAGAGGACAAGGGAAATGCTTACCCCATCAGAAGGGTGGGTGGTCCAGCCAATCTCTGAGGTCTCTCCAGTTGTATCCAGAAGTATTTCTGTTTATATTTTAAAAAATTAAATTAAAAAAAAAACAAACTATTTTGTGCTTTTCCAAGTCAGGCTAAAACCCTATCTGTCCCTCACAAGATTGTCTCTGAAAAAAAACCCCAAAACATGTCTTGTAGAGGTCTTCCACACACCCAGAATACACATTCATGTTTTGAGATTAAATATGACAGGCTATGTCCATATTAGTAAATTAAGCAGGGCCAAGACAGGGGCAGAGGCACTGGGCACATAATGATGCCAACTCATGGTTAGCAAGTTGCTTGGCAATACTCTGGCCAGATGAATACCAGGCAAAGTGTAAGCACAATGACAGCATGGAGCAGGGTTATCATAATGAGCAGTACACGAGGCCATGCTCTTTTTGGAAAGGAAAGGGTGGGACAGAAAGATGAGTTGTATGAACGCATGCCAGTCTCCTCAGGACCATGGTTGCACATTTTATTTGCTGGTGTAAATGTGGATGCAAGGCCAAGACACTTTTGTTTCCAGCTCTAGAACCAAATTTCTGTGGGAGTTTCGGATGATGGTCCAGCTGATCCTTTAACAGATTCACTTTGTTCTGGAACTGGGCCTGGGTATGAGTCCCAGTTTTATTAGGAAATCAGTATTAAATAGTCTCTGGCATTACACTGCTCAGGAGTAGGGTACATGCAGAACTTAAAGGCCTAGCTATTCCCACAACTAGTCAGCATTTCCACTGTTATTGAATCTACCACTGGAGACAGATACTAGACTTGACTGCTCTTGGAGATGTTATTCTCTGTTCAGGTACAAAGAAATACAGAAGAGATTGTGACAATGCAAGATACATACATAGTATTCTCCAGAAGTGAACGTCAAGGTCTGAGACCACCCTGGAAGTTACTGATATGCAACCATATGAACTTTTCTGTGCACATTTACTGTAAGGGCATAGGGGAAGAAAAAGACTCCGTCCAATAGGTATTTACATGTGTTGATACAGTACAAATCAACTGCTTTTTCTTAAATTCTGGAAAGTCAATCTCTTCTGTTTGCTTACTTTAATTTTCACTTTTCTATCTCGTTGCTTTGTTTTAAAAAACAAACAGAAAAAAACAAAACCCAACAGCAACACCCAGCTTATTTACAAACAGGATTAATTATTCCCCTCGCAAACATTTAATGATATAATTGTCCCATGTTTTACGCAGGAGAGATCCTCAATATTTTTCCAAATTATGGATTGCTGACTTCACTATCCCTATCAGTGCTCCTGGGGATTCACTCCACATTAATCAGCAGAAACAAAAGACTAGACACATCCTAAAGCAGACATGATCAAGTGAGCAAGTTTATCCAGGCTTCCTTGATGTCCCCGAACTGATTTTCCCTACATTCCTACAGGAGATCATATATTTCTTAAACCTTTCTGAGGAGCCGATGCAGTTCCTTGCTTCAAAAGCAGTGCAAAAATATCTGGGCTGGCTTGCCAGAACTGGGAAGAGCTACTGGTTACATCTAAAGCACAACCCCACTAAGATTACCTAACATACCTCAGGGAATGCTGAGGACAGCAGAGGGACTTGGCATTCCCCTTGCACATTTACTGTCTGAATTGCAGAGTCTGGCACAGGGGTTGCATTCTGTCATGTCAGTACTTTGCCAGTGGGTTCCCAAACATGGCTTTGATGTGCTGGAATAATATACAAGGTCATTTTTCAACAAAGAAAGAACTAACTTTCTAATCAGGTCTGAATCTCTTTTACCAAAGTATAATGCAACTACCTCATGGAAACTCTAGGAGAAAATAAAATAGAGAAAAGTTAATCAGGGCATGGAAAGCCAGATAAAAAGTGAGAAAGGAAAAGAGAAGAGAGAAAATGGAGAAGACCTGCTCAGCAGCCTGGGCTTTGCCCCGATTAGCAGGAAGCATATTCCCCAGATGGCTTCTCACCAGTGAGCAAAGTAATCTTCATGAAACACATGAGTATTTCACAGGTGAACAGATACAGGCTGCCTGAAGCAGACAGAACTGTCCTTCTCACAGTGAGTATTTTAAGTCAGGAAGCATTAGAAAAATAAGAAAAGTATACACATTCATTGTGTGCATAAATCTCATTTGGTGACCTATGGTCAAAGATCCCTCAACCTTTTTCTTCTTTTTCTCCGTTTCCTACTGGCTGTATGCCTTGAATCAGATCCCCAGTCACACTAGCTGCACGTACACTCATAAATCTAACAAGCTCTCTTCATTCTAAGGACAACAGGCACAGCATGGTCCATGTTCACATGGCTAAAAACTCCAATCCATAGTTAGATGGTTGCATCCAAAACATCTCTCAGGAATGGTCCTTTGTCCATCCTAACCTCTGACCTATGCGTAGGCACTGTTTAGGAAGTTAGTTGGCATGGGCTAAACCCATGACTGTGCTAGTAATTTTACAGTATGAATGACTACATACCAATGTACAGGTATTAAGCCTTCACTCTGCCACTTTATTAGTACTGGTGTAGCATTCCACACCCTCAATGTGTTGGGCCAGACCAGTGTTCTGCTGCTCTTCAGTGCAGATAGCAATGATCTGTTCAGCTGAATTTACCAACCTGGAAGAAAAATGGCTTACACCCTTTCTATCTTGCTCAGAATCAAGGGTCTTGCAAGATCAGACAAGAACCAGGCCCAGGACAGTACATGATGCTGCTAGAGACAACACTTCCTGAGGTGAGCTCAGAGTATCAACAGAACAATATTCCACTCTGGATTAAAAATGAGGAATAATCAATGTAACTGAGCATTCTGGAGGCTTTTAAACACATGAAAAGATGACAATTCTTTGACTCTTGCTTTAATCTTACATTTTGGAAGAGTAAGATTCCAATTTCTTATTAAGACTGTTATTTTAGTTCAAAGAAGAGAAAAATAGCTGATGAAAGATGCTCCTATATTTCTCTTCCCTAAACTAAAAAAGCCCATCACCTTTCACAGAAGAGTCAAGTGGATTCATCGCACTCTTCATAAAACAAAATTCAGAATTAGCTACACTCTCATTTCAGTGTCCTTTGTTCTTGCAGGCCAGAAAGGGTGAAAAAAAATCCCAAAGGCTTATGCTAGTACCAGCCTATACTTACGTCACAAACCAATTTCTTCCACTATGCTCTATTATAATGTCAACATCAAGATCAACTGGGCAGAGGTTGGAAGTTGCTATTACAAATCAGGCTGTTCAGAATAGGCATGTTAATGATTTTCAGATTTTGCTTAGTCTATACTTTCAAGGAAGACACTTTAGTGCTTGTGTTAGTGGCAAAATGTTCCCCTGGTGCAAGAAGATAATTCACCCAAGGATGATTGACCCCTGGATAACCTTCATGAAGGCAGGGATGGCCTAACAGCTTTCTGGATTGAACACACTTGTCCTTGGTGTCTTAACAGTGGAGTGGTGCAAGAGGGAGTTACACAACCCAAGTCTAGGCAAACTATAGCCACTGAGAAGAAAGCTGATCCTGAGAAGACAGCAAAAGAATCCATTTTACCTGTGGTGCTAAGAATGACCAGACCATAGAATCACAGAATGAAACAAGCTGGAAAGGAGGTATAGAGGTCATATTGATCAACAGCCCTCTCAAGGCCAGGCTAAATTACAGGAGGTTGCAGTAGGCTCAAGGCCTTGTCCAGTCAAATTCTGAATGTATCCAAATATACACATATATTTGTAGGTAAGGCAAAGGGCACTAGAGTAAAAGATAACAGTCAGAGAGTTTTCTTTGCTATGTAGCTAAATGCGCAAGCAGCAAAGCTCTCTGGCTTAACAGACTTCTTGAAAAGAACTGAAATATTACGGGACTTATTCTGCCTTGTATGATCATGCCTTGAACATGAACAAGACGACGACTGTGAATGCTCTCTAGGAGTGCTGGAAAGAGAAAGCATTCTCTGGGCTTGTGCAAAAGTACTGTTAGGGGTTGCCAAATCCAGTAACCTCACATAAGGCTGCTGCAGCTCCCCATGTCCCCAGATCCAACCAATAGCAAGGTCGAGTGGGTATTGCCAATAGGCACACACACAAACACATGTAGGCACTGCAGATATACACATAGCCAGCCATGGGGATCAACACAGACAGAAACACTCACCAGTCATGCAAACAGAAACAGCACCACCAATGGCCTCATCCTGCTCCCCTTTCTGGCTGGTCAGGATGAAGGTCTATTAGTGAGGAACATATATGCATTTATATACCTTATGGATCCCTGCAATAACTGTCCTTAAACATTCAATCTCCAGTAGCTGGCCTCTAGATCTGTGGTGTCCCCATTTGCTAGCACTTGCATATATAAGCACCTGAAGCTTGCAGCCCCACTCCTGTTCCTAGTATTCAGACACCCTTACTCACCCTTCACACACCTTATGGATCCTCTACTAACTGCCCTTAGGCATGCAGTCTACCCAGTAGCTGGCTCTGGATTATTGTTTTCCTAGGTTGCTGGCACTTGGACATGTGAGCCCCCAAGGCCTGCGGCCAGTTGCTGTAGTGTTACCCCCCTCCCCAGAACCCCACTTATACATACAAACACATGCACAGGCACACACACTATGGATCCCTCTAGCAACTGCCCTTAGACACTCAGCCTACCCAGGACCTGGCCCTTGGATCATCTTGTCTCTGGTTGCACAGAGATACACAATATACAGACAGGACTCTCAAACAACCCCCAGAACTTATTGTCCCCCCAATAGTTTGCATAGACCTCCTGATCCCCTCAGTAGATAGCACGCACTTGATTTTCATCCATTCCAGGCTCTCCAGTTGCTGGCAGCACTGACAGATGGCCCCCTGTGACCTGTGTTTCAATGCCAGTTGCTGGTATTTAAACATCCATATACACGCATACACACAAAATAAAGCTCCCTCACCCAGGTAACTAGTGAAAAATTGAATTTAATAAGAAGACGGGATAGACTGGAGATTGGGTGCGGGTCAAGGCCTGACAGACATACTGACTTGGCCTGTTTACATATGACTGGCCCCTTATGTCTCTATTTTCTCACACTTGATCTTCCCAAAACCACCTTGAGCCCTCCCTTTCTCCACCTATAGTTCCTCCCCTAAACAACCCACAGTAAGTTTTGCAAAAGCACCAAATTATCTTCCCTACATCCCATAATAAGTCCCATGCCCCTGTTGGCAGTAATCCCCCTCAATCTGCAAGGTGTTCCAGAGAGCACTTCCACTGATTTATTTTAGGGGGTTTCACTCCCACTCAGTGGGCTGATTATGCTCCTGTAATAGCCCTGGGGGAAGCTGGGCCAGGGTGCTTATTTCTCAGTCAGGCTATTCAGGTCCCCCTGCCTTTCATTGTTCCTCTGTGCTCCTTTGAGTGTGGGGAGATGAGCCTTTTATCATGCAATTGAACAAATATATTTATATATGTGTGCTATCACTCGAAGACAGAATACAGTGAAACCTTTGGGAAGCCTTAAATACACTAGAACTTCTTCCAAAACTAAACAGCTATTGTGGTGAAGTAAATAATATATCTATGGCTAGTGACATATGCAACTGTAACAAGTATTTTCAAGAATGAGTTGATGAAGCAAGTAAAAAGCCATAAAAATAGCAAAAAAAATATTCCCACTTCTTCATAACTACTCAAGACAAAGACTGCTGTTATTTTTTATCAAAAAATGTATTTTTTAAGTTCAGCTATGAACTAAATGAAAAAACAAGGTAAAGAGTTATAAAATATGCCTCCTAATATAAAAGAATATATAAAACCCCAACCTATATGAGACAAATGAGTTTGATTTTTTTCTTGGATAAATCTGTATTGTGAATTCATTCCTGCAATTAATGTTCCTGTATTACTTCTGTACTCATATGGAATTAATAAAAAAGCTATTTGGAGCCAATGGGATATGTGTTTAGTGAGTTCCATGAAGTATAATATTTTCTAACTATTTGCTGTGTCAGAGCAAAATGATGACACTATCAGAACGTCGAAGTTGTCATCTGCATGGAGGAATTCTCACACCCCAATCAGGAGTTATGTACCATCTGTGAAAAAGAGAAATGACAACCAAATGTCTAGGATATGGAAACACACAGCTATTTGCAAGGTAGTACAGCTTTTAAGTTTTACGAATGACTGTGTATTTTTCTCTTTATGTCCCCTATTCTTTTGTTAAAGCTCTAGGGAAACTGCCAGGATTAGCATGTTGCACTAATTCCTCTGTTGATGTCAGGAAATGCAGACATCAGGAAATAAAAAAAAGGACATTAAATGCTTAGTTTCAACTTTGCATATGCAATCAAATTAAATTATTATCTACAACTTTCCTAGTAATATAATATAATATGATTCTTCCACAGCTTAAGATATTAATTCTGCAAACACCCACTATTGAGTCTCGAACTTATTCAACTGCCATTGCCATCAAACTTTTGATGACTGTACAGTGTGATTTTTAAAGTTTATCTATGTTTTCCTGCTTATTTTTTGTTTCATAAACATTAAAAAGTGAGCTTGGGTCTTCCAAGGTTTCACTGAACCATATACTGGAAGTCTCAGATACCATATATTACATGAATGCTGTTCTTTTTCTTTGAAGCTTTAATTAGCTTTTGAATATAAACAGTGTTAGTTGAAGCATGAATAGCCTCTACTGTCCTACTGGCCTTCAAGCAGCAAGAGCTAGCCTGCAGCTTGTGAACAGTTTCAACATAGAGCTATGGAACATACCTGGGAATGGGGATGTCCTAGCACAAGGACTACAGAGCAATCTACTATGGGAGAAAACAAATCAAGTGGAGCTGCTGAGACTGACCAATGGAATTACGCAGACAGTCCTCCCCTTACATCCCATTCACCTTCTGAATGTCTACGACAGGAGATTCCTCTGCCCTGGGCTTTCCAAGCATGTAGCAAAGATTTTGGCATGCAGGAAAGTGTCAGGAAAGAACTGGGAAGAACATAACAGAAAATCTTTCCTAGGTTTTTAATAACTCATGTGAATCACAAGCAACTGAAGTAAAAAGTTAATTGTATTTTTTTTTTCCTTGATAACATCCATTTAAACCTTTATTTGTATATAATAAAAAAAAAAAAGGCAATGGTATTTTTTACTCTGATTACCTTTGAGGAAAGTATAGTTTTCCTCCACCTCAAAGTCAAGGGAATTTCAGGAATCAGTATATTATTGTCAATAACCCAAGATGACAACCAGCTAATAGAAAAGACGGGAAAAACTGAAATAAGAATGCCTGACCTCACAACCCTTTTCTTGCATATTTCCTTCTAATGCAAAAAGTTTCTACCAAAGCAGAAGAATTATCCTCTCTATCTCAAACTTCTGGAAGATATTTAAAAAGGCTGTCCAGATGTTCTGCAGGCTGGAGAGTTTGTTGTAAAATAAATGCAATCACTCACAAGGACAACACATCATTCCTTTGGAATATATTTAATGAGTCCTGCAAAATGGACTCCTCTTGTGTTTACAGCTGTAAACATTTTTAACTCAGTCAAACCAAAACTAATATTCCACAGAAAATTCAGCTCTGTGCCCTAGTAAGAGCTATTTCATTAGCAGGTTATCACTTGCTCTCAGCTATTTTGACCGTAGCCCATCAGGCATTCTTAAATTCTATGCTTTACTAACAATCAGAAAGGTTAACCTACAAAAATGTTAAATGATAAACTGCAGGCAGTAATTACATACATATATAGATACTCACAAAAATAACATTTCTATGTATTTCTTTAAGTAGTTTTGAGAAAAATGAAAAAATCTATTTTTTCAGCCAGCATGTAGCTCAAAAATAATGCTCCCCAAACTAAAACCTTGCAAAACCATAAAAATTGGGAAATGCAATCTTAATGAAAACTTTTGTGCAATCTTGTTTTCTTTTATGAAGCTGAAACAATAAGCTTACAAATGTTTCCTTTTCCCAAACCAGTTTTCCCTCATACTTCCCATGCAGGTTTTTTCCTAGTCTAAAAATCACTCCTAGTGAAATTAGTGTGTCCAAATACTAGATCTATATCAAGTAAGTTCAGCCTTACAGTAACAATAAAAACATCTTCAATTGCTTACAAGAGCTTCTTTACTTCTGAGTCATGAAGGGGTTTAAAGTCCCATTATGTCCTGTAAAAGGGTACTGCCTTCCTTATATCTGAAAAGCATTCTGCATAAAAAGTATTTGCTCTCTTCATAATACACGGAAAGATGGTTTGAATACTTTGGCTACTTTTCTTCCCCTCTCTACAGCTTCTCCTTCTTTTCTTAACCATTTACATTAAGGTTTTATCAATATTGGTTTTTCCCTGATAGAATATTTCAAAAAAAGCTTCGTTTGAGAGAAAACGTGATTTACATTCAGACTGTTTAAATCTAATTCAAATGCTTGAGAAACACTTGGAAGAAAAATTACCTTGACTGATTTTTCCGCTCAGTCAATCCTCTTCAGTTAGAGGCGAGACATATTTTAGACACCATCTAAAACTTCTAAGAAACCTTACAAAAACTAAAGACCAAACTGTATTTTCCCTATATTTTTCAACTTAAATCTAAAACCTTAAGTTTAAGTTTCTACTATATACACTAATGAGTCAACAAAATGGTCATGGGCCTTTTTTCTTCTTTATGGATAACTCTGTAGTAAAGCAAAGCTTTCTACATAATTGTCATCAGATTTTCCTTCCCCTAATGCATAGCTCTTCTTTGCCTTTTGGCCACAACAAACTTACTCCCGAGATGCAAACTAGTTTTGGAGTGCAGTCCTAGGACCATGTAGTACAGTCACAATGCAAGATGCTGACTTCCCTGACTCTGAAATGGAAGTTGAAATTCAGCTCATGGCCACCTTTACTACTTCATCTCCAGGGGCAGAATTTTACCGTCCTATTTTAATCTAGGCAATTCAACCATGTGATCTTTGAAGCCGCATCACACAGTGTTTGCTAAATTCTTTTAGCTCTACAAACTTACAGGAGTGAACACTGAATTAAAAAAAAATGTCAGTTCCTACAGGCATCACTGAGTTACTTCATATTTGCAGAGAATAGACATTTTCTCTCCCTTTTCTCAGTTCCTCTACCAGTTACACTAAGCATAACATACTACTTTGTAAAATAATTTTTAAATCAGGAATTAACAGAGTTGCAGAGTTTTAAGAATTTGTATTATAACCTTACATCAATTATTTCCTCTCTGAACTCCCTCCCACTCCATTCCCCTCCTATTAAGAGAAGGGATGCTTTAACAAGCTTTCCTCTTCATTATTAATAAGAAAAAAACCAGTATTTTTTTCTTCCCACTCTCCACCCTCTTTTTCTTAAATCTCACACGATTGTCCTTTCCCTCCCTCTAGGTCTTTCCTTCCTTGTCTCCCTTTGATTCCCCTTCGCTCCTTTTTCAGAGGCTTTCACATATGCAAGAGATGAACATTCATTACAAAGCAGTGCAGTTCATTGAGCAAATATAGCTGCAATGATATTTCCTGGAACAAACAAGAAGACTGTTCACAATACCTCTGCCTTTCTCTAACTCTCTCCCATAGCTCTCATTCTATCTCCTGCTCTCATCTTTCCTTTTCTTGGCCTCCCTTTTCCCCTGCCCACCTTTTCTCTATCCTATCTTCACTGCTCTCTCCCTCCTCTCCTCTGATGGCTCAACACAAACTGCCTCTTCTTGTTAATGCAAAGCATTCTCTCCATGTCTACTACATGAGGCAAGTTGTTCAGATGAGAGAGACAAAAATTCCTGATTTCAGCCCACTGGATGCTGCCTTGTAGAACAGCATAAACATTGAGAGATTGTTTCACAAAACAAACGGTGCAAGAACACAAGAATCAAATACACGCAAAGCTTTCTTTGACTGTCACTTCTGAGATAGCTAGTAGAAATGTTCATTAAAGCCCTTCATAAAAGGGTTTGCGGGTCCCACTAGAAACAATACTAATATCTTTTTACATCTCATGAGATAGTGATCAACCATCAAACAAAAATACATGTGCTCAATGCTCGCCTGGACTAGGATAATGTGGTGGACTGACCCTGGCTGGATGCCAGGTGCCCACCAAAGCTGCTGTCACTCCTCCCCTCAGCTGGACAGGGGAGAGAAAATATAATGAAAAGCTCATGGGTTGAGAGAAGGACAGGGAAAGATCACGCACCAATTACCGTCACGGGCGAAACAGACTCGACTTGGGGAAATCAGTTTAATTTATTATCAGTCAAATCGGAGAAATGAATGAGAAATGAGAAATAAAAACTAAATCTTACAACACCTTCCCCCTACCCCTCCCTTCTTCCTTGGCTTAACTTTACGCCTGATTTTCTCTACATCCTCCCTTTAGCGATGCAGGGGGATGGGGAATGGGGGCTGGGGTCAGTTCACACACTGTCTCTGCCACTCCTTCCTCCTCAGGAGGAGGAGTCCTCACACTCTGCCCCTGATACAGCGTGGGGTCCCTCCCATGGCAGACAGCCCTCCACGAACTGCTCCAGCATGGATCCCTCCTTTCCACAGGATGCAGCCTTTCAGGAACCGACTGATACAGCGTGCATTTCTCACATGGGGGTACAAGTTCTGCCAGCAAACCTGCTCCAGCCTGGGCTCCTTTCTCCATGGGGCCACAGGTCCTGCCAGAAGCCTGCTCCACCACGGACTTCACAGCCTCCTTTGGCATCCACCTGCTCTGGTGTGGGGTGCTCCCCAGGCTGCAGGTGGGGATCTGCTCCCTCATGGACCTCCATGGGCTGCAGGGGGAGAGCCTGCCCCACCATGAGCTGCACCAGGGGCTGCAGGGGAATCTCTGCTTTGGTGCCTGGAGCACCTCCTCCCCCTCCTTCTTCCTCACGCATCCTGGTGTCTGCAGAGTTGTTCCTCTCACATATTCTCACTCTTCTCTTCGACTGCAAATGCCCTGTTTTGAGTTTATTTCATCCTTTTCTTAAATATGTTATCACAGAGGCACTACCACCGCTGCTGATGGGCTTGGCCTTGGCCAGCAGTGGGTCCATCTTGGAGCTGGCTGGCACTGGCTCTATTGGACATGAAGGAAGCTTCTAGCAGCTTCTCACAGAAGCTACCACTGTAGCCCTCCCACTACCAAAACCTTGCCATGCAAACCCAATACTGATAAGCATTCTGGAGAGCACATTTTTTTTTTCTCTAGAGAAAATTTTGTTACGCTGTTGAATTATATAAAATCTCTTCTTACCTTCTAGCGAGGTGACTAGATGGAAGAAGCACACCATCCAGAGCCAACCCATTCCTGCCAGTCTTCTTGCACTGATGCCAGCATTAGAATCCATGAAGATTCTCTGTAGATACCACCATCTCCAAAAAACACACACCACTCCCTTGAAATGGTCAGAGATTTCTTGGATTCTTTGAGTATCTTCCCAAATCAAAGCACACAGAAATACTGGTTAAGAAAAAACAGAAGGTGGAAACAGAAATCAGGTCACAAAAATACAGAATTGGCAGTTTTTGTACACCCACTCCATCATTTACTACTTCTGAGAAACAAGTGAAAAAGAGTGGCACAGACCGAGTATTTACCATATACCCACAACTCATACCCCAGTGGTTTTGTACACTGACAGTAAACACAGATTTTGAGACATTCATGGCATCAGTGAGAGTGGGATTCCGAGATCAATGTTAATCTGTCCCAAAATATAGGCTGTATTCTTACTTAAGTCCCGACCCTTTAAATCTTTGGCAGTGTCCCTTAGAAGGTCCCCATTGCATTCCCCCCATATGCTTTCCAAATTCTGGCTGTTATAATTACACTTTGCCTTTTCAGGACTCTTCAGGGCAGGAGCCACGACAGGAGACTTTTCACCATTTCTGACAATACAAATCTACACTGCTGACACACTTGTAACTGCATTTCAGATGCAGGCATCTGTCCCTTTAAGCATATGATTCCAACACTGTTGAAGCTGGACAGTATTTTTCCCATTAATATGTCATAGGTGAGAAAGCAAATGTTTTGATATTTAAGGTCAAATAGGGAGCCTGCATTACAGCCAGGAAAAGCACACAGGACCAAATTTATTATCTTAAGTGGGAAAAAATCCAAACGAAACTCCACTGCCACCATTAAGAGCCTGACATAAAGGCTTATCTCACAGCCAGGGAGCAGCACGTAGCTTAATCCAGCACTGCAATAGATCAATCCAGCACAATAATTTTGCTAAGCAAGGTATTTCTGGCTCCATCTGCCCAATTCTCAGCCCACCAGAGAAATAGCATGGTTATATGTAGGTTACATGCAAAAAGCCAGCATGTTTTGTTTCTTTAGGTGCTCTTTGTGCAGAGCATTGAAAACACTTCAGTGTCTTCAGTGAGACAGTGAAGCGTACCTAAGGAGAAAGAAAAATGTCTCAGGCAATATGGAGAAATGGCTCAATATCTTGGCTGAAATAGGGGAGAGAAGAGTTGTAATTAAAAGGGCAGCCTCACTGCAATTATCTGAAAACCTAGCAATGGGGGATTTGAGCAAGTTCAGCGTAGCAGAGAAAAAAGCAGCCCGGGGAGTATGAGAAAAGGCAGTGGAGTACCATCTGATTTGCTTTACTCAAGAGTGGGAGAAATTACTGGACAGGATGCAATAGTTCTCTTGCACTATCCCTAATGACAACCTAGAGCACCAAACACCTGGTTCACCTGAACCAAAGGCACCCTGGGCATCACTAAAATGTAAGGAAACTAAAAGGACCTCAAGAATAAGCAAAAACTTTCATTCATGATTTATGAGGAAAGAGAAAAATAAAATCAGTTAAGTATAACTGAGGAGTAACGAAGATTAAATGGGAGGATGAATGGAATACAGGTACTGCATATTAGTTTATGAAGCACGTATACACCACAGAAGAAAAACACCACTGGATGAAACTGTAAAAAGGAGAAAATTCCAGGCTGCATGATCAGAAAACCCTTATTTACAGGAAGAACTATCCAAGCAAATAGCAGTATTCTCCAGGAACAGGGCCGAAGACTACTTCCTGAGCCACCTTAAACAAGACCAGGTACACCGGAATCAAGCCTGCATGACTACTCTACATGGAGACATAAGCACTCAGCCAGCCAACTCCTGAGAGATGGGGACTTTTAACCATTCATTTTGAAAGCAAATAAATGCAGAAACAGAGGTCAAATAAACTGAAGAAAACTTTCATTTCAGTCAGTGGGACTGCATTCATTTACAGAAGGTTTGAAAACAGCCCACAATCCAGACTTTCTTAGTGTCACATAACTTGTGGCAGAGCAGGAAACAGAACCCAAATATGCTCTGGCTGCTGGATCTCAGGCCAAAGTCTTGCAATTACTAAGCAATATGTAAGGAAAACATCAGTTTGCTACCACAAAACAGGTCTAACTAAAAAAACCCTGCTACCAAGAAGCAGACATAAAATAATTTCTGGCTCCAAGGAAACCAATCGTTCCCTTCCATCCCTACCTGCACATCTCTCTTACATCTATTCAGCTTACCCTGGTAGACCCTGTATCCCAGCAATGTTGCACTGCTCTTCATGAGGCATCATACAGCCTTTGTCTGGTTAGACTGGAAAATTATTTCTCCCTGAAATAAACTGTGGCTAGACGAAAAAGCTGGTTTTGATTTAGCAGTTAAAAAAGGTAAATCTATCCTTTTTTTTTGATTCTGCCTCTTCCTCACCTCAATGAAAAATGCTTACTCCACAGTTAAGGGTACAGGAGAACATTATGGAAGCATTTAAGGGAGAGTAGGAGGGAAGCACTAACCTCTCTGAATTAAAGAGCATCAAGCCCCTAAATTGCTAACCACTGCCCTGCCCTTCCCCCTAGCACTTGATGTGTGCAGAATTTGACTACACCCAATGACACTCATCTCTCATTCTTCAGTTCTCCTACTATTTCTTCCCTACACCAAACTACTTAAACTGAAACCTCAAATCATCCCAACTTTTAAACCACCCTCTTCTCTTGTCCACACAAGTACCTTTCCATGGCCTTCTCAGCTTATTACTTCTTCCAAAACCGCTGTCAGACAGATTACGTCTCCTTGCTACAGAATCCACTATCCCCTATGCTCTTCCACATCCAACTGTGAAGTAATACACCTTCCTTGCACAGGATCCTTCAACAAACTTTCTTAAATACCCCTTGGTGTCCTCTCTCTCTTCCAGCTACATAAACTTGCCACCCATATACCAGCTGTCAATCCTTCTTATACTAACCGTTCCATAAAGGATTCTAAACCATTTTTGGGCATATACTTCCTTGGCTAGGGGAATGATCTCCAACTCCTTGGAAGTCCTGAAAATCATAAAGCATCTGAAAAGCATGACAGTTCCTGAGGATCCAAGTGTCTTTTAATGATTCAACCCTATAAAACAGTGAAGACCCCAAGCAGTCTGGAAAGACCAGTTATACATTACCTTTGCCTTAGAACCAAGCTCCAAGAGACAGGAGATGGAAGTCTCCAGGTTTACCAATTCTATTCACCAATGCTATTATGACTGTTTACTTTGGCATCATCACTGTGGTATCTGGACTACCAAAATTTAATTATATTCAAGATCCCAATAAGAGAGATGAATACAACTATCATCAGTATTCTCAAGAATCCTGGTTTCTTAGCTGAACAACCAGTGAGGGAGAGAGTTCTTTGGGAAGCTTGTCAAGGCGAGTTTTGAACATCTCCAAGGATGCAGATTCCTCAGCTTCTTTGGGCATCTGTTCCAGTGCTAACCACTACTGGCTTTTTTTCTTTCTTTCTTCCTTATATACAGTCAGAATCTCCCTTGCTTTCTTCTGTTGTATATCTCAACAGAAGACAGTCAGCTCTTGCCCAGCATCTCAAAGTTTCTATACAAGACTGCAAACACAAACCATTTCAGCTGGAAAGCTGTGAATGTGAAATGAAGTATGCTTGGCTTAACTGGCACTGTTTACAGCCTGTTTCTTCTCAACAGACAGAGACGGTGCTGTAATTTCTCACTTTTTCTGAACTAAGTGGGAACACTTTAGTACAGTCCCCAGGCAAACAATGCTCAGTGCTACAGGATAGTGATGGTGCTCCCATATGTACTAGGACAACTGACACTTGTACAGGCCTGTGCCTGTGAGATTTCTGTCACAAAAGGGGCTGCTGCGTGTCCATCCTGTATCTAAACTGTGGCAAACATGAAATATTTCACACAGCCTGTATCTCTGCAGCAGTTTCCTTACATAAATAAAGGATTTCCTCAAAGTTCAAGCACTGTCAATGATGACACCTGAAGAGCCATGGGGCACTAGTGTTGCTAAAAGGGCCAGCATTGATTCAAAATTCTCCTCTATCAGGAGCATATGTTTTTATTAGAAGGGAAGCAGATTTGCTCATCGGTTTGTCTAGTCACTTATTTTAGAGTACCCTGATGGCATATGTATTGAGTCTCGATGGAGGTGGTCAAGCACATGACAAACCTAACAGGTATCTCCTTAGAATGGACTGGGTTTTTTCTTCTGGGTTTGCCTGGCACTCTGAGACTCATCAAGAACAGTGACAACTAGATAAACTGTATTAATTCCCTGCTGGCCAAAGGTTCTGCTGGACCTAAGTTTTAAAGAAAATCCGTTGCTTTCTAATACTTTTGATTCCATCCATAAATCTTTAGACAGACTTTCACTGAAGTGTGTTCTAGCTTAGTATGCAAACAATATGTAGCCACAGATGAAAAAGTAATGCACATTGACCGTATTCCCCTCTGACAGATACCACCTGCAGAACCTGCCATCAAACAGCAGTTAAGCATTCATCTGAACCATTCACCTGTCTGGGTTCTGCAAAAGGAATTCAGGAATGCCTTTGGGTTTAAGAAAAAAGCTAGCATTGTTCATGCACTGCTCAAGCCTCCTGGGGAAAAGACAAGGGCCTGCCAGGTTCTTCCTCTCCATGAATGGAATGTAGCTGTTTCTTTGAGTTCTGTGAAATCAGAGCAAACTAGAGGCAGCAGAAGAGTCCCATAGCCCCCAGTGCCTACTGAAGACCTAAGGTCAGTTCCAATATTCTATTCCCTAAAAGCCGACAGGAGCTTGATCCACTGCAAAGAGGTTGTTCCATCCTACACTGCTTTGTAGAAATCCCAACTCTAATACTGGTCCAAGTATCTCATTCCCAGGACAGATGGAGGCAAATGGAAACAATGGGGCTGGCAACACAATATAAAAATTGTAAGTTCTTCATCAAGACTTCCTTATTGGAAGAACAGTTGTGTTTTTGTATGTGCAGTCAAGAGAATAACAATTCCTTTGCTTCAGTGCAAACTAAATTTCAAAACACAAGAAAGGACACTGAAGCTGATCAATGCCCATCTAACCCAAGTTTCCCGTGTCTCCAGTGCCGGAAAGAAGTGCTGTTTGGAGATAGCATTCACAAATACAAGAGTAGGGTTGCTAGAGAGTATACCCCAGTCCATTCCATTTAGTATCTATGAATTTATCTAATCCCTTTTTGAACATGCAACAGATTTTAAAAGATAGCCATTGCTGTGCAAAAAAGTACTTTCATGTATTTTAAATTCTTCTACTAATACAAGCTGGAATAGTTAACAATGCCAGATTTTTGCTCTTTCTATTCTTCTTAACTGTCCCAAGAACTTTTCCAAACCATCTTGTTTCCTCCCACTGGAACAATGCTTCTTCCTCCTTCACTGTTAACTGACTCCTCTAGGCTTATTTCACAGTAGAAATCATTATATGGGTATAGCTTCCCTCTGCTACACTTATTTCAACAGATTTCCCTCATATTTGTCATACTTCTTCCTCACACAAAACATCTAGATGCAAAATAAATGCACCTCAAAAAATTCTTCAGGGCTGAGAAAATGCTGTACCTTTGCAGGCACAGTCTTTCCTCCTCTTGCACATTTTACACTATGACTCATAACAGCTTAATATTATCTCTCAGTGAGAAGCACTAAATAGATAAATGAGCACATCTGGGAGAGTCAATAAATTACTATTCCAATTAATTTGTGCTGCACACTGATTCATCACATTTAAGCAGAGTACAAAAAGTGGAATTAATAATTCTTCTCATTCATGATAAATAGGGAACTATGATAGTGTTATACATCAAGCAAGAGGCCTTTCCCCCTTCTCTCCCCAAAGTTCTCTCCTACTATAATTGCTCCTTTGCTACTAAGATGCCCTTGCAGCTACAGTCACATATCTCATTCTGTCCTGGTTTTGGCTGGGATAGAGTTAATTTTCTTCACAGAAGCTAGCATAGTGCTGTGCTTTGGATTCAGTGCTAGAAGAATGTTGATAACACGCTGATGTTTTCAGTTGTTGCCAAGTAGTGCTCAGACTGCTCAAGGACTTTTTGAGCTTCTCCTGCTTGGCCAGGGGCATAACAAGCTGGGAGTACAGCACAGCTAGGACCCAAACTGTCCAAAGAGCTATTCCATACCATATAACATCATGCTTGGGGGGGTTAGTCGGTCGGGTCGGTCGGGTCAGTCGGTCACGGGCAGAGTGGTCGCAGCTCGGGCGGTGTGATCACGGCTCGGGGGGAGTGATCGCGGTTCGGGACGGGCTGGGCATTGGTCAGCGGGTGGTGAGCAATTGCATTGTGCATCACTTGTTTTATATGTTCTGTATATTTTCTTACCATTATTATTATTATTATTATTATTATTATTATTATTATTCTCTCTTATTAAACTGTCTCTATCTCAACCCACGGGTCTTACTTTTTTTTCCCTTTTTCTCCGATTCTCTCCCCCATCCCACTGAGGGAGGGGGGGGAGTGAGCGAGCGGCTGCGTGGTGCTTAGTTGCCAGCCGGGTTAAACCACGACACATTCCAAAAAATCTCACAATGCTGTTGTGAAAAGCTGTGCAACACTGAGCATGACATAATACTGCCTACCTTCTTTCTAGACAATAACTACAGTAACTGCTATTCATAGAAATCTTTCTAAACCCCAAACAGGAAGTGAATGGGGGGGAGAGCAACACATAATTTATTGCTCAAGGTTTTAATATTATGAAGTTAATGTATTTTTCTTCAAAAAATTTATCACTGGGGCACATATGGCAGTACAGATAAATGTTTAATTAAATATACAAATAATTTCAATAGTTGCTCTATATCCTTTTATCCTCTGTTAATGTTTGACATTATTTTGAATGACTCCGAAATACTTTAAAAATATCTGAGAGTGGAATTTGTAACAAAGCCTTGTGGATTTTTTATGGTCCATTCAGTTTATTAATTTAATTTTGAGAGAAAGTGTTTAGGTGCTAATGTATAACTAAGCTTAAAAGCATTCTTCCTCAACATCATACTTCATAAAAGATTTCCTCTAGCTGGATGATAATTTGTTGCTTACAGATTATCTAAATAGGGTTGTGTCTGTGTCTTTGGGGATTCTTTAATTTTACAATGACGATCCAATGGTTGATTTTGAATGGTCTCCAAAGAATGGGATTTATTTCCTTGTTTATCATGGAAACACAGGAGTCTTGAAGCTGATCTTCCAAGCTCTGATTATACATTTCCTAGTGGGATCCAAAAACATAGCCTTTAAAGGGAAGAGAGTCTTACTTTCATGAATTTTTATTAAGCCCTTGAGGCTCAGATAGAGTGCACAAGTTAGAAGCATAATCACTCAAACAACCTCAACAGTCAGTGGACTGAGCTGAATCATCTTCAGTAGGTACCTAAGATTGCACTAATTAAAAAAGGGAGCTATGGACAGCTAAGCAGCCCCCTCCAAATGACTCCTTAGGCTCAGCCTAAAGGTATCTGACGAGATTCTGAGCCTTTGTGCTGTCTTCCAACCCATACAGGTGGCCACGTTAGCACTTCTTTAGATAACCACAGTGCTTTCCTATAAACCTCTCTTCTCTGCCATGACACATATACTTGACTAGAGAAGCCTCACAGCTTTGCTTGTCACCCTGGTTTATCTTCTTAACCAAAATTCATTCACTGCTGCCCTCTGTTTCCACAGACTTTCTCAATGCCTCCCCATTATGTTTCTGCTATGCCTAGCAAGATGGATGCTGATCTCTTGAAACTATTGCAATTAAAAAAAAATAAGTTAATTAAAGATACAGATTCTTTCTTCCACCTCCTTATTAGGTACTTGGATTACATGCATATTAAGTACAACAAAGCTCCTGAATAAAATCTGTTCCAACCTCACAAGATTTGGCTTAATTTGACAAAATTTACAGTGATTTGTACAGTTTTCAAAGAAACATTGGTAATTATACTCAAGTTTCTAACATTAACACCTGGAAGCAAAATCCCAGCTCTAGAATATTAAAAATATAAAAATAATGTTATAGAATGAAACATGTGAAGAAATGCATTGTTGTGTATGTTATCCATCACTTGCCTGATAGAAACTCTCCTAAAAATACTAGAAATTGCAGTCATAGAGAAATTAGTTCCTCTGAATTTTCAAACAGTAAATAAAGGAAAATTCAGAAAGAAGAGGGAGAAAAGGAATCAACAGCTGCCCACCACATTTATCTTCTTTGATGGAAAGAGAAGATAACAGCTGTACCTACTGGGTATGGTTTCACTGTGCTCTTATCAATTTTATACTAATTTCTCAGTACAACTTCAGGTATGATTTACCTTTAACAAGTATACTTTTATCTGTACAAAAGGAAGACATAAGGCTTCAGAGAGGAAAAAAAAAAGGTAATTTATAAGCTCTAGGGCACAGCAGTAAACCTTTCCCAAGCACTGTGTAAAAGGCGGTATTTCCAAAATTCTAAGCACAGAATTTTATATTTAGGGGATTTGACTTAAGAATCCCTGAAGATGGCCACATTGTTAACTCCTAGGTGAAAAAATGCTGTGGTAGTAAGAATTCTTTGAAAATTGACATTGTCTTCTCTGGTACAACTGGCAATAGCTAAGTTTAAGTAAACACTTCAAATTTCACAGAACTTCTACAATTGAACAAGCATGTAAACAACAAGGAAAAAGATGCATAATGTTTTGGCATTAAAAAAGGGAAGGGTAATAAAACTTTTTCACAAACAGTATTTAAACAAAGGATGTGTGATGTAAAGAGTATGTCCCTAAAATCATGTTCTCATCTGCTCAGCAATGCTGATCTTGCTTCTTTTTCATCTGAAATTAAAGTTTTATTATATACCAAGTTCTGATTGCTTATGAATGGAAAATGATAAAGAGGCCAACCACAGTGTTAGCAATGGCCAGACAGGCAATGCCACAAATCAAATAATCTTGAGATTTGCAGACCAAGTCAGCGAGAGCATCTACAAATCTGCATAGGCAAACCAAGCACAGAGCTGCAGACGGGCCTTAAAGGCACTCTCAGGATGCTGGAAAAGAAATCAAGGGCCTGAAGTGTTGGGTGGCAGGAAAAGTGAGAGTGCCTTACAAGAGTAAGTTACAGATATGTCTAAGAAAAGGGATATTTTATACTAATGCTGTTTCCCATTTTAAATTAAGAATGTCGCCTTACATGGCATGTCTAGAAATATATGAACCAAGATCTATGCCCAAACATTCAAAACATACCAGGGAGGGTAAAAAACAAACAGAGAATACTTTTCTTAAACTGCTCTTTGTGGACAAAAGTTTGCACAGCCCTTTAGTATGGATTAAGATTTGCTTCAGCTGCAGTAAAGAATCTTCATTTTTTTCTGTAAAAATATACTTACTGTCTTAATCTTTAATTTTGCTTTTGACTTTATAAGGGTTTTACAGTAAGGAATATTTAGCATGAGCAAAAAATGCATGCTATTCATATTCACAGTACCCAAACTTACGCTGGCCATTAGTAGACAGTGTCAGCACTTAACAGTCCGTTAAAAGATCATGTTCCTCTTCTATGTGAATTCCTTGCATTATGAAATTGCCTTTCATTCCATGACAGAAACTAACATTTCAAAACAGACTGCAGAAACAGATAATAATATTAAAACATCTTCATTTAAGTGTTGAGGTTTTTTATTAACCTCCTTTCTGGCTTCAAGGAGGCAACTTGGCTTTTCAGAGAATGTGCTTCACGATTTAAGGGTTAATTATAACTACTTTTTCCCATTTTAATCAGTTTCACAGCCTTGGGCTGTCATAGAGCTTGGTTCTCAAATTTCTGGCTGCATGCATTTGCAGATAGAGGCTACTTTTATTTTTAAAACTATTTATTTGCATTATTTGTCACTGGTTTTACACCTGTTAAGAGAAGCAAGGAAAGAATGCTTGTTTGTAAAACAAAGCAGAAAAGCACTGAAACATAATCACTTTACTGATTGTTAATTGCCCTGATCTTGCTGTCCAAACCTCCTCCTGCAGCCCCACTCCATGCAGTTGATTACCAGCTAGCTTCCATCCAATTATACCCCCACACCTATTGTAAATATCAGTTTTCGAGATCATAAGGTTGCCCTAACAGAGGTCTGTAACATAACATATTCCCTGAATGGAAGTGGGAATAAGAACTCACCTTCAGTCAAGCTGATTCCCTCAAATTTTACTGACTGCACCAACAGGCTACATAATACACAAGTTTTAGCTCCAGCATGTAAATTAGAGCATTTGATGTGGAAATACATGCAGACAACTAGGAAGCTGTGAGGGAGAGAGAAAATGGCTCAGAGAAGAGTTCTACCACACAGTTTTCATCCTTATATGACCACTGATTGCCTAGATGGGTATTCTGTCTGTGGCACCATTAGTTTGAGCCTCATGCTCCCAATAGGCAGTAAAACACTGCAAAATAATCCCACACTACACTGATCATACTCCACAGAACTGCGTACCAACACCAACTATAGTCTGTCTATAACAGTTTTTGCAGGTGTTACTGTGCTGGTCAGTGCAAAGCAACTAGGGAGCTACCTTGATAGCAGTCTCTCAAGGCACAGTAAGAACAGAGAGACAGGAGCTCTTCAGTTTCAGTCTCCAAATCCATAATCTTCATTCAGACTCAGTCTCCATCCCTCATAGTAGCTTGGTCTCATTGAGCAGCAATAACAGAGAATGTAAGGGTCCTATTCAACTTCAGAAAAACTGACTTGGTCTTTAACACTATTTTTTTTTTTTTACCTTTTGTCAATGAGATATAGATATTTATTTAGAGGACAACATTAATGATTCATGCTGGTTCAAAGTTTACATCAGACTTTGATTGCCCAGAATTGGCTCTTGTCTAGGAGACAAAGTTGAGAGAGCAATGAGGCAGAAGTGGCAGCTTGAAGGAGAGAAGTGTGATCAAGGCTGCACAGAAGAGAGAGATGACCTGAAAGTGAATGACTTGCTGGAACAACTAGCTGAGTTCAGTGAAGCATCATAGGGAACCCATGTGTAGTGAAAGCAGGTTAGAGAGCCCCATCAAAAATTTGAACTTGCCACTGGCAGAGCCTGCAGAGCATCCAATTCCATTCTCAGGTCCTTCCCTCCTCCTCCATCCTGCATTTCCAGTTTGTCGTTTCCACCCTCAGGGAACAGGAACATTATGTGCCACTAATACTTCAGCAGAACAGAAAATGTCTTAAGAGGAAAAGGGAAAGCCAAGCGGGCTACAGTAGAAAGATATTTCAGGCTCATAGCATCTTTTTCTAATGCACGTTTGTATTATTTTTTTGTGCCAGTAATAACATATAAATCTCAGAGCTCATCCTGCCTTCTCTGTGTCTCAAAGGCTTACTTATACTTCAGTGTGGATGCTGGGGCTCACTGCTCTTGTTACAGCCATGTCCAACTTAAAACCAAAGGATTACACCTAAAATGGAGCAAGAACAACACACTGCTTCCTTTCTTTGGATACCAACCATCTTGGTTGTAACACAGCAGATCCAAGATGCATTTTATGTGAGGAAGGTAGTCCCTCCCCCAGTTACAGGTGAGACTGTAACAATAGAAACTAAAAGAGGGGGATGGGCATCTTTATTTCGACAACATCTGGCCTACAGTCCCCAATCAACTGCCGGATTTTTGTCTGTATATTACTTTATGCTTTCCTAGTCATATTTTTAAATGCGATAAGCAATAGAGCTTCCTACAATCTACTTAGACCCTTGCTAGAAGAAAACACGCCTTAATACTGAACCTGACATAATCTACTTGGGCAATTTGAGCCAGCCCTTTTACTTTAGCCACATTGACTAGGGTCCTGCCAATAGTCTCCCAGGTACTATAGATACTCCAGAGCAAAGCTTTTTCAGTCATCATTAAGCTAGTTCTTTTTAATAGCATGTCAAAAATTCCCTATAGTCTCCTAATCACTTTTGTTGCTCTTCACTAAGCTCCCAGTTCATCGGTGCTGTGGCAGAGAAGTTCACACAGTCAAATACAAATAGCCCATGTGCATTAGTGCCATAAAGTCAAGGATTGTCCAATTTCAACACCACAGGTTCAGAGGCACAAGAGAAAATAAGAATAGAAAACACTGGGCTGATCTTCTATGATCGGGGCGAGGGGGGGGGAAGCAAAGCCTTTTTCAAAAGAATAATCTAAAAAATAATTTTAAAAGAACTTTCTGAGTTTTTAGGGCAAGTTCCCCCTTCCCACTCTGATTTCTATCCACAGAACTCTTTATAATGCTATTAGACACAGTGGGCTGGTACAGACTATCCGTCAAGAGAAGCAAGACAGGTACAACAATTCAACGAGCCTATTCTGATCCCTTCAGTTAGAGTGGTCCAGTAGGTGTTATTTTACCAATGAGAGTAAAACTTGCTTTAGCTTAATTCTTCTAAAGAACTGAATATTTTAATTTTTACTCTGTTTCCAAAGACTGATTTGTTTTCTTCACACCCTGTCACCGCACACACTCTTTTGGGGGTAATTCATTAGACAGAATCAAAAGAATATACTTAGGAAACAATTTTTTAAGCCATTCTCTTCAGGTAGCAGGGATCTTGTCACCAATTTGATTTCCTTAGTTGTAGGAACCTGCAGCTCTCCGAGACCATCCAGAGCCACTTGAATTATCAAGATGGGTAAAATTATCCATGAGAAAGAGGCAATCATCAACACAATTTTTCCAGTCAGCATTAGGAGTACTTTTGACTGAAAAAAAGGAGCACAAGTCATCATTCATCATTCCCATTTTGTTATTTCACCAAACGTCTTTCTCGTGCTACAGTAAGGCTCCAAAAGCATCTGTCTCCACATATGTGTCCCTAGCAGAACACAACACCAAGATACATGCAAACTACAGAAAATTCCCTCTGTGAAGGCTCTATTGATCTGCTAGATTTTAACAGACCACTGATTTATACTCAGGTCAGCACAATTTGTTCATGTTGTACTGTACCTTTACCGATTTCTAACATGCTTAGATACTGGAGGAGGAAAAGGCCACTAAAATTGTCTCTGCACTAGCAGTTAAATGAACATTCCTCAACAGAACTGTTCCATTCCTGATATCATAATGATGGCATTGATAACCACTGATATGGCGTCCCCTTTATGAACAGCATGTGCTCCAAATGGGATTAGCAAACCCACTGAAAAGTGAAAATGCCAGTACGTACTTGCATTCCCGTTGCTGCTCTGGCACCACCTCAAAGCCTACTGACATTAGCAAGGGAAGGGACCATCTGGGAGACAACTGCAGGCAAGCATCTCAATCCAGCTGTGCTTCCAGCAGCTTCTTCCTGGCTCAAAATCAAGAAGGAATAATTTCAAACATCTTCCTGGTGCAGAAAGCATTTCAGATTCTGCTTACTTGAATCAAATTGATCCTAGCTGTGAAACTTAACATTTGGAAATTCAAACATTTTTATAACCAGTCCAATTTGAATTTCCAAATTGAAATTGTTCAAAAGCTGCCCAGAAATCTCTGCAACAATATCCCTCTTGTGACACCCCACCCTCTTCTTAAAGAACAGTTAGGAAGATAAGAGAGTTCTGCCAAGGAACCCTGCTTCCGTTTGTAGACATCCTCAGGATCTGAGAGACCCCGTGGCAAGCCTGATGCTAAAGGCCTCCACACAGGCGTCTGTATCCTACACACTGCCTCTGAAGTGGTCAGTTGGGCCAAATAGATTCATATCATGTGAGTGATTTACAGTAAGTGGGAGAGAGATCTGGTCATTTAGGGAGCTTTGAAAGCTTTACAGTAACTTGGAGAAACATCGGTATGCTAAACCAGAAATAAGTTACAAAGAGCCAGTAGTCCTCAGTCTCTAGCTTCTAGGGTTTAATTACATGATTTAGACACATTGGATATTTTCCAGAGACATGGCACAGAGAAAAAACTGCACTTGGAAACTGCAGAATCAGCAGAGGAATCATTTACTTGGCAAGCTTGGGGAGAAAAAAAAAAAGTCTGTCTGAAAATGAAGTCATGTATGTTTCAATATACAGGTCTGGGCTGGTGAGAATTTCCATCCTTAGGTGAACCAAGACATCAAGGATCCAGCCTTCATATGTAAGGCTATAGTTTTCAGAATGGATAGGGTGTGTTCTCATAGTATCCAGCACCTTCTCTACTCCCAGGATAGCACTTTTTTTCTCCTCTTCAACTGTTATATGCATAGATGGGTATGTGCATGTATGCATATGTATAGGAGGGTGTGTGTGCATGTGAAACATTTGCACAAAAATTTTCTTAACAATCATTCCCTGAGTAGCAGGATGTACAGGGGCCTCTGGAGGCATGGAAAATTTAAGCCAATGACTAGAAGAGCTTTATTTCCAAAGCTGCTGCTTTTCTCAGAAGTAGTCTCAAGAACAATCTTCAAATAGCACCTCTGCAACAGAAGCATGAACCTGCTGCATGGTGACTTCTTAAGAGGCAAGTCAGGGTCTTCTGTATAAAATACTGTGCCAGTACCTCCATAAAGTACACTTTTTTTTTTTTTTGAACACCACATGTAATAAAAGTACACTTAAAATAAAATACTATTCCTGTTGGCAGAGGAATATTTCTTGAAAGCACAACACATGCTTCTGAGAAGAATGTACTAGCGTAGTTCTTCTCTTTGTTAAACTTAAAAACTCCTTGTATAAATCAAATACGAGAAGTGCGATAACATGAAATGACATTTTCTTACTCAGCAGATTTGTCAGAGTACCGTGGCTGACATGAGTAATTAAGAAGTTTTTATCCTTTTGGGGGACTGTTTACATAGCACAGTTGGCACCGCTCAAGACAGAGAGCTACTTTCCTGCTGTGCAACACCTACAGAATTATTTACAAAATCCACGTAAGTTGTACTTGTGCATACCTCCTGAAGTCCATGACACTGCATGGCTGCCAAAGAGAGCAAGTATGGAGAGAAGAGGGAGGTCCAGCCCAAGGCTTAACATACGGAAGCTAAATGATAAGGTTGCAAAGAGCTGGAAAACTGCTGAAGCTGGGGAGTCAGTAGCTGGAAAAAGTATGTTAACTGTATTCCTGTAAGATGATATACAATTAACAAATTTTCCCTTTTTTAAACAGTAAAATATAGTAGTAATATTAAAACAGGTTAAAGAAAAAATTTAAAATAATGAGAAAATTATAGGAGGCCCATCAGTTTCCTCCTAAAGCTTTAAATCAACTTTTTTCTTCACAGAAATGAGTGATTTAGCTTTTTGGAAAAAAAAAAAGAATTATGTTTATTACCAAGAACAGCCAATCCTGAATATTCTTAACAAACACTTTTTTACAATAGCGCCCTTTTTGCATGATATTGCCATCCTTTTTTGGTGGCTAAAACACTTTATAAAGATCTAGCTTGACCATACATACCAGTTTCCATTTCTTCCATCTTCTATTGTTTGCGTGTGCAGTACACATACGCAATATGGCCACAGAAAAGAGAAATAAAAATAAACTGTGCAACCTTAAGTGTGTTCTGAAAGTACTTTGCACTCATCTGTAGGGACTTTAGGAGAACCTTCTATGCAGGGGCTGCTGCATGGACAATAAGGAAAAGCAGGTTTTAGGGGGAGCAGACCTACAGAGGGAAGCATTCCTGAAGCCAGAGGAAAAGCATGCATAAACCTTGTAATAGTGCAGGTATCCACAGAAGGAGAGCAACAAAGCAACTCTGTCTTAATGGAGGCATGCAAAGTAAGGGGTGAGAAACTATAGTGATCTCTTACGTGATTCTCTGCATATGGCACATGCAGTATCAAAGGGGAGAAGGGGAAGACATCTGCACCTAGGCACAAATAGGAATGCACACAGTGAATTTGTATAGGCATAAACACAATTCTTCAATGGATTGAGATATCAGCTCTCTTGTCAGATGCATCTGCTGACAGCCTATGGGAGCATGCTGGACAATAAGCAGCTGTCTCCTTGGAGCCACCAGCTGCCTTTCCCCCAAAAAGCATTTACACTGTGTCATTGGTCAGCCTGCAAGTCAAATATGGAAGGCAAAGACAGTAGCAGCCTTGGGCAAAAGAAAAGAGAGGAGACATCTCTCCCCAACCCCCTCCAAAAACAGACGCTATAATCCAAGCTGTTCTTGCCAGAGGTAACAGCTTGGAAGAGCTGAGAACCTCAGAACAAAGCAAGAAAACATGCCTTTCTGCGGGGTTCCAGTGATTAAATTAGAGAGCATACAATCCTGCTTCATAGAAGCTCCAATGCCGCACAGTAATGGTACTTCCAAGTATGGCCATGCAAACAATTCTGTGCATGTCAGTGCTAGAAAGTCAAGTAGTAGAGAACTCAGAAGACAAGAAAAAACATTTAGTGGCTAGAGAGGCACACGAGGAATTAAAAACTGCATGTGTCATTTGGCTACGAAGACATATGTGCAAAAGGCAGTAAAGGAAGGGATGCAATTACGTGCAGTTACCTGAGGCTTGCCAAAACGCTAGCAAAATAAACCAAAGTGGTGCAAGGTGTGGAATTTAGGGAATGAACTTCTAGAGAAAAACAGATACTATTTTTTTTCAGGACAGAGATTGGGTAACATCAAAGAAAAAGGATGATTAGACTGTGGATTATCTCTTCCCTTCCTGCTCCCAAAGGAACTTCAGCATTGGAATTATTTCAAACTGGGAATGAAGAAAGACCTAAAAATAGTCACTAAATCTTGTATTAGTGGCTTGGGGCAGGTAGATCAGCTTTGGCTAAACAAGAGGTGCACCCACGTCCAGTTTCCATGTTTCTGATTAGAACCTACATAACAAGGAAGAAGGCTCATCCCTGAGCTCATCCCAGCTGAGGCTGCAGATCTTGCTCTGTAACAGATGTGTCTGGTGGCAGCTACTCTTCCCACTGTCTTCAATTTGTTGTTTCCATTTGCCCTCTCTCACTCCTTCCTCATCAATCTGCATGACCTGATATCACTGCCAATGAAGGATGCCCCTTGGGAGACTTGCTTCCCCATCTTTACCCTCTTATTTCTAGAACGTGTGGGGAAGGCAGGTGGTATTCACTCTTCTTCCCAACCGAATGAGTGCGGTAATTGCAAGAGAAACTTCAGAGTAAGTGAAATCATCTCAGTGGATGCATAAAAGGCAAATTTAAAATTACCCATCACAACAGCCCCTTCCACATACACCGATTTATTTAGCATGAGTAGTAGCAATTTGCATCATCTCCTTGAAAAACAGGTTAACATGGCTTTTCTCTGCCACAAGCCATCTGTCCCCCACAAGAGCATTGAACAACGCTACCCACGGAGAAGGCCACAAAGCCTTCCTTGTGTCGTTCCTCGAAGATCAGGAACCCGCACCAGCACACATCTACCCCGCCTTCCTGCTCCAGAGACTTCAAAGGCAGCATTTAACTACGGCTCCTCAAGGAGCGAGAAAGAGCAACACTAGGCACATGAGCAGACCAAACACCCCGTGCCTGTGTGGAAGATACTTGGTTTTGGCAGTAATTTCTGTGAGCGGGGAAAGCGCGACCCGATTCCACGCAGCCTCCCTCTCCGTGCCCACCGCGGCCGCTGACAGGAGAGCGCGCGCGGGGGAGGGCGGGCCTCTGGGCACTCCGAGCCCCAGTAACAGGGAGCCTTGAAACAGCAGACACCGGGAAAGGGGGAAAAAGCCCCACAGCCTTAGCAGTTTTAACCCGTTTCCCAAGTAGTACTCATTTGTTCCATGCGCCTCTTCCCCCCCACCCCCCGCTCCCCCCCTGCCT
The DNA here is from genome assembly GCA_034008185.1 of Gorsachius magnificus. Classification (NCBI taxonomy): domain Eukaryota; kingdom Metazoa; phylum Chordata; class Aves; order Pelecaniformes; family Ardeidae; genus Gorsachius; species Gorsachius magnificus. The sequence continues at coordinate 133,186,418 of CM067081.1, forward strand.
CGGATGGCAGAGACCCGAGGAAATCAGCGAGCTGGGCTCCCTTCCTCAGATCTCTTCGGCCAGGCTCACAGTGCCCCTCCCTGCCGGCTCGGTCGCCCGCCACAATACCTCTTGCAGGACTCCAGCAACACCCCCTTCACTTCCCAGCATTACTCCAGCCGTTTTCGCAGGAGCCCCTCCCGCTAGAGCCGTGCCGAGAGGCCTCCTGGCGTCAGAAAAGTTGGACAAAGACCATTTTCACCCTGTAAATTACAGCATCTCGATAGGCTAGCGTCAGGTCCCTCTCTGTGCCCACCGCCGCTTTGTTGCCCGGGGCCGGGCACAGCCCTTGGCCTTCGATCGATGCCTTCAACCAGTCGGATGCTTGCGAGCAGCCCCGATCCTTGAGCTCCTCTCCAGGGCCTTCTCTGGGAGCGTTTTTCCACGCCAGGATCCCTCTCCTACGGGAGTCCCTCTTCCTCCCGCTTCCTAGGCTCTTCCTTGTCCCTTTCTCTGGCCCCCCCCCCCTTTCCCTTGCAGAGGCCCGGCCCGCAGCAGCAGGCGACGGCAAATGGGGCTGGGGGCGCTGCGAGATCCCACAGGGAGGCGGCGGTAGCCACTCCTGTCACTTCCGCGGCGGCCACCATCCTCTCTCCCACCCCCGCCGACTCCCTCGTCCCCTGCCGCCGCGGGCTCCCCTATGCCGGCTGCCGCAGCCAGGCCTCCCGGGGATGGAGCGGGGGCGGTGCCGCCCCCCGCTCACCGCCGCTCCACGGGGCGGGCCACTGGGCGGCACCGGGCCCACCTCGCTTCAAGCCTTTGCGGCGCGGGCTCCTTCCCTCTTCCCCCACCCAGTGTCTTTCGGAGGGGGATTTTCCGACTGGGTCTTGCCTTGCCACAGCGTCAGAGCAGCGGGCCTGGCCTGCGCCTTGTCTGCCCCGCTGTCTTGCTGCCGCCGGCCCTTCTGCGGGGGTGCCCCCGTGGGACTGCAGGTGTGCGTGCCCCTCCTAGGTCCCAGCCAGAAGGTGCAGCATGGCAATACAGGGTTAGCAGCAAGAACTGCTGGTCCTTGGCCAGTCTCAGCATGGCTGGAATCCATGTTGCTGTATGTCATTTGCTGGTGTTCTGTGGCAACCTAGCTTAAAGTTAGCACCTATGTGCTTGCTTGCACTCCACTCGCAAATGCCCGAGGTCGAATGTCACAGATGCTAGGTGCTTCCTTGATTCTAGGTACTAACCAGCCTCAACTCAACCAGCAATGGCGTAGATGAGTCAACTGGGGTTCCTCGATTCTCCCAAAGGAGAACCTTGCTTCCAGTGTAGAAACAAAGGACTGGAAGCATCTTTCTGGATCATTTCTGTCTCCTGCTAGTGCAAGAACAAAGTCTACAATGTGCAATCTGCAAATGTCACTGGGCTGAATGTGGAGAAATGCTAGAAGATGCTGCATAACCCTCTGATTGTACCTACTTTTCAGTGAGTTACAGGAACAAGTGGCAGAAAATGACAGTGCTATGAGCTACAGTGCAAGCAGTGTGCCCACTAGGACTGAAAGGAAAATATATATCAAAATTCAGTGGCTTACAATTCTCAAATACTTCTGTGACAATACAAAGCAGAGTTTTGAGCTTTTGCTGCCAAAGTAGCTTCCTTTGGTTTGAAGTATGAGCTTCACATTACATGCAATATGTATGATTCCCTTCAATGTAAAACACTGGTACACATACAAAAGCACAAATGCACATTAGGCACCCTACTGCATGATAAAATGTATAAACTTCTGCTTAAAAGAAGCACTATCAGCAGATAGTGCCACATGTCAGAGTCCAAAAAGCTAGTGCTAGTTTCCAACACAGCACTGCCTTTCCTAGGAGTTCTGTATATATGCAGAGTAACACAAATACCTACATCTTCCCAGACAGCATAGTTTCTTACTTAATCCTCTCTGTGGGGGTTTCTAGACACCAATTACAACACACCTTTCCTTCCAACTCCCCCTCCCTTTCCCCTCCTGTCCCTGTCCGTCTGCGTGTCCGCCCCCCCACCCGTGCCCTGGGTTCTAAAAGAAATTGACTTTAGGAGAAATTGCAGGTACTCAGCTCCTCTTGGAATCTGGTCCTTACTCAGTTCAGTAGTAAATTTTTGCACCTATGTTTTTCTTTCTTCCTCGTTTTAGTACTATGAGGAGCATCTGGCCCCTAGAAAGGAGCAGGGGGACCATTGCACTGGGGTTGAGAAAGAGGTTAACTAGCTGCTTTGTTCAATAGTTGCAGAAACACTTCCTCCCCTTTATGGTAATGGAATATTCCGCCCCAAACCTCCTCCTCCTCCTTCTTGTGGAATGAAAGCCAAGCATGAGCGAGCTGCTACTCTGAATGGGGAAGTTTGCAAAAAGTTCCTGTGCTACACGGATGCATGCATGCACATGCAACATCCAAATGCCGTTTAAAACTCACTTGGTGGAAGGCAAGATGATAGTCAATGCTTTACTAGGGATTAATTCTCAGGCAGTGTTTAAATGTTCTTTCTTCAATGCTGCAGCATTTTGCAATGCATGCAGAGAAACAAAAGCTCTCCATCCCAAACCACCATGGATGGATCAGACTCTCAGATCAATCTTAAATGTGACAAAACCAGCATACCTTGTGCAACAGCGTGGCTGCATGATATAGATCAGTGGTCTCCAAAGTGGGGTGCATGCTCCCCAAGGGGTGTGAGAGACAATCCATGGGGTTGCAGGGAGAAAATATTGGAACTCAGTAATACATTTATATAATTTATAAATAAGTAAATGACATATATTGGGGATCTATGCTAGTGTTTTTACTGATAGGGGTACATGATGAAAAAAGTTTGGGGACCACTGATACAGACAATCATGTGCTCCAATTTAGATAGACAGACATTCATTTTATAGACACAGAATTCCACACAACAGTGAGTTGCAAATACCCAGACACACAAACAGATCTTGTAATATTTAAAGCAAAAGAAGAATGTGCCATTATTAAAACAATAGTCAGAATAGCAAAGCATAATCCATTTCATAAATAATCTCCTCACTGTGTGAAACATGTTAGGTCTTGAAGAGAAAGGAGTTGGAATGTGCAGGGCAGACCACACAAACCAAAGAGAAGAAAACCACCCATGAGAGAATATCTGAGGAGTATAAAAGGGAGGGGTGAGACTAAGACAAGGGGAATAGAGTTTCAAAAGAAAAAGAGAGAAAAAGAGGGTAAGAGTGAGAAAACTGGTAGAGGTAGGGAAAAGCAAGGTACACACAGAGCAACTGTAAAAGACACACAAGGAAAGAAAGGGAAGAAGAAAGGGAGGAGTTGGGGATAGCAAATAGAATAGCAGGCAGAGGAAAGAGTAAGAAGGGCACTATTTATACATGAGAGGACATGTTTGACAAGCAACTTTGAAGCAGAATCTTCAAGAAGATTTATTCAGGGGCAGATTTATCACTTCAGAATTCTAAAATAGCACATTTCCTTCACAGATTTCTAAAAAATAATCATACAAATCTGTAAATCAAAACTTTGTAGTACCCTTCTGGATACCATATTTTATGGCCTTGTTTTATTTATTGATGTGTTTGGTGAAGTACAAAGGTATTTTCTCCATAAGAAAGCCCAGCATAGAAAGAGAAAAATCTTACAAAAAATTAGTAAGAGAGAGCTGAAAAGAATGTAGGGAAGCTCAGAAGTGCAAAAGGGCTGAGGAGCAGCCCGAGATAGAGTGTGAAATACCCAACCCTGCAGCTTCACAGTCTCTACACTGGCTCTTAGTAAACATTAGTATACAGTCATGCATTTTTTTGTTTATTTTTTAATCAGTGTATTGTTACAACATAGTGAAATTTTACTGGAGAGGTTAGTATTGTTCCTGATTAAGTAAAAGAAACTAAAGGACTGTCTGGTCCTGGAAATAAGGGCTTTGCTTCTTGGAAACTTAGAGCTGTCCCTGAAGGATAAGGATACTCCTGGACAACCAAAATAACTCCAGCATCCTAGCCCACATATTTGAACTGCAAAAATATAGTTGCTTTGCAGAGTTTTACTATTATTAGTAATCAGTAGTGTGAGTGTTAGTGATTAGTCAAATTGTGTAGTACCTGAACATTGAAGGGAATAAGAACTGTGTGTACAACCATATTTGGGTTGCCCCAATTTGGCTGTGATACCTCATGCACATGAATAAATATTTACCCTTGTAATTCTATACTTTGCATCCTAACCTCTCTCCTCAGTTGGCACATGCCAGTTGCAAATTTTCATGGCAGTCTCAAAGGTGAAAAAACAGCTTGACTGGTGCCAGTTCATTGGAGCTACAATCTAAATGTCTGTTGAGGTATCAATTTTCTAGCAGTCTGCCTATACAATCCAAGCATTTTGACACACTCCTTACACAGACTGAGTGCTGGTGTTCCTAATGCTAACACCCAGACGGAAACCCAGCGATCCATGCTGTAGACCAGGATTTGGGAATGTTTAAAAAGAGAAGTAACTGCCCAGGAATCCATGACTGGTTTTACAATAAGCCTGGCTGCATGCTGGGACTGGGCACTGTGGGTGTATTTAGTCAATTCTGTGTAGAATCTGAAGTCCAGCTGGGTCAGTTCAATACTGGCTACTAGCTTTTTACCTGAATGCCCAGACCTAGTACATTAATTTGAAGCTTACTGGGACATGAGACACTACAGAGTTTCTGAAGCTGCAGGAGGGGGAAAAAAAAAATTAATGAGCCCCAGAGCCATGGCTTAGTAACAGAAATGTGCAGCCCTAAGTGACAGAGGTACATATTTTTCTTGTTCATGTTGCTACTGAAGTCCTATGAACTCCCTAGAAAGTATGAATGTATAGTTATATCTCTTATAAAGATATATATATCTTGCAATCTTCTCTGTATTCTATCAAGCACCTGAGACTAGCCTTTTCTATCTGCTGATCCATGTTGATCCATGTCCCAGGCTTCACTCATTTCCTTTGGAGGTGTGCTGTGTCCCTGATTCTTGACCAAGCATGAGGAACAGCAAATTCTTGTTAGAATAGTATAGACAAAGTACCACTGTACTTTTTTCTGTATTATCTGTTTTACTTGGAAGGAAGAGGGGTTCAAATAAACAGCAATTATCCCAGCGCTTTGTTGCTTAAATAAGAGTGTTTGGAAGTATTCCATACTTAGAGCAGATCTGTGCTAGAATCAGGTAACTGTTGCTTATCCAAAGAATGACTCCAGAAAGCTGCACAAGATTGCAAAAAGCTCTGTCTTCTGTTGCATGCTTATTCTCAAATGGAGCAAACAGACCAACAGTTACATAGATGGGAGTGGAAGTTACATTCCCTAAGTGCCCTGGGATTTAAGCAAAATTGCCCTGCTAAAAACATCCCATAACAGAACAACATAAAAAGAAGCCCCATAACTGGGCTTCTTGGAAGCCCAGTAGAAAAATAAGGACATTAAGTTACTGGAGTTGAAAGGCAGAGCAGTGAAAGTTAAACACTCTCAAGAAGCTGAAAGGGAATGGAGCTGAGGTTCTGTAAGAAAATGTAAGGCAGCAATGGACCATTTCTCTTTGCCTCCCTAACTGAGCAGCTTGCGCCACCCTGTGTCAAAGTACAGGGTCTCTGAGACTGCTCAAGATTACAGTAAGGAGTTATATAAATGACTGCAGTTTCAGTTTAGCTCTTGGCTGAAAAATTAGTAGGAAGGGAGAACTACAAATTCAGTTTGGATTGGAATAAAATTATTTCTTTCTGAGAGAAAAAGAATGTGGGAAGTGTTAAAACAATTAATTTTGTGTAGTGTGAAACACTCCATTAAACTAATTTATTTCATGAGCTCTTCAGAGAAGGAGACAAAGGGCTAGATGCATAAAGCTGCTGGCAGAAGTAGTGTTTGATGAACAGAACAAGTCTGGTAGAAGAAGTGTTTCATGAACAGAGCAAGTTTGGTAGTTCCTGGGTCCCAGTCTGGAGCCTGTGTGCCAGTTTCTTCCCTAGGGAATGCTTAATTACTTGTAAGACATGGAAACATCTCAACAAGAAGCATGAATTCCTCCCTCCACTCATTCCATCTCCCATGCACAGACTGGCTGCTTGAACCTGGTGGTGACTACATATTTGTTGAAAACAGTTTAAAATCACCATAGTGCAAAATGGGAACTGCTTCTAAGGCTGTGGTCCCACAAACATTTCAACCCCACAAGCATACAAACTTCTACTGAGATAGACAACCTTGCTCTATCTTTTGTCTGCCCAGAGCTGTATACCCTCATCACCTTCCCTGTGATGGCAGCAAAGATTTGTGCAGTGACCTGGATCAAGGAACTGATCTGGCTGAAAACTAATTCAGCAAAAATTGTCTGTAAAATTTTGGAGTACGTGTAGGGGACTTCATGGACCTATGTAAATACTACAGCTGGAAAATGGATGGGAAGGCAGAGGATGTGCAGGGTGGGGAGGATGGGCAAGATGGCCCCTTTTATCAGCAATCCAACTGATGTATGTTTAAAGTGGACATGTGCCAGACCCCAGAATATGAGGCCTTTAATACTGAGTATCCCATAATAGGGATGGGATTTCACTACGCCTTGCTCTTGCAGTCTGTGACTGAAACTGTTCTCTTCCCATCAAGCATAAATCTGGAAAAAGAAAGAAAATCCTTCAGAAACTATGCAGGAGACTAAAGCTAGACTTGAAAATGCCTCCAGAAATTATTGAAGCACCATTGTTCAGTAAATCTGCTAAACACTGGAGGTGTGGGATGGGAAATCACCCAGGTTTAACCACAGTATAACACAAAAAGCATAAAACTCCTATATATTAGGCAGCGCTCCTGCAGAAAGTGAGTAAGCACCTTGAAGGTAACAGTAGCGATGAACAACTGCTTCTGTTTGTTATGTTGGAGAATGATCTATTGTAATCATCCCAGTTCTCTTCCTGAGTGTTTATTAGAATCATAGAATATCTCGAGTTGGAAGGAACCCATAAGGATCATCAAGCCCAACACCGTGCTCCTTGCAAGACTACCTAAAATTAAACCATATGACTAAGAGTGTTGTCCATACACTCCTTGAACTCTGAGAGGCTTGGTGCTGTGACCACTTCCCTGGGGAGCCTGTTCCAGTGACTGACCACCCTCTCAGGTGAAGAAGGTGAAGAACCTTTTCCTAACGTCCAATCTGAACTTTCCCTGATGCAGCTTCATTCCATTTCCTCGTGTCCTATCGTTGGTCACCAGAGACAGGAGATCAGCACCTCCCCCACCACTGCCCACCTTGAGAAAGTTGTAGACTGTGATGAGGTCACCCCTCAGTCTTCTCTTCTCTAAGCTGAACAAACAAAGTGGCCTCTTGCCCTTGAAACTTTTCACCATCTTGGTCACTGTCCTCTGGACACGGTCTAATAATTTGATGTCCTTCTCATATTAAGGCACCCAAACCTGCACACAGTACTCAAGGTGGGGCTGCACCAGTATGGTGTGGAGTGGGACAGTCACCTCCTTCCACTGGCTAGCTATGCTGTGCTTGATGCACCCCAGGACATGGTTGGCCCTTTCGGCTGCCAGAGCAGCCTGTTGACTCATATTCAACTTGCCATCAACCCAAACCACAAGATCTATTTCTGCAGAGCTGCGCTCCAGCCTCTTGTCTCCCAGTTTATATGTATTAGAATCCAGGATGTGAACAGAGAGGACTATGGTCTGTAAAAAGATAGGAAAAAGAATTGAGGAAGAACTTTGAGAAGGGAGTGTACTTTTGAACTGGATCTCGAGAGAGTAGAGAGCCAGCAGAGGTGTTTTGAGAATGAGTAATAAAATTTTCCTTGTGCTGAAGTCTGCATACAGGGATTCAGAGGCTAAAGATAACACGTGGAGCGTCCAGAATTTCTCTAGTTCTTTCAAGATAGCATGTAATTTTAGTTCATTGTGGGTGTAAAGGTCACATAAAGCATTCAGTTTAGGAGTGTCTCTTTCAAAAACCACGTGTTGGGGCTAGAGGACGCCACTTTGCATTTCTGTAATTGAACAGTGTCACTCGGTGGACAGAAGTGGTATTGTTAGCTAACAGAACAGCATGGTGCTTAACATCCAAGCATCCCAAAGCACAACAAAACCTGCAGGTAGGGATATCAGCCTCCACTGACCTCCAGCTGATGTTTCACATGAGTACTGCTTACTAGAAGAGGTATAAAAGCTTTGTGTATAAAAATTTTAGCAATTCCATTGGGAAAAAAAGCTTGGAAAAGTACTAACCCTCTCTGTTTAAGGGTACTTATTAGCACTGCACAGTTCAGAGTAGGTTTATTTCCTTCAACCAACTGAACTTGGTAGAGAAAGGATTTTGAAACTACTTATCATGTCACTAGCACTGCAGGGATTCTCATGAATTCTAAGTGACTATGATTAATCGTTAACTACTACCCCACTGGGTTTATCTGTGCTGCAGAAAGTATTTTGAAGCAATGGATGCTCTCTGTTTAAAGTTAGCATCACCCCAGTGACACAGTGTGATGTTACACTGTGGAAAATTAAGTTAGTTTTTAAAGAAGTCTTTTTTTTTCTATGAGTCTATGATTTCCTCTAAGATGCTTGTTGAAGCTGTACTCTTTCAACCAAGACAGTTAGGGTCCTGAGTGCACCAATAAGCCTTAATTGCCCTGAACAACCTCACCTGCACCTCCAACAATGCAGTCTCTGTCCATTGTCCCAGGAGCTGTATTTAAGCTCAAACCTAGGCATACATTCCCTGTCTAAGCTATGTTGCATTACCTTTGTGGTTTCTGGCTTGTTGATTTGGTTCATGGATCAAACATGGAGTTGACTTGTCATTTTGTATTTATCTGATGATTGGTTGATGGAACCTCTCGTCACCAGCCCTGACTGGGTGCTGTGGGACTGTGGCCTTATCAGTAGGGATGCTGCTTCCACCTGTCTTGTGGTCTTACATTTCTCTTGTGGGAAAAAATGGCCTTCTTCCCTTGCTCCTATTGTTCCCTGAAAAACTCAACATTAATGTCCTTATCACTAGGTTTTTAAAGTTATTGTTATATTTTTCTTAAAACTAGCATTGATGGTAAATTCTGGTACAATAATTATATCTTTGTCTGTAAGTGCAATTCCTTTCATAGAACATCTCTGTGCATTTTACACACTAGAAAATTATGGCTGCAACTGGTGGAACAGAAGTAACCTTAGAACATTAAGACACAACAGCCAGTTTTTCTTCAGTGAATGAAGCTGCTGTAGGGAAACATGATCCTGATTAATTTCATTTGGACTCTCTATGGTGATTTGAGACTAAGTCAGGGTGGTCTTGCATAGGTGCCACCACAGCAACAAAACCCCCAACTGTTTTAGCAGCTTTTTCTTGATTAATTTGTGGTTTGCTTTGATCAGCCAGTCAGAACCATAGAAAAGAATAATCTCAAAGCTCATTTTGAGAATTTGTCTTCAGGTGAAAACAAATGTAAAAACATGATACAATAAGGGTTGGCTTTTTGTGCTAACTAGTGTACAAATGCATATAGAAAGATGTGGAGAACCCTAGACTAAGCACTTTAAAAACCAAGGAATCCAGGACTAGAAATCTATTCAAAGTTATGTGCCTCTGCCACATGAGCTAAAGCTCCCTGAGCTAGTATTAAGAACATTCTTTTTTTGCAGGCAGGAAAAAAGAACCCAAAACCCCAAAAAGCAAATGGGCAGCAGAGGGCAGCAGGATCCAACATCCAGAGCCACTAGTTAGTTAGGAGAGACACTTTTTAAAAAAAAATAAATCGTGAGATGTGCAAAAGGAAGGCGATGCTGAGTTCTAAAGCAAAAGCAGGGCGAAATGCAGCTCAGTCTGAGCATTCGTGAGTGAGGCATTTTTTTTATTTAAGTGAGCTGTAGTGTACATCTCTGTATCAGTAACACTGGAGTCTTCTTGCAGGGACAGAGGGCATTCAGTTAATAGGAGGAGCTGCAAGGTGCTTGCCTGCCTTTTTGTTATGTTGCTGGGTGAGATGCACCATTGCCCTGCAGATCCTGCTTTGCATTTGTTGTTAGAAAAAGCGCTAGTGATCTCTCATGGAACATATTTACAAATTGCCTGTTCTCATGCTTACAGTCTCCTGCTGGCTCAACTAAAGGCCTTCCCTCCTACTTAGTGACCACTGGATTGGTGCAAAAATGTTCTTGGGAGCATTTTAAAGGCAGCATGTCATTCAGGAAGGGCCAGCTGAAGGTCTTTGCCAATGGCACAAGGCTATGTTACTTTGCCAAAATACAGACATTGATTGGAACTCTTCTCAGATTCCATTAGCATTACTGAGACAGTAATTCAGTCCTTGTACAGACAAGAGCAGGGAGATGTCATCCTAGAAATACAGTAGGTTTTATGGGAAATATCATGGAGCTTCTTCAAGGTCTATCAATGAGAGTCATGCTTCTGAGAACCTTATGTAGTTAGATCTCATTTGCATCTTTTCATTAGGTTTCAAAGTGCTGGGCACAGAGAACTGGCATGGCTGTAATCTTGCCTTTAATGCAGGCTTCAACTTTCATGTTTCCTTTACTTCTGAAAATGCTATTAATCTATTAATAAAGATACTATGTTTAAGTTTCTCTTTACATCTCAACAAAGCAAAGAAAGAGACTCTACTGCTGCTGACACAGAACCATGCACTGCAGCTCACTTCCTGCATAAAAGGAGTAATGCTTCAGACAAGGTATAATCAAATGAACAATTAACAGCTGTAGAAAAGGAAGCAAAAATAGTGAACTTGTTGCTGTGCTTTGCAGCAAGACTGGCCAGGGCACCCAAATAAATATTTATATTTTTATAAGAAATACATAGGATTCATGCATGCAAAATGTATGGTACAGTTGTTGCATCCTTACAATTGATTTTGTGGCTACTTGGAGAGGAGGACATAGCAGACAGTTTGTCTGTGCACAAAATGCAGATGAGGAAAAGGATACCTTTCCTGTGTACAGCAGCTAATATAGCCTGCTTGCAGTGAGGTACTTTCTGGTTTCACAATCAACAAGATGAACACGGATGTGGTTGAAAGATTTCTGTCTGTAACTGCAACTGTTTGCGTCCTTGAATAAGTGTTCTCTGGCTCAGAGAAAAAAATTAGCTTCAAGAAAAGGCTGCAACTTCAGATAAATACAAGACTCTTGTTGAGACAAATGTGGAAGCTTAGAAACCTCGTAGTGAGGTCAAGGACCAAGCTGGCATGGCACCTTTGATCTTTTTAACTCTGTGGTGGAACAGCTTAGCAATGGTCTTGGGAGTCTAAACAGGAGTTCCAGAACAAGATAAATCCTCTTTAAGGAACAGTCAGAGGCCTCTGTAGGCAGGCACGAAGCTGGGTTCTGGGCTAGGGCATGGTTTTGGTTTTCAAACCTCACCCAATGGTAAGTAGAACATGTTTTGATCATGGCTAGCTGTGAGGCTCTTGTGCTATTAATGGAATGCTCAGACATAATTTTAATGGTCTTTCTGCAAGAATGACACATGAATTCATGAAACATACCTTGTTGGAGGGAAAAAAATATTATTTTATAGGGGAGTTTTCAGTCTCAGGAGCAAAAGAGAAAGGTGAGAAGTCCAAAACCATTTATCTGCAACCAAGGCAAACTGATAGATTAATAGATGGTCCATAGCCTTATAGGCTAGTGGGCAGTCACTTTGTGCAATCTGCCTTGATAGGAACTCTATACTGCAGGCAGATCTGGCCTCCTCCTCTCTGCTGTGGCCCATTCTACTTCAGACACATTGCGTCTGCATTATCATGTTAGCCGGTGGTGGGCTCTGAGCCAAATGACTGCTCATCAGCTTTGGTGTTGGGGCATACTTTGGTATGCTATGTGAACTCCTACCAGCAGCGTTTGGGAGAAACTTCAATGTGGCCTGTTCCTTTGCATCATTGTCTATGCTCTCCTACAGCTATTCTAGATGATCATGCCCACAATTATGAGCAGAGGGTCAGCCTGATGGGCCAGCAGTCTTCCCTTGCTTGTTGGATGGTGTGCCAGGCAATCCTAACTTGCACAGGAAACCGGAGGCTGGGACTGAGCATGCTGGTTCTCAGCAATACTCTACATGTCTGTGGTTTGTGGTTTTGTTCAGAGAGTCTGGTAAGAACTGATATCACTGTTCCTTATGCTCAGCATGTGGTAAGGCTGAGAAAAGGTCTTTGCAAATCTTGCCTGGACCATATCCAAAGCTAGATCCTCCAAAGTCCAGCCAGTTAGTCTGGAAACTAGTATCCTGGGAGGAGTTGCTGGCCTGGTCACCAGTGACAGGCTTGTAAATCTGAGGAGTGTTTGAGCATGCTTGGAAGTTTTCTCTATAGGCCAAGCTTGCCCTGTGTTGCTTCCCTCCAGGTCAATTCCTTGTATACCTTAGCAGACAGCCCTTGAGAGATGAGCTGGCAGGCTGGAAAGACTGTGGTCTTTGGTGGGGTTTGTGAAAGTCAAGGCACTAACTGTAATATGACTTGCTTAGAAGAATGAACACTACCTGGGACTATGAGCTTTTACCTCAGGGTCAATGTGACCTGAAAACCCAACCCAAGTCAGCTCCTACCAGATGAGAACACCATATACCGACAATAAAATAGTAGGAGATTTGACTTCAGAAACCAGGCAGATAACCATGTCCAGAACAGCAACTGACCAGAATCCAGTATAAAACCACTCCACCTGCATAGGACATGGGTTTAGAACAATGAAGATTAACACACCACTATATGTCTACACCACCAGCATAAGACAAGCACGTACTGATCCAGCATGGGACAAGCACATGCTGATTATGCAAGCAACAGTAACTGATTTGCCCGCCCATTAACATGAGTAATTTGATTGGTCTATACAACTGTGCTGTACCATATATAAACCCTGCTTTCCTCGCCATCAGGGTCCTCTATGCATTAGGCTGGGGCACTGCTATACACACAGCTAAAATGAGAGAATAAATTCCCTTGGTAATTCTATGCTAACTCTCCTTGTCTCCCTCCTCTGCTGGTGAAGAAATGACTTCTACAGGTTCTTGGTTATCAGGTTACTTTTTTTTTTTATCTCTGGAGCAGAGTACAGTGGCTTTTGTTAAGAAGCCTGACCTTAGAGATGCTAAGGGAGCCTTTTTCTTGTGCCATCTGGAGTCTTTTCTTTGGGGCCCTGTCAGCCTAGGGTTTATTCCCATTGGGTGTTCAGTTTCAGATTATTCCCAGGTGAGCCAAGAAACTCCTTTCTTCCTGCTCGCTGGCGTGGTTTCTGGTTGACTGCAGGGCACTGAGGCTCTGGGGGCACTGTTCTCTGTGGCTTGGCTATGAGTGTCAGTTCTTGGACTGTGGGCTATAGAAGTAAGGGAAGTAAAGCTATTTTGTCCACAGAAACATGGGTTTGCCTTCCCGCCCCCCCCCAATAAACTAGACTTATATCTTGCCTTCTACCCCAGTGTCCTAGGGACAGGCCTCAATCCCAAGTTACCTTTCTTTTGCTTTCTACAAATCCATTTAATCTCTCTCCCTCAACCTTACCCTAAAAGGCAGCCTATGTCAGTCTGCTAAACTTACAGTGATATTAAGTCTATGATAGTCTAATATTTATATCTACTGACTTCCTGTCATTCTCTTGGTCTGAAGTGCTTTTTAGTGAACTTCTGAAATTCCACATTTTCCTGGGCTTTGAGTTACTGCCTGAGCAAGAGCAAATCAATAACTTTTTCTAACAAATAATTTAAGAGGAGAGGTAGTTGCCATATGCAAAGAGATTCATGACTGACTGTTAAAGAAGCTACGACTCTACCTAGTTCAGGGTATCAGCATCCTATACTCAAGTTCGTACACAAAGAAGAGCAGAAATGCATGTGAAGAATTCACATTTAAAGTAAGATTTATCTGTTTTTTCAAAGGTGGAACATAGCTTGTAAAAGGAACGCTCCAGGAGATCGGGACTAATATGATATCTAGTTTTTCAGTAATTTGCTGGTAAAATGATTCTGTGGAAGATGAATGTTAAAAAACGCCAAGGAAAAGCAAAGAAAAAAAGCATAGAAAAAAAATCTGATTTTTCAGGAAGATGGAAAGGTAATGGAAGAGGGAGGACCAGGAATAGAGAGGGAGTTTAGTAAAAGGAGGGAAAGTAAGAGACACAGCATGACCAAATAGCAAATCCAGAAGAATGAGTTAATGGAGATTGGAAAAGGGAGGGGTTTGTGGGGAAAAATAAAATCAAGGCAACAGATAGAACATCTGGCTTCAAAGTACCTAATATGTCTTATTGAGATCAGAGTTTTTGCAGGACAGGAAAATGCTGACATGGCTGTTGCTGTTCCTCCTTACAGCTGCTGAATATAAGAACGAAATTGAGCTGTCAGGACCAAGGGGTACGTCTTCTCTCTTTTTCTTCTTCCTTCTTTGATGAGCACTCTCAGGCCCTCTACTAACTTCCATGTTTCGTTTTTCAGCTCCAAGGGTCATCAGTCCAGCTTCTTGGAAAGCTACAGTGGCAATGCTTATATGAACCAGCTGTTAGCCCATGAGGAAGCTTTTCAAGTTGTGGTGGTTTTGTGTTGCACCAGGTAGTGCGAATCTCCTGCACAAACATGTCATGGCTACTTGTCACAAGCATAAGTTTACAGTGAGCACAAGCAGCTTCATCAGTAATGACACAAGAGGTGTGTTACTGGTGCCTAGGGCCTCATGCTGAGCCAACTGAACACGGGTCTTGCACAAAATCTTACCTTTGACCCGGCTGAGCAGAGCTGTCCTGGTTTCAGCTGGCACTTCCTATCCTCACTGAAAGTAAGGGCCTCAGACTACTTCCTGATAAATACAGGCTATTTAACTTTTGTTAATCCTGGAAGCTGAATGGAGAAGGAATCCCTCATTACTAAAGTCTTCTCAGAATTTTTATTTCAGATCACAAGGACAGTTATTGCCAAGTTCCAGAGAAATTCTGAGTTAATCAAAAGGCTTTTTATTGATTTTTGTCAATATCTCTGACAACTTTTGTTCATTTTTTCATCATTATTTTACATTCAAAAATGGGATTCACTGAGAAATATAAAACTGCCTTCTCCTGCTTGAGAGAGTTCTCTAAGATCTGCATTTTCAGGAGTATATGGAATGTGGTTCATCTATCTCAGTCTAAGGAATGCTAGTCAGTGAGGAATCCACAGAAGGGTGAGCCCCCAAGTGTGTTCATGCCCTAGGGGAAATAGGCTCAGGTCATGATCAGCTTAATTATATATGACAATTTCTTTTGACTTATCCTGCTTATATTTATGCACCGAGATTTTATTAATGAACAGGGAACGGGTTGTTCTTACATTCTTATTTAGACATTGCAACTGTTCACTCTACCTCTGCTCAGATTTTGGCTAACCCAGCTCATGCTAAGGCCTGATGTATGCTGGAAGCAGTGCCATTAGGTCAAAGTGAGAGCACTGTGTAGGTGGGACAGGTGCCCAGAAAGAGCTAGAGGGCCATGATGCAGCTATGATCACCTGCAGAGTGCTGGCTCCTGCAGCCATCATCTTTGTATGGCAGTTTCTTCAGAATCTGCTAACTTATGGAAATGGTATAGACCAAACTTCCAAGCTGGAAGGCATAAAAACATCAGCTTACTCAAAAAAGCCTTTGAAGCAAATCCAACAGCAGCTGGACTGCTGAGGCTTTCATGCTTCCCAGTGTGATACAGGGGGTGCCCACACCGTGACAGAGGAGGAAAGATGAGCACTCTCACTGTTGGCTAGGTAACTAATTTTTTTTTTTTTTTCTCCTAAGTGCATGAATTAAGAGTTACGGGTTGTAAGTTATGAAGCCTTATGACTTGAATGGTGAATAAGTGAATTCATGTGTTAGACTAATCTAGGCAAAAGGGGACTGAGCCCCTGTTTGTCATGTTTGTTGCATTTCTTAATGAATTCATGAAATAAAGTTTACATCACAGGGTATGTTGTCCTGTAAATTTGAGAGATCCAAATGGACTGTGATAAGACATTTGATTTGATATCTCCTCAAAACACTGACTGTATCCTAATGCTGCTCTATATGCATTGTCTTGTAGGTGTACTTGACATCTTCCCTCGGGTCAAGGCACACAGGGTAAATGATACATGAGAGCTTGTTTTAGGGACAGAAGAATGTTAAAGGTTTTCAAGTAGAAAGAAACCAAGGCTGTAAATAACTGTACTATAACAGTTGTCTAATATAAATAACTTTGTTTTCTGCTTTCTTTTGGAGTATCTGAATACAAGTTTAACTATAGTGAATAAGATGAATAAGAAAACATTCTTTAGCCCTACTGATGGTAGAAATTCAGCCTAGCTGTTCATAAATCATCTTGTGTAAGTGCAGAAAAAAAAGATTCATTGATTTTAAGTCTCTTATGTTTAGGTTAAAAGTGTAGAAAAGTTCATAGTTTGATTAAATTAAAATTAATTGTGTTATCACATGTTGCACATACATCATTGTAAGTACATTCCTATAATCACACTGTTCCCCAAACTCTTTTTTTAGCTTCAACTAAAAAGCTTGTAAAGAAAAGATAAGAAAGATTTTTCTGTGGTTTCAAGATATCTGTAAAAGTCAGTAGTGTTAAAGCTATGGATAAGCCCATGTATATCTTACTTATGGAGGTTTATTAATGTTTATTTAAAATCCTTCATCTTTCTCTATGAAAAAGTCAAAGTGCTGAAATTTAAAAATAGAGCAGTAAAGTTCTATATATATTTTCTCTTGTAAGAAGTACCCTGATTACCAACAGAACATCACCATAAATATGGGTGTTTATGGACCTAATTCTTATTTATGGCTCCCTTCTTCTTTGCCGGAGGAGAAGTGTCTTAAAGTGAGTGTAACTAACTGCATCAGTTCCTTTCTCAGGGTGTGATAAGAATTATGAAATATGATAGGGTTTGTGTACATTGTTGCACAGTGAAAGACAGCCTAATAAACAGATTACACTCATCAAACTAGGAAAATATTATTAACGTAATTCAGATTCAGCCCACCTTCCCCTCCATGTTTAACTGCTTGCAGAACCAGTTTCTAGTTCATTTTATCTTGTATGTAATAAAATTTTTGGAATAATCTGAACAGTGTAAAAATGGATAGTTGTGACAGATGTAGAAATAGTAGTATTCTTTCTTTTAGTAACAAGCACATTTTGAGTGCACATATCAAATATATAGCTATATCTGTTAATTAAAAGTACCTTAAATATTGTCAGTTTATGCCTCTATCTTGTAGTATCATCAACCAGAAAGATTTTCTCCTCCTCCCATACATTCCTGCTGACCTCATAAAATGCAAGCTATGTTTCTTAGTCCTGCTAGTGTGTGACGCTCACTTTATTCACTGCCTGGCTATATGTTATTTGTATGTTGGAAGGAAGCAAAACTGCAAAGCATAATTGTTTGCAGAGTCAACTGCTTTGGTTTAAATTTTTTTTTTATCATATGGGTAAGACTGGGAGCAAAGAAATAAATTTTGTTTGGTGGTCATATGTGAGGTTTTGCACAGAGGTGTCAGAAAGCAACCCCTGCTATTAAATACATCTATTCACCATGTGATAAAATGACAATTTGAGGCAGGTTTTGCTGACTTGCCTTCTTTCCTTAGTTTTGCTGTCAGTTATTGAATAGTTAATGAGCAGTATCTTCTACTCAACAATGCATGGCAGCCAGCATCCTTTAGGTTTTATTTGCAGCTGTGCTGTAAGGCATGCCTCTTCACTTACATGAGAATGAAGAGATATGTAGCTGTTGTTTCCACTGCAAAATCTTTTATTAACTTCAGCAACAGCAAATATACTTAAAATCAGTATTTGAATGTTAGGCATTGCTTAAGTGAAGGACATGGAGGTATATTTGCTGGTTCTTAGGCTGTAGTATTGCAAGTCGACTAAACTTATCCTTCCCTTGAATTTCTAGTTGGATATCTATTTATTTAAGCCTCCATCTAGCTTTCTTCTGACTGAGACAACACATCTGTCTTCTGTCTGTGCTTTTTGCAGTTTTGTCTTCTCTCTCACCAAAGTAGCTGCCCTGTTGATAGACTAGAGGACTTAGCTTTATGCCAACATTTCTCTTTTACTATTACACTCATAATGCTGTCCATTATTCCACTGGATCTCCATTTTAAAGCATACACAAACTAGTCTATTAGACAGAACCAGAAGAGCAGTAGGCCTGCAGCATGTTTGATGCTGGTAGTTAAAAGAGGAGGCAGACTGTAATAGGACTTGGGATCAGCTGCCCAAGGAGTCATCAGTCCTACAGGACAGGATGTTCATGGCTTTTAAGCAGTGCGATATGAATGACTAAATGAGGATGACTAGGAGAACATGGTTTGTTCTAGTTTTGATTTGCCAAATTGAAGGAGGCCTTCAGTATAATACCTGTCATACTGTATGTGTGTTTGAAAGAACAGAAGGTAGGATTTGTAGGACAAGGTCACGTAGTTCATCAGGCCAGATGAGGGAGTGGGGAAGTCCAAGATTTTCTTGTGTTTTTAATTATTTACAAGATGTCAAAAAGTAGTCATCTGAAGATCTAATGGAAATTTTAAAAGGTTGCTTTGTTACCTGGAGGCGAACAAAAGTAGGTTTGATCACAACTGTGAAGCTTGGCAGGTCTTAATGCAAAAGGATTATGTAGTTGGTACAGGCACAGAAAACACATTTAGAAACAATGAGTTTTACCTGAGGGGAAAGACGAAAAGAAGAGGGGAGAAAATAAGTCAGTTCTTTCAGAAATCAAAGGTTTTTCCCACAGAACCTTCTTGGAAGCTGAGATCTTTTCAGAGGCAAGTTTCCTTTTGCAGGAAGGGCAATGCAAACCAGTCTTCCCTCCTTCCTTCCTTCTCTCCCTCCTTCCTTCTCCCCTCTTCCATAGAAAACTTCCCTGTCCCTTTAAGGAATATGTCCTGGTTTCAGCTGGGATACAGTTAATTTTCTTCACAGAAGCTAGCATAGTGCTGTGCTTTGGATTTAGTGCCAAAGGAATGTTGATAACACGCTGATGTTTTTAGTTGTTGCCAAGTAGTGCTCAGACTGCTCAAGGACTTTTTGAGCTTCTCCTGCTCGGCCAGGTGCATAACAAGCTGGGAGTACAGCACAGCTAGGACCCAAACTGTCCAAAGAGCTATTCCATACCATATAACATCATGCCCGGGGGGGGGTGTGTTTAGTCGGTCGATCGGTTGTGGGGAGAGTGATCGCTGCTCGGGTACTGATCGCGGTTCGGGACGGGCTGGGCATTGGTCAGCGGGTGGTGAGCAATTGCATTGTGCATCATTCGTTTTGTATATTCTGTATATTTTGTTATCATTCTCATTATTACTATTATTATTATTTTCTCTTACTAAACTGTCTTTATCTCAGCCCTCAGCTCTAACCTTTTTCTCCTTCCCGATTCTCTCCCCCATCCCACTGAGGGAGGGGGGGGAGTGAGCGAGCGGCTGCGTGGTGCTTAGTTGCCAGCCGGGTTAAACCACGACAGAATGATTGTAATTTATTCCTCTAACTATTAAAAAACCCCAAATGTAATCACACAGAAACATGGAAATCTGAAATGAAACACCGTGGTCCTGTTTCTGAAACACATGTTCTTGGAAGCTCATGTGCACACTGGAATTTTACAGCTCTTACCTCCAGAGAAAGATGACCTTATTCCACATACACGCTAATATGGTTTTGAAGGGATAAGACCTTCAGCGTGAACTGAGAAATCTTGCAGTTAGACATTTGTCTTTTTTTTTATTATCTGTTGCTGGTTTTGAGCTGGAGGAAGGCAGGGCAGATTGTTTCTCTGTCCTCATAAAGGCCATGCTATTGGTAACTTCTATAACATGTGTGTGTCACTTTGGTGAGGCTTATTACTGTTGTCCAACCTGGCAGGAGGAAGACCAAGGAAATGACAACTACATAGTCTGGACAAAGAACAAGAAGGAACATCTAATGGTTTATAACTGGAGAACATGAAAATGTGTACATGCTATCTGACGTGTTCTGAACTGTGGTAATATTATCATACAAGGAACTGAAAATGCAGTTTCACATTGGAATTGATGGACTTCAGAGAAGGTATCACAAAAGGGAGTGGATCCTGTTTCCTGCCACCTTTAGTCACAGGTTCCCACTCTTCCCTTGCCTCATACCTAATGATGAGAGGACCCAGAACTTCTTACTCCTCACGTGGAAAATTAATTATTTTGATGTGTGTTATGTATGTTAATTTTCTATGGTCAATAAAGTGTTAAAGAGTTCTGTCTCTTTCTATAGCCACATAACATTATAATGCATTCCATCATAGGAGACTGTTACCAGCGTAAAAGCAAAAGTATTTTATTCAGCAACTGTTTGAAGTTTGACAGAAATTGCTGTAACATTAAACTATACCTTTGGATTCATCTGTGAATGGATAACAGTGCTTTAAAAATTGAGCATCATATTTCAATCCCAAACTAGCAGAATATACAAAATTTCCTAATTCATAAATGTACATTTTAGTTTGACCTGCTGTCACTGTTACATTAATGATTAAATACTCATCTCCACAACCACATAGTTAGAAGAACAATGAGAAGCAGGACAATCACCTCTAACCTTACCAGAAATCAGAGCAACCTAATTTAGCTCCTCCCAGGGCTATGATAGGAAGGTGATTAGACCATTGTCCGGGATGAAAGCCATCCAGCTGGGTAAAGGAGAGCGGTTCTTTGCATCACTTTGCAGATGGGATTGTTACTACCTACATGGGTCTGAGACTCATTATGGGATGCAGGGGAAGAGCATTTGAGTATTGTATAAAACTGGTTGGAAAGGTACTTTTAATTAACAGATATAGCTATATATTTGATATGTGCACTCAAAATGTGCTTGTTACTGAAACACCTTACCCAAAGGCGGGTAAAGGGAGGGCTTACAGTGGCTTAAGAAGGAACAAACATGGGAAAACAGAGGAATTAGGGGACAAAAGGGTCCATACACATATAAACAGGTTGCAGTTCATATATTTGTCTGGCCATGCCCAGTATCTAATCACCATAGTCTGTCCTGTCTTATTAAACTCCATTTCTATCTATTTTCATGGGTGAGTGGGCTCTCTCTTCTGTGTGGCTGGAGGTCTAATTGCCAACAAATGGAGTCAGACCACAGGTCCTATGGGTCCACGTGATTGTGGTGCCATCAACTGGAGTGAGTGAAAGTCTTGAGTGGCAGCAGCTGGAGTGGATACCAAAGGTCAGAGGGGCTGGCAACTGGAGACATGAGCAGGATGCCCTAGAGATGAAGAAGAAACATTAACTCATATTTGGCAAGTGAAGGGGAACATCTGACCCACAGAAGGTCATGTTTTAACAACCAGACTGCACGGGCAGCACATAACAGAATGCCTGAGAATACTTCAATAGAAGTGAATGTGATTTTTTTGTGCTATTGGATGATTATGCTTGGCGTTTTATTTCAAACTGTATATAAACTCTCGTAAAATTGCCATGGACACTTTTCCGTCTTTTATGGAGGGGTGTGTGTGTCTTATTATCATGAAACAAACCTTTTATAATTTTACCCTTGTGTCTCTTACCTCCTTGGTCAATGAACGTCACAAATCACTTTTGCGACACTACGAAGCAGACTGCATGTCTAAGGCCAGTTTCTGGGAGATCTGTAGCATATATGGAATAGAATAGAATAGAATAGAATAGAATAGAATAGATAGTTCACTTGAAAGGAATATTCAATGATCCAACTGCCTGATTGCTTCAGGGCTGACCAAAAGTTAAAGCATGTTATTAAGGGCATTGTCCAAATGCCTCTTAAACACTGACAGGCGTGGGGCATCGACCACCTCTCTAGGAAGCCTGTTTGAGGGTTTGGCCACCCTCTTGGTAAAGAACCATGTTCTAACATCAGGTCTGAGCCTTCCCTGAGGCAGCTTTGAACCATTCCCACGTGTCCTATCACTGGATAGCAGGGAAAAGAGCTCAGCACCTCCCTTTCCACTTCCCCTCCTCAGGAAGCTGTAGAGAGCAATGAGGTTGCCCCTCAGTCTCCTTTTCTCCAAAATAGACAGACCCAGTGCCCTTAGCTTTCCAGCCCTTCCACCAGCTTTGTTGCGCTCCTCTGGACGTATTCAATGACCTTAGCATGCACAAGTACTCAAGGTGAGACCTCACCAATGCTTAATACAGCGGGATAATCACCTCTTTTGACTGGCTGGTTATGCTGTGTTTGATGCACCCCAGGATGCAGTTTGCCCTCTTGGCTGCCAGGGCACACCGCTGACCCTGTATAGAGCCTGATGTCAACCAGACAGATCACTTTCTGCAGGGCTGCTCCCCAGCCACTCCTCTCCCAGTTTATACTTGTGTCTGGCATTCCTCTGCCCCAGGTGCAGAATCTGACATTTGTTCTTGTTAAATTTCAGCCATTGATGATTGCCCAATGTCTAGCTAATCTATCTGTGTGGGTCCCAGTGTGCATGTGGGTGTGTGAGGTAAGTGGAGGACCGGGGAGTTCAGGGCTGGGTACCCTGAGTGTCTAAGGCTGGTTACTGGGATCCAGCATGTGTGTGTGTGCGTGTGTGTGAGTGCTTGTGTGTGCACACACATGCGTGCGCAAAGGGCTGCATAAGGGTTTGTACCTATGAGTGTGGGGGTCTGTACCAGGAAGTGGCACAGGGCTGCAGGCCTCAGGGGCTCATGTGTCCAGGTGCCAGCGCATGAAGATAGCAAGGATCCAGGGCCAGCTGCTGGGTAGGTTGAGTGTTTAAGGCCAGCTGCTGGGGAGGCCCACACTGTGGTTATGTATATGTTTTCTACCAACAGACCTTCAGCCTAACAGCCAGAGAGGGACACAGGTTGAAGGTCTGTTAGTGCCATCTGTGTTTGCATGAATGTTTCTGTCTGTATTGATTTGTGTGGCTGGCTGCATGTATATGTATATTTGTATTGCGTATGTATGCCTATAGGGAATACATAGCCTTGCTAGTGGATGAACCTAGAGGCAGGGAGCTGCAGCAGCCTCATCACTATTGGACTACCTTATTTCTCAAGTCTTAACAGGTACCTATGTAATTACCTATACAGGTGTGTCTATCTAATTTTGCACCATGATTTAAGCTACATTAATATATTTTCATGTCTTGTCACAAGTATGGAAGATCATTTGAGGTGATGTCTCTTTTATGGTTGAAGTCATGGAAATTCTTTAACCTCAGGACACAGTTAGATCAGAGGATGGACTTAATCAGATGGAGAATGGGGAAGAGAATACCATTGAAATAGGATGCTCAGAAGGGAACAAACCAGTTATATATCTGTTTTTACTTATATTAAAGTTGTCTAAAAAATAAGAGGGGGAAGTGGTTTGTGCAGCCCTAAGTGAACCTGGTAAGTCAGACCAGAAATTTGAAAGAAAGACTAGAGTGCCCAGGATAATCTAATAGAGAATACAAAATATTCAGCCAAGATAATCTGTGCTGATAATGGAACAACACTATCTGCAATAATAAGATATTGAAAAGAAAGCAGCCATCTCAATGAATATGGATTGAAATTCTAGGACTGAGTAGAAACTACATTGCCAGTGGCCTAACAGTAACGGCAACAGTCTTGTGCTGTGCTGAAACTTCCATGACCCTCAAGTGCATTGAGCAAGTAACACACAGGCATCTGAAGCAGAGACGCTATCAATGAGTCAGGGATCTCCTGAAAGTAAACCTATTACTCAGCCCTGGATAATAGTAGCATTCAAAATTCTATCAATGAAGAGTGCTAAGAGACCCCTGCAAATGAGCTAAATTATTTCTCAACATCTGTTGATGGCGTGAAACAGGCAAAATCCATGCTGAAACCCATACTGAAATCTTTCTTTGTGTAACTGGTCCTCACCATAAATGTCTCTTGAAATTGAATTGACCAGAGAAGAGGTTCTGGGACAAGCAAATGACACTAAATTGCCATCATCAGATCTTTTTCAAATAAATACCCTGTAACAAGACTGTAACAGCTAGCTTACAGACAAGAGTGTGTAATCTCTCATGTAAAATGCCCTTGATACCTATTACTGGAAGGTGGTAAACATAACACTAATTTTTAAATAAATCAGAGGAATCTAGGAAAAAAAAGGGCATGTTTTCTACATTTCATCTTGGCTTTTTTTTCCTGCCAGGATGATAGTTAGGAAATTCAAACAAATTAACTTTTTTTCATAAAAAGCAGTGGTTTTGTTAAACTTTTTTTTTATTGTAGGTGTAATACTTTCTCTTTTTATTTAAAAACATATTTGTAATTACTGAAGCAGTTCTCAGCGTGTTTCATTCTTGTAAATATTAACCTTGCTAATGTATTTTTTCCACATTTTGCAGTTTCAGAGTCACAAAAATAACTGGCTAAAAGGATAATAATGTCATTTTTGGGGAATGGTGCAAGTATGGGAGTGGCTATATATTTATTCATATGTATCCTAGGTACATAGGGTATACAGTATCTGAACATGCTGGTCCAGCTTTGTATAATAGCCTGTTAGGATGTAGCAGTGTTCAGTTGTCTGGTCTCACAGATAGTAGTGCTGCAGTTTTTCAAAACAATTGCCTTATATGTCATCAGATGTTGCTTTCATATGTCCCTGGATACCAAATTCATGAAGCCCATGTTGCAGACAATCATTCCCACTGAGAACAAAGTAAGCCTATCCAGCACTGAACTGATGATTACCCAGGTCATGCTATGCTCAGAGCTACAGCAAGACATTTTGATACCTTTATTTTTACAACTTCATCAGGCTTCTTCTGACTCAATCCACATTCATGGATCTGATAGTGCTTTTGCTGTGGTATCAGCATATTTGTCTCCATTTGACATGCCCTTTCAAGATCTCCACTCCAGGTAAGGTCAAGAAAAGGGACAATAAAGTGGGTGTCATTGCTTCTGAGTGGATTCACAGAAGGTAGATTCACAAAGGGATATAAAACACTTAACTGACTTTTGAAGTACCCAAGGTAAATTTGAACAATCATTAGATGCTTATAACTTTGTGCTTTCACATTTTTACTGGTAAGAAAATCCTGACAAATAAGTTTCTGCCTATATCCATGTTCCAAATAGTCTAAACCTAAACCTTAAGAATGGTAAGCAGCTTGGTGTCTAAAGACTTGACTAGATTTGTCGTGTAGATGTTTACCAGTCCAATTTCTCAGGAGTGCACAGGAAGTCCAACCTCCCAACAAACTCACGGCCAGGAGTAGGTGATGATGTCTCTCCCTCCAACTGCTCACACTTAGTAGTCCTAGAAGTAAAATGCTCAGCAGGAAATTAGCAGACTGGGTTTTATTCCTCCCCTTTCTTGCTTTGGCCGTGACTTAGCAACTGGTGTATAACAGGATGCTGTGGGTCAGGTTTTCCTCTTTAAATTCTTTTGCTTTGTATTAAATACTTAAATATTTATTAATCAGACACAGAATCTGTCCCATGTGAAAGTTCTAGGCTATAAATTTTTACTTTTTATAACAGCAGAAGAACATTTGTCATTAATGACTTTGCTATACCTTACAACACAGTACACTAGAGAGTTAGTTTGTCTAGATTCAGATCCTGGATTGAAAACATGACAGTGGGGGATTTGAATCTAGATATTCTCCTTTAATGCTTTTCCTACCATATTGCTGTAGACCACTCCTCTGACCCCAGTCCCACATAAATCTGGAGAAAAAATCCTATGTGTTCTGTGTGAAAGCAGGTTTCTCTTTCCAGCCCATTTACCTGGATCTTAGACAACTTTTACAGCATATCTACATCACTAGTTAGGTACCTCATCAGCTACTTCACACACAAGTTCCCTCCCTAGCTGCATTATGTTGGCTTTGTGACATCCCATTCTTAATATAAGCTCTGAGATCTTTCTCCTACACATAAAGAACTTGTGTATTTATGAGTCAACACTTTCAATTCAGCATTTCACAGTCATCAGTTTAATAAGAGACATGCATATCTCTGGTGCATTAGTTCTAGTCCCCTTTCCATGCAGTTCTGCCAATGCAGAAATAGAGAACTGTGGGAAATACAGTCCCTAAAGATCACTGTAAACACTGTTTCATTCCACCAGATGATATAATTTTCCTTAAATAAGGCAGAATATATTCAGAAGCACAGATCTGAGGTTATTTGATTTTGGCATTGATCTCTGGGGCCTCATTTCAAAGCAAATGGCAAATGTGACTTCTGTAATGGTTCCCACTGTGCATCCGAAATACCATGGTAGGACAGTGATCGGTCTTCTTAACACAGGTTAAAAGATTGTGTCAGAGACAGTGATATCACTCTGAATCCTGGAAGTTTGGTTTATAATTAGTGCAGGTACTGCTGGGACAACTAAGGGAAAAGAAGTTAGATGTTTGCCTCAGGAGCAACCCAAGTTTCCTTCACTGTTGGAGTGTGCTAAGGCTACAACAGGGTCCCATATAAAGCTGTTCCTAAAACAAGATCTTAAATGCTGGCTCTGACAGATGAAGGAAGAAAAATAATTAAGGTCTGAGCATATGTATTGTATTTGCTCTTTTCCCAGAAAAAAAGAAATCCAGCACGAATACAAAAAAACCCCCTGCTTTACTTGGTTACACTAAACATTTTCTGTTGTATTCTGGAAACAAAATATCAAAGGTAAAATAAAGCATACAAGGGTAAATAAAAAGGCAACTGTCATATATGACAATATTGTGTCGATAGAATAAGAAAAAATTCCACCTGAGTCAGTTTGAAACTTTCTGTATGTTTTCAACAGATACACTCCAAAAAATGTGTTTGCTTGAAATTTCTTGCAGGAAAAAGTTTGGTTTTCAACATAGATTTAGCTGTTACAGAGATCTCTGCTATTGGTTTAAAAGAAACATGTGGAACAGACCTATATAAGTCTCTTGTAGGGGCATGCTCACTGACTACTGAAGCAGAAATGAGGATGTGGACAGCTTTGTGTGTAGCCATGTACTTCTTTGGAGCAAGTAAGGCGTCAGTAGAGCCATGATACCTGCTCTGCTCTGGGACAATGTATCTATCTTACTTGTTTTACTGTGGTCTGGTTTGGTTTTGTCTTACAGGAGCTAAAATCACCCAAACCTCAAGTCTTGTACTGAAAGAAGATGCAAACGCCTCTCTGACATGCAGTCAAAATGATAATCACAATTTTATGTCCTGGTATCTGCAGCAGCCAGAGAAGGGGCTGCAATTGCTCTACTATTCCATTGGTGCAAATCTGGAGCAAGAGGGTGACATTCGCAATGGATACAAAGCTAAGCGGTCAAACCTCGAAGACTTCTATTTACAGATTTTATCTGTGAAGACGAGCCATTCGGGTGTCTATTTCTGTGCCAGCAGTTTGGACACAACAGTTGAAAGTCACTTGCTTTCTTTACATAAACTTCTCTTCTTTCCAGCACCTTCCCTCAGAAGGGAGCTGCTCTCAGCACAGGAAAAGGGTATGTAGGCCTATTGACAAAGCGTATGTTGCCAAGGAGTTGAAATGAGAGGCAGAATAGGTCTTTGAAATGCAGGTTAATTGCTGAACTCCTCTTTCCCGATCAACCCTTTATTCTCTATCTATCTCATCAGAACAATCAATAAGGATTGTTAATCAAATGCAGGCATAAAATAAAGGAAATGGAAACTGCAGTCTACACAGCCACAAATTATTGTCCCTTAAACCATTTTCTTACCTGACACAGAACAGTTGCTTGAAATATAGGTATGCCTAAGTCTGAAATACTTTAAAGATAGTGACTTGTATATGCACTCTCATTCCTCTCTGAATATTATCAAGCAGTGCTTGATAATGCATTTCACTGTACTTGGAAAGGTTACCCTAATCACAAGAAATCTGTATAACTAAGATTGTCAATAGAACCTAAACAATAGATGATGTAAGAATAGAAGATAAACAGAAGTAATATGCCGCAGATTGGATTCAAATAACAAAAGAGCAGCATGGTCTGCAAATGCATAGACACAGTACTGAAAAGTTACATGTGTATGGAGGATATAAAAAAGAAAGGGACATAGTACAAAGTAGCATGCAACTTAGAACAAATTCACATTCAAGAAAAATAGTATTTATTTTTCCATTTATTCAGAAATTGTTCTGATTGTCCAGTTTACTCCTGGCTACATAGCGAAGCAAATACCACTATGTGTATCACATCTATGTCTTCATGCCTTGTACTTAACCCTCTTTCATGCCTAATAAACAGCAACACAGTCTATGTGAATCTGGTTTATTCCTTCTCTCTGTGAATGAGTTCTTAGGGTTTTTTTCTTCCGGATGACTTTGTGATGTTCCTCATTCAAAGTGTTGTAGTTCTCTCTGACTTTGAGCTAAGCCCTAATATGAACACTGCTTAAGAGAGCATCCATATTTTGAAGAAAAAGTGTAAAGGTATGAACAAGCAGGATGTGAATGTAATTTTATTTACTATATAATCTCTCCCTCATGGAATATTTCAGACTTGGCATGAAGAGTCTTGTGTCTCACACATGAAGACCTACCAGTGTCTTTCCAGCACCACCATTCTCCCAGGTAGTGTCACTGATGCAGTGGAATTAGTGTCGTGGTTTAACCCGGCTGGCAACTAAGCACCATGCAGCCGCTCGCTCACTCCCCCCTCCCACAGTGGGATGGGGGAGAGAATCGGGAAGGAAAAAAAAGGTTAGAGCCGTGGGCTTAGATAAAGACAGTTTAATAAGAGAAAATAATAATAGTAGTAATAATGAGAATGGTAACAGAATATACAGAATATACAAAACAAACGATGCACAATGCAATTGCTCACCACTTGCCGACTGATGCCCAGCCCGTTCCGAGCCATGATCACTCCCCGAGCCGCGATCAGTCCCCAAGCAGTGATCACTCTCCCCACAACCGACCAACTAACTCCCCCCGAGCATGACGTTATATGGTATGGAATAGCTCTTTGGTCAGTTTGGGTTAGCTGTCCTAGCTGTGTTCCCTCCCAGGTTGTTATGCACCTGGCTGAGCAGGAGAAGCTCAAAAAGTCTTTGAGTAGTCTGAGCACTACTTAGCAACAACTAAAAACATCAGTGTGTTATCAACATTCTTCTAGTACTAAATCCAAAACACAGCAGTATGCTAGCTTCTATGAAGAAAATTAACTCTATCCCAGCCGAAACCAGGACAATTAGTCATAGCATGAGGTACTCTTTGGTGTAAGCATTCAATGATGATAATATAACAAATTGTGCTAAATTGTCCTACAGCAAGAAAGCACTAAGCAAAGTCCTTGTGATGTGTAAAAGTCACCTGCACAATATGTTAGTTCTGAAATAAATAATAATCTGTTTCCAGACGGGGCTTCAAAAGGTTTAAAGAAAGGATGTAGAATGGGACCATTCCATAATTACAGACACAGCATCCACATTCTGAGATTATTCTTATCCCAATCTGAGTTATTTCAAATTATATTGTAAATGCTGTAGGGCAAAAGAGCATCTATATTACCACATATGCAGGATAAGCATACTGAATTTACAGGGAAAATTTCAATTTGTGGTTATTACACAGCATTTCTTCATTGGGAAAGGAGTTCTTGGATTACAGGCACATCCTCTGGGGAAAAGGTGAAAAAACCTTTATCAGCATCATTTAAATATCAACTGGCTGGCTAGCGAGCAGAGCAGCTTTGCAGAAAAGCAATTGAACATGAGTAAGCAGCAAGGCTTTTCAGCAATGAAGGCTAATTATATTTTTGGTTGCATTAGCAAGAATGCAGTTAGCATGTTGAAGAACTTGTGAGGCTATATTTGGAATATTACCTCTATTGCCTGTACACACCCCCACCCTACCCCAGCCCCAGTACAACAGTGATATCAACAAATTGTAGAGAGTCAAGCAGAGAGTCACTAAGGTGATCAGGGGACTGGAGCAGAAATATAAGAGGAAAGGCTGAGGGAATTTGTTTTGTTCATCTTGGAGAGGAGCAGGCTAAAGAATGGCTATTTGCATGACTCCAACTGCCTAAACAGCATTGGAGTCTTAGAGGGGCATAGTGGAAGCCAGTGGGAACAAACTGCAGCAAGATAAACTCTCATTAGACATAACAAAAAAAATGTTTCCTCTTGAGGGTGCTTCTGCACTGGAACAGATTTCTCAGAGAGCTTGTCAAATCTCTGTCCTTGAAGAGATTTGGAAATCACCAGGACAAAGCTCTGAGCAACATGATCTGGCTTTGGAGTTAGCCCTGTTTTGAACAGGAATTTGGGTTGAGAAGTCCCCTCACATCAAAATTTTTCTACAAGTATATGATATATATCATCTTGTTTTACTGGTTTGGGATACCTAGAAAAAGATTTTTTTTTTTTTTAAATTTGTAAAAACAGGTCAGCAACTCCCCAAGACCCGCAAGTCTTTCGTTTTTTGTGCATAGCACAACAGAAACAGCAGCTGCACATGCAAAACGCATCTGTAGACTTCAGTAACAAGAAGATGGTGTGATAACATGAGACAAAAAACCCACCAGCTTTCATAAGGCCCATATGTGTCACTATTTCTGTCCAACTGTAATACAGTGAACAGAGCTGCACCCTGTGCCTCATCCTGAGACGCTGGGGTGGTGTTGTGGTAAGAGAGGCTTATGCGTTATAAAAATGTTTTTTTGAGTAAATGTCAAACCGCATCCTGTTTTGGCTAAAATTCAACTGCTGTTCCCTTAAAGAGATATTTTCAAGCGCATTTTGGCACGTCATCTGCTCTGATTCTGAGGTGTTTTCTGCTGAGGCCTTCAGAGATATTTCCCCCTTCTGTTGAAGGCCCTGGCTATGCTAGACAGAAGCTCCCTTCAGGGTGTCCACTCTGTGCATCCTACTCCTTCTGCCTTGGTATTGCATTCCCAGATGTTCTGCTTCTGAAGCTCCACAAGCACTCTTCTATCTTGTCCTGCATTATTCCTACCTCTGTTTAGGATACTTCTATACATAAAAGGTGTGACTCTCTTCTCTGTTTATTCCCAAGTGAGCTGCCCCTGAATTATCTATTGCTTAACTTGTGCCATAAGGCAATAGCTTAATGACATGCAAAACAGATGAAAGATCTCCAGAAACACTCTCCAGGATTAGTAATCCCTTGGTTTTACAGTTTATACTGCACAGAAATGTGCAGCAATGTCCACAAACACAGCTTTAAAGAAACACCCCCTGGAAGTCTTTTCCTCCTCCTTACTGGCACAAAATTTCTATTTCCTAGTCTACCATACCCAGAAAAGTCACTCCTGAAAGATTCCCCACTTCTGAAAGAGCTGTAGTAGCCCTTGGAGATGCAGTATGCTACTTCACTTAGGCAAAGTCTACAGCATTGATATACCAGGACTACGGGGAAGATCCTGTTCATCCTGCTCATCCTTCCCTTGCAGTCCTTCACTCTTTTTACTTCCCTTTCGAGCTTATAAAACAAAAAAATTCATTTAATCTGTTTTGACATTAAGCATCCTCTTCCCCATGAACCTACAAATACTGCTTTTAGGCATGGGATTTAGCAAAACCCCGACTGTTAAGTGTCCCAGACGATGACTTTTCTTTTTTTTTAGGCTACTTGCCATCATATATCCTACCATTTCACAGTCCAGAAGGTTGAAGTGTAATCACACAGCCTGACATTTGCCCTCATACCTTACTTAATTCTGCAGTATTTTGAATCACCTAATTGGAAATCCCTTACCTGCACCCTCCTGACTATAATTAATACAATGATCAGGTACTAATCCCACAAAATCTGTTTTCTCCTTTCCCATAATTAATGTTCTGCCTGCTTCAAGTGATGAGGGACCCAAAACTAGATGCCCTTTTCAAAGCTTTATCATAGCCACCATAAAGAATTCCTGCTATGCATATTTCTTGGGAGATGTTGCTTCAGCTATGCAAATGCTGGCTCCCACAGGAAGATCAGTACCTCTGGCATGTGCTAACAAAAAAGTTTGTCAAGGAGAGTGAAAGAGAATTGGCAGATGCACTCAGGTTTGGTGTGAGCCTCTACTTACCACTCAGTGTAGTCACTGAAGTCTGCTGATGGAAACCATGAGAAAACAGTACATATCTTTTGAAACAGTGTTAAGGTTTTGAAGGGTTCAGGAGTAGGAGGCTCCATCAACTCCTCTCTTCCCTCTCTCCCCTCACCATCTTCTGTGATCTAGGAAATTTTGGACACAGGAGTTCACCAACTGAGAGGAGTGGGGAGCTGTTTATTTTCTGTTCTCAGGACCCTGGCACCCTGGCTTTTCCCAACAGATAATTATCCCCTAGTTCATGTCACATTTGGCACAGAACTTGCTCACAAACCTTTTTTGCTTCTGTTGTGGTTTAACGCGACAGGCAGCTGAACAGCACACAGCTGCTTGCTCACTCCCCTGCTCTCTCAGTGGGATGGGGGAGAGAATCGGAAAAAAAAGGTAAAACTCATGAGTTGAGATAAAGCCAGTTTAATAAAAAAGTAGAGGGGAAAAAAGTAATAATAATAATAGAATATACAGAATATACAAAACAAGTGATGCACAACACAATTGCTCACCACCCACTGACCGATGCCCAGCCCGTCCTGAGCAGCGATCCCTCTCCCCCGGCCAATTCCCCCCAGGCATGACATTGTATGGTATTGAATAGCCCTTGGTCCAGTTGGGGTCAGCTGTCCTGGATGTGCCCCCTCCCAGCTTCTTGTGCACCTGGCAGAGCAGGGGAAGCTGAGAAGTCCTTGACTGGTGTAAGCCCTGCTTAGCAACAAATAAAACATCAGTGTGTTGTCAACATTCTTCTAGTACTAAATCCAAAACACAGTGCTGTGCCAGCTACTAGGAAGAAAATTAACGCTGTCCCAGCTGAAACCAGGACAGCTTCCTTCACTTCAGATTATATCCTCTTGCCCTTTTTTTTTTTTCAAATGCTAATTCTCAAGTATATTAATCCTTTGCTTGGCTTTTCAGACAGCAGTCCCTGGCCATCAATCCTCCTCCTCCTAAAACATAAGTAGAGCTCCAATTTGTCCCTTAATCTATCTTTCAATTCCTGAATAGTGTTAGTGCCTTGATCTGCAAGTTTTCTCCATCTTATGAGTTTTACTTCAAGAATCAAAACCTCATCTTCTTTCTTCCAGGGACTCCCCCACTCATACCCTGCCTGTGTTTCTCTTTGGTTTTTCCACCTTATTCCATATCTTTATCTATCTTCTTGAATCTGTCAAAAGCAAAAATGACCTAGAGGGTCTTTTGCAATGATCAGGGAAAATGTGGCAAAAATTATTTATGAAAATAACAGCTACAACTGTAAGACTGATCACCTCTCTCACTGATACACAGAGTAACTTAAGCATGACCTGAATAAAATAGAAAAGATAGGTATAAAAAGAAATAATTGAAAGACAAAATTATTTCTGGGATTCCTTTGTTTTATTTCAAACATACTTTGTAACAACATTTTCTTAATTGTAACAGTCAGCTTGGTCTCTCCTCCAAACTGCAGTGACTCTGTGTTCTCAATCGTAGTTTCAGAATTCAATCTGAGACACCTTCTGTAAATAAAAGCAGAAACAGTGAATCTCTCCCCTTTCTGCCATCACTAAGCTGTGCTAAAGAAGAGTTGAGTTTCTGGAACTCACCCATCCTGCACCTATTTCCCCTGACTTCCCTCTTTCCCAGTTGTCATATAAAAGATTTTTTTTTGTCTTAAAAAAAAAATTCCAGTGTCATGTACTTGTTAAAAGTGTAGGCTTCTTTTCCTTGCCTAATATCATTACCTGGGTCCCAGGACCAAACTGCTGAATATGTATCACAATACTAAAGAGACTACCTCAAAATATACAAAACATAACAGAAGTCATAACAAAAATGGGAGGAAGCAATATGAACATCCCATGTGAAAAACCCAGGAAGGACATGTGTCACCCTGGGAGACAATCCCAGGGACTGATGCTCACATTGTAGGAAAGCTGACAGTGCTAACAAGTAGGCCACAGAATCCACTTCCCAAAAAGAAGTGGTGTAAATGCTGTTTTAGAGTAAACTGGAAACTAGCCTAGAGAACATCCTAAGGCGTATCCTACTGGGTATGTCAAAAAGATAATATGGGGTGGGAGGCTAGATGTGGTAGATATACTTGTAAGCCTCCTTCCTACTTCTCTCATTTACCTGACATGGTGCTTTCTTCTAGCAAGAAGTGTGTTTGTAAACATGTCCAAATTGCTATTTTTTTCTTATGATGATATTGTGTATTCATTTCTCCTCATCCCTCAACCAGACAGAATCTTCAAGGGCCACATGTGGGAGAAGAAAGACATTGCATGAGAAAATATGATTGACATGTGGCTGTTCATTAATGACCACAAACCTGCTGATTTCTGTTCAGAGGATGTCCTGCTTGACACTGTCCTGTAATGATGGAAATATATGTAGAACAGTGATGGACTGAGCAAAATGGTTTTCTACACACAAAAATATGCAATGAAATCTAGACTAGAAACCCTCCCATGTGAAGACAAACAGGAATGCCACCGGGATTTCATTACAGAACAAAAACATTTTTAAATTGTGCGTGACTTCTGGGTATCAGGAGGAGAGGATTCTCTGTGTTTTGTCCACCTGTTCTTGCTAGGCATACTCCTCAGAAGTGTGATCTCAGAGTAAGCTTCAGAGTTTATCCCTTCTTGGATAGTTTTTTTGTAAAGGTCTCTCAAAGGAATGCATAGCTGTCTCACCAGTGTTCCCACAATGGTTGAGCTTGTTACAAACCCAATGCTTCCTTCAGCTCCAACACTAGTGTCTGAGGGCAACTTTTGAAAATGCAAAGTCTATGCTTATACACATTGAACTTTAGAAAATAGATGGTCTTGGCTTTGTTGCATGTCTCTATATTGCAAAGACATATGGAAAGATAGAAGGGCTTCTGTACCTCTGTATGCAGAGTTGTACTGTGTTATTTGTTTCCTGTGACCCGCTACCACTCACCAAGCCAATCTTGTATTTATATCTGATGAGAAACAGGAAGGGGAGATGGCTGTGATAGGCTGAAAACTAGAGAGACACTGACATGTATATAAGAACATAATACAGACACTAAATACTAGTAGGATGCTAAACAGCACAGGTACAATTACAAGGGAGAGTGCAGAATTGTCATAGCATGATTTAGGGGTTGAGGTATTCACAAGAAGAAAACACCACTTCATGACGGAGAATCTAAAATATATTTACTAAGTGGTCCAGGTATAGTGGGTAGATAGCAATTTCTATTCTAAGATTTCTGACGTGTGTGCGCACACACACACACACTTTTTACAGCAACAACATCAATCAAGCCCCCCAGTGCAGCTGTGGCCAGCACCCTGGATTCACGTGAACAGGACACTCACTCCAACTGGTGTCTAAGTCCAGGCTGGTCACCTGGATTTTAATGTGGACCTCAGGCTCAATGTTCTACAGTACTGGAAATTAATTAATGTTTTCAGAGGAGCTCTTATCTCAAATATTTCTCTAACTTAGATGGTTGGCGTAAGTCAACATTGGCCTTCCTTGTCATGCCACACCAGGCTGATGTCTTTTACTTTCTCTATTATCTGAAACCAATTAGCATGTTACCTGTGTGACAATCACCTTCTAGCCTCCCACTGTGTATGTAATAAGGCTGTAAAGTTTGGTGCATGTAGTCCAGAACTCTCAGGTAGGCATCCCCAATAGCAGTGATCTGTGCTTTGTTTCTCAGCACATCCTGGAATTACCTAATAAGTGAGAACAGGACACATGTAGTAAAAGTCTCATTCTATCTGAGTGGCACTTTCAGGCAGGCTTCACTTTGTGATACTTTCTGTCAGAGCCAGATTGTGCCTGTAGGCATTAATGTCCCCTGACCAGCCTCATCAGGGACCTCCACCCCCTGCCCATGGGCCCAGGATCTCCATTTAAGCTTAGACCTGGGCGTTCAATTCTTCCCTGATCTATGTTGTAGGTGTACCTGTATCCAGCCCTGTCTCTCATCCTTCCTCCTGAATGGATGTTGTACCTATGTTATAGGTAGCTTGTCTTCTGGATGGACCCCTCATATGCAGATTGTAGCTTGCCTCCAGTCACGTCTTGGATCCTGTATCTTGGATAGTTTCTGAACCATGAGTCCATGTGCCCTTGTGGCAAAGAAAGCTAATGGTATCCTGGGCTTCATCAGGAGGAGTGTTGCCAGCAGGTTGAGAGAGGTGATCCTTCCCCTGTACTCAGCTCTGATGAGGCCACACCTGGAGTCCTGTGTCCAGTTCTGGGCTCCCTGGTACAAGAGAGACATGGACATACTGGAGAGAATCCAGCAAAGGGCCACAAAGATGATTAAGGGACTGGAGCATCTCTTGTATGTGGAAAGGCTGAGAGAGCTGTTCAGCCTGGAGAAGAGAAGGCTTGCAGGGATCTTATTAATGTGCACAAATACTTGAAAGGGAGATGTAAAGCGGACAGAGACAGGCTCTTTTCAGCAGTGCCCAGTAACAGGTAATGGGCACAAACTGAAATGCAGCAGGTTCCCTCTGAAGACAAGGAAAGTTTTTTACTGTGAGGGTGAAGGTCTGGAGCAGGTTATTCAGAGAGCTTGTGGAGTCTCCGTCCTTGGAGATAATTAAAGCTGCCTGAGTCCTGCGAAACTGGCTCTGTGTGACCCTGCTTAAGCAGGTTAGGTGGACAAGAGGACCTCCAGAGGTCTCTTTGAACCTCAACTATTCCGTGATTCTGTGAATCCACATTATAGCCTTCTTTCCAGTCCTATCTCTGGACTCCAGTCTAGTCCAGTATTTTGCTCCTGACTGGACTTCCTAAGTATATCCTGGACCTGGTTCACTACTTGCCTTGCTTGGGACTGTTGATGGGCCCTGCACCCTACTCTGCTTGCTGTGTTTAGCTGCTGTGTGACTGTGCTCTGGTTAGTGAGTGTACTGCTTGAGCTGTGGGTCACCCTTGGTTCCTGGTTTGCCTTCCCAATTGGCCCTTCTTGCTTCTTGTCATGTATATATATATACCAGCAGTATATATGTAATCAATAATACCGAGACATATTCATACAGTCTCTCATAGTAATCTCCAAGTGAAAGAAATAGAAGGCAAACCTATAGAATGATGAGAGGCTTCTTCAGGGAATGGAGTCCCTCAGGAAGATTTATCAGGCATGCTGGAGAAGTGACTGAGTATGATCTTCAAGCATGATTTGTAACAGGAATGATTTGTACAAGCTTTCAATGCAAAATCAAGCAATAAGACAAGGGAGATTGTTTTACAGTGCAAGAGCACAGTAATCTAGCTGGGAAGAGCATAATATGAACTAATGTCTGGGAAGTGAAATCAAATATCTCCTGATTGAAATAAGGCAGAATTAATAAAGAGTGGAGGTGCTCAACTACTGCAAAAAAATTAGCTAGAAAGGAGGCAGTTTCTTCACTTCTTGAAGTCTTCCCATCATTCCTGCATGCTTTAGCTGCACACAAGTGTTATTTATTTATTATCTCAATGCAAAGTAAAAATAATTATATTAAATTCTTCGTGTGCAATATTCAAGATGATAATTCTGTGATTTTCACAGATACATGAGCTCATGAAAATGGTAGCTTTGAAATTAGTTTCCAGACTGGTTTTGTTATAGGCCTTGGCTTGTTGATGCCAGCTGCTGGTAGCCCGAGGTCTGCTCACAGTTTATCTTTTCCAAGAAAAGGGGACATTTATCCACTTTATTTTGCAAGACTCCATTGGTTGGAGAGAATAAAGGAGACATGCACTTTCATACTGCATGTACTTATTCTGTAATCTGGAGTGATTGGGTCATCTTCAACACTGCAAAGACTGACTGAAATTACGTACAGGTCTTTCTAAGCAACTAATGTAGGGTATAGTCAAAGATCAGCAGATCTCTACACATGTTTGTCCTTCTCAGGAGTGTTTCTGACATGTCCTAGGGACTGGAGCAATTCCTTCTGGGCCAGATCCACCAGTCTGGACAACCTTATTGTCATTATAAAGATATCACAAAATGGGAATGGACAAGACTCTTGACCTTTGGGAATGTGAATACTTCTTCCCTTGGTTTTTGAACTCAGTTCAGCAATAGCTCTGGTCTGTTACTTTCAGTTTTCTTCTTCCCAGGGTTATATTTTGGTAGTAGTCAAATTTTCCTTTTCACAGCCTTCCTGCATCTGTCACATGATACCATCATCCCACATCGTTATCCAGTGCTGGATGCAGTAGAACAGTCTGTTTAGCCTCTAGCGATATAAAAATACCAGCATCATGCTAATCACA
Source organism: Gorsachius magnificus (assembly GCA_034008185.1). Taxonomy (NCBI): domain Eukaryota; kingdom Metazoa; phylum Chordata; class Aves; order Pelecaniformes; family Ardeidae; genus Gorsachius; species Gorsachius magnificus. The sequence goes on from CM067081.1 coordinate 133,224,705, forward strand.
TATTAGGGTGGGTGTGAGCAAAGGTACAGGACATCCTGAAGAGCCTTATGAGTCTTAAACAGGAGTACACAATAGATGGAATGCTGTTCACACATGTCCTGCCAGTGTTTGTTTTTGTGTAGGAGTTAAAAAATATATTTGTTATTTTTCTTTTATTCCCACACTGAAATATATAAGCTCTCTTTTGTCCAAATAAGTGTCTAAACATCATTTATTTGCATTTACCCTTATTTTAACTTCTATACTATGAAAGAGCAATTCAGTCTTCATGGCCAACTTAGGACTTGGCTTCTCTGACGAGAAAGGCAGCAGTGAGGCCCTTCTGCAACAGCAGTGGGGATTACATTTTATAATAAATGAATGGGGGAGCTGTACTGGTGATGATGCTTCCATACTTCCCAGCTGCCAACATGCATGGTATTGCAGGCAATACTGAAAAAGACTAAAGACTTCTCATTTTTTCTTTTCTTTGCCCCCAGTAAATTTATGGCTGTAAAACCACAGGATCACCCCTTCTGCCCTCCACCCCTTTTTCTTTGTTTAGTCTGAGATTGGGCCCATCTTCACAGATTCTGAACTGCTGTGGCACAAAAACTATTGATAAGGTTGGGATAAAACATAGGAAGCCTATTTTCCCTAATGCTGACAAATTTACCACTGTCCACCTAAATATTGCTGTGCAGTAAGCATGGGTTGGTTGATAACCTAAATACTCTAAGGTGGCTAGAAGTGAATGGCAAGTTCCATTTTATTTGGGATTACAGAATCCAATAGCCCAATAGTGGCGAGGCTGCTGCAGCTCCTTTTCTGTAGGTCCACCCACTAGCAAAGCTGAGTGTGTATTCCCAATAGGTGTACAAACACAATACAAATATACATATATACATAGCCAGCCACACAAATCAATACAGAGAGAAACACTCGTGCAAACACAGATGGCACTAACAGACCTGCACATATGAGTCGCTGAGACCTGCAGCTCTACGCCACTTCCCGGTACAGATCCCCACACTCACAGGTACAAACCCTTATGCAGCCCTTTGCCCATGCATGCACGTGCATGTGCGTGCGTGTGTGCGCGCGCACACACACGCTGGATCCCAGTAACCAGCCTTAGATACTCAGGCTACCTAGCAACTGGCCCTGAACTCCCTGGTCCTCCAGTTACATCACACACCCACGCAGGGACCCAACTTTACACTGGACCCCCAAACTAGCCTTGGACACGTAATCTGCTTGCTAGCTGGTCCTGGCACTGGTACTGGAATGCACAAGCCTCTGAAGCCTGCAGCCCCACTCCAGTTGTTGGTACACAGTGTAAGTACTGGATGAGCCTTCTACTACAGATTATTCTACAGATTATTTCTATAAAGCTTGTCAGTGAATGTTCTTTAATGCGAGTTCCTTATGATACTACACATCATCGGAAGTTGTGTTGTAGGACATTATTGCTACAAAAGACCAAATTAAAAAACAACAACTCTTGCTTTTTGAATGGAAAAGAAGCTAAAACTTTATTCCTAATTCAAGGAGGTAGGTCTTCAGCCTCTGAGCAACAAGAAGGTGTTAATTTTAAAGTTATAATACTACATGATATGATAGGATACAATGCTATATGATATGGAAGTACAGAGGTAACCCAGAAGTGATTACAAAAAAGTAGAAGGAATGGGAGGGGGACAGAGAATCACCAAGAAATAATGCTCAGAAGTTCTTAGACAAAAGCATAGATCCTTTGCTATGGAAAAGTAGAAATTATAATTTGCTGTGTTCTTGCCGATGTGATGAAGAGGACACTTCATTTATTCTCTATACAACTTGTCACCAGCCTAGTTGAAAACAAAACAACATAAACAAATAAAAAAAACCCCCAAGCAAAAGGAACAAATACAATAATCTAGGAAATAACAGACCATATATATCAGTGTCCCAACTGTTGTGTCTCCAGAGGTCATTAACAGAAAAGACCATGTTGTATCTCCATGCTTTATCCCTTTTTTGTACCAAAGTAGTGTCTTAACCTGTACAAATTATTTACTTATGTACTGAACTAATATCTTGACACACAACTTTGTGTGTTAGATGACTAACTGGTGGCCTTCTACAATGGATTGACTGCATCAGTGGACAAGGGAAGAGCTACAGATGTCATCTACATGGACTTCTGTAAGGCCTTTAATACAGTCCCACACAACATTCTTGCTGCTAAATTGGAGAGATATGGGTTTAATAGATGGACTGTTACATGGGTAAGGAATTGGCTGGATGACCGTGCCCAAAGAGTTACAGTCAGTGGCTCAATGTCCAAGTGGAAACCAGTAACGAGTGGTTTCCTGCAAGGGTCCATACTGGACTGATACCATTTTAATACCTTCATTAATGTGTCATTGATAGCGGGATTGAGTGCACCCTCATCAAGTTTGCGGATGTCACCAAGCTCAGTGGTGTGGATGTGGTATACTCAGTGTTATACTTGATGGAAGCGATGCCATCCAGAGGGACCTGGACAGACTTGAGGAGTGGGCCCATGTGAACCTTGTCAGGTTCAGCAAGGCCAAGTACAAGGCCCTGCACCTGGCTTGGGGCAATCACCAGGATCAGTACAGACTGGGAGATGAATGGCTTGAGGGCAGTCCTGTGGAGAAGGACTTGGGGATACTGGTAGATGAAAAACTGTATGTCAGCCGGCCATGTATGCTTGCAGCTGAGACAGCCAATCATATCCTGGGTTGCATCAAGAGAAGTGTGTCCAGCAGGTCAAGAGAGGTGATTCTGCCCCTCTGCTCTTGTGAGACCCCACCTGGAGCACTGTGTCCAGCTCTGGAGTTCTTAGTACAAGAAAGATGTGGACCTGTTGGAGGGGGTGTAGAAGAGGGCCACAAAAATGTTCAGAGGGCATACCTCTCCTGTGAAGAAAGGCTGAGAGGTAGTCTGTGATTCTATGATTGTGATCCAGTAAAGTACAAACCTACTCCCTCTAGTATCCTTGAAAAAGGACAGAAAGCCAAAATTGTTATTGTGTTCATATTCACCCTCAACTCTACCAGGTCACTTTTCAAAAACATCTCCCAGTTCTGCTTTTAAAGGAACAAGTACTGAGGCTTCCACTACTCTCACTGGGAATAACTTTCAGCCATATAGAAAACTTACTGACAAAAAGTATTTCCTGGTATTTAGTTAAACATCTCCCATTTGTTTAGATTTATCCCATGTATCTCCTCAAAACTCCTGCTTATTACTTTTACTGCAGGCATGAGTGCCTTTTCAATGCTTACAGAAAAGTATGATTTATCCGATATTTCCCTTCTTTACTTTCTGGAGAAGGTGTCTTTAATTCTCATCTTTCCCCGTGTGTTTAAAGAGTATTTTGAGAAGGAATTGCTCTTCTAGATAGTATTGATTTTATTTGAGTTCTGGAAAAACAATAATAGAAAACTCATCACTTGTGATTTTTCAAACTAGCCTGCACAAAGCCTGGCAGAGCACATGGAGAAGAACCCCACAGCTGAGAACAGATTTAGTCTGTATTCACTGATCCTTTTACTAGTGAGTAAGTTCAATCTTCAAGTGGAACACTAGCCTACCTTGGCTGTCCACACCAGACTGCTCACCAAAACTGCATAGAGCAAGGCTTTGCCACAGAGAATGAAGTAAGTGAGCTTCAGAGAATTTCCATACCGCAAGTAGGACTCTGCAAATAAACATAATTTGTGTATTGAATTATCATGATCACGAGAGACTAGATCTAATGTAGCTTTAATCAAATAAGAACCCTTGAAATCTTTAGCTAAGCAACACAAAGGAACTAAAGTCAAATGAGTGGGTCTGTTGACACAAGATAGCGGGGGATAGGAAAGACACTGTGATTCAAAGAACCAAAAGAGAAAGTGAGTCTAGGAAAGGCAGAGACTGGCTTTATGCTAAGGAAGTATGTCCTGATTGGGAACATTTAACCATTGTGTTGCCATACCTACTAAAAAACCAGGCTGTTCATGTGAATCATATGGAACTCAACCTGAATCACACAATATGATTTTTTTTCACTCATTATTGTCAGTGGCCTTTTGAATGCTGCTGATGTATCAGGGAAGTTTTACATAGCCCAGAATAAAATGGTATCTACAAATTTTATTCTTACAGATTTTTCACTCTTAAGGAATTACAGTAGTATTGAGACACCAGCCTGATCTTGGTTCAGCCTTAAGATTCCTGAAGCATTAAAGAAGTTGTGAAAAACAAGAGTGTGTAAATGTGTATACATAAAGGAAAAAAACATAATTTTTAGTACAGGTATCCTTGCAGTTTGGAGGGTTATGTGACTTGTAATGAGAAGTATTCTGAATTTGATGCTAAGAAATATTCAGAATTCTGGATTCTGAATCTTGATGTTGTAATCACTTGGCTAAGTATGAATTTTTTTCTTTCATCGATGAGCAAGCAACTTCCCAACAGAAGGTAGCATTAAGGACTGGAGGAGATGATAAAAAGAGTAAATTACACTCTACAGGAAGGTTCCAAAAATTCTTTTGTTGTTTTGAAAGGAAATCATAAAGAAGAGCTAAAAAACCAAAACACAGCTACATACAGCATGCACATACAACCCTCCTGAAAACTTTTCCTTTCCTTTTTTTTTTTTTAATCTAACATACAAGCCACTTAGATGAGGAAGTACAAGTTATTCTTGTAGTAGAAATCTCACACACATACTTAGCATCAGTAAAACTGGAGTTAAAATACATACAGATATTTGCCTGTGAGAAGACACACATACCTTCTGTGAGTGCACAACCTGAAAGACAAATATGTACTGCAAGTCATGTTTCTATTCAATGCAAACAGAACACAAATTTTAGATGTTTCAGTTTACAATATACTGCCTGATTCATTTTACTATACTATATATTTTACTATATTAGAGATTTCTTAGCGAAAAACTGAAGAAACCTTTGAAAAACTTATAGATGTATAATGATAATGTAGATACAGAGGCCCAAGAATACGAAGAGACATATGCAAATACCTACATATTTACATATGTATTCATGTCATAACAACACCCTGTATCGAAGTTGTGTATAGATGTGTTTCAGATCATAACCCACACCATTTTGATTTGTGATTTCTAGTTTGTGCATCATGGCGATACACATTTTTTACTCACCAGCATCACCGTAGATTAATTTGTGTATCGATTCCAGTGTTTCATTCTTAAAAAAAACGGCAACACACTCAAAACGGTTCAAAGGGTTGAACCATTCCTGGGCTGAGATCCTCAGTCGGCTGGTCAATGAGTAGGTACTCCCATTCCATGTGGAAAACTCATCTGTCCCCACCCCTTCTGTCCTCTTAGCACCATTCACCTTCCAGACCAGATTCAGGTGGTCAGGATAGAAACCAGAGGCCAGGCATACCAGTGTGGCCTTGCTCTTCTGTTGGATCTCTTGCTTTGATGGGGAAAAGATGGCCACAGCTGGAGGTATGATTTTATCGTTCTTCCCTGAAACAGAAAACAATGCAGCCCAGAGCCTCCATTACTGTCTTTAATCAGAAACTCTTTAAAATTGTACTGTATTTGTACTGTGTGACTCTTGATATATCTGGCCTTTAAACAACTGTCTATTAGACAATTAATACCTATTAGATTAGGAGACACCAGGAATCTGAAAGCATTTGTCTTCATTCATTACACAGAAAGATAAAAGGTCTGGCTACAGAAATGCAGAAATGTTTGAATTTCTAGTATTGTCTCTGTCAGAAGAACAGGAAAGCTGAAGAGAAGCTGAGCAAGTACCCAATAGTGCTGTAAGGCCTGTATTTGTAATATTGTAGTAATAGATAAGAGTCAGTGTTATATGGCACAAGCATCTTCAACAGTGTTACATTCCTTGAGATGTAGTAAGACATGATGGTTATTGCAGTGTTCAGAATAATACTGCCATGTTGCACCCTGCTTGGAACCCCCGTCTAAGAGGTGACTTGAAAAGAAAGAGTGAATCTTTCTCACTGTATGAAGTGAGAAGGGTAGGTAACCTGAATCTGCCTGGAACAAGTTTTGATTTAGGTCTTAACTTGCCATCCTTTTTTAAGACTATGAAATATGTCTTTATGTTATTTATTATTTAGGTCATCCCAAGTATGAGAAGCCCTCATCCTAGACTACACATGTTCCCCAAATGATGCAAGAATCTATACACTCACAAACCAAAAGTTTTCCCCTGTCCTAAAGTGTTTAATATCTACATATAAGACTAAAGACAACAGACTTCTACAGTCAAAGGATGTACAAGGGAATAAGGAGATGTTATTGAGAAGCTAGGCAGTGACCTTAAAGCCACTTTTTTTTCTGCATATACTTTATTAGAGTGCCTTTTTTACTCATCTAGCATGATAAACCCACCAGGTCTGCAGAGTGCAAGTGGAAACAGAAATGCAGAGAGAACTATGGAGCCAAAGAGAAAATATTTCCTTTTCTTTTGGTGTGAAAGCACAATAAATTATAGATGTTCTTCTTGATCACTCTCTCCTTTCTAGAGCGGAATTAGCAGAATTAGCAGAAACTTAGATCTTGCATAGGTCTTGACACCTAAGAGTGTTAGCTTTCAACTGTTAGCCTTAATCATGACTGTCAGTGCTTACTCTACAAAGACCCCTGGGGTGCTTCAGTGAAAATGTGTGAGCTTGTACAGACTGCAGAAGAGGTAACTGGACAGTAATGGAGATAACTCCCTAGAAGATTTGGCACTGCTCTGCTTTCCTTCCAGTGGACATGAGGAGAGATTGATCACTTTTACTTCTCCCATCTAGTACTTGGATTTTTGATTTTTTTCCTATCCTAAAAGTACCTCTGACATAAGTTCATCAGCTAATAGCCTAATAGTCTAATGAGTGAAGACTTCGAAACAGATAGGGAGGACACAACAGATAAATGAGAGAGATTTAACAGACTACAACAAAAAAAGACAAAGGGGAAGGCAGATGAAAAAGGCAGACAAAAAGAATGGTAAAACTACTGGAAAGACAAAGAAAGCCAGAGAATGAGCATGCTTGAAATGGAATAAGGAGACTGGTATAAGCAAGAGCAGAGACAGTCAGAAAAAAAAATGTTATCAACAGCCCATTCTGTTCTGATCTTCCACAGTGTTCACGGCAGACACTGGCACAATGCTTAGTCACTTCCATGCATAAACTCATGCATTCCCGGCAACGTATTTTTCACCCACCTAAGAGAAAAAGTACCACAGTTCTTCCATTCCCATCATGGGAAGGTCAGTTTCATGATTTCTTGTTATCCTTCACCCCTACTCCCATCTTAAAATCATCTGTGTATATGCTACATATCATTAATGCAAAGGAAATTTTCAAGTATCCTCCACATTGAGCACCTGGGTAAATCACAGGTACTTACCTATGACTCTGAGCTCAGTGCCAACTCCAAAGGTAAGTAGCACAGTTACTTAACTCACAGTTACAGCACAACTGTATATGATCAGACTGTAACCCACAGTGTCATTATGCTCTTCTTGCCAGTCACTTAGTTCCTTAAAATGGTGCTCTTTAAAGTAGCAGGCACCAACAGTTTGCTATCAGATTTGACAGTAGCAGATGGAAAAGATTATTTGGCCCTATGATTGCAAAATGCCTTGATACAGGTGATGTTAAACCCTTTCCTGGGAGGAGAGAAGGCAGAGAAAGCAAAGGAGAGAAAGGGGAAAGGAGAAAGAACAGAGGAGAAAAGTGCACTGCGAGAAAAGGAATATAGACCTTTTTGAGAATTAGAAGTCATGAAAAGGACTGTTATGAGGAAGCCAGTGTTCCAAGCAACTTTAGGCAGCCTGCCCACTGTCTATGAAGAGGGAAGCAAAGTACCAGCAAGACTACTCTTTCCTTGCCTGATTCAGCCGGCACAAGAATCCAGACTCTACCTCTGAATTATTGCTTTTGATTATTACATAGATGAACTGCAAAAACTTGCAGACTGAAGAAGGATCTTTCATTCCCAACCTCTATAATGTTTTCTTGGAAAATGGGAGGAAACAGAATTATTTCTTCATTTCTCCCTTCATGAAGTTCCCAGCAAGGGAAGACAGAGCCAATGCACACAAGCATCTCAAAATCTGTGCCTGCAAATCCTATGCTTCCATAATATCATATCTCATTTTAATAAGCAACCAATAAGGCATTAATCCTGTCCTCATGGCTGTATGAAAAATTATCATTATTCTGCTGTTACTTAAAAATGCTCTTGTCCCCTAAACCAGTACCACATATATCATGGAGATCTGACTTCTGTCTTACCTAGGACTGTGAGTTTTGTCCCACTGCCAAAGTATAGTCTTTCACCATTCACACTGTTTTGCAGCTGCAGGAAAACCTCTCCTCTACTCTCACTCCTCTGAGCCAAACCTGGGGACTAACCCTCCCCTCACGTGGTACCAGCAAAAGAAGAAACACAAAGTACATTATTTATGGCCCCCTAAAAAAAAAAAGAATGGTCTGTAAGGGAACACCGCCACATCTGTATGTTTAACTAGGTGAGATCAATCTCCAAAATACCTCTTCCAGAGCCCTTTTGCTTCAGACTTAGGTGAATCAGTTGTTGCAGATTTCACCATTTCTTTAGAGGACATTTATCTATTTATCTAGGTGTACTATTAGAAAATATTTTCCATATGCAGACAGAATAATTTTCAACTAAGCAGCCTCATTTCCTGAATTTCCTCATTTCCTTCCAATATCATGAATATTCTTCTCTTGTAAAGGAAATCTTTTTTTTTTTTTACTTACAAAATAACTTGTAATATATAACACAGTACCCTAGTCCACTATCCCCATTGTAGCAGCCCCTAAACATCCCTCCATTTCTCCTTCCCTGGAAGGAAGTCTCTGCTTTTATTCACTGTGTTCTCTTAGTTATAATTATTAAAGTTAGCTGCATAATTGACTATGGTCAATGACAGATCAGTGTATTGATTTTCATCAGCTCAGGCACCTCAGATTCCTACTGGATTTCAGAAAACTTGCTGATCACTGAATTTTTCCTGTGGAGATTGAATTTTATCACTCGTAATCATTTTACTCTGCAGTGGAATGATGTGGTACAAAAGTCTGAGGCATCAATTCTTTTGACTCCAGGAGCAATACAACACGAAGAGATCACCATCATCTATCAGACCCTTAGAAGCAGCTTTGTTTTCTCCTGGATTTGGAGAGAGTCCAAATGCAGAATTGATACCCACGGAGAAACATTCCCTGAGAGCTACTTTTATTTTAAATGAACTACATATTCTGTTTCTGTGGTTTTCAGTGGCCTTTTTGCATCTATTCTGAAATAGTAAGACCATTGTCCTAAATTATGTTTTTGTCACCATCCTGATGAGCCTGTTTTGTGGAAATAAACTTGCTGTGTTGTGGAGAGTTGTTTTCTATAACAACAAGGAATTAAACAGCTGCAGAGAGCTGTTAGTATTGCTTATGATAAAGTTGAGTATTTATTTGCGGCTTCTGTTTTGTCAACTAAAAATGCTAGTACGTTTATTTGTCTTTCCCAGTTATCTGAGATAACACATGCTTTAGTTTACACTGAAAGATCCAAAGTAATCTAATTTTGTACAGTCTTGATTTTGCTTTCTAGACTTGTCCAAAGAGTAACTGTAAGTCAGTTCTTTCCAGACAGATAGCCTTTCATTGACTTGTCCTTAATCACCTGTAACCCCAGGAGAACTAACATTATGGAGAATAGTTATGCTTTTGGGGAATAGCGATTTTTGCAGATGTCGATTTATTAAGATAATATATTTATGATACGTACATATATTTTAACCCATTCTAATTCTTTCTATGGACAGCTTTTTATTCACTGAAAATGCATTCACTCTGTTCTCCAAAGTGAAACACGTGTCCCTACCTGGAGCGCTAAACTTAGTCTATTCTCCAAAGTAGACTGGGTTACTAGCACATCAGGAAAACACTAGTTTAATAATGAAAGGGAGAATAAGGTTCAAGTGAAGTTCTCTAAAGAGAAGACCTAGGATTTGAAGTTATTTAAAAGAGAAAACAAAAATTTCTTACCCATTACTGTAAGTTTTGTGCCATCGCCGAAAATCAAGTTATTGTTGGTCACGGTGATAAAGTGTTGTATCATAAGCTAAGAAAAGGGATGCACTGCCGTTGACTTTAGTAAGCAGAAGCTTAAGCGATGTTTACTGTATCTAGAATGCCAAAGATCCCTCAAACTCTGTCTGAATGGCTTTGGCAGAAAACCAGCTTGAAATTCCATTGTATAATCTGTAGCGTTTATAAAAGCATTTCCCAGAGTTTTTTGATACTTATTCTTATTGTCTACATTTTACTGCAACTTGGTTTGGAACCTCTGATCTCGTTGTTATCTCATTGATACTACTTGCTATTCTTATTTTGCAGATGTAGAAACCATGCAGATGTACACAGTGGTAGAGGCTGGCGTTGCCTACAAATAGAATTCCTCTGCAACTAGAGCTTCCTTACTGTCAGTCCTATACTCTACACATTGTGAAACCTTCCTTTCTGCAACTTGTGGAGTTAATAATCAAATAATATGTCCTTTGTGGTTGTCATAGTCACATGCCTTTTCATATAGGTGGTTCACCTTTGTGGCACTGAAGTAAACCAAATCCATTGGTTTTCCCTTCAATGGCAGGCCAGCCATCTTGAATAGTCTTTCAGGATCCCATTCAATTTTCTGATAGGTTAAAAGTAATCCACACAAGAGTCCAGGAGAATCAGTTGGCTGGTCTCAGGCAAACCCTTGGAGTCCATTAGGAAGAACTGCAGTGAGACAGTGTAGAGAAGGATTAGAGAAAACCTTTGTGCTCACAGGTATAAGTCAGTCAGCAGACACTGGCAGCTTATTTGAGAGAGAAAACCCCAAAACATTTTCTATAGTGCCTCAGAGATACCTGCTACATGTCAGAATTCTTTTTCTAACACTTTTATCACATTAATAAAGAACCATTTTGTGGTCTATTGCAAACACTATCACATCAGAAAAAAATACTAATTCTCTGCTTCACATACTCTGATAGGTTTTGTGTGCATTTTCAGTCAATCTGGTTTGCTGAAAATTATTTCAATGTCTCAGAATATCCTGGCTTATTTTCCAGAGAGGGCGGGCTCGGTTTTCAAATCATGAAAGTTAGTCCTAGCATACTAGGTCTGTCAAGAAAAAACAAGACAGAATATGCTGTACTGTACTGCAGAATTCTCTGTAGCTGTCTTAACACACTCTCCTACAAGGCTTATGCAGCTATGGGTTTTTGTAAAGGCCTTGTGGGGAATGTATCATTGTGAATCACCTGTCCCCACAACGATACAACCTCGTACAAAAACAATCCCACCCATGGCACCGCCCACCCATTTTTGTCACCCAGTCACCGTGAAAAATTGCCATGGGAACCACAGGCCACATCCTTCCTGTGCCATTGCTGTTTCTATGTGATAGTTTGATTAACTCGTAGTGTATCCATTACCCCTGAATTTATAATCCTATAGGCAAAAAAGTAATATATTTTTTGTCTTTTATTAGCTGGTTTTAAATGCAGTTATTTTTCACTTGGTAACTTCATGACAGTGTTCATCCTGCTTTCCTTCCCACTCATTTTTTCTTCTGCCCCAGCATGATAAACAAATCTCAAGCCCACGGTAACTTGTTTGCATTGAAGAGCGATTTGCTTACCACAGTCTGGTGTTTCTGTTTGTAGCCTGGCCTGATTGTGAATATCCTCTTTGGTCTGTGCTGCACTTGTCACAGGGGGAAAGGGAGGGAAGTAGGATGCTGAGCTCTCAAGTTTGTATTCCTCTGACTGCCCTGTTACAGGAAGCAGAAGTACAAGCTTCTCCCAGGTGCCTGTGACCCTGACTATAAAAAGGCTTCATCGAGGAATACAAGCATGCCTTCATTTTGGAGATTGTCTGAAGTGGGTGGAGACTGGCAGTAACAGGTAACAGGCTACTTTTATCTCTCTCCCTTGCATATAACTAAATGGAGACACAAAACTGTTTTGGTTTTTTTTTTTTCTCCCATAGGTTTGTCCAGGTATGATTTAACTCCCAGGAGGGAAAGATCTGTGCCAGTGAGACTGTGTGTACCAGCACACACTGAGGTGATACAGGGAAAGACAGGCATGTGAACAAAACAGTTTAGGCTTGGGGCATACACAGCCCATCCTAGCCTAGTCTTCTCACATAAAAGGTCAACACAGAGTGAGAAACATGACCACGTACCTGCAGTAAACATGTTGTTCATACTGCTCTTTAATGGTTTCACTTCAGTCTGTCTTGATGTAAAAAATAGACTGTAAGTACAGGACACAATCCTTCAAAACAAGGTAGTTCTACTAGGAAAGTCACAAATTACTTTCTTTTTTTTAGGTATCACAGAAGAACCCATAATTTCTGATTCAGCCTGTTCAGCTGGGAACAGCTGATAGTGTCCCAGGGAAGGGAGTGAGAAACATAGACTGAGCTGAAACATTTAGGACCAAGACATAGGGCTACAGAAGGCAAGATATTGGACAGGTGATCTCAGGTGTTCATCCTCTGTTCTACAAAAGCAAAACTGTGTGTTTAAGTCACTAATTGTGGGAATGACTACAAATATTTGTCTTTGTTTAGCCTGAATTATTTTTTTAAAATACCTTTAGGATTTTATTTGTGTGGCTCTGCCTAAATAACAAGAGTAGTAGTGGAATATTATTTGCCTACCTTGGTCTTAGTCTGCCTCTGATCTCAGCCCTGTTTATTCAGAGTCTAAAACCATTCTCCTAAAATTCATTTAAGATTATTCTGTCTCCTCCTCCAGTCTGCAGCTCCATTAGTGTCCCTGCTGTCACTAACAGACTCTCTCCTATATGGTGTCTTTCATTTAAAAACAAGCAAATCACCTCTGTATTAATTTTGAAGAAGTGTTTCTATGTGTTGCTAACAACTCTTCAAGTCATGTTCTTAAGGGAATTTCCATTACATGCCAGCAGAGACTAGTCTTCTCTCACTTTAATGTTAATCTGTAACCTGTCAAAAGGAAATGCCTTGTAGGCCATGAATTCAAATGAGTGAGAGGGAGAGAAGAGAGGAAAGACAGTTCTTGATTTTTATTTCCCTGTCTCTCATAGGAGACTTCATGGGCCCAACTGTGTAAAATTTCAGACAAGGGAAAGCAAGAATATGCAAGCAAGAGACATTTAGGGCCATATTTTCTACCAATGATATAATTTTAGGGGGGGAATTTCACAGGAAAGTAATGATCGTATCACATCAGTCCTGGATTCTTCTTTAGAGTTTACAGAAGAAGCAGCTACAAAGAAGCAGGCAGAACTATGGAGACTCCCTGAGCTTTACAGATTTGTTTTAGGGACACTAGGAAGTTCTTTCCATAACATTCAGTACTTTTTGACCACTTTTTGAACCTCTAAAATTAAGCAACAGCCCCTTTTCAAGGGCATATCCGTTTACATCCTGTCGTGGGTTGAGCTTAGCTGGCTGCCAGGTACCCACCAAGCCCCTCTATCACTCCCAGCAGGATGGGGTGGGGGAAGAAAATAAGATGAAAAAAGAGCGTGGATCGAGATAAAGGCAGTTTAATAAAGAAAAAGCAAGGGTCGTGTGCAGAAGCAAAGGAAAAAAAAAATTTATTCTCTACTTCCCATGAGCAGGCAATGTTCAGCCACTTCCTGGGAAGTAGGGCCTCAGTACATGTAGCAGTGGCTCCAGAATAGAAATGCCTTAATAACAAATGTCCCCTCTCCTCCTCCTTTCTCTTAGCTTTTTATTGCTGAGCATGACATCATACGGTATAGAATATCCCTTTGGTCAGATTGAGTCAGCTGTTCTGGCTATGTCCCCCCTTGCCCACCCCCAGCCTACTGGCCTTTGGACCAGGAGCAGACGGGGGGGGGGGGGTGGGTGGGTTTGGAGAGACAGCCTTCATTCTGTCAGTTTTGCTCAGCAGTAGCCAAAACACTGGTGGGTTATTAACACCCTTCTTGCATTCATATAAAAAGCACAGCACTATGAGCACTGCTATTGGGAAAGTCAACTCCATCCCAGCCAGACCCAATACACATCCCTATGCAGATAGTGATGCTATATCATCCTATGTTTGAGTATTATTTTCTTTATTTCCTTCCCTTTGTTTCCCTTCTCTTCCAGCCTGTGTCTACTCAAGCTTCTTGTTAGAGGCCATTGATTTGTGCCCAAGTTGTTCCACTAAAGAACAGTATCGTTTCCCAAATATTCATCTTCAGCTCCCAATCCAGTACCTGTAGTAGAGGATTAACACAAGGTTATCTGTCCTGTTACTTCTGTTCTGACTCAATTTTTGTCTCACAGGAAGCCCGAGAAACAGCAGCTGTGGTAGGAAACATCTTCTATTTAACATCTTCATTAATGATCTGGATGTTGGGGCAAAGTATACCCTCAGCAACTTGCAGACAACACCAAACCAGGAGGAGTGGCTGGTGCACCACAGGGTCATGCTGCCATCCAGAGGTACCTTGACAGGCTGGAGAAATGGGCCAACAAAAACATCCTGAAGTTCAACAAGGGGAAGTGCAAAGTCCTGCACATGGGGAGGAATAATCCCATTATATGCTGGGGGCAACCCAGCTGGAAAGCAGCTTGTCAGAAAAGGACCTGGGGCTCCTGGTGGACAGCAAGTTTAACATGAGCCAGCAAGGTACCCTTGCTGCAAAGAAAACTAATGGTATCCTGGGCTGCGTTAGACAAAAGTATTGCCAGCAGGTCAAGAGAGGTGATTCTTCCACTTTATTCAGTACTGTTAAGGCCACATCTGGAATACTGTGTCCAATTCTGGGCTCTTCACTACAGGAGACACATGGAGTGTTCAACAAAGGACCACAAGGATGATTAAGGGACTGGAACACCTCACACAGGAGGAGAGGCTGAAAGAGCTGGGACTGTTTAATCTAGAGAGAGGAGGCTCAGAAGGAATCTGATTAAGTACCTGAAGGGAGGGTGCAAAGAGGATGGAGGCAGGCTTTTTCCAGTGATGCCTAGTGACAGGCCCAGAGGCTATGGGCACAAACTGAAATGCAGGAGGTTTTTTCTGAGCAGAAGAACACTTTTTTACTGCGAGGGTGACTGAGCACTGGAATAGGTTGCTTAAGGAGGTTGTGGAGTGTCCATGCTTGGAGCTGTTCAAAAGCTGCCTAGACACAGTCCTGGGCCACTGGCTCTAAGTGGCCCTGCTTGAACAGGTGGTTTGGACAAGATGATCTTCAGTGGGTCCTTCCAACCTCAACCATTCTGTGATTCTGTGATTCTATGATTCTGAAAAACCTTCCCAGCAGTTGCAGGATGACCACATCACGTGGTATAACATCATTATCTGCATAGAGATGTGACTTTACACATACTCTCCTTCCATTTTCTTATATTTTAAGTAGCCAGTATAACCTCTAGACCACAGGTGGGCTATTATTGACAAACTGTATTCGTTATGAATATACAGCTCTTTACGCAGATGTGCTTGAGATGTCACTGCTGAGCATCTGAAACAAGTACCTTTGACTATGGTTTCTGTAGCTGCAGCTCCCCTGCCACCTTCTACAGCAGGAGATGGAGGAGAATAAGTATGAGGACAGGGAGTGTGACGAGGAGAGCAGCTGTTTCATGAGAAATTTCTTAGAATAGCTGCTTTTTGTGCAATGCCACTTCAAGCTGGCAAAATAATTACTGCATAGGAGAAAATTGTATCTCAGAGCTGGAATAGGGAACTGTGACTGCAGAACTTCAAGATGGCAATGACCACCAGATATCTCTGTGGTTTTCTACTACCACCTGGAAATTGCACAGCTGTGACCAGTCAATAGCCAGCTCATTAATCTGCTGAATGTTGAAGGCTACTGATAAGTTTGTTTTCACAGGACCTTAAAATTGTGTTTGCCCCTCTAAACTAAAAATGCTCAAGAGTTGAGAAACAGAAAGGGAACCTTCCTCTGTTATGTTCCCAGAGCTGATAAAACTGGTTTTCAAGTGTTTATGCAAGAGGTCTGAGATAGTACTGTAACATGATTTTCAGGAACTGGTAATTTATTAAGAGAGAATAAAAAGAAATCTAAAAAAAAAATCACCCAAAAGTCACTCCAAAAGTTACCACCATGGTATTTATATATCTTAATGATCCAGCATAAACTACTTTTCCTAAAACTTTCACAGGGCATTTGGATCACCAGTAATAATTCCAGACAGTAAACAGAGTGAATATGTTTGGATCTCTTCATAAGATCAGAGGCTGAAGAGAATAAGAAACTCAGGGTGTCTCTGCTATGTGAGAGACGATGCTTTCCCAGTGCTTCCCTGCTGTATGTCTGTGGCCTGATATGAACAGTGAGTAGATCATGGACCTGAGAGTGTTCCGAGGAGCAGAGGAGTGCTCCCTGGGAGCAAGGGATGATGTATTACACACATTACTGAGCAACTCCTGGAGTCAGAAGAATATTGGCTACCAAGGTGTGCAAGGAGTGGTGTGTGAAGCTGAGTCTTTTAGAAAATGTCTTTGGAGGACTGGAGTAAGTCTGGGATGCAACTAGATTTAGCCTCTTCAGAGCCTCCACTGTGTCTAGGGAGAGACTACAATGAACATGAGTTTCTGTCATGCATCCAGATTTCCCTAGCCATGAACAGTTTAGCTTCTTTTAGAGCAGAGCCTGGAAGCAAAGTAACATTTATGAAGCGTAGTTGATCAGGAGACTAGGACCCTGGCATAAAAGCAAGTGATCCATCCTAGCAATATAAAAGTCTTCTAGCAATTTTGGTGAAATGGAGTGTGAGGATCTTTTACAGTACATGCTCCCAGCTGATTCCTTCTCCTTGCTCTCAGCAGCTACTCTCATCACCTCCACTCCCTTTTTTGCTGTAATCAAATAGTATGTTTCACTTCAGCATATCCAGTTTTGCCACATCAGTGAGAAGCATAGTGCATTTGCTCCCTGTGATAGTTATGTATTTCATATGCTGTATCTTCTGTATGAGCATATGAGACAAACAATTGGTATGTGCTCAATGGTATGCAGATTGTCAAGGACATGACCTAAAAACAGAAGCCCAAAATACACAAGTGTATAGCCATATTTTCTTAAAGGTACCTTTTGCTCTTTTATGTGCTGTTTCCCTTTCTTTGAAGAAAACATAAATCCTAGGTTATGCCATAAAAACAGAAGCACAGACAGGCATGTTTGGTGGGGGAAACCTAATAATACCCTGTCCTCACTTTTCCCAGGCACATCACAGAAGAGCAAGTAATTAATCAAAAGCTCATTTCTGCAAGCAGTGAAGATAGAGGCACAATGGGAAGCAATTTCTGCCTTCAGCTTTCCCTCACAAGGGAACACCAGGTGACAGCAGGTTTTTGTGGTTTCCTTTCTCTGCCCATGAGGTTTTGCTGTGAAGAGATGCTTTTGTCCAGCTCAGAACTGTATGCATTTCTGTGGCAAGGAAGAGAAGGATCCTGCAATTAAGTGGTGTGTGGAGCAGGTAAATAAAAGTGCTGCAGGGCACACTATTGCTTGTAAAGGTGCCAAGGGGCTGTCACTTCCACAATGGAATGTATGCCTGGTTCCCTGGGTACATTTCCTCCCACGTGTATTGGTGCCACCCTCCTATGTCCATAATCAGAGGGTGGGCTCTTCTCCCACACCAATCAATCTCTCATTGGGCACCTCTGTCTTTGAGTGGTTCATCAGTATCTGAAAGAACCTTGAAATCTCCTTCTGCTTTGTACTCTTTTCTTGGTGCTATAGGAAGGTCCATGGGGAACTAGCAGCCATGGCTGTGCTTCTGTAGCACCAATCCTAAAAAGTATCTGCTGCCTTTCACTAACGACATCAGTAGTGTCTCAATTCTTAATGCTGATGTATGGGTTTGTATTTCTGAAGGCTTTTTGTCTTTTAAGCTAGATGCTGCTGCACTTCTTTGTGTGTCCCTCTTCCCTCCAAAAGTGCTGGCTCTGTCTCCCATTTCTTCCTTGTCTTTCTTCTGCTCTTCTCTCCAATCTGTCTCACTCACTTTTTTCAGAGGCGCCATCTCTCACTCAGGCAAGGTGAGGATTTCGTCGTAGTGCTCAAACCCCTTGCTGTATGTGTGATCACGTGCAGCACAGAAATATGTGGCTATATCCTTGGATGTCACGTTCTTGATTGTCATTACAGAGTGATCATTATTGTCACTGCTTATGTCAAACTTGGCCTCACTGTAACCTTCCTCATAAGAGTTTTGCATCAATGTAGAAATACTGGCTACTAGCTTCAGACTATTTCTTGGAGGCTGCTGTTACCAGAACATATAGGCAAGTGTGGTATAATTCTCGTAGCAGGAGATGTCCAAAGTCTCTCCGGCTCTCTTAAGGGTGTCTTCTGGCCACTGTGTGATGAAGTTTCCAACCCCAGCACCTGCATGAGTGAGAGAGAAAAAGAGAAAGGGAGAAGTGCAGAAGATGTCCAAAAAGGGTCCTTTACCTCACACCAGCCCTGCATGGCCTGGATGAGAGCGGTGCTGCAGATGGATCTGTTGTCTCTCACCAGGTAAAAGAGCAAGAAAAACAGTCAGCATGGCCTATCAGCTCTCCCAGAACAAGTGTGTTAACTGCTCATTTTGAGTTAAGAGAGAAAAGGCTGGAGAGATTGATGCTCCTCCCCTTGTTCTGACTTTTCTATCAAGCTTGTGCAGAGAAGAGAGAAGGGACAGTCCACTTTTGATACACTCTTTGGTGAGCCATTAAAAGCAAAACTAAGTATTCATGTGGCTGTAAGTTTTGCTTTAGCCTTGCCACAAGGCAGGCAGCATTCTGAGCTCCTGACAAAAATGCGGGATTGCTTGTAGATCAGTAACTTGCTGGCTGAATGTTGTACTGTCTGTCATTCCATCATCGTGCATGTCTGGGTATTGGATCTGTCAGCTGTGAACCTGTGAATATTGGCCTCATAAATGATTTTTTGACTTATTTACACCTGTGAATATAACTTGGGCCATTGTATTGGGTTTGTATAGCAAGGTCTTGGTAGTGGGGGGGCTACAGGGGTGGCTTCTGTGAGAAGCTGCTAGAAGTTTTCCCTGTGTCTGCCGCTGGCCAAGGACAAACCAATCAGCAATGGTGGAAGCACCTCTGTGATAACATATTTAAGAAGGAAAAAAAAACCTGCTGCGGCTCAGTAGCGGGAGAGAGAAGTGAGAGGATGTGAGAGAAAACAGCCCTGCAGACACGAAGGTCAGTGAAGAAGGAGAGGGAGGAGTTGTTCCAGGTGTCGGAGCAGAGATTCCCCTGCAGCCATGGTGAAGACCATGGTGAGGCAGGCTGTCCCCCTGCAGCCCATGGAGGTCCATGGTGGAGCAGATATCCACCTGTAGCCCATGGAGGACCCCACGCTGGAGTGGGTGGATGCTCAAAGAAAGGAGGCTATGACTCCATGGGAAGCCTGCACCAGATCAGGTTCCGCACAAGATTTGCGGACCTGTGGGGGGAGGAGTCCATGCTGAAGCAGGTTTACTGGCAGAACTTGTGACCCCGCGGGGGACCCACACTGGAGCAGTCTGCTTCTGAGGGACTGCACCCCGTGGAAATTATGGACCCATGCTGGAGCAGTTTGTGAAGAACTGTAGCCCGTGGGAAGGAATCATGTTGGAGAAGTTTGTGGAGGACTGTCTCCCGTGAGAGGGACCCCATGCATGAGCAGGGGAAGAGTCCACTCCTGAGGAAGAAGAAGCAGCAGAGACAATGTGTGATGAACTGACCCCCAACCCCCATTCCCATCCCCCTGTGACACTGGGGGGAAGTAGGTAGAGAAACTGGGAGTGAAGTTGAGCCCAGGAAGGAGGAATGTTGGGGAAAGGGAGGTGTTTTAAGATTCAGCAGTTTTTATCCTCTCCTTCTCTGATTTTGATTGATAATAAATTAAATTAATTTTATCAAGTTGAGTCTGTTTTGCCCGTGGTGGTAACTGACAAATGATCTCTCCCTGTCCTTATCTCGACCCATGAGCCCTTTGGTCTACTTTTCTCTCCTCTGTCCAGTTAAAGAGGGGAGTGATAGAGCAGCTTTGGCGGGCCCCTGGCATCCAGCCAGGGTCAAACCACCACAGCCATCTTCCCAGAAGGGTTTATTTCCGTAAATTTAAACATATATTGTTGCACTCTCAGCAAGTTTGCAGATGACAGCAAGCTGAGTGGTGCAGTTGACACACCAGAAGGATGGGATGTCATCCAGAGAGACCTGGACAGGCTGGAGAGGTGGGCCTGTGTGAACCTCATGAGGTTGAACAAGGCCAAGTGCAAGGTCATGCACCTGGGTTGGGGTAACCCCCAGTATCAATACAGGCTGGGGGAAGAAAGGATCAAGAGCAGCCCTGCCGAGAGGGACTTGGGGGTGCTGGTGGATGAAAAGCTGGACATGAGCCGGCAATGTGCGCTGGCAGCCCAGAAGGCCAACCGTACTCTGAGCTGCATCAGGAGAAGCGTGGCCAGCAGGTCGAGGGAGGTGATTCTGCCCCTCTACTCTGCTCTGGTGAGACCTCACCTGGAGTACTGCGTCCAGCTCTGGAGCCCTCAGTACAAGAAGGACATGGAACTGTTGGAGCGGGTCCAGAGGAGGGCTACAAAAATGATCCAAGGGCTGGAGCACCTCTCTTATGAGGACAGGCTGAGAGAGTTGGGGTTGTTCAGCCTGGAGAAAAGAAGGCTGCAGGGAGACCTGATTACGGCCTTTCAGTACCTAAAGGGGGCCTATAGGAAAGATGGGGACAATCTTTTTAGTAGGGCCAACTGTGACAGGACAAGGGGTAATGGTTTTAAACTAAACCAGGGTAGATCTAGACTGGATATAAGGAAGAAATTCTTTACAATGAGGGTGGTGAAACACTGGAATGGGTTGCCCAGAGAGGTAGTGGAGGCCCCATCCCTGGGAACATTCAAGGCCAGGTTGGATGGGGCTCTGAGCAACCTGATCTAGTTAGCAGTGTCCCTGCTTACTGCAGGGGGGTTGGACTAGATGACTTCTAGGGGTCCCTTCCAACCCAAAATATTCTATGATTCTGTGATTCTGGAGAGACGTTCTTAATACCTGGAAGATAATACCTCACAACTCAGAACTTATGTTACAGAAGCGAAGATGATAGACCAAGATAGCAGAGGCACAAAAATCATATTTAATCACATCTTAATTTCTTCAGTTTTCCAGTCAATGAAGCATATTCCCTGCAGTTTGATCTTCCCGGGAGCTCTAATCCACTTCCGAATTACAAAATGTCGTGGTTTAACCCGGCTGGCAACTAAGCACCACGCAGCTGCTCGCTCACTCCCCCCCCTCCCTCAGTGGGATGGGGGAGAGAATCGGGAAGGGGAAAAAAGGTTAGAGCTGAGGGCTGAGATAAAGACAGTTTAATAAGAGAAAATAATAATAATAGTAATAATGAGAATGATAACAAAATATACAGAATATACAAAACGAATGATGCACAATGCAATTGCTCACCACCCGCCGACCGATGCCCAGCCCGTCCCGAGCAGCGATCAGTACCCGAGCGACCGACCGACCCACCAACCCCCCCCGAACATGACGTTCTATGGTATGGAATAGCTCTTTGGACAGTTTGGGTCCTAGCTGTGCTGTACTCCCAGCTTGTTATGCACCTGGCCAAGCAGGAGAAGCTCAAAAAGTCCTTGAGCAGTCTGAGCACTGCTTGGCAACAACTAAAAACATCAGCGTGTTATCAACATTCTTCTAGTACTAAATCCAAAGCACAGCACTATGCTAGCTTCTGTGAAGAAAATTAACTCTATCCCAGCTGAAACCAGGACACAAAAAAACAAGGCTAGCCTTTTTTTCTGAAAGCAAAAACTATGTTTAGACATTAGCTTTGTGAACAGTCTGTTTTTTCTAGTCTGCCAAGTACATCCTAGTTAGCCTTGTCCTAACCTATACCACTCCCTATTCTTTTCTGAATATGTAAGATTCAGAAACTCATATTATTGTAGCTGATTATTTTCTTGCTAGTACTTTGAATGAAATATACATATTTAATTCCAATGATCTTCTTCAGTAATCCTGATATTGCATCTTCCAAACAATAAGCAATATTACTGAGGTGTTTCTTTTTCTTCCTGTTTTGTTTATATCCTCCCTCCCATATTTGCTGAAGCTCTAGTGAAAGTCATATCTTCCCTTGACTTTTACATATTTGTAGAAAAGCCATGTTCTGTCTGTGAGCCTAGTGATATTGTACTTTCTCTGGCCCTAAGGCTGAGTTCCTAGGGTTATACCAGGATTCAGAGCAGTGTGAATATCAAAAATTTTGATAGTAAATGTTCCCCGTCTCATTTTTCTAATCCTGCTTTTTTAAGAAGTTAACAGAAATTACCTAAGAAGCTATAGCTTCTTCCCAGACAGGAAAGAAAATGCATTCTGTATGATGTACGATGTCTGTTTTGTATGATCTGTAGTGTCATGGACATTTAGCATAGGAGAAGTAGGGTTTTGACCATGGCTTCTGTTCAGTCCCTGCCAGTTCTTGCCACTGCAGGTTTTCTCAAGAGAAATTATTCCTTGCTTGTGCTCCAGCGAGGCTGAACCCTGTGCTGGACATATTACAGTTTCAGACAGAAAATACAGGACATTTGTTTTAATTACCTTCCATATCTTCTACATTTTTCTTTGCATTTTTGTGCTGCTTTCAAAGTCAATATAGCAGTTAGCAAATGAGTTTGACCCAATTTAATTTGCCTTTATATTCTTTTATGTTTTTGACACAGAATACCCTTTGATGCATATTTTTAGCATTTGCTTCCTGCAACCTACAGTTCTTTTTTATCCTTCATGGAAGTCTTGTCCTGATTTTCCTTGTTCTCCATCTGAATTCATTGACATTTTGTCCTTTCACCTTACTGCTAAGACAGGACACCTTGAGACACTTCCATGGGTCATGTTGTGATGGTTCCATGGGACACTGCTGCTTTGATGAATGTCCTAAAATGACTCCTCCATGTCTTGTGCATGGAGATGCTACAGGATTTTTAGTTGGATTATTGTCTGTCATGACAGACCTGTTAAGAACCTTTTCTTCCAATGGTAATCATACGTCAATTCCTGGAGGGAGGAACTATTTCAGAGACTCTATGGGAAATGAAACAGACTATAGAGACTGTGAGAATTAATTCTAAGATTATGCTGTGTAAGAACTCTGAGACAGGGTGAAATCATTTCAGTGCAGCTGGGCTGCACATTCTTCTCTAGTCACATGCATTAGAATTTATTACTCATTCCAGGATGAAAATTTTTATTCAGAGTAACTTTTCATTGTCAGGAAACAAAAGATGATTGCACACTCTCCAAAAGAAGGAAGTATTTGGAAGATGTAACTCAGGACCTCTAGTGTGTCTCTCAGGAACTGCGTATCATGTTACTGCCTTATGAAGAGTAGCTAGATTGACAGCCCTTTTGTTTTTTAGTTCACAACGTCTAATTCTTTCAGTCTATTTTTTTTTGAGGTTAAAGAAGAAACAAGGGAAAACAAAAAAGTACCAAGCTATAGGCAGGTATAGTCAAGCTTCCCAAATCAGACCCTGAATGGCTGAATTTGGGGAAGAACAGATATAGGAAAATACAAGAATAAAGTTATAAAAGGGGCCAGTCACATAGTAAACAGGTTACTGGTGAGTATGTTTGTCTGGCTATGCTTTGTGCCTGCTTAGCTCAGTGTATCCATGTCTTACTAAGTTTCATTTCTAAGCACATCCCTGAGGGAGGGTGTCTATTCTGTGTGCATGTGTTCTGTGTATGGAGGTTTAACTGCTACGAACTGGAGTCAGACCACAGGTACCAGCAACTGGAGAGATCAGAGTGAGTGAACTTAAGCACCAGAAACTGTAGTAGGGCCTCAGGTAAGAGTGGCCATGTGTTTGTCATGCCAGCAGCTGGGGAAAGGAAGGGTATGTGAGTGTGTGTGATCACTAGTGAACAAGAAGCCAGACTAGCTGGCAAGTAAATGAAGTGACGTAGGTTCCAGGGATGAGTGCATCTTTAATGGCAAGACCCATGAGAGGTGACAACCAGAGGGAGAAGAGGAGTCCCAGACACTGATTGGAGAGGGGTGGAGGGTGTGTGTGTGTATGTGTGCGTACCAGCAATTCGAGTGGGGCTGCAGGACTTGGGGGCTCATAGGTCCAAGTGTCGGCGAACATGGTGACTGGAATCCAGGGGCAGCTACTGGGTAGACTCAGTGTCTAAGCACAGATATGGAAAGGTTGCACATTATACATATGTACACATATATTTCCAACAACTGAACCCTCATCCACTTCAGCCAGAGAGGGACACAAGATGAGGCTATTGGACCTGTTTCTCTTTGTGTGGTGCTGTTTCTGTTTGTGTGAGTGGTGGGTGTGTCTGTCTGCACTGATCTGTGTACTTGGCTGTGTATACATGTATACATGTGTCATATATATGTGTGTCTACTGGGAATACATTCTCAGCCTTGCTACTGCCTGGGTCAGGCAGCATGGAGCTGTGGCAGCCTTCTCTCTGTCAGGCTAACAGATTTAGACCAGCCTAACAGTGAGCCTCAGGGAAAGCAGGGAGATCTCCTTAAGGAAAAAAGAGACCGTAGAAGAGACATGACAATGAAGAAAGGGCTGAGGTACCCTGCCTACAGAAGAGAACCAAAGGAAAAAGGAAAGTTTTCCTACTGAAGTAGGAAAATGAAAGTTGGAAACAATAAGAACCAGCTCAGCAGAGGTTTGTGCTGGATTTGGAAACTAATGTCATGAAATAGAACATCAAACAAAGATTAGCCTTGGCTCATCAATCCAGCCTGTCCAGGTCCCTCTTCAGAGCCCTCCTCCCCTTGAGCAGATCGACACTCCCACCCAGTTTGGTGTCATCTGCAAACTTACTGAGGGTGCACTCAATCCCCTCATCCAGGTCACTGATAAAGGTATTAAACAAGACTGGGCCTAGAACAGAGCCCTGGGGGGACACCGCTTGTAACCGGCCACCAACTGGATTTAACTCCGTTGACCACAGTTCTCTGGGCTTGGCCATCCAGCCATTTTTTTACCTAGTGAATGAAGAGTATACCTGTCTAAGCCATGAGCCACCAGCTTCTTTAGGAGAATTCTGTGGGAGACAGTGTCAAAGGCCTTGCTGAAGTCCGGGTATAGAACACCCACAGCCTTTCCCTCATCCACTAGGTGGGTCACCTTGTCATAGAAGGAAATCAGGTTGGTTAGGCAGGACCTGCCTTTCGTGAACCCATGCTGGCTGGGCCTGATCCCCTGATTGTCCTGCATATGCCTGGTGATCACACTCAGGATGAACCGCTCTATAACCTTCCCTGGTACTGAGATCAGGCTGACAGGCCTGTAGTTCCCCAGATCCTCCTTCCAGCCCTTCTTGTAGATGGGCGTCACATTTGCCAACCTCCAGTCATCTGGGACCTCCCCTGTTAAGCAGGATTGCTGATAAATGATGGAGCAATGATGGAGCTTGGAGCTCCTCCGCCAGCTCCTTCAGCACTCTCAGGTGGATCCCATCTGGCCCCACAGACGTGTGGATGTCCAGGTGGCATATCAGGTTGTAAACTGATTCCTCCTGGATTATGTGGGGGTTATTCCACTCTCCATCCCTGTCTTCAAGCTTGGGGGGCTGAGTACCCTGGGGATAACTCGTCGGGCTATTAAAGACTGAGGCAAAGAAGGCATTAAGTATCTCAGCCTTTTCCTCATCCTTGGTGACAATGTTTCCCCTCATATCCAATAGATGATGGAGGTTCTTCCTGGTCCTCTTTTTGCTGTTAATGTATTTGTAAAAAACTTTTTTTATTATCTCTTACAACAGTGGCCAGGTTGAGTTCTAGTTGGGCTTTTGCCTTTCTAATTTCCTCTCTACATGACCTGAGGAGATCCATGTACTCTTCTTGAGTTGCCTGCCCCTTCTTCCAACGCTGGTAAACTCTCCTTTCCTTCCTGAGTCTCAGCAAAAGCTCCCTGTTCAGCCAGACCTTTCATCTTCCCCGCCGATTCGTCTTACAGCACATGGGGACAGTCAGCTCCTGTGCCTTTAAGACTTCCTTCTTGAAGAATGCCCAGCCTTTCTGGACCCCTTTGCCCTTCAGGACTGTCTCCCAAGGGACTCTCTCAACCAGTGTTCTGAACATGCCAAAGTCTGCTCTCTGGAAGTCCATGGTGGTGGTTTTGATGACCCCCTTCCTTACTTCACCAAGAATTGAAGATTCTATCATTTCATGGTCGCTAAGGCCAAGGCAACCTCTGATCACCACCTCTCCCACCAGTCCTTCTCTGTTAGTAAACAGGAGGTCAAGCAAGGCACCTCCCCTTGCTTACCAGCTGTGTCAGGAAGTTACCTTCCACACACTGCAGGAACCTCCTAGACTCCTTCTTCTCTGCTGTGTTGTATTTCCAGCAGATGTCTGGTAAATTGAAATCCGCCATGAGAACAATGGCTCGCGATTGAGACTTCTGCCAGCCACTTGTAGAATATTTCATCCACCTCCTCATCCTGCTTGGGTCTTGGTTGGTCTATAACAGACTCCCAGCAACTCCTCCCCATGATCAAAAAACCCAAAATTCCTCTGATGGCACCAGCCTTTGAGCCACATGTTAATTAGCTGAGATTTCCTGCTCCTTTCAGTGTTCTTCCCTGCCACTAAAGGGATTGAGGAAAACACTGTCTGCACTCCTGATCCTTTGACCAATTTCCCCAGTGCCCTGAAATCCCTTTTGATTGATT
This sequence comes from Gorsachius magnificus, assembly GCA_034008185.1. Lineage (NCBI taxonomy): Eukaryota > Metazoa > Chordata > Aves > Pelecaniformes > Ardeidae > Gorsachius > Gorsachius magnificus. The sequence goes on from CM067081.1 coordinate 133,251,490, forward strand.
TTGAACTTCTCTTTGGAAGCTCGTCACTGCCAGCCTGTACAATCAATAGTGGATAATAATCAGAGGGCCAGACCAGACCAGGGAGTTTCTTAGTAATGTTCCTAATCCGGGCCCCTGGCAGGCAGCAGACTGCCCTGTGGGATGGGTCTGGTCTGCATATCAGGCCCTCTGTTCCCTTCAGAAGGGAATCACCTAAAACAATTACCCTCCTTCTTTTCTTAACAGAGGCAGTCCTAATGTGTGGGGGTGACTGACTCACCCTAGGTAACCCCCTGGATGGACCTTCATCCACATCCTCATTTGCCTGGCCCTCAAGTTCCAGAGCCCCATATCTGTTGTGTAAAGGCAACTGGGAAGGTGAGGGAGGATGGGAGAGGATTTGCCTGCTGCCCTGAGCAAGGACATGTTTCCATTCTCCACTGTGGCAATGCAGACACAGACCCCAAGTCCATGCACAAGCAGCATCGAAATCACCCTATTTAGTGCTTTACAACCCTTTTCTTATTGGTCCCAAAACAAAGTGTCCACACCTGCAGATCCTACAGCTCAGCTGCCACACCTGCAGATCCTATATTTGTTCCCATAACAATGCCACACCTTGTACTTGTTCCCACAACACCCCACCATCTCTTGGGTCCCCTCCTTCTGCTTGGTGGCAAGAGGGCTTCTTGTGGAGCCTTCTTCTGCTGCCTTGGCCTCAGGGATGGCAGGGTGTGGCTCCACCAGTCTATCTCCCTCTCACACTCCCTAATGCTCCTTAACCTTCCCACTTCCTCCGTCAGCCCTGCCACCAGGCGGAGCAGATCATACACCTGGTCACACCAGAGACAGCTGCTGTCCCTACCACCCTCTGGTACGTGCCTGCAGCCAGAGACCTGGACAACTGCACATTTCCATCTGTGTGGGGACTTCGTTTCGGTTGCCACATTCTTTCTGGCAATGGCTTTCAGGTGGGTAGAAACCATTGCTAGGTCCTCTCCTGGGACATCAATGGCTGCTAATTGGGTGACCCTTACAGCCAGGAGGGGGGGCTGCACCCTGCCTGCATGCCCTGCCCATGCAAACTGCTACCACACACACTTCTGACAGGCCATGCCATGTTTGCCCACCCTGGTGGCCGCACTCCTGCTCACTTGCACTCCCTAGGGGCTGCTATGGTATGTGAGGGGGTTTGGCTGCTGTCACTCCTGACTCCGCCCATGCTGAGCCAGAGCTGCTGCTCATCAGGAGTGAGATCTTTCCTGCTATGGGAAGGGTGTGGGTGGGTTGTGGTCCCCTCTTTCTCCCTGTGCTTTTCGCCTTTTGCCTCCATGTTTTTTGCTGCACTTTTGCTGCTTTAGGAAGGGTCCCCCAGCCCGATTCTCTGCATTCCTACTACCCACCTGGCACTGAGGTGAGAACACAGGCATCCTGGTTCCCAGTCCTATCCCAGCTCCCTCTTCTGTTCTCCCCTCCTTGGAGGGTCACCAATGTCTCTCTTTCATGAGGCTGAGAAGCTCTTGGTTCTGCTCATTCTGCTGTGAGAGGCACCACAGGGACTGCAGGCTCTGCTGTGAAAAGGGGGCTGTTTCCAAGACTTCACTGCAGCTCCCCATCTGACCACTACACCCCACCCCCGAGTGAGTCTGGCTCAGCCATGGCCCCTCCAACTGAGAATCAGAGCACTGGAGTTCCTCCACGGGCAAACAGGGAATCACAAAGAGCATCAACGACTACTAACCATCACAATAAAGCCAATGTTCTTAGTGTCCTCCCAGCAGGGTGAATTTTTGGGTGGCTCTAATCACTTGCTACTGCTGTCACGGGGGGAGGCAGCATGCCTGGGTTCCCTCTCCACGTGGGTTTAGGGACCTGGATACCTCAGTTCTTACCCCAGCTTCAAGAGGAGTGACAGAACTTGAGGCCTAGGAGACGGAACGGGGTAGGAGTCAGTGCTCTCTCACTTGCCCTGCCCCCACGCCTCACTGCCTGTGGGACTTCAGCTCTGGGATCGAGCAGTCAGCCCCGTGGAATAGGAAGCCCTTCATGCTCTCATGCACCATGGTTCATGCCTTGTCTGGGGTCGCAGCAGCTCTGTCCATGCCTGGCAGGGGCTGAACGATGGTAAACACTACAAGGCCCTACATCCCGTACTTTAGGAAGATCCTACTCTGGTCTCAGTTTCCCATGTGCACAAGTTGGAACAGTGGAAATCCCACTAGGGCACAGAGAGAAATCCTTCCCTGGAGGACCCATAGCAGGTCATTGGGAAGAGCTTCACTTACGAGCCACTGGCTGGGGACTGAGGCAATTCACTGGCATGGTCTTGAAGTCTCAGAGCCAGAATCTTGCATCCCTGAGAAACTGTAGAATGTGGACAAAAAGAGGACAAATTTCAGGCAAAAGGGAACGGGAGAGAGAGTGATAAGTGGTAAGCCATGGCATAGACTGGCAGTACCAAGAAACCTGGTTGGGGATATATCAGGGCTTGGTAAGATGAGTTTTTCCCTAGGTACCACGATGCCTAGGAGTAGACACGGAGAGGGAGTGTGAGGTGTAGGCTGGAGGCAGAGGTGTCTAAGTAGTGGAGTTTTCAGGAAGACTCAGACAAAGACTCAGCTAAACTTCTTTCAGAATGCTGGCAGCATCAGGAACAACAGCAAAGGCGATGACGGCTTCAGTGACAATGGGGCGAGTAGCAGTGGACTCTGTGTGGATATAGAATCATAGAATCATAGAATCACCTCGGTTGGAAAAGACCTTTAAGATCATCGAGTCCAACCGTTAACCTAGCACTGCCATCCCACCACTAAACCATGTCCCTAAGCACCTCATCTATCCTTCTTTTAAAGACCTCCAGGGATGAGGACTCCACCACCTCCCTGGGCAGCCCATTCCAGAGCCTGACAACCCTCTCGGTGAAGAAGTTTTTCCTAATGTCTAGCCTAAACCTGCCCTGGCGCAGCTTCAAGCCATTCCCCCTCGTCCTATCATCTGTTACCAGGGAGAAGAGGCCGACCCCCACCTCGCTACAGCCTCCTTTCAGGTAGTTGTAGAGGGCGATCAGGTCTCCCCTCAGCCTCCTCTTCTCCAGACTAAACAACCCCAGTTCCCTCAGCCGCTCCTCGTATGACTTGTGTTCCAGACCCCTCACCAGCTTGGTTGCTCTCCTCTGGACCTGTTCCAGCAATGCAACATCTTTCTTGTAGTGAGGGGCCCAAAACTGAACACAGTATTCGAGGTGCGGCCTCACCAGCACCGAGTACAGGGGCACGATCACTTCCCTACTCCTGCTGGCCACACTATTCCTGATACAAGCCAGGATGCCATTGGCCTTCTTGGCCAAATATGACCTCTGATACCCTTGGCTCAAGGGGAAATGAGGTCCCTGAGAAAATAGGAGGCAACAATTTTCAAGGAAGGTGAGAGTATAGGGCTACAATGGGACCGCTGGATGGGACTTCCATAGGTGGAGGCAGATGTCACAGCTCCACAGTAGTGAAGGAGATGAGCAGAAAACATGCCGAAAGAGAACAAACCCTGTTTTAATAGACTCTGGTACCAGGGCAGAGGTTTATGGGGAGATTGGAGCTCTCTGGGGAAAGGTCAAGATCCTCCATGCGTTAGGGGAGCACTGGGCATGGGCTAGGGTCCGTCCAGAGCATTGGCATTCCTGGGAGCAGGGGATTGCAGATCTCCCACGTCCAGTTATGTGTTTGGAGATTTTAGTTCCCCTCCTCCAACCCTATACTCTTTCCCCAGCAGACTCTCAGTAACCTTGATGGCAACATTGGAGGATCTGGCAGTTTCTACAGCAGTAGCGTGAGTTGAAATGGAGTTTCTGCTTGGGTTAATATTATCCAGTGTCCCCACAAACAGAACACAGCCCAGGGGCGTCCAAGCCATGGGGAAGAATGCAGGATAGCTGGATCAATTCAGCTCCAAAACGCCAACCAGCAGGTGGTGCAGAGCTTAAATGGGAATGTCCCAGAAAATGCATGGAGAATACATCTGACTCCACCACACCTCTTTGGAAAGAAAAAAAGAAAAAAAAAAGCCCCTGGAGAAGCTGTTCTGTGCAGAAGCTGAGCTGCTGGTGGAAGGGGGCTGAAGACATGGGACTAGGGAACTGGAAACCTGAAAGACATGACACTTGAGGTCCAGGGACCCCTAAGGACACAGGACCTGAGAATCGGGCCTCATGGAGAGGGGACCCAGGAACATGTGAATCCTGGAGTCATGGGTTCCAAGGCTATATTACCTGGGAATATGGGATCCATGGACAGGACTATGCCATTTCCAACAGAGTGGTCTAATAAAAGACCCATGATTTTTCATTCCCTCTGTCGCATGGCCTCAGAGCAGTAACACATCTTTCTATCTCCAAGCCCTTTCCACTGAGGCCCGATCTAAATGGGGAAGACCATCTGTCCCTCTGCTTGGTTTCAGACGGCTCCACCACTCCTGGAGAGTGTGTGTGGGGGCCCCACTTCTGAAACTGGGGAAGAGCTGGGCAGTCAGAGGTGCAGCTGGGAAGGGACCCTTGGCAGGTCCCAGTCTTGGAGCGGGTTCTTTGTATTTTTTTCAGCCTTACCCCCTGGCATCTGATTTTTGCCTGCTGCCCCTTGCTCCATCGCTCAGAATAACTCAGCTCTGGTGTCCCTTGAGTTGATCCTGGCTCTTCTTGGACCCTCTGGCCTACAATGACTCACCTCAGCTCCCTCCACTCTCCCTGGAGAGTGTCTTGAATCACCCCTCTCCCTCTTCAACCAAAGCCTCTCCCTCTCCCCTTCCCTCTCTCCCTCCCTCTGCCCCTCCCTCTCCTGGTTTCCCAGCCCCTTCTCCACCAAAACTGGATGCTGTATCTTAGGCACCACATCCTCCCTTGGCCACACTCCTCTCTAGATGCCTGGGTTCTGTGCTTTGGACAAGGAAGAAAGAGGAGGGCAGGAAAAAAATATGCATCAAGGCCACTGGAGAATTTCCAGGACCCAGGGAAATTTTGCCCAAAACCTGGAGAAGGAAACGTGCATCACAGTCAGTTGCTCTCTGGATCAGATTTAAAGGTTCATGCAAGCAATACAGGAACCAGCTATAGGGGAAGGAAGGCAGAGGGGATCTCTACCTGGGAATCCTTTCTGAGCAATCCTAGTCCCTGAACACAAGAGGTGTCATCTGGAAAGAGATGCTCTGAGGAGTCTTTATGTTGCCTAGGAAAGCCAGGTGTCTTACTCCCCAGGCAAGCCTCTTCCAGAAGTAGGGACCATTAGGGCAAATGTTCCCATCATTTAAGCCCCATCCTCGCTACCCATCTCAGCCTGAACAAGAACAATACGGCAGCACTGTCAGATAAACCCACCTTCTCACACACATATCTTTGTCAGGTCAGCCCTGACCTGACCCCTCCCATCCTGCTCAGAAGGGGCTGAGCTGCTCCCAGGACCCCATCTATGCTCCAGAAAATGAAGGGATGAGTTTGGGTAGCTCTCCAGACTTTCTTGCAGGACTTTGGAAGCCCTGACTATCCTTCTCTGGGTCGTGGGAAACACCCTGGCAGATGGGTGAGAGTCCAGAGGGCTCCACGTTTCTCCTTGGTCTCTTACTGGGGCATAGTAGCAGGGAACTGGCCAACATCAGGCCGTTGCTGGGGGCAAGGGAGGTTGCGTGGGGTGTCTTTCAACCTCAGAGCCCTCAATGGATTTTTCTTCCACAAATGTGTCCCCTCATTTTTTGAGGCTGTGTAAACCTTTTGCATCCAAAAAAGCCCAGTGGAAAGGGGTCTGCAGCTTTCCTAAAAGAGAAGGAGCTCTCCTTTGCTTGTTTTGAACCTGCCAAACCCCCTAGCTTTGCTTGCTACCCCCCTAATTCTTGTACAGGAAGAGACAGCAAGGGAGCTTCCTCACTCTCCCCAGGCCACTCATAATTTTACACCCCCCTGTCATGTCCTACCTCCTCTGTCTCTCTAGGAGACTGAGAGTCCAAGTCTCTGACACGGGTGGAAACAGAAGAAAAGCAGAATGCTGTGCCACTGGGGAAAGAGAAACACAGGCAGAGAGGACAAGGCAAGAGGCCGTGAAAGAAGGTTTGCTCCACAGAAGTGTGGAGAGCTGGAGGATCCGAAGCCTTGGTGAATGTACCAGCTGCTTCCAGGCAGGAGAGACTTGGGAAGAGAGAATCCGCGGTCCCTCCACCACCAAGCTCTGAGAGGTGGAGAGGACTAGCCTCAGAAACTCCTCCGCTTTATGCTCCTGGGAAGCTTTATCTCTGTCAGCCCACGGTCTCGCCAGGTTTCCCTTTCCCAGCATCTTGCATCAGCCTGGACAAACTTTAGCTGAGTCCAGCTCAGCTGATACAGCTGTCTGAAATACCTGAAGTGTGAGCACTCGAAATGCAAGCTGCCATTGCTCGTCCATTGCTAGTATCTAACACAGCTGCTGCCCTGCATTCACCAACCCTCCTCTTCCCTGTGCCCCTGGAGCTGCCAGCATTCTGCTGCAGCATCGGGGCATTTAATGAGAGACTTGTGTGCAGCTGGAGATGTACCCCCCCCGGAGTGTATTTTTTGAAAGACCCTGAGAAAAACCTTACACTGGGGTCTGTGGAATGTTCAGGAGCATTGGGCAGAAGGGGGTATTTCCGCTTCAGGTAGGCATTTGTCATTTTAAAGGAAGGAAGGAAGGAGGGGCAGGAGGAGGTGTTCCAGTTTCAACCTGAATGCAAAGGAGCCTGTTCATCCTTCGCAGCTCTCACTGAAAGGCCTGAAGGGCTGTTCTGAAGCGGTCTGTGTGCTGGATGACCTCCAAGTTGTGCATCACAAACACCCCGTTTGCCTTCATTTGAGATCAGTTTGCTCCATGAGCTGCCTTGCTGGCACGCACCCTGGAGTTCTGGGATTCACAGGAGCCTCTAGCAGGCAGAGAATGGGAGGGACCTGGGTGAGGTATGTCCACTAGATGTCTGCCCTCAAGGACTTAGGAACACGAGAACCACAGGAACTACTTTTGCCGTGGGCTCTGGCGGTAGCCTGGGAAGAGGTCAGTAGCGTCCTCTTGTTGATTTAAGCAAGTAGCATAGAGAGTCTCAGAAAGACCCTTTTCTTCAAGGAGATTGCCAGCCATCCCTATATGATGCCTTTCCTGCTGTTAAGAGTAACTGATCCGTTAAAGATCAGAGCAGATTAAATATGTAACAAGGGAAAACAAAAAACATACCGAGACAGAGGCAGGTGTCGTCGAGGTTCCCATTTCAGACACTGAGTTACTGGATTTTCCCGAAATTTGGGTGGATACTAAACCCAATGTTAAACCTTGTGGAAAGAAGGAAAAGGAAGCTGTCCTTCATAGCCTACGTGTTACCTAATAGGTTACTAGAGCTATATTGCAGTAAGAATACTGCTTTAAAATATCTCGTGACAGCCTGTCTCTATGCCAATTGCACGCTTTGGACAAAGAAATTATAAAGCCACAGGGAGATCAAATTATACACTATTGTAGATAAGGAATTGTTCTTGCTCTGCTTAGTTATGATGGGATTAGGTAGCTTTGGTAATTTTTGCCATGGCTAGTACTATTATGGATCTTTCCCTTTTCCACAGGAAGCTTCTAATCCTTATGCGTTTCTCAGGATAAAACATGTTTGTAGGAGAACCGCGCACTGATACCAGTTTAAAGCCCAAACCAAGACACGCAGGTCCTTGGAGGAGTCCCTGGCCTCGGACTTGTCCTTTAACATGAAGGCAAATTTCCACGTGGACAAGGCCACTGTGTGCACCAGCCCTCCAGGGATCTCAAAAAATCAATCAAGAAGTGGAGTAGAAAGATTATTCCTATTTTGTCTGTCATGCCATTTCAGCATCTCAAAGCATGCGACTTCTGTTTGCAGTCACTTGAGGTTATCCCACGTCGTCCAGGACCTCACATGATGAAGTTGGCAGCTGCTTGGAACACGATTATTCATCAAACGCATTAAGCGTTACCAAACTCAGCGTCATGACAGAAATTATCACTCTTTCAGGGAAGGATTTGAGAAGATCTCATTATCTGTGTTCACGGTATTTTTGTTTGTATACATTACATCCATAACCATCAATGTTACAGTGAAATTCCTCTGTGGCAAAAACGAGTCTCCACAGAACATTCCAAAGCTCAATAAAAAACGTGGTTCGGTACGTAGGCTGGTATTATCATATAGATTAGGTCAGAGAAATTAGGAAAGAGAGAAATGCTTTCAAAGAGATATGGTGCGCATGTCCACATTTGAAGAATTTAACTTTGGAGGCGGTGGGGGCACAGAGTACTTTTTTCATACTCACTTACTGAAATTACTTTTGAATAATTGTATGTGGGAAAGCACTGTGTTCTATATGATAAAAACACACACACGCATTACGCGAGAAAAGGAATTTGCTAAGTTACACTTAACAACACGGAGAGGTTTCGGGTTTGGGCTTTGGTGTTTTTTTTCTTTTTTCTTCAAAATAAATGTATAGTATCTTACAGTCCATTACCTACAATATTCAGCTTCCGGTAAAAACATGCATCTTTAAGAATGACGCCATCAGCACAGAGGAGTCTCAAAGGGGTTTGAGCGTTGCTCTCAACAGGTGCTGCGTGTAAGAATGAGACAGGCAAACAACTACCCTTCTTCCAAAGCCCAAATGTGTTTTTAAATTGAAGGTTGCCCTCTGAAATAATTTAAAATAGCTCTCTATCTTAGGAAAGGTTTATGATTAACTGATACGTTGTTTTTCCTACTTTCTACGGGTGCCTGTTAATGCCCACATAGGGATCTTCAAATTTTCCACTGTGTACTTTTTGTCTGGAGAAAACCTTGGAATAGAGATAAGGCCATTTCAGAAAATATATTTCTAGCAGCTCACGCTTCCAGTCCACCAGTCTGGGCTTGAGGCTGTGTCAAGATCATGAAATACATACTCTTTGTCACTTTTGTTGGTGTGGCTGGTGAGTATATATTTTACTCCTATTTTTTTAATTCATAAGGAAGCTCATTTTCTGAGCAAATTTGCAAAGTAGTCTATTGCGGGAAGTGAAGTCCAGTTTCAACCTGCAAAAGTTCTAAGGCAGAGCAGCGCAACTTCTTTGGACTGCTGTCTATTCCTAATTGCTTGTGTCACAAAACGGGGTATGAATGCCTTCATAGGGGTCCTTGACCCAGGAATACTGAAATGTGTCCATAGTTTCCAGAAAAGACTGTCTCTCTCTTAAGGACTATGATGTATAAAGATAACACCTCTGTCCCAGGAAGCTGTAAAAGCTGCTGTAGATTTTTGGACTGTGGGCAAGTGCTTGCCCACCACTGCTACCGTGAGTTTTTATAGAAGTAAGAGCCTACAAGTGAGATGCTTCAGACAGCCACAGGGGCACAGGGTTCCTTATGCCCGATGTTGACATATGCCACTTCTTATCTCCCAGTTGCCTTCCCCACCAACGCTGATGATGATGATGATGACAAGATTGTGGGAGGCTACACCTGTGCAGCGAACTCTGTCCCCTATCAGGTGTCCCTGAATTCTGGGTATCACTTCTGTGGAGGTTCCCTCATCAACAGCCAGTGGGTCCTGTCGGCTGCTCACTGCTACAAGCCGTGAGTGGAAAAAAAAAAAAATACTCTTCCGTAACCTACTTCTTTCTTCTAGTTCACTCCTAGCAGGAATGCTGAGCTGTGAGATCCAAATATGTAAGTGACTCCGCTCTGACAGGAGACAACCAAGGTACCAGGTGATTCGTTCAAGAAGCTGGGCTGACTCATCATGAGGGGTTTTCCACTTCTGCAAACGTTTCTGCACAGCACTTTCTGAAATGGCAATGTGATAATCTAGCAATGAGTTACGGGCTGTGATTTCCTATAAAGTGCATTAATCTTGCTAAAACTTAGTCACTGGAAAGAGGAATGAGGTCAGGGTGATTGCAGTTTGCCTTTTTCCAGAAAGTTTGTATAAAGCACTGTTATATATTCAACTTGTCCCAGCTCTAACAAAATAAACCCGCAGAAATTCACCAGCTGTAGTGGGAGTGGGCAAAATCTCAGTGCGGATCCCTGGGACTTACTGCAGGACGAGAAAGATAATCTGCATGAAAACAGTTATTATGATAGCAACGTTGAAGCGGGCGCATACTGTGTGATGGGGAGGTTCCTCATAACCTGTCGGTAGCAGTAAAGTATAGGCCACTCCTTCTCTTTTTCCAGTCGCATCCAAGTGCAGCTCGGGAAACATAACCTGGCACTCACAGAATCGACACAGCAGTTGATTAGTTCAGCTAAAGTCATCCGCCACTCTGGCTACAGCTCCGCAACACTGGACAATGACATTATGCTCATCAAGCTTGCTGAACCAGCCCAGCTCAACCGAGCTGTCCAAACAGTTCCTCTGCCTACCAGCTGTGTGGCCACAGGCACCATGTGCCTAATCTCTGGCTGGGGCAACACACTCAGCAATGGCAGTGAGTACTCTGTGGGAATGGACAGCATTGTGAGGGCCCGGGAGACACTCTAAGACGTCACAATTAACTCCAAATGGTACAGGGTAAAGCACAGAGAAGTGCTGTGGGACAGGCCCTTTTGAGTGATCAGTCTGTGTAGGACAGTAACCATTTAGCTGCTTTAAAGGCAAGCCTTTATAAGGTCCTTCCTTTTGTTCTGTGTTGCAAACATGGAAGCACTTCAATCATCCATGTGCCATTCCCCAGGATGTTCACACTGCCACAAATTTTGTGGCCTGGTGCTATCAGCTGTGCAGGGCCAAGCGCCAGCAATTTAACTAATGTCAAGAGAGTTGTCAGCTCTCTGAGAACAAGATCAAAATCTGCCATTGTGGATCTAAAATTACCACAAGAGAGCTCCATCCTCTTACACCAGTGGTCAGAGTTGTGGAGGGTGACTGGTGTCTAACCCACTGATGACAATGAGACCTGCACCAGAGGAGAGGATGGTTTTCCTGAGGCCCAGGTTTCCTCTGGCACATGTGCTGCAAGAGTAGCTCTTAGCTCCGCACTTGCCAGCGGATGATTTTCTAGGTATCAGAAAAAGTAACGTGGCCGCAGTGTAGAATGGTGGGCCCATGGGTAGAACCCGCTCCATCATCAGAGGAAAAATGATGACTACTAAAACAGGAAGTTCAGTGATGAATTTTCTGCTAAGAAAGAACTTCTCTGGGCCCTGAAATGAACTCAGAGATGTCATCAACCACCTCTCCCTATTTTCTTGTAGATCAGTATCCAGATAACTTGCAGTGCTTGAAGGCTCCTGTACTCTCCTCAAGCGAGTGCAGCAAAGCCTACCCTGGGAAAATTACCAAGAACATGATATGTGTAGGATTCGTGGAGGGAGGGAAAGACTCCTGCCAGGTAAGGAGTCCTGCCTCTCCTTTCCCATGTGTTTCTCTCCTGCCTTTTGCTAGTAGAAGAGACCATCGTATTAGAGAATCCGCTACACTCACTGGCATGTCCGAATGTTGGGGTTTTGAACAACAATGGAGGCTTAGGGTGAAAGTTGCTTACTGAGCGAGGCTAGGTTTTCTTCCGCTCAGTTAGTCATTGTCCCTTTTTTTGAGACAGCAAATACCTCTGCGCTAATTCTCCGCAAGCAGGCTACGCCACCTCCTGCACCTCAGGCTATTGAAAATGGAGGAGTGCTGCACCAGAGGGTCAATGTGATCACGGTGACTTTAGAGCTTAGGACACAAATGTTAGTTTTGCACTCACCGAAAATGACATAGCCAGTATGCCAAGATCCAGGTACTCTGGAAAATGAACACACCTGACAATTGCTCTGCATTTTACAGGTGCCTAGCTCCATGGAAATACTTGGCAGAATAATGTTTAAGACACACATATCCTAAGCACCTGCCAAGGACTGCATCCGTCAAAAATAGGCAGCATACTCATCCTTAGCTGTGGTGCCCTTGGAGCTAAAGTAAGGCACCGTAGGATCAGGCGTAGAGTGGTAATCAGAAATGACCTTTGTCGAACTTCTGTGTAGAAAAAGCCCAGTGGAGCTCCCTCAAATGTCGGTGATTCCTGGGATCTCTGGCTCATCACTTACGTTGATGCCATTTGCTGAATATCTGCCTCCTTTATGTGCACAGGGGGATTCCGGCGGCCCCGTAGTCTGCAACGGGCAGCTCCAGGGCATTGTTTCCTGGGGTATTGGATGCGCGCAGAAAGGCTATCCCGGGGTTTACACTAAGGTTTGCAATTATGTCTCCTGGATCAAAGCAGCTATGTCTGCCAACTGAGACACTCTCGTTCTACGTGACCTGCTTTTTCTCCTCATCATTTTCTTCTGTTTTGGGACTGGACATACAAAATTTGTCAAAAAATAAAGACTTTCAGGCACCCCTTTGTTGTGCAATGTTTCTCTGGGTACTTCCATAGGCTAGGATAGGGAGGACAGAGGCAGGGAATGTCACTCTGGGGAAAACAGCTAATATTTGTAGTGCCCGTCAACTAGCAGGATCTTGGAACAATTGCAGACTCGTCTTCAGGAGTGTTTCAGTCAGTTACAGGCAGCCGTTTCTGGAGCAGAACACCTTTTTTGTTTACCAGCATGTACTCAGGTGCTGCAAAACTGCCTGAAACAGCTGAGAGAGTGCACTGAGTCACAGAGGCAGCATACTCCTACTGTAGAAAACAGCAGGCAGCAGCGCAAATGCTCCCCATCGCCCCCACTCCCACCCGCAACAATACGACTGAACATGTCCCTCCCTGAAAGCTCTGCTTGGGGAATGAAACAACCTCTTTCTAGGGCTTGCTCTCCTCATGAAACTGTGCCACTGGGGCTGCTGTCTATACCCTTCTGCTCAGTTAACTCGTCGTGCTGGGCTTGCTTACTTTTCCTGGAAGAGTCAAAAGGACTGAGAAGTTCCTGGCTTCTGGCTTTAACTCCTCCTAACCACAACTGGCACGGGGATTGAAAGTCCGTGAAAAAGCTGCCAAAGTTGCCAAAGTAGCTGTCTCCTAAAAAAGAAAAGGGAACTAGAGAGTCTGAGTGAAATAGAAGGAGAAAAAGCAGAGAATAAGTGAAATGGGGAGAAACTGAAAAGAAATCTGACACGGGAGGAAAGGGAGGGAGAGGAAGAGGGGCATGAAGTGCCACTTGCCTGCAGAGAGGTTTGTGCCTGGCTCTCTCAGGTGCTTTGTCACTGAGCTGTTCCTTAGGAGAGTAATAGGTGCCTGAGTCATTGAGATAGGCTCAATATACTAAGAGGATCAGACCGCAGCTTTGTGTCCCATTGCTCTGGAAGCACTTGCTGAATTCCTTCTCAGCATCTGCCCTTTTCCGGACAGAAGCCCTGAGCTGTAGCCTGGCATCCTTCCCTCCGGCTTGTGTTCACCCGGAGAGTCATATTGCACGCGATGGAAAAGGTATGCGTGAGACTCCTTGCACCCACAACTTTCTTTGTTCCTCGATAAACGAGTCTTGGAAAAGCCACCCGCTATTCAGATGTTAATCGCGTGATCGGTGTTCCAAGCTCACGTGCATTGATGCTCACGGTGTCACTCTGCTCCTTCGTCGGTTTTCAGAGGACAGATTGGAACTAGAGGAGCTCTTGGCCTGGTCACGGCTTAGGAACAAAAATAACAGTCAGTGCAAGCAGTGCAGCTGGCAGCGACAGCACCTCCCTATAAAGGGGCCAGTCTTTCCCTGTGAAGGGGTGGCTGCTATTGGAGGGTCTGGTACTGTTTGTGCTGCCCTGTGGTGGTGGCTGTGGAGGGGCTGATGTGAACCAGGGGAGGAGTAGAGCGGTCACTGGGCTGCAGCTGCACAGAGGAAGAAGGTCATTGAGGGCCATGTGATGGACTGGTGTGAACTAGGGAAAGCCATGAAGATTGTTGTGCTGCTGGGGCGGGGGGGGGGGCTGGGCTGGCAGAGTCCGTGTCTGAGGCACGGACTGGTGGGGGTGTGAGCGTGCTGCACTGCGTCTGATATAAGCTGGGATGGACCACACCAGATTGGAGCTAGATGGAGGGGGGGGAATAACATGACTGATGAACTGCACCATGTCAGAGCCATGTGGGGGGGGATGGATCGACAGGATGGAGAGGATGGAAGGCCCTCACTGCATCAAAGCTGTAGAGGCCTAGGGTTTGTGGGGCTTTTGAAGGGTGTCCAAAGGATAGTGAGGCTCAGAAAGAGCTTTGGGTCCTGGCCCCTTTGGTGTGGGAGAAATTGCCAGATGTCTTTAATTTCAGAGCTGGGCTTGGGCAAGGGATTTTGGTGATTTTTGCTGATGGCGGTGACTTTTGCTGTTCTCGCTGTTGCTGCCTGGTGACCCAAAGTCTGTACTGCAGCTCTTGAGCCATGCATGCGCGGTGGTGTGATTTTTGCTGTGCTGTCTTCTGGAGACCAAAATGTGGTACTACAGCTTGGGAGCCGTGCATGCATGATGGATTAATAGTTGTCCACATTGCCGGTCTCCAGCAACAGCAGGAGATCCAGCCATGCCTTCCGGCTTATGCCACCATGCCTGTTGCTGCCTCCTGGTAAGGAAACACCACTGTCCCTCCACATGGTGCTGTTGCCCTGTTCTTGGCATGCAAAGTGTGATACTGTGGTGCTGGTACTGCACAGGTGTTCAGCAGTGCTGCTGCCTCCTCTGCTGCTGCTGTAGCATGGTGGTGTGCCAGGCACAACTCCCGGTGGTGGGTGGGGGCCAGGACCATTGGTGAGGCAAACAAGCCCCTTCAGTGGGTGCAAGGGTGTCTCCTGCTTTCTGGCCACCCAGGGTTGGCGGGACGGGGAGCTTCACTTGCTGTGGCGGGCTCCCAGACTTCTGGAGGCAAGCCTGGTCAGGGCAGCCTGAGGGAGTTACCCAAGAGCTGGCAGAAGGGAAAAGGGGAAGGAGGTAGACACCCCCTAGGCACTGATGCTCCTCAACTCGCCAGAGCTCCCCCTGAGCCTCCATGGGCCCACTCACCCATTGCAGCTTCCCCCAGCTCCAGCACTTCCCCTGCAGCCTGTCCCATAGCCCCAGATCACCCACAAACCCTCTTGTGAAGGCTGGAAGCTGGCCCTTGAATGTGCTGGATTCTCCTATAACGCAGGTGCTGTTAGCATGCAGCGTGGGAAAAGAGCAGCATCTCCAGAACACCCTGTGGAAGGAGGGGATTCAGCCTGGGGTGATCTATGGTAATAACAATTGCTGCTGCTTCTTTCCCTCTTCCAGAGGCCGTGCTGCGGATTCAGTTGCCCGTTCCTCCCCTGGGGATGCTGTTGACTGCACTTGCCTCAGGCTTTCGTGGCTGATCTAGATAAAGCAGGAGCTGTCACAGCTGAAGCTGGAGTGGCAAAAGAAAGGGAAAGAAGCAGAAATCAAAGGCCATCTGGCCAACAGCTGCCTCCCACTGCAGGCAAGAGAGCATCTGCCTCTCTTCAGAGTTCGAAGCAGGCCAGGCTGCCAACGTGCACCACAGGGTCTGTATGTGTAACCCAAAGCGTGGTGTGGCTGCATAGTGTGTGAGCAGGGCCACGTGTCTAGGAAGCTTAATCTCGTAAGAGCTGTGGGAAACCCCTGTATTCTTTTAGGTGGAGGGCAGCCAAGTGCCCAGAGTTACAGAGGAGGAAAGGAGGAGCAAAGGAGAACAAAGTATCTGAACTGTCAAACTCTCCCAGCAGCGCTGAGAGTGAGAGCTGCAGTGAGTTCTGGGCCCTTGGTTCCCTGTTGACCCTCTTGTGTGTCCAAGGCCCTCCCTGTCCCACGCCTGGCCCCCTGTCATTTGCATGCTGCTTATATTTTTTTTCTTCCCTGTACCTCTCCTCTCTGTTCTTGCTCCCTCTCCTACTTTCCCTGCCGGCCCAATCCCTCTGCCTCCCTTTCTCTTGGTTGTTTTCCTTGCATTCCTTGTTGTGTTGCCACCCATCTGTCCTGCTCCCCGTCACTAAATTTCCTTTCCTATTTCTAACTGCTTCAGTTCCTGTTCTTTCCTCTGTCTTCACCTTTCTGTCATTCTCTCTGTTGCTCTTGCTTGGCTATCCCAGTGTCCTGTTCCCCATCCCTTGCTTTTTTTCTCTATCCCACATTCCTGCTCCCTGCCCCACACTTCTTTCCTGTATCCCTTTCTCCTTTCTCCTGTCCTTCCATCTCCATCCCACCCCCCTGCCTCTGGCATGCTGCAGGAATATATACTGGGAGACGGTACTAACTGCGCTGCATCAGGACCAAGCTAGAATGATATGGATAGACAGGACCCAAAAGATTGAAGGACAGCATTTTGTCACAGCTGTAAAGTCCCAGTGTTTGTGGGGCTTTGGCAAGGTGTTGAAAGGAGGGGGAGGCCCAGAAAGGGTCCTGGCTCCTTTGGTTTGGGAGAAATCGCCAGAGCTCAGCTCAGCTGAGGTTGACCTGGAATGTTGGGACTTGAAGAGGGAAAAAGAAGGGCAGAGCCCCAGGGTTTGTGGGGCTTTTGAAGGGCTTTCAAAGAAGGTGGATTGGAAACTGGCTGAATGGAGGGGCTCAGAGGGTTCTGATCAGTGGTGCAGAGTCTAGTTGGAGACCAATAGCTAGTGGAGTTCCCCAGGGCTCAGTGCTCGTCCTGGTCTTGTTCAATTTATTCATCAATGACCTGGATGAAGGGACAGAGTGTACCATCAGCAAGTTTGCTGATGACACAAAACTGGGAGAAGTGGCTGATACACCAGAAGGCTGTGCTGCCATTCAGTGGGACCTGGACAGGCTGGAGAGTTGGGCAGAGAGGAACCTGACAAAGTTCAACAAGGGCAAGTGTCGATTGCTGCACCTGGGGAGGTTGAACCCCTTGCACCAGTACAGGCTGGGGGATGACCTGCTGGACAGTATCTCTGCCGAGAGGGACCTGGGAGTCCTGGTGGGCGACAAGCTGATCATGAGCCAGCAGTGTGCCCTTGTTGCCAAGAAGGCCAATGGTATCCTGGGGTGCATTAAGAGGAGTGTAGCCAGCAGGTCGAGGGAGGTTATCCTCCGCCTCTACTCTGCCCTGGTGAGACCCCACCTGGAGTACTGTGTCCAGTTCTGGGCTCCCCGGTTCAAGAAAGACGAACTCCTAGAGAGAGTTCAGAGGAGAGCAATAAGGATGATAAGGGGACTGGAGCATCTCCCATATGAGGAAAGGCTGAGAGATCTGGGCTTGTTTAGCCTGGAGAAGAGAAGACTGAGAGGGCATCTCATAAATACTTACAAATATCTTAAGGGTGGATGTCATGAGGATGGAGCCAGACTCTTCTCAGTGGTGTCCAGCAACAGGACATGAGGCAATGGATACAAACTGAAGCATAAGAAGTTTCAGTTGAATATGAGGAAAAAACTTCTTTACTTTGAGGGTGACAGAGCACTGGAACAGGCTGCCCAGGGGGGTTGTGGAGTCTCCTTCTCTAGAGATATTCAAAGCCCGCCTGGATGAAGTCCTGCATAACATGCTCTAGGTTAGCCTGCTTTAGCAGGAGGTTTGGATTACACGATCTCCCGAGGTCCCTTCCAATCCTTACTGTTCTGTGATTCTGTGATTTTTCCTAACGTCCAACCTAAACCATCCGACCTTTTGATTCTGTGATGGGAAAGACCAGCAAGACCTTCGGGTCCTGGACTCCATGGCATGGGAGAAATCGGCGGACAAGTCCGATTCCGGAGCTCGGCTTGGCTGAGGTTGACATGTAACATTAGGACTTGAAGAGGGCAAAAGAAGCGCAGAGCCCCAGGGTTTGTAAGGCTTTTGATGGGCCTCCAAAGGAGGGGGAGGCCAAGGAACTGTTTAGGGACCTTGCCCCTATGGGATGGGAGCAATATCCAGCTGTTGCCA